>CM040124.1:58105438-58705438 GCA_022559845.1 Amorphophallus konjac | reverse complement strand
TCTCCTAGCTCCTGGCACCAATGGATAGTTCTGTGGAAAACAATGAACAGAAAAGAATGCATGGATAGAAGAGAAAGTGAGCATGCAGGAACAGCAGAACAGTTGAAAACGTCTTTTGGTTCGGGGAAGTTAAGTAAGAGAAGAACAGAGGATACATTACTTGGTTCATGGAGATCCTGCTGCTTATATGCCCATTGATATCGGTTAACCTGGGAGTGGAGGACTTGGACCTCTTAATCGCCCTCTCCATCTTCGGTTTCTAGGAAGAGGTTCTGACGGTTGCGGTGCCTGCAGAAGAACAGACGGAAGAAGAAGCAGTAGAACAGAGGTAGAAGGATTGCTTTGATTGATTGGAATTGCCTTCCCTTTATAGAGGTCCGGGAGATCTTAAGGCTGTTCGGAGTTAGAGGTTGAGGGCTATTAGGACTGGGTTTGGCTTTCGATTTGGAAACGGAAGCTTGAGGTTAATTAACGCCTTCTGTTAGGGCGTCAATTCTTGAATTGACGACCTTGCATAGGTCGTGATTTGTGTAACGCCCTTTAGTGGGTCGTTTCCTTCTTGAACTATCGATGTTGTTCACGCCTTGATAAAGGGCGTGTTTCTCTTTTTGACGCCCTCATAATAAGGCGCCTTTCATGATTTTGACGCCGTGACATCTAGGCGTGTTTTTGTGAGTTTATAAATTTGGTTCTCTGAATATGATCTGATGAACTTAAGTGCTTTTATTTTATTGAAATTGTTTTAATTAAGCACTTATGATCATTTTTTGAAATTGAGGATTATTTTTAATCATGTGAGGACTAATGAGTTTCAAGTGCAGCAGAGTGCAGATTTCGAGACACTTGGGTTGCTCATGGAAGTAACATCGCGCTCATCAGCTTGTATTTCTTTCCTGTAAGCATTTTTTACTATATGGTATCTACGCTATTATAGTATATCAAGGACCTTGTGGTTCTGATGAACCTGGAATTTGAGTTCCCCTTCATCAAAAACAGTGATAGTTCCAGGAGAATCTTGATCGCACGGATAGGCCGTTGAGTCGTTAAAGGTCTGGGACGATGGTTCCGCTTTCTGAGTTGATGCGCGGACAAACGGGCTTCGGCTTAGTGTCAGCTCAGAAACTTGGATTCTTGACCAAATCTGGATGGCTTAGCAATATTATCCTTGATTATTTTCTATATTCTTAGTTTGTTTTAATCTTTTCTTTTAGCCCAGCATGCATCATGTAGGACTTTGAGCTTCGTGCTGGAAATCTTCATATTATGGCAATAATGAAGGTCACTCGCTCTTGATTGAGTTGACATGAGATATTCCATTCCAAATCAAGTACTCTATTCTATCTGAAGCCGCTCAGGCTATTTCTTTGAAAATGTCCCTTTGTTGGATCTCATCTCAATTCTCTTTATCTTTCTGCAAATCCACCTTGGTTGTAGCACGTCCACATTGGCTGGTAACCGCTCTCCAATGGTGTCTCCTTATCGTGCCCGCGTGCACACCTTTTTCCTTACATTTTTATTTATTTAGTTTAATCTCCTTTATCCAACAAATCGATGTTTCCTTGGACTCACTCGGAGTTGTTTCGCTTTGAATCTTGGAAAGATTTCCAATGCTTAGCGTCTGAGGCGTGTCACATCACACCTTGGCGTCTCCTTATCAGTTCACTCCACTTCATTCCGCTTGTTGCACTTTCACCTCCATTTCGTCTCACTCCCTTGCAAAGCAGACGCCAAGGCGGGGCAGCTGTAGACACGCCAAAATTGACGCTATGTTGGTCAAATCTCATGTCACTATGATGACGCCCCAAAGTGAACTTCAATATATTCATAATATGAAGTTTTTCTATCTTTTTGTGTGTGGTTTTGATTTGTTCTTGCATTTTGTGATTCGCGACCTGAAGAGGGGCGTGTTTTAAATAGCGACCTTATCTAGGCGTTTTCTCAAGAAAGGACGACTAAATGTCAGGGCGTCAATTCCTGGTATTATCCGGTTTCAAAATAAATTCAAAATAAATTTAAATTATTGATTAACGTCCTTCCTCAGGGCGTGTTTTCAATTAACGCCTTCATCATAGGCGTGTTCTCACAATTTTCAAATAAAGTAAGTTTTATTGCCAAAATTAATCCAAGAAGTGACGCCCTTGACTGAGGTCGTGTTTTGAGTAGCGTCTTGATGAAGGTCGTCAATTTGGGATTTGACGCCTTCGCAAGGTCGTGTTTTCCGTTTCGTGTCCTGCTTTAACTCCTCTTTCCGAGAGTTCCCTGCCTCCAATGGTCTCCTTGCTCGAATTGGAGCTAGAGTCCTGCCTTCTTTGATCATTGCCTATCCTTATCTTCCCAAATTTGAGCTTATCTTCGATTGAAATCCTATAAAAGGATGCTCTGGTCGATCGAGGCAGAGGTTCAAGAGGTTGAAGAGTTCACAGGTTAAGAGGTTAGACGGGTCAGAGAATTCAAATCAAACAGAGGTTTACAGTTTACAGGTTACAGAGCTCCGTCTTCCTCCTGTGCGATTGTTTGAAGGGGCTCTGCTTCCTCTGCTTCCTCTGCATCTAGCCGGCCGCGTCCACCTTGTTTCCCTTTACTGTCGTCAGGGACAGCAGGGTTTTCTTTTATTTTTTCTGTGTTGCTTCGTCTTCATCAACCGATCACCACTGGGTTCGTCCTTTTTGCGTTTGCATTAGTTCATCATCATCATTGTCTCTTCTTCTTTTACGTTTGCATTAGCTTCATCACATATCTCTTCTTTTCCCTAATTCCTCTTTAGGGGTTTTAAAAAAAAACAAAAAAATAAGGTGCGCATGTTTTTGTCCTTTTTTTATCTTCATGTCATCTTTGGATTGATATTGCGTGCACTTGGTTGATCTCCTTCTTGTTTATTTTGTCTTATTTTTGCAAGGATAATCAATAAGGAAAAACCCCCTTCATCGGACGGCCGATTGAAGGCGGAGGAATGAATTCACAATCTATCACGCGTTCAATTTTCCACCAGGTATTCGCGATCTTCTTTATTTGTTATTGAGGTAACCCCTCTGGCGATCACCCTCCTCCATAGCACCACGTGCTTATTTGCTTCTTTATCTTCATATCATCATCTCCACATATATTTTTTCTCTTATTTAAAACTCCCCATGTTAATGTGTGGATTTATCACGATCTACACCGAGCCTTCGCCTCCTTCGCCGCCGCGGCCGGTGGTGCTTGAAGGTCTTCTCCGGCGTCAACGGCAGTCGCAGCCGCCTCCTCGTTGGTCGCGGGTGCTGGAGTCGCGGCCGGTGCGCTCTGTCCCTCGGTGGCAGACGGTGCCACCATTTCTTCCTCCATGGCCGCCGCCTGCGGCGGCGGTACTCCCTCTTCCCCTCTGGCCATCGGCGGACGACGAGCTTGGTGTTTTGATCGCATATACACGGGAGACAGGGTGGGGGGTTTTTTGTGAGAGGGTTTGAGAGGGTGAGAATGAGATTGAGAGATTAAAGGGAGATGGGGAGAGGCTCGATGTGCGTTTCTCTTTCCTCCCACTATCGGTTACGGTGGGGAGGAGGGAGACGAAGGGTTTAACGTTTTAAAACCTCAAGGGAGGAATGGTCTATCGTACGGCCATCCAATCCATAAGTGATTTCTTTCTAGTTGTTCGTTCTCCAACGGTACCTTGCTAAAGAACAACAACTTTCTGGCCGTTCAACTAATTGGCGGTTGAACATGGGCCGTCCACTACTTGATCTCATGTTCAAATTCTCTGCTCGTGCACGGATTGTCTAGAGCCGTGTTTGTCATTGGGTGGTATTATATCAGCCGTTCATTTATTGAAATAAATGGTTTGAACCATGTTGCTGCACCTCATGTGTTTAATGGATAAATCTGGTTGTTTCATGATATTATTACAAACCTTGCTAACAATCTTCCTTGCAGTATCAGCTCTTCACTTGCCGTTTCGCCTGCACAGGTAAGTCAGGTCTGGCTTTCTGTCCCTATATCCTTTATTGCATTACTATATGGTTCTATGTTATATTATCTCGAGAACCAGTTGGTTGCTCGTGTGTGCCAGGATCTGATGTTCCCCTTTAACAAAAACAGATGATGATCTAGGTACACGCGTTTAACCTCTGGATAGGTCGTTAGGTTGGGAAGGTCTGGGGAGGATGGTTCTATCCTGCATGTCCTAGTTGCGGATAGTGTCTTGACTCTGATTTGCTCAATCTAGCATTATTATTCTCGAGTATTTTCTATTTTGTGGCTTTCTTTGTATTTGTTTTAATGATTTCTTTACTTTAGCCCAGCATGCATCATACACATCTTTTGAGCATTCATGACCTGTGATTTGCCTGCTAATGTCCCATCAGTGATGGATAGCGGTGTGTTCAGTGTTTGAGTAAGAGGAACAATTCCATTCCGAGTTGGAAGGTTCTCTCTGGTTGATTCACTCGGTTTGGTTAATTAAGAGGTCCCTATCTGGAGTTTTAGTCTGTTTCCTTTACTTTTTGCTTTGGTCTCCTCATTGGTCCGCGGGATTGTGTCCCCCATGAGGTTGATCTTGTGTTTCCTTTAATTTAGTTAGTTCCTCCAGATCGGTGTCGCTTTTAATCTGATTATTCCTTGCGGTTGGTTCAGAGTTTTCCGGAAGATTCCTATCGCTTGTTGGCAAAACGGGTGTTATTTTACCTTAACGCCCGCTTTTCGGTCTGCTTCGCTTCATTTTCGCTTCACCTCCATGTTCCATTTCACTTTCGCTTCACCTCCGCTTGCTCCCCTGCAAAGAGGACGTTAAGGAGGGGCATCTGTTGACACTCATTTTTTGCCGATAAGTTGAGTCATTTCTCTTACTCTCATTTGTTGATGCTCGAGTTATCCGTTACTCGTTGGGCTATTTTTTTCTGGCAACATCTTTGTGCCTATTTTATGGGTAGCCTTCCTCCCTGGCCAGGTCTGCTTCAATTCAGGGCTTAATGGGCCTTGATTTTTGATGCGGGACAGACATGCGACTCGACTCCAAATGGATATGTGATCCTCGGACTCTAAGCAAGCTCGCGATCGTCCCTGACAAGGGAAGCGCCGGACGTGCGCGATTGAGAAATCGGCAAAGAGCTAGGGTGGTCAACTCACAAATTCGTTCCCAGATCGGGTCACGGGACAATCTCACTCTCTCTTGTAGCAGCGGTGATATAAAAAGTATAGCGAGCTACGATCCTAGCATGCTCTCTAGCAACGGCATAAAGGAATATATACGAAATAAAGCAAATGCCGAGATGTGAGCGAATACGATACCTCCACGCTCTCGGCGTGGAGAAAGAAGACCCCGGTCGAACTGATACTCCCGGAACAATTATTACACAAATATTACAATAATGAATATGAATGCCCACTCCACGCAGGAAGGTAAAGGGCGACATAATTGGACCCGTGAGTAGCGGGTTCGGGTTGACGGGCAGCTTCTTGTGGAGCTTCGGCGGCACACGTACTCACGATCGTGGGACCCACATGCTGTTCCGAGGGGCCGTATGGGACTGGGGTGGCACCACTGTGGTGGGGATGCCTGAAGGGGCGCTCCTCGGGACGGCGGTACGCTGGTTCGTCGGTCGAAGGTCGGGCAGCTCTGATCTTCACTCGTCGGAGTTGCTGCCCACGGATCTGAACTGTTGTTTCAGACCTGCGCGTCCCGACGAAATCAGCTGCTGCGGTCACTCCCAATGTCAGATCGCCGTACAAAATGTACCGATGGAAAGCTGACTTGAAATCCTTCGATCTATGGTCGGAGAAAGAAATTTGAATTTCCCATTGATGGCCTTTGTCAAATATTAAAGCTGCTGGCTCACAGGATCTGAAAACTCAGGATAGAAGTACTTTTTCTTGAGAGTTGGCGTTGACCATGATGTAGACCTTCGATTCAGCCTTTGAGCCCTTCATGAAAGTTCTATAGGGCGAAGAGAGGAATACGGGGATATATTTTATGAAAGGTTTAGTGGAAGTTTCAATTTTTTGGGGATTTGATACTGACTCGGGGTCGGATCTGGACAGTAGAGACAGAACAGAACTTGGGATCTGAAGTGAATTTATAGAAAATATGAACGAGATTCTAAATTCACCAGAAAATTTGTGGATGGTGGGGGTGGTTGACAAAACCTCCAATAAATTTGGGGATTCCAAAAAAAAATCAGAAAGGGGGTTGAAAGGAGGAAGAACTAAGTTTCTGCTACACAGATCTGAAAAGGGACAGATCTGGAAGACAGAAAGACACAAAAATAGAAAAATATAAAACAAAGTCTAAATGACATGCTTGTTTTATTGGAGGTTGGGAATCAAGAGATGAACCAACCCTGAAAATCTCAACTCTAGATGAGGTTGGATTTGGGAGCTAAATTCTCGGAGTGAACCCCTATCCAACAAAATAGAACCAAGGACAGCACTTCAGAACTTACTTCGCGACGGCTCGATGGCGTCACGAACGGCGACGGCGGCACCAGAGATAGAATCTAGATGTAGAGGGGCTGAGATAGAAGGGGTTTACATCCTGAAATCTTGAAGGACGAGGAAGAACATCAGGGAGAGAGGAGGGGGGCGTAAATTTGCTCCAAGGCAATCACAATTTTTTCTACTTCATTAATTCTCAAAAAATGGAAATATATGCCTTATATAATAAATAGAAAATGACTCAAAATGCCCTCAGATCTAGAATTGGGAGGGGTATACAAGTTATAGAACTAATTAGTTCTAATATATTTTTTAACTAAAATAAAAAATACCCATAAAGGGGGGGGCACCCCCTTGACCATGGACAAGGTAGGTGGCCTACCTTTGACATTTCAACCCATTTGTCCCCCCATGTGTCTAATTGACTAGTCAATCCATCTAGAAGGCCACCTAAGACTTTGACCAACCCCACATGGCTTAGGTGGGCCAATGGGGAAGGGCCGGGTGCCCCTAGCTGGACCTACTACCAATTTGCATAAAAACCCAAACATCCTAAGGGAATAACAACTTGGCTCATAAAGCCATACAATTGTGTATCTACTTTCCCCAATATATAAAAATAAATAAAAGGACACAAATATAAAAATAAAATGTACATGCTCGGAGTTGATTCCCATCAATTCTCCTCGGGTGGGAAGAACCGTCGAGTAAGGCGTGTGATGGCTCGAGTACACCGGCGGATCCGTCACCGTGCCAAGTAGCGTGGGTGTGCTCCACTCCAAGTGATCGTCACCTGCTCATTCCGTATATACTCGATATGCACAAGCTGCTGCAGGAACGAGGTTAGAGGTGGACACTCCGGGATGGGGTCACTCTCAAGGGGAGGAGGCGACTCGAAGACTCACTAGAAATCACCGCTGGGTCCCTGTAGGTGACTAGATCCGGGGCATAGATGTAGAGATGATCCCATACTCATCGAGCGAGTCCACTCACCTCTCACTCATAGGGGACTGACATCGATGAGCTTGCACAAGACACATGCAGACTCCTAACAAACCACAAACCACACAAACAAGACACACAAAACAAACCACACAAAGAAGAAACTGACTCATGCATGACTCTAGACAAACTTGAACATTCTTAGTACTACTATGACTAACGACACGGAGACAAACACAAGGGACACACGAAGGACGACTCGGGAAGGATGACTGTCACCATCTACTCACACTATGTGTAAAGAGAGACTAACCCACAACTTAATGCCATGAGTTCCATCCTTCGTCACCCGTCTCCAGTTCGAGAAGACTCGTCCTCGGGTATGAAAGTGTGGGAGGTTTAGGAGATGGGTGACGGGAATGTAATCCGGACGTCTAGTGTAAAGCATGATAATAATGAAGTTCGGATACTGTTTCTCGTACGCATGGTAGAAATCAAACCATATCGTGTCAACATAGGGGGTCGACAGTGGTACGGTAGTCATTAATGGCTGCGCTACCGTAGGAGAGACAGGTAAAAGTGGGATGGCGGAATTCACTGAGGACAAGGTGGGCAAGATAGACAGGTCCGGGATGACCGGTGGGAGTGGGGTGACTGACAGCCCCTGTCCCTCTATTGGCCCACTCTCTCGCCCAAAAACATCAGCGTGGTACTCCTCGACCAACTCTTGGTCAGCCTCATAATCCACTAGAATAAGCATGGGTGGGACATCCTTGGTATGTGTGTCCTTTATGGTAGGGGAATGTGAAGGACATGGATCGGAGAAATGACTAGGACCCACATGGTTGGGCTCCGGGAGAGGTGGTGAGCATGAGTCCACAGGCGGAGCGGACTGATAGGGGTGGGAGGTTGGTGACAAAGAGGTGGGCTGCTGAATGCCATCGTGGAAGACGAACTTGCCGGGTAGGTGAGGTGGATATAAGGTGCAGGTCCTCCTATCCCGGTCAAAGATCGCTCTCCTCTCTTCCAACCATGGTCGCCCTAATATAATACATGGTCCTGCTAGCGTACCAATATTGCACCATGCGCCATCACAGTAAAAATCAAAGCCGATCATCCTTTCGAACTCGACAAAAGCAAAATCACCATCGCGGATGATCTTGCCCGTCTTGGAGAGGCACTCCACGATATCAAGAGAAACCCAATTATCTGATTCCCTATCGGTGAAATGGAGTTCCATTGCGGACCCATTGGGTAGAGTGGTTTTAGTAATGAGATGGGTGAAATCCAAGGGTCAGGCCATGAAGGCATTGAATCGGGCCACCAAGGATGACCACTCAGACGCATGGTCTTGGGGAACGGCCATGGGGGTGGCGGATAGTGGAGATGCAGACACACGGTGACAAGACACTAGACCAACTATGCAAGGTTGGAATGCACTAACTAATGCACACCAAGGACCCTAGACGTAAACCAAGACTCGGTACGTGGCGGAGTTAATCAATCCGAAGACCACCCGCGCAAGTGTGCGGCCGTCCCGATAGGCGTAGCCTAACGTTCGGACAACACCTTTTTATATACCGGGTTATTGGGATGAAATGTAACCTAGACCGACTTAGACGATGACTAGACAAAAATGACACTTTTTTTTTATTTTTACACACCCTAGACTCAACTGGTGCTCTGATACCAAACTAATGCGGGATGGACACGCGGCTCGACTCCAAATGGATATGCGATCCCCGGACTCAAAGCAAGCTCACGATCATCCCTAATGAGGGAAGCGTCGGATGTGCGCGGTTAAGAAACCGGCAAAGAGCTAGGGTGGTCAACTCACAAATTCGTGCCCGGATCGGGTCACGGCACGGTCTCGCTCTCTCTCGCAGCAGCGGTGATATAAAAAGTATAGTGAGCAACGATCCTAGCATGCTCTCTAGCAGCGGCATGAGGAAATATATACGAAATAAAGCAAATGCCGAGATGTGAGCGAATACGATACCTCCACGCTCTCGGCGTGGGGAAGACGACTCTGGCCGAACTGATACTCCCGGAACAATTATTACATAAATATTACATCAATGAATATGAATGCCCACTCCACGCAGGGAGGTAAAGGGCGACACAATGGGACCCGGGAGTAGCGGGTTCGGGTTGACGGGCAGCTTCTTGTGGAGCTTCGGCGGCACACGTACTCACGATCGTGGGACCCACGTGCTGGTCCAAGGGGCCGTGTGGGACCGGGGTGGCACCACTTTGGTGGGGATGCCTGGAGGGGCGCTCCCTGGGATGGCGGTATGCTGGTTCGCCGGTCGGAGGCCGGGCGGCTCCGATCTTCACTCGTCGGAGTTGCTGTCCACGGATCTCTGCTGTTTCAGACCCGCCCGTCCCGACGAAATCCGATGCTGCTGTCACTCCCGACGTCGGATCGCCGCACAAAAGGTACCGATGGAAAGCTGACTTGAAATCCTTCGATCTATGGCCGGAGAAAGAAATTTGAATTTCCCGTTGATGGCCTTTGTCGAATATTAAATCTGCTGGCTCACAGGATCTGAAAACTCATGATAGAAGTACTTTTTCCTGAGAGTTGGAGTTGACCGCGATGTAGACCTTCGATTCAGCCTTTGATCCCTTCATGAAAGTTGTATAGGGAGAAGATATAAAAACGGGGATATATTTTATGAAAGGTTTAGTGGAAGTTTTGATTTTTTGGGGATTTGATACTGACTCGGGGTCGGATCTGGACAGCAGAGACAGAACAGAACCTGGGATCTGAAGTGAATTTTTAGAAAATATGAACGATATTCTAAATTCACCATAAAATTTGTGGATGGTGGGGGTGGTGGACAGAACCTTCAATAAATTTGGGGATTCCAAAAAACATAAGAAAGGGGGTCGAAAGGGGGAAGAACGAATCTTCTACTACACAGATCTGAAAAGGGACAGATCTAGGAGACAGAAAGATACGAAAATAGAAAAATATAAAATGAATTCTAAATGACGTGATTGTTTTACTGGAGGTTGGAAATCAAGAGAGGAACCAACCCTGAAAATATCAACTCTATATGATGTCGTATTTGGGAGCTAAAATTCCAGGAGTGAACCCCTGTCCATCAAAATAGAACCCAGGACAGCACTTCAGAACTTGCTTCGCGGCGGCTCGATGGCGGCACGAACGGCAGCGGCGGCACCAGAGATAGAATTTAGATGTAGAGGGGCTGAGATAGAAGAGGTTTACACCCTGAAATCTTGAAGGAGGAGGAAGAACACCATGGAGAGAGGAGGGGGGCGCAAATTTGCTCCAAGGCAATCACAATTTTTTCTACTTCATTAATTCTCAAAAAATGGAAATACATGCCTTATATAATAAATGGAAAATGACTCAAAATGCCCTCAGATCTAGAATTGGGAGGGGTATACAAGGTATAGAACTAATTAGTTCTAATATATTTTTTAACAAAAATAAAAAATACACATAAAGGGGGGGGTGCCCCCTTGACCATGGACAAGGTAGGTGGCCTACCTTTGACATTTCAACCCATTTGTCCCCCCATGTGTCTAATTGACTAGTCAATCAATCTAGAAGGCCACCTAGGACTTTGACCAGCCCCACATGGCTTAGGTGGACCAATGGGAAAGGGCTGGGGGGCCCCTAGCTAGACCTACTACCAATTTGCATAAAAACCCAAACATCCTAAGGGAATAACAACTTGGCTCATAAAGCCATATAATTGCGTATCTACTTTCCCTAGGATATAAAAATAAATAAAAGGACACAAATACAAAAATAAAATCTACATGCTCGGAGTTGATTCCCATCAATTCTCCCCGGGTGGGAAGAACTCGACCCCGTCGAGTAAGGGGTGTGATGGCTCGAGTACACCGGCGGATCCGTCACCGTGCCAAGTAGCGTGGGTGTGCTCCATCCAAGTGATCGTCACCTGCTCATTCCGTATATACTCGATATGCACAAGCTGCTGTGGGAACGAGGCTAGAGGTGGACACTCCGGGGTTGGGTCATTCTCAAGGGGAGGAGGCGGCTCGAAGACTCACTAGGAATCACCGCTGGGTCCCTGTAGGTGACTAGATCCGGGGCATAGATGTAGAGATGATCCCATACTCATCGAGTGAGTCCACTCACCTCTCACTCATAGGGGATTGACATCGACGAGCTAGCACAAGACACATGCAGACTCCTAACAAACCACAAACCACACAAACAAGCAACACAAAACAAACCACACAAAGAAGAAACTGACTCATGCATGACTCTAGACAAACTTGAACATTCTTAGTACTACTATGACTGACGACACGGAGACACAACACAAGGGACACACGAAGGACGACTCGGTAAGGATGACAGTCACCATCTACATACACTACGTGTAAAGAGAGACTAACCCACAACTTAATGCCATGATTTCCATCCTTCGTCAATCGTCTCCGGTTCGAGAAGACTCGTCCTCGGGTATGAAAGTGTGGGAGGATTAGGGGATGGGTGACGGGAATGTAATCCGGACGTCTATTGTAAAGCACAATAATAATGAAGTTCGGATACTATTTCTCGTACGCATGGTAGAAATCAAACCATATCATGTCAACATAGGGGGTCGACAGTGGTATGATAGTCATTAATGGCTGCGCTACAGTTGCAGAGACGGGCAGAAGTGGGATGGCGGGGTCCACCGAGGACAAGGTGTGCAAGATAGACATGTCCGGGATGACCGGTGGGAGTGGGGTGACTGACAGCCCCTGTCCCTCTATTGGCTCACTCTCTCGCCCAAAAACATCAGCGTGGTACTCCTCGACCAACTCTTGGTCAGCCTCATAATCCACTAGAATAAGCACGGGTGAGACATCCTTGGTATGTGTGTCCTCTATGGTAGGGGAATGTGAAGGACACGGATCGGAGAAATGACTAGGACCCACATGGTTGGGCTCCGGGAGAGGTGGTGAGCATGAGTCCGCAGGCGGAGCGGACTGATAGGGGTGGGAGGTTGGTGACAAAGAGGTGGGCGGCTGAATGCCATCGTGGAAGATGAACTCGCCGGGTAGGTGAGGTGGATATAAGGTGCAGGTCCTCCAATCCCGGTCAAAGATCGCTCTCCTATCTTCCAACCATGGTCGCCCTAATATAATGTATGGTCCTGCTAGCGTACCAATATTGCACCATGCGCCATCGCAGTAAAAATCAGAGCCTATCATCCTTTCAAACTCGAAGAAAGCAAAATCACCATCGCGGATGATCTTGCCCGTCTTGGAGAGGGACTCCACGATATCAAGAGAAACCCAATTATCCTATTCCCTATCGGTGAAATGGAGTTCCGTTGTGGACCCATTGGGTAGAGTGGCTTTAGTAATGAGATGGGTGAAATCCAAGGGTCGGGCCATGAAGGCATTGAATCGGGCCACCAGGGATGACCACTCAGATGCATGGTCTTGGGGAACGGCCATGGGGGTGGCGGATAGTGGACATGCATACACACGGTGACAAGACACTAGACCGACTATGCAAGGTTGGAATGCACTTACTGATGCACACTAAGGACCCTAGACACAAACCAAGACTCGGTACATGGCGGAGTTAATCAATCTGAAGATCACTCGCGCAAGTGTGCGACCGTCCCGATAGGCGTAGCCTAACGTTTGGACAACACATTTTTATATACCGGGTTATTGGGATGAAATGCAACCAAGACCGACTTAGACGATGACTAGACGTAAATGACACTTTTTTTATTTTTAGACACCCTAGACTCAACTGGTGCTCTGATACCAAACTGATGCGGGACGGACACGCGACTCGACTCCAAATGAATATGCGATCCTCGGTCTCTAAGGAAGCTCACGATCGTCCCTAACGAGGGAAGCGTCGGACGTGCATGGTTGAGAAATCGGCAAAGAGCTAGGGTGGTCAACTCACAAATTCATGCCCGGATCGGGTCACGGGACGGTCTCGCTCTCTCTTGCAGCAGCGGTGATATAAAAAGTATACCGAGCTATGATCCTAGCTTGATCTCTAGCAGCGGCATGAGGAAATATATATGAAATAAAGCAAATGCCGAGATGTGAGCGAATACGGTGCCTCCACGCTCTCGGCGTGGGGAATACAACCCCGGCCGAACTGATACTCCCGGAACAATTATTACACAAATATTACAGCAATGAATGTGAATGCCAACTCCACGCAGGGAGGTAAAGGGTGACACAATGGGACCCGGGAGTAGCGGGTTCGGGTTGACGGGCATCTTCTTGTGGAGCTTCGGCGGCACATGTACTCACGATCGTGGGACCCACGTGCTGGTCCGAGGGGCCGTGTGGGACCGGGGTGGCACCACTGTGGTGGGGACGCCTGGAGGGGCGCTCCCTAGGACAGCGGTGTTGAAGTTAGATGGAAGGCTCTATCACCACAGGATGTGGATCTAGAGGGGGGGTGAATAGATCAACTGGCTATTTAAAAATTAGGCCTAGAATCAAATGCGGAATTAGAAGAACACTAAAAGAACACAGCCAATGCATCGAATGAAACACACAAGATCTTCTGAACATGCAATCAAACACACGAGAGGCACAAAGACTTTTAGGTGGTTCGGTCAATCAGACCTACGTCCACCCCACATTCAACTCGAATGTGGATTACTGCTGATACACAGCTTCAATCTGCTGGGCACTACAGCTTGCCAACAATAGCTGGGACTTACAGCTTATCCCGACCAGAGGAACACCCTCTGCAACAGCTGAGCTTCACAGCTTGCTATGCTGGGCACTACAGCTTAACCGACCAGAGGTAACACCTCTGCAACCTGCTGCCTCACAGCTTGAAACCGCTGACTAACAGCTTGATAGAACAAGAGTTTTCAAAGAGAAAATAGCAAGACTGAAAACAAACAAAACACACAATCGAATAGAAGAAAACCAAAACGACTGTAGCTCAAAGTTGAGCAATATCAGCTCTGGTAACTGGACCAAGAGACTGATTCACAAGCTCTCATATAACTCTCTCAACTCATCTCTTCTCTCTTTCTTCTTCTCTCCTTTTCTTCTTCTCTGCTTTTCTTCCTCTCACAGTGGATCTCGGTGGCTGCTGCTTCAGACTGGATGTATAGACTTCGCCAACTTCAATCAGCCTTTTCAGAAGATGAGGACTGCTATATATAACAGCAGCATGTGGATAAGGGCGCGTGGCTTCCACAGTTCCCGCCCAAGTGAATTCGCCAGATTCGAGATAATTCCATCCACGTGTCAGCATCTGCACACCTCGTCCTCCTGGGATCACGAGCCATGTCAGCAATCTCAGTAGAGAATCCCTGTCAGACAGAGTATCAGATGATCAGATTAAATAACAACTCTGTATAGACTTATCAGAAGAATTGCGTTGTATAGACTTCATATAAGTGAAAGCTATGTACAAACTTGCTGTATGAAGCAACCGCTATACAGACTTAGGTGTTATGAAGACTGTCAATGTATAGACTAAGTGAAGATCAATGCAATGTACAGACTTCGTAAATGAAGATTCAATGTGTAGACTTCATGAATGAAGATGCAATGTGTAGACTTCAGTGAGACTCAATTGAAGGCAGACGATGTATAGACTTCAGAACTGATGCACGATGTACATAGTTCATGAGACTCGAATGAAGACAAGCGATGTATAGACTTCACGACTGATGAATGCAATGTACAGACTTTGCAAGATGTGAAGGAGTTGAGTGTATAGACTTCACGATGTGAAGACTTGTCAACAAATGACTGTACAGACTTGAGGTGAAGACCTATGTATAGACTTTCTAAAGGAACGGCTATATAGACTTGAAGCAATGGAAAACATCGACTGTATAGACTTTGAATTGCAACGTAGGTAAAGGCATCGATGTATAGACTTCGAAGCTGAACGTAGGTAAATAACCCAATGTGCAGACTTTGAATAGCAACGAAGGAACAGATGCCAATGTACAGACTTTGGCAAACAGTGATGTACAGACTTGGCCAAACAGTCCAATGTATGGACTTGAGGCATGGAGGCTAATGTACAGACTTTACCTCATGCAAGCTACAGTGAATGAATGTATAGACTTCGAACACCTCTCGAGCTCTGCATAGACTTTGCAGTCAACAGGCGATGTATAGACTTTGGAGTCTGAGACCAATGTACATACTTTGTAAAACAGAAGCCTGTATAGACTTGGAAGATCAAGACGCTAAGGAAGACGGTCATTGTACAGACTTAGTAAAACAGAAGCCTGTATGGACTTGGAAGATCAAGACGCTAAGGAAGACGGTCATTGTACAGACTTAGATGCCATTGACAAATGCATGCTACAGTCCAATGTGTAGACTTACATGAGACGCTCATTGAGACGCTCAATGTACAGACTTCGCCTGACACCGTCCAATGTACAGACTTTGCCTTAGACTCTAAATGAGACGGACAGTGTATAGACTTAGCCAATGCAATGAGTTGACGTAGTCCAATGTACAGACTTTCAAGCCTGAAGGCCAATGTGTGGACTTGCATGAGACGCTCATTGAGACGCTCAATGTACAGACTTCACCTTAGACTCTAAATGAGATGGACTGTGTATAGACTATGCAATGCACTGTGGATGTATGGACTTTGCAGTCGACGAGCAATGTGTAAACTATGCACAACCAGATGAGTCGACTCATGAGAACAGGGGGTCGACCCATGACAATGTATACACTTTGCAATCGACAGGCAATGTACACACTTGCTAGGATGCTGCAATAGACACGGACAGTGTACAAACTTACGTTATTGAAGCAATGTATATACTTTGAGACTTTGAGTGTGTGTTCAGTGTGAAAACAAGATAAAATGCATATAACACACAGACAATCTGATAAAAGTAATTTCATCAAAACATAAACAGTGTTGCCAATCAATCAAAACAATGTGTTGCCATATGAAGTAAAGTTACATGTCAACACCATCAACACAGAGGAGTCACAACAATCTCCCCCTTTTTGATGATGGCAACCCCCTATCATATAGAGTAGCAACATTCTATTATACAGATGCATTTTTGATGAAAGACATGATTTGTTATTCAGATTGTTATGCAGATGCATGTAGATGCTATGAATGACATGTTGCATGCATGTAGATGCTATGAATGACATGCTGCATGCTACAAAATGTAAGCAACTCCCTGCTAACAAAATTTCCCCCTTTTGCCATACCATGATGCAGATGCATACACTCCCCCTAAATGTAGAATTCTCAATTCAGAATTCTCCCCCTGAACAGAAGGAATGAATTTAGACAATATTCTCCCCCTTTGCCATCAACAAATAGGAGGGAAAGTGAGTGCAAGGGAAGGAAAAAGAAAGTTTAGCTGGCTGGCATGCTTAGCAAGTAGTTCAGAAATTAAGCAACTAAAGCACAGAACCTTCAGTCATATGAACTGAGAAACGGCTTAGAAATTGAAATCCTGGTTTAAAGGTTATAAAAATGAGAGTTCATGCACTACAGTCATTGGATAAGGTAGATGTGCATGATAAAACAATAAACCAGAGTCATATGTACATGAGAGATTCAGTTTCAGAATATCTTACTTTCATAGACTCAGTAAAATGTGTTAAGAGAAACCAGGTCATGTATTGAAATTAAACAATTGACATCCATGAAATTTCTTTGAAGGAACAGCATTTTCAATAGTATTTCATTTAGAGCATTCAGGTACCAAAAGTCTTTTTGCGTAAGGGTATACGTTTATCAGACGCCAATACCCCTAGATACTCAACATGATGGACCATCTTGCCTATGATCAAACTCAATAGAATTGATTGACACCTTTTTGTGTGAGGGTACACGTTTATTAGACGCCAGTTATCCCCAGGTACTCAGTGAAAACAACCTACTATTTTGATCATTTTATACAGAGATAGCTGATACACCTCATGACATGAGTGGTGTCCACTTCTTTGATGGATCACTTAGTTTCTCAATGATTTACTAGTCATTGCTCTGTCAATGCTATTTTTCAAATAATTTTCAATATTTTTCAATATCTTTCTTAGCTGCCCTTTATTTGTTTCAGAATGACTTGTTTAAGGACAATACACATACGTAGCTTCTCTAACATGATTTCAGATGAGTTTTCAGATTTCAGATATAATTCGCTTTGTCTGACATGAAATAAGATAAGGGTTGAGAGGTTTATCAATTTTCAGCATCCTTATTTACGGATTGTAGTCTTTCAACTCTAAAGATTATAAATTTAAACCATTAAGTCAGTCTTTAAGCAATTAAAGTTCTTATAAGAGAAGAAGTCTATTTTCTATTGCTTAATATTAGAACTGACTAAAAGATTGCCATACTGTCAGACTTAACTCTGAATTATATGCAATACTCCCCCTGTCTATGTGCATGTGATCTTGCAGATGTGGACTGAACAAATGATTTTGAAAATCATGCTTACTCAGACTATCTTATCGTGCAGTATGACCCATGGTACTAGGCGGAGAACCTGGTCATAAGGACCATCTCACACATAGTAAGAACCTCCAGACAGATTTCCCTGCCCTTTGGTAGCTTACCATTGGATATACCAGGGTAATGCAAGGAGATGCAGTGCAATACAATCATGCAGAAATATAGACATATCATGCATCTAGACATATATATGCAATGATGATCATGAGTGCAATAAAAATATGAGAGTCATGAATTATCATAAGTCTGTTGCACAATGTTTATTCAATCTATCAACAGCAAGTCCAAATCAGAAGTTTATTCAAAGCAGCTCAAAAGTTTTATTCAAGTCAACAAAGAGTTCATTCATTATGCTGAAATTTACACAAGCCAAGTTCTCTTCTAAAAAATTTAAAATTTTCATTTCCAAGTGGCTTAGTAAAGATATCAGCAACTTGTTTGTCTGTTTCAATGAAGTCCAGTTCAATTTCCTTTTTGTTCACAGCATCTCTTAGAAAATGATGTTTTATTTCTATGTGCTTAGTCCTAGAATGATGAACAGGATTTTTAGCAAGGCATATGGCACTAGTATTATCACATAGAATTGGAATACATTCCAGTTTTATCTGATAATCATCTAGTTGGTGCTTAATCCAAAGTACTTGGGCAGCACAATTACCTGCTGCAACATATTCAGCTTCAGCTGTAGACAATGCTACAGTGTGTTGCTTCTTAGATGCCCAAGATACTAGACAGCCACCAAGGAATTGACAATAGCCACTAGTGCTTTTTCTATCTACTCGACACCCAGCATAATCAGCATCAGTGTAAGCTAGAAGCTCTAACTCACACCTAGCAGGATACCATAATCCTAGCTCTTGGGTGCCTAGCAGATATCTAAAAATCCTTTTCACTGCTTTAAAATGATTTTCTTTAGGACTGGCCTGAAACCTAGCACATAATCCTACAGCGAATTGAATATCAGGCCTAGATGCTGTTAGTAGAGAAGGGATCCGATCATACCTCTGTATAACTTCTGGTCAAATGGGTTACCTTTAGTGTCTTCATCCAAGCATGTAGAGGTACCCATTGGAGAAGCTATCTCTTTAAGATTATCCATCTTGTATTTCTTGAGTAGATCCCTTGTGTACTTGGACTGAGCTATAAACATTCCGTCCTTTGTTTGTGTAACCTGCAGTCCAAGAAACAATTTGAGCTCACCCATTGAGCTCATTTCAAACTCATTAGTCATTGTTTTAGAAAATTCCTCACACAATTTGGGGTTAGTTGACCCAAAAATGATATCATCCACATAAATCTGTACAATAAGAATTTCAGAATGACTCACCTTTGTAAACAAGGTCTGATCAACTACTCCTCTAGTGAAATTTTGATCAGTGAGGAACTTGCTCAACCTATCGTACCAAGCTCTGGGAGCTTGCTTAAGACCATAGAGAGCTTTATTTAATTTGTAAACATGATTAGGGAAATCTAGACATTCAAACCCAGGGGCTGTCTAACATAGACATCCTCATTAATTTCCCCATTCAAGAATGCAGATTTTACATCCATCTGCTGGAGGATTATACCTAGGGAACATGCATAAGCTAATAAAATTCTAACAGCTTCTAATCTGGCTACAGGGGCAAATGACTCTTCAAAGTCAATACCAAACTCCTGGTTGTACCCCTGAGCAACAAGTCTGCCTTTATTTTTAATAATATTCCCTGATTCATCAGATTTATTCCTGAAAACCCACCTAGTCCCTATGATTGTTCCATGATCAGGAGGTGGGACCAAGTGCCACACCTTGTTCCTGTCGAACTGATTAAGCTCCTCATGCATGGCATTAATCCAATGCATATCCTTGAGGGCACAGTCAATGGACTTGGGTTCAATTTGAGAGACAAGAGCATATGCATTTAATTCATCCCGAATTCTAAAGTGACCTCTAGTTCTAGGGAGATCATTCAGATTGCCAATGACATTATTCACAGGGTGATCTTTAAGATATCTAATATTAACAATCCGAGTTTCAGGAATTTCACTTACCTCCCCCTGAACTTCAGGTTCTTCTTCATTTTGCTCTTCTTTATCTTCCTCACCATCAGACTGGTCTGCATAATTTTCATCTTTCAAAATGTTCCCATCTTCGTTCCTGCAATAACCATGGTTAGTTTCCATCAAGGTTTCATCAAAGATAATGTGGAGATTCTTCAACAATTTACAATTTTTGAGTTTAAATTGAACACTCTATAAGCCCGGGTGTTTTCAGAATAACTGAGGAAGATTCCTGGTTCACCTTTTGGCTCAAATTTATCAAGGTCCCTCTTGTCATTTATATGTATAAAACATTTACAACCAAAAACCTTGAAGTGGGTGATTGAAGGTTTCTTACCTCTCAAAATCTCATAAGGGGTTTTTTGGGTGGAAGATCTTACCATTGCCCTGTTAATTACATAACAGGCTATGTTGACTGCTTCAGCCCAGAATTTTCTTGGCAGTTGACCTTCAACTAAGAGAGTTCGGCCCATTTCCACTAGAGTTATGTTCCTCCTCTCGACAACACCATTCTGCTCAGGTGTCCTGGGTGAGGAGAACTTATGATGAATCCCACTTGACCTGCAAAATTCTTCAAAGTGTGAGTTTTCAAACTCACCTCCATGATCAGTCAAAATATTTTCAAATTTTTGATTTATTCTTATACAGAACTCCTGAAATTCTGAGAATGCATCATTCTTATGTGACAGAAAAAATACCCAAGTATACCTAGAAAAATCATCTACTAAGACAAACCCATACCTCTTCCCTGATAAACTGACAGACCTGGTTGGCCCAAATAGGTCCATGTGTATCAGTTCATAAGGTTTAGTGGATAGGTTTTCTGTCCTAGATTTGAATGATTTTCTAGTCAACTTGGACTGAATGCATGCGTTACAAAATTTATTGTCCTTTTTAAAAGAGACTTCAGGGAGTCCTCTAACCATGCTATGCTTGTTTAGTTTATGCAAAATAGTATAACTAGCATGGCCTAACCTACGATGCGATAAAAATGCTAAATCTTCTCTATTGGCAGTAAGACATAGGTTAGAATGCTGAATATCATCTAGATCTATCATGTATGTGTTATTTATTCTTTTTCCAGAAAATTTTACAATTTCTGAATCAGGTTCAAAAACCTTGCAGCATTGAGAATCAAATAAAACCTTATGACCCTTATCACACAACTGGCTGATACTAAGTTGTTGTATCCCCTAGTTCGTGTTTGGTTTCAATGATATCAAAACGATTGTGATTGTGTGTGTATGTGTTTCATTGAGCAACATGTTTTATATCTTGATTCGATGAGTTGAAAGATGGATTTAATATTCACTCTTGAAAGCCATATGAACATTTGGTGTTTAAGGAACTAATGCTATCTTTATGTTGATTTGCAGGTATACAAATCCATGGCTCATACTTGGAATCTAACGTGATCCATCAATGAAGCTCTTCTTCTAAAAGGGAGTTAACTTTGTTCATATATGAAGGTCATATGAATGATTTATATTTAAGGATCTCAAGCCTTGAATATTTTAGTTTGCAGGACCACATCTACGGTTCACGTTTGGAACTCAAAGAAATGTATCAATGGCGGTCTTCTTGCAAAAGGGAGTTAACTCATTCTTCACCTTATGTCGACTCTCACTTGTAACTTGGAGATTGATGAATGTGACCTTAATGATGCTTGCTCATTATTTGGATTCATGACCACTTGATTTGGTAAAAGGTTGATGTGTTTCATTCATGTTTCACATAAGCTCACTTGAGACCTTTGAGGGTTGGCACATGTTTGAGTATGCTCATGGATATTATTGTTGGGGTTATTATGATTTAAATGTATGAACGATTCAAAAAGATCTCTTGTACCTACCAATGCTCCTCATGAGATAATGGTTCATGAATGTTAATTTTTAATCAACAATAATGTCATTTAAATGTATGTGGTTCCATGACATTATGCATGCTTTGCATTTGGCATAATTGTTAACATTTAAGTAATGAAGCATTTTGATATTAAAGAGTTGATTGCATTGTAACTGAATGTTGAGCTCCCATGTCATTGTATTTGATTGATTGAGAAATCCATGTTCATCATAACAAAACCTTGTCATTTGGTGGAATATATTTTTGTTGATTGATTTGAGAAGCAAAACGCATGTTTGATGAGGTTCAATGATGTATTTCATTGTGAACATTTTCATAGTGTTAAT
Organism: Amorphophallus konjac; assembly: GCA_022559845.1. Taxonomy (NCBI): domain Eukaryota; kingdom Viridiplantae; phylum Streptophyta; class Magnoliopsida; order Alismatales; family Araceae; genus Amorphophallus; species Amorphophallus konjac. The sequence continues at coordinate 58,683,403 of CM040124.1, read as the reverse complement.
GCATAACTCATATATTTTGATTCTCAACTAACCTCTTGGTTTATCATGTTTTTCAGGATGCAAAATCATTGTTGATCTTCATGGGATTATGGTAACCTTTAATCAATTATTTCCCCCTAGTTTTGATGGAGGTTTTAGTTATTTTTCAAACTCAAACTGTCTTACAATCTTCACCATTTTCAATTCAACCATTAGATTTCCCCTCTAAAATTTTATGTTGTAGCCTTGGGAGTCCTCTTTCCAACGCTTCTAGTCTCGCTTCGATCGGAGTTCGGAGCTAGGAGAATTAATTCCTGCCGCCGAAACGCGCAGAGCTATTTTTGTGTACCCTGCCTGAAAGGGTCAACCCTTGGGGTCGACCCCCACTGAAAGGGTCGACCCATGGGGTCGACCCCTTTAAACCTGGCTCTTTTTTTGGCCCCGACAGCAACCTAGTTGCCAAGGGTCGACCCCAGGGGTCGACCCCCACTGAAAGGGTCGACCCCAAGGGTCGACCCCTGTAACAGAGGGCCTCTTTTTGTGTATTCCAGCAACCTGGTTGCCGAGGGTCGACCCCAAGGGTCGACCCCTTCCGGACGGGACTTACGAAAGTGTTTAAAACTCATCCTAAACCCCTTGAAACTTTACCAAAACACCCCCCAATGGTTCCTAATCATACTAGGGTGTTTCTAACATGTGTGAGGAGGGTTTTGTGTGTCTTTTGGGCTCTCTAAGTTATATATATATATATGAGCTACGAGATTCACAAGGTATTAACCCTAATCAAAGTGTGTTCTTCCTTGTAGGAGAAGAAAGGGCTGAAACGGTGGAGAAGCTCCAGAGGTCTTCAACAGCAGATCTGATCTACTTCCCTTGTGATTTGGAGCTCGTGATAGAAGAAGAAAAGAAGCGGTTCGAGGAGAAGAACAAGAGGATGCCAAAATCGTGTTCATCCGACTACGAACTGAGAAGAGCTAGATTGTTCTAAAGAGGGGGAGCTTTACATTTCAGTTTTGTTGTGTGGTTTAGTGTTTAGAAATTATTCTGGGTTGATTGTATGCATATCTGATTTCCACATAAATTCCTAAACGATTTTCTTATGTGGGTGTTCGAAGAAAGGGTTCTCCGAGTGGTTTGTGTTGACGCTTGTGCGTCGTATGCGGTGGAGGTTATTCGTGTGTGTGCTTGGAGATATTGTGGGGTGTGTTCTCTGTGTATGGTTGGGAGTTTACTCTCGTGTACCTGTGTAGGCGTCGTCCTACGTGTGTGTGTGTGTTGGGGTACATCCCCGTGTGTGTGCTACTCTAGTAGCGTGTATGTTGGGGTTTTTACCTCGTGTGTGTGGGGGGAGAAATCCCCGTGTTTACTGCATTCACAGCGTGTGGAGAAAGCCTTACCGGTTTGGTAAGGGGTGGACGTAGGGAACCCGTCGTGGTCCCGAACCACCTAAAAATCCCCGTGTCTCATGGTTTGATTTGTGTGTCTGTGTGCATCTCTTTTTAGTCTATATACGCAATCGTGTGAGCTCGATGAGATTGAGAGAATTGAGTAATCCTACTTGTTCCAATTCAGTCAATCTCATTAAGTTTGTTAATTCCGCTGTGAGGTCGGTTAAGATTTTAATTGGACATAGTTTTTAGTAGGAGGGTTCTATTCACCCCCCCCCCCTCTAGAACCGTGTCCCTGCACTACGGGACCCAACAATTGGTATCAGAGCGAGGCTCTGTTGACCTTAGATCTAACGATCTACAGAGTGATCCTAGTGCATTCTACAATCATGAATTACTCTACTGATCAAATCTCCTTGAATTGCATTCCTACTTTTGATGGTCATGATTATATTTCATGGAGAAATGCTATGTGTGTTTATCTTGGTTTGCATGAGCCTAATGTTTGGAAGGTTATATGTGAAGGTTCATACAAGCTCCCTACTGAACAGAACAAATGGAATGATTTGCATGTCAAGAAAAATGCAATGAATGTTAGAGCATTAAATTTCCTCATAAATGCCATTGAATCTAACATACTTTCACAAATTCCCTTGTGCAGGTCGGCAAGAGATCTTTGGGATGCGTTGGCACGAAAGTATGAAGAAGAAGTGATGGATCCATGTTTAATGGCTCACGGTGAAGAAAATGCTAAAGAGGTGAATTCTAACCCTGACTCTGATGAAGATGAAATATCTTTTGAAGAACTACTTGATGCTTATGAGGAGTTGTCGAGTAGATACAAGAAGCTCAAATCTGAAAATAAAAGTCTGAGAAAGAAAACTAGTGAGAATGTGCATGATAATCTTTCATGTCAAAACTGTAATACTCTAGATTCAAACATTGAGAACCTAAAATACAAAAATGAACTTTTGGAATCTAAAGTTGAATTGTTTTCAGATGAGATGTCTTGTTTGAATGAAGAGCTTGAAATGTTGAGAAAATCTGATACCGCCCTTAAAACAGAAAATAAATGTTATGAGTTGTGTGAGGAAAATAAAACCTTGTTGTCTAAAATCTCCCTGCTTGAGAAAACTAAAAAATGCTTGAGGAATAAACTTGATTCACTAACTGATGATGAGAGAATGTTTGAAAAACTCCTTGATTGTGAAATAGATAGCAAGTGCATCAAGAATGAAAATGAAGAACTTAAAAAGGAAAAAGATGCCATGATGATTCAGATTTCTCTTCTTGAAGGAAGTTTGAAAAGTCTTGATAAGCTTGAAAAAGAAAACTCTTTATTGAAATCTGAAAATGAACACTTGCATGCAAAGATTTTTAAGTTTGTTGAAACTGAAAAAGTACTTAAAAAATTAACTGAAAAACTTCACTCAATAAGCATTGAAAACAAGAAGCTTTTGGAAGAAAATGAAAACTTCAAATCTGTCAATTGTCTGCTTAATGATAAAATTCTTGCTTGTGAGGAAGAGGTGCAAAAGTTAAAAGATTATTTGTCAAGATTTGTGAAGGGGAAGGAAACATTGGATAAAATGCTGGGTGTTAAAGTCAACTTTCAAAAAGAGGGTCTTGGTTACATCCCGGTCAACAAAAAATCTTTTGAATCAAAAATGAAAACCTCGTTTGTTCATGCTTCTGACATACCAAGCACCTCCAAAACACATCCTCCCACTTCTCAAATAAAAACTTCTGAAAATAATTTTGTGAAAAAGAAAAATGTCAACATTAAGTCTTCCATGCCAAATAGATCACAAAAATTGAAATCCAATGTTGAATGCTTCTATTGTGGTGTGTTTGGACATGTCATAGATGAATGCGTTGTTATGAGAAAAGATGAACAAAAAACTTTCAAGAAAAAGAGGAATGTTTTATGTTTCTATTGTCATAAACATGGCCATGTCATTGATAATTGTTTTATGAAGCAAAATGATGATTTTCATGCCATGAATGCTAAGTTCAACATTGAAAGAAAATTCAGAAATGAACATGGGTCTCATGCTCAAAGGTTTGCATCCAATAAGAAAAATTTCTTTATAAACACTCATGCAAACAATGGAAAGTCATTCCATAGACCCACAACTTCTTGTTGTTCTCATTGTGGAAAATACGGTCATGTTATGAATGAATGTTGGTCTTTAAAAACTGAAGATTTCCATGTTCCTAGATTGAATGCTAGGTTTGATTTTGTTAGACCTAGATCTTTTGGAAATAGGAAATGGAATACCTTTGAAAATCATTTTGCTCCAAAAAGGAAAATCTTTGCTGAAATTGAACCTCCTCATTGTTATTACTGTGGAAATTCTAAACATGTGATTGAGAACTGCAGGATCATGAGAAATGATGATATGGAAGCAATGAGACTGTGGAAGAATTCAGTTGGTGGTAATACCACTAACTCTGAGGGACCCAAAAAGGCTTGGGTGCCCAAATTCGCTCAATGAATTGGCCTTGATGCTAGTGTTGTTGAGTCAGGTGCGATAGATTCAGAGGGGGGTGAATGAATCTCCCCTTTAAAAATATAGCCTAATTAAACTTAAAGCTCAGTTATGCGGAATTAAAAATAGTTGCAGCTATGTTCTGAGAATACTTAGGATCATCTCGGCAAGACACCTCATTAGAATTAGCCCTTACTCGATCCTATGCAAACATCTAATACGCAGCAATTAAATGAACATATAAGAAAATCAAACCACAAGGGACACCAAGATTTTTAGGTGGTTCGGTCTAAAGACCTACGTCCACCCCTCACTCCAAATCGGAGTGAGGCTTCCACTAGAGCACTAGCACAGCAGACTCAGTCTGCAACAAATGCTGCCAAACAGCTTGACCAGGGGAACAACCTCCCCTCTTCCTCCCAACCGGAGGGACACCCCACGTGACTCTCCAGCCACTAGGAAATCAGAGACGGACAATCTCTCTTCCTCCAGACCGGAGGGAACACCTAGTCTTGCAACCCACAAGACTAGAACCGGAGGACCAATCCTCCCTTCCTCCAAACTGGAGGGGAACCTAGAGACCCAAGTCTCTCTTCCTCTGAAACACAGAGGGAACCACAAGTGACACCAAGTCACCTGCAAAGTAGAGGTATCGGACCTCTCTTCCTCCAAACTGGAGGGACTACCTGGACATGAAACCTACAAGCCCAGAACCAGAGGACGAGCCTCCCTTCCTCTGACCAGAGGGAACCCACAAGTAGCACCCAGCTACTTGCAACCGGAGATAGCAATCTCCCTTCTCCTGAACCAACAGGAGGGACCCCGACCTCTCTACAGAGAATCGGAAATACAGCAAGTAAATAGTTCAAAGTAAAAACAAAACCCAGCAATGGAAAGCTGAAAAGATAAAATCAAATGTGACTCTCGCAGGAGCTGGCTGACCTGGATTTGATCCACGGCCTAGCAAGAACAGATCTTCTGTCGAAGCTTCTATCACTCTAGCTCTCTGTTCTTCTCTGTTCTTCTTCCTCTTCTTCTCTTCACACTCTGCTATCTCGATCTCTCACTCAATCTCTCTTTCTTTTGCTTTTCTTCTTCTCTATCTGGATCGTGGCTCTCTGTATGGACTTCACCTCTCGCCAAATCGATCGCGCTTCTTCTGTGGAAGAAGGCTCATATATATAGCAGCAGCATCATCATCAGCCCCAACGTGTGACCTCCACATTTCCAGCCCTAAGTATTCGGACCACGTGGTAGTCTCTCAGCAGGCTTCATTCCAGCCTCGGATCACGTGCTGCCAGTCACTGGGGAAAGTTCTTCCTCGGACCTGCAAGGAGATAAAAACCATTAAAACTGAGGGCCACAAGAACTAAAACTGCATGAGGTATGTGATAACAATACGAGATTCACTTTACTGAGAATGACACGAGATACACAAGATTACTACAGTACAAACTAACGAGAGAATGACACGAGATATCACTGTAACAAAACAACCATTACGAAGAGAACGACACGAGATACATAATAATAAAGCTAACACCACAAAGAAAACGACACGAAGTCAAACAACACTTGAAGACTTAATAAAAACAACTTGAGCACAAAATAGCTCGAGTTAACGACTCGTAGACGAGGTGACACGGGATGACCACGACACGAAGACAAATAACATAAACCGTCACGAGTTGAAGACAACACGAAGATGAAAACAGGAACCGACACGAGTTGAAAACAACACGAAGATGAAACACAGGAATTGACACGGAGTGTGGTCAAGGCGAGAAGGACACGAAGTCTGAAGATGACAGGGACTGACAATGACACGAGGACGAGAACAACAACCAACACGAAGTGTGGTTTCAACACAAGAATGACACGAGGTATAGGAAGAACAACACGAAGACGGAAATAACAAAGAACCGACTCGAACTAAGGACGACACGGAGACAGCACAGACATGGCTATCACGACACGTGATGAAGCAGTGAAAACAAAGAAAAAGGAAACAGCTCGAGGAACAACAGTAAGTGACACGAAGACACAAAAGCAAACATAAAGAGGATGACACGAGATGAGCAACTAAAGGACAGAGAGAAACGACTCGAGGTTCACTGAGAAACGACTCGGAGTTCGTCAGAACTATTCGAGCTGCTTCAGCAACACGACACGAAGACAGAGGGAGACACGACACGGAGTTAGACAGCTGTGACTAGGACTCGAAGACATAGATGACAAGGATAGATCAACACGAAGTATTACCTCATACAAGTTTTCCTGTCAAGCATGGAAATCAACACGAAGTGTTGTAAGCTCAGACGACACGAAATCTTTTCGTGTTAGTGAGGGGAAACAACACGAAGTGTAGTGATCATAAACAGCACGAAGATGAAAGGAACAGTGGAATGTATAAACTTTAAGTCCAATACAAAAGGCTGTACAGACTTCATGAACAGTGCATGATTGTACTAGATGATGTATACACTTAGCCTATGCAGACCAGTCCGATGTATAGACTTAGGAGCAAATGACCTGGCTATACAGACTTAGAATATTAAGACTGATGTACAGGCTTCATGCGTTGACGCTGTACACACTTAGCGAGTTGACGCTGTACAGACTTTGCCTAAGACGCTGTACACACTTAGCCTAAGACAATGCATGAACTGACGTTGTATATACTTAGCCAATGCAATGCACTATGAATGTATGGACTTACATGAGATGCTCATTGAGACGCTCAATGTATACACTTCAAGCCTAGTGTATAGACTTCATGAATGTGCAAACTTGTCAACGAGATGCACAATGTATAGACTATGCACATAACAAAAGTCTAACACAAACTGATATATCAGATATACCAGTCACAGTCATGTTGCTATCATCAAAGCACAATGTCATCAAAACATTATATCAAATGCACTCAAAAGCGCTCACTGTCTTGCTATCATCAAAACCAAATAGCATTGCTATCATCAAAGCAACATAGCACATGCTTAGGTGCCTAAGGGGCACAACATTCTCCCCCTTTTTGATGATGGCAACACAATGTAACACAATGTGACAGTGAGTCACACACAAGATTTTCTCCCCCTTTGACATGATCAAAAAGAGAAAAAATAGTAAAAACAAGAGTGCAAAGTGCATTATGCATGCAAAATCCTCTAGAGCATACTCCCCCTTAGTCAAACAACTTATGCTGTCATGTATATGCAGCAAATACTCCCCCTTTGACATGGCAGAAGAGAAAGAGCTAATGGAGACATATAACATGATCATACAATCTAGCACATTGTCCCCTTATGCATATAGTCTTTTAACCAGACCAGAGAATTCTGCCCTTATGATTCATGATGCAAGAGAAATCTACAAGGATGAACTCTAGTTATCCAAAGAAAATTCTGAGAGTTGAGCGTTAAATAAAAGTGACCCAATGTCAACCAACACACATTGATAGAGGGCATTATGATCAGAAACGTTTTGAAGATTGAAAGCAATTGAGATGAAGGGACACTCAAGAATGCTGACTAGATATCCTCCCTTAAGAAGAACACTCAGTAAGACAGGAAAGCCCCCCCCCCTGATTAGTTGATGGAGAGAAGCCAATTGATATAGTGAAGTGATGAGCATCTATTAGCAAGACACAAATTGTATTCACAGTGAATAGATGAGGAAGACAGATTTTCATTAGCACACCAAAGTTATAAATCTTTGTAAACGAATTTCAGATTCTTCAATTATAATAGATTATGAATGTGTTTAAACAGACCATCATGATTTAAGAAAGATGTATTCAAAGTTTATCAAGGAAATTCAATACTCATATCTGAAACACCTATTAATAAAGGTGAACCAACGACTCATTTGATATTCATGTTTAACTTCCTTCCATCTTACTCATTTAAATTCAGTGATTCCTATGGAAAATACACAATATCATATTGAGATTTAAAGAGAAATAAGTGAGACTGAGCATGACAAAAGTTTTTCAGAATTTTCTGACACCAATTGAGCAGCACTAATTTTTCCTGAGCAAGCTTGGTTCAGTCAACACCTTTTTACATGAGGCACAACACGTCTTAGGTGAAGTGACCCAGTTACTCAATGTGACAACCGTATTGCCTCTCAAAGAGAACAGAGTTAGCAGTGGAGTATCTTTTTACATGAGGAGACACCTTGATCAGAGGTCAGAATCCTCAGTTACTCAACACATCCATGCCATTGCTCTGCCAGACTTTCAAACATATTGAACAGAGGTAACTATGGCACTTCATGACATGAGCTTACTCTATTTCATTGATAGAGAAAAAATAGTTTCTCTGTGACCACAGTCATTGCTCTAGCTTTAATTTTAACTATTTTCATATTCTTCATGCAATGCTCAGTACGATTGAAATGATTAAAAATAATACTTTCTACATGTATCTTAACCAGAGAAAGCCATGTCTTTTAAAATTTCAGATTTCAGAAAGTTTTGAATGAAATTCATGAGGCAATTGGTTAAGACTTATTAAGCATGATGATTCAGATATTTTCAAGAAGTCCTTTAGATCAAAACTTAGAAAATACATTAGGATTAAGTCAATTTGATTTATTAAAACATTCTTAAGCCAGTATAATAGAAGATTCTTCTTTTCAGAATGTCTGATTTATGCCTAGGGTGCACTGATTAAATCTTTCCTCATTCGGCTGAATCAATGACATTGTCAAGAGAAATTAGCAGAGAGCAATTTAGATACTAATAGTTGAGAGAATTGAGCAATTCAGAAGCAAGCCTTAAAGACTAGAATTCAGTCAGATTGCTAGACAGAAGGAGTTCAAGAGGTAAAGAGATGAATCAAGAATGCTCCCCCTATCTAGATGCAATGAATCCCTCTAACTAAGAACATTGAACCATCCTATATGTTATGCAGATAATGTAGATAATGAATGACTATGCAACAACAGATTTAACATGCTATGCAGTAAGTCTTAAGGCAGTTGAGTGATTTCAGATGTATGAATAATGCTCCCCCTAAATGTATGCATTCAATCTATCTTTTCGGCATTTTCAATGTAATGAAATGCAATGCAATTAACTACATGTATGCACGGGCATGAAGCAAAAACAAAAGATCACATGAAGATGCAGACATTCTCTGATATGCAATTAAAGCATTGAAACATGATTTCAAGGTTTATGCTCATTCAGACTGCCCTATGAGGAGATATGACCCATGGTACTAGGTGGAGAACTTGGTCTAAAAGACCATCTCACACAAAGTGAGAACTTCCAGACAGATTTCCTCTGCCCTTTAGTAGCTTACCATTTGATATACCAAAGTGGTCATGCATCATAGTGCAGTACTAACAGTCCTGTATGCATCAGATTTTCAATGATTGTATGTCAAGTGCATGATTATGCAATACTCATATATGCACACAGCTCACAGAACAAATAAGAAAGCACACAAGGATCAATGCAAAAGTCTAACTATTTAAAATAAAAACATGTATGCATAACTCTATGACTTCTCAGCTTAACCATAATTTTTCATTTGAACAGATTTGAGAAATTTACCTGAATGGGGTTTTATTAACTTGGGTGCCTTGGTTTATTTCCCCCTTTTCATTCTTCAGCTTCCAAGGCACACCTGCAAAGCATTTGATCATCTTGATCCTGCAGGGACCCAAGCAGCTTTGGGTCCTGCGTTAGCCCTGACAGGTGATTTAAGCAAATTCATAGCAATATGGTCACCATGATCCATCAGATAGCAATTTTCCATAGAGTGACCAAATTTCCCACAATATCTACATGACATGACTGGTTTCTGTTTTTTATGATGCATAGTGACAGTAGCATAAGGTTTATAAACATATTCATAAGATTTTCTGTTATATGCATGAACAGTTTGGTTCTTATTCCTAACCAGCCAACATTCAGAAGATTTGTGACCTTGCTTCCCACAGTTATAGCATGAGAATCTTGCAAATGGTTTTGCAGGGAATTTGACAACATAGGGGTTAACAAACTTCTTCTGAACATGCCAACAGTCCTTGACTGTATGGCCATTTTTCCCACAGTGAGAGCAAGTTGAAGAATTTCTTCTATGAAAGCAATTTTTACCCCAAGTGGATCCATACCAGCACTCAGCAGCCTTGTGCCCAGGCTTATTACAGTTAGAGCACACAATGTGCTGACTAATATTGTGTTTAGTTCCATAAGGACCATGAATATTCATGGAAGACCTGGCATGCAGTTTATTGTCTTCTTTCATGATAAAGCATGTATTCATGAGATGACCATACTTACCACAATAATAACATGAAGCATCATGCTTCCTAGTAGCATGGTTTCTATCAGAAAAATTTCTAGAATGTAATGTTCCACTAGCATGCTCATCCTTTATCATTAATCTGTAATCTTTCATTATGTGACCTCCTTTCCCACAATAATAACATGACCCCTTTTTAATATGAGTTTGTGAGAGATTATGTGAATTGTGTGCAGCATTCTTTATAGCAACAGGAGTGTCTTTGTCCTTCTTCTGTAGATTTTCATTCTTTTTCAATTCTTGAGTTTGTTTTACAGTTTTGGGGCTGACAGTGGACTTTTGTGTAGTGAATTGAAAAACAGAAGGAGCAGAGGTTGTATTCTGATTAGAAGTTTTGACAAAAATAGTAGTCGTTTTATTCCCATTACTCCTTTTATTTGTCAGACTGTAACCCAGTCCCTCTCTCTGAAAGCTAACATTATTTCCAAGAAGCTTATTTAGATTATCCTTTCCTTTGACAAATTTTGACAAGGAGTTTTTCAAATCTTGAATTTCAGAATTTAAGCCACAAATATTAGCTTCATATTTGGACAGATCTATTTCACAGGAAATGACTTGTTGATGCAAGGCATCATTCAGACTTTTGAGTTTTTCAACTTCCTGTTTTAATTTTATTTCATTGTCAGCTTCAGATAGGGACTTATAAAGATTATCAACTTCTTGTTGAAGGGATGTGATTTTTAACTCATATTTAGCTATCTTTTGTTCACAGCAAGTGACATTCCCACTCAACATTAGGTTGATGTTTTTCATATTTGTAATTTCCTGTTCTGCATTCAACAACTCACTAGAGCTCACCAGGCTTACACTCTTTCCTTTTTCTAAAGTGATTAGCCTCTCAGACATTGCTGAGTTTAGGTGATTCAGCTTATTAATTTTCTCTTTCAGTTTACTATTCTGCTCTAGGAGTTCATCATCAAGCACCCATTCATCTGAAGAAAACTGACATTCATAAAACTTTTCTTGTTGTTTTTCAGATTGAAGTTTGTCAAGATTTTTCTGAATCTCTGAATTTGTTACTCTATCAGCCTCTAATTTTTCAGAAATCAATATATTTTCTTTTTCAGGATTTATTGATTTGTGTTCAAATTCCTTGAGCTGATTTTTGAGTATTATATTTTCAAACTTCATGTTTTCCAATTCAGAGTTGACACATTCTAATTCTCTCACCAATTTTTCATTTTGAACAATATCATTGTTGTGAGCCTGATCAACTAAGCTAAGCCTTTCCTTTAGTTTAGCAATTTCACACACAAGCTCTTGACTCTCCTTTTTGTATAGACCAACTTGTTTCATAAGAGATTGTTTTTCAGATTTGACATGATCTAAGTCTGAACTAATAGAATCAAACTCTGTTATCTGTCTTCTAAATATTTCATTTTCAGTTTTCAGAGTTTCAAGATTTTCACCTCCTAGTTTTTCCAGCTTTTTTTTCAGTCTTCTATACCTCTTACTCATTTTTTCATGGGAGTGTAACAGATTAGCACAAGCATCTTCCCAGTCATCTAAAGTGAAATTCTCGAAAGGGTTTACCTTCACAGTATCTTCAAATTCATCTTGTTCACTGCTATGGTTGCTCTCGTCAGCCATCATGCAGTTGTCCTCATTCATCCTCTGAGCTAGCTTCAGCTGATCCAGAATGTCCTTAGCGGACCTGCAGTCATAAAAACAAGAATGTAGAGCCTTGTCAGTAGCTGCTCTCATTAGGTTAAAGGCTTTCTAATTTTCTCCATATTTTGACTTGTGAGTTTTAGTCCATCTGGACTTATCCTTTGGCAATCTGTGGGGACCTTATGAAATTAACTTCCACAGATCCGGATTAATCATTTTCACATAATTGTGAAGACTGCTAATCCATGAGTTAAAGTTAGAGCCATTGAAAACCGGTGGAGAACCCATTGAATAAATCAATCCAGCAATTTCAAAAACTGTATGCAGAAGACAGAAATGCACCGAAAGCCAGCAGGATCCTCTGCAAATCGTTGGATCTGGAAAGTCAGAGACCCGCTCTGATACCAATTGTTGAGTCAGGTGCGATAGATTCAGAGGGGAGTGAATGAATCTCCCCTTTAAAAATATAGCCTAATTAAACTTAAAGCTCAGTTATGCGGAATTAAAAACAGTTGCAGCTATGTTCTAAGAATACTTAGGATCATCTCGGCAAGACACCTCATTAGAATTAGCCCTTACTCGATCCTATGCAAACATCTAATACGCAGCAATTAAATGAACATATAAGAAAATCAAACCACAAGGGACACCAAGATTTTTAGGTGGTTCTGTCCAAAGACCTACATCCACCCCTCACTCCAAATCGGAGTGAGGCTTCCACTAGAGCACTAGCACAGCAGACTCAGTCTGCAACAAATGCTGCCAAACAGCCTGACCAGGGGAACAACCTCCCCTCTTCCTCCCAAGTGGAGGGACACCCCACGTGACTCTCCAGCCACTAGGAAACCAGAGACGGACAGTCTCTCTTCCTCCAGACCGGAGGGAACACCTAGTCTTGCAACCCACAAGACTAGAACCGGAGGACCAATCCTCCCTTCCTCCAAACTGGAGGGGAACCTAGAGACCCAAGTCTCTCTTCCTCTGAAACACAGAGGGAACCACAAGTGACACCAAGTCACCTGCAAAGTAGAGGTATCGGACCTCTCTTCCTCCAAACTGGAGGGACTACCTGGACTTGAAACCTACAAGCCCAGAACCAGAGGACGAGCCTCCCTTCCTCTGACCAGAGGGAACCCACAAGTAGCACCCAGCTACTTGCAACCGGAGATAGCAATCTCCCTTCTCCTGAACCAACAGGAGGCACCCCGACCTCTCTACAGAGATTCGGAAATACAGCAAGTAAATAGTTCAAAGTAAAAATAAAACCCAGCAACGGAAAGTTGAAAAGATAAAATCAAATGTGGCTCTCGCAGGAGCTGGCTGGCCTGGATTTGATCCATGGCCCAGCAAGAACATATCTTCTGTTGAAGCTTCTATCACTCTAGCTCTCTCTTCTTCTCTGTTCTTCCTCCTCTTCTTCTCTTCACACTCTGCTATCTCGATCTCTCACTCAATCTCTCTTTCTTTTTCTTTTCTTCTTCTCTATCTGGATCGTGGCTCTCTGTATGGACTTCACCTCTCGCCAAATCGATCGCGCTTCTTCTGTGGAAGAAGGCTCATATATATAGCAGCAGCATCATCATCAGCCCCAACGTGTGACCTCCACATTTCCAGCCCTAAGTATTCGAACCACGTGGCAGTCTCTCAGCAGGCTTCATTCCAGCCTCGGATCACGTGCTGCCAGTCACTGGGGAAAGTTCTTCCTCGGACCTGCAAGGAGATAAAAACCATTAAAACTGAGGGCCACAAGAACTAAAACTGCATGAGGTATGTGATAACAATACGAGATTCACTTTACTGAGAATGACACGAGATACACAAGATTACTACAGTACAAACTATAGAGAGAATGACATGAGATATCACTGTAACAAAACAACCATTACAAAGAGAACGACACGAGATACATAATAATAAAGCTAACACCACAAAGAAAACGACACGAAGTCAAACAACACTTGAAGACTTAATAAAAACAACTTGAGCACAAAATAGCTCGAGTGAACGACTCGTAGACGAGGTGACACGGGCTGACCATGACACGAAGACAAATAACATAAACCGTCACGAGTTGAAGACAACACGAAGATGAAAACAGGAACCGACACGAGTTGAAAACAACACGAAGACGAAACACAGGAATTGACACGGAGTGTGGTCAAGGCGAGAAGGACACGAAGTCTGAAGATGATAGGGACTGACAACGACACGAGGACGAGAACAACAACCAACACGAAGTGTGGTTTCAACACAAGAATGACACGAGGTATAGGAAGAACAACACGAAGACGGAAATAACAAAGAACCGACTCGAACTAAGGACGACACGGAGACAGCACAGACACGGCTATCACGACACGTGATGAAGCAGTGAAAACAGAGAAAAAGGAAACGGCTCGAGGAACAACAGTAAGTGACACGAAGACACAAAAGCAAACATAAAGAGGATGACACGAGATGAGCAACTAAAGGACAGAGAGAAACGACTCGAGGTTCACTGAGAAACGACTCGGAGTTCGTCAGAACTATTCGAGCTGCTTCAGCAACACGACACGAAGACAGAGGGAGACACGACACGGAGTTAGACAGCTGTGACTAGGACTCGAAGACATAGATGACAAGGATAGATCAACACGAAGTATTACCTCATACAAGTTTTCCTGTCAAGCATGGAAATCAACACGAAGTGTTGTAAGCTCAGACGACACGAAATCTTTTCGTGTTAGTGAGGGGAAACAACACGAAGTGTAGTGATCATAAACAGCACGAAGATGAAAGGAACAGTGGAATGTATAAACTTTAAGTCCAATACAAAAGGCTGTACAGACTTCATGAACAGTGCATGATTGTACTGGACGATGTATACACTTAGCCTATGCAGACCAGTCCGATGTATAGACTTAGGAGCAAATGACCTGGCTGTACAGACTTAGAATATTAAGACTGATGTACAGGCTTCATGCGTTGACGCTGTACACACTTAGCGAGTTGACGCTGTACAGACTTTGCCTAAGACGCTGTACACACTTAGCCTAAGACAATGCATGAACTGACGTTGTATATACTTAGCCAATGCAATGCACTATGAATGTATGGACTTACATGAGATGCTCATTGAGACGCTCAATGTATACACTTCAAGCCTAGTGTATAGACTTCATGAATGTGCAAACTTATCAACGAGATGCACAATGTATAGACTATGCACATAACAAAAGTCTAACACAAACTGATATATCAGATATACCAGTCACAGTCATGTTGCTATCATCAAAGCACAATGTCATCAAAACATTATATCAAATGCACTCAAAAGCACTCACTGTCTTGCTATCATCAAAATCAAATAGCATTGCTATCATCAAAGTAACATAGCACATGCTTAGGTGCCTAAGGGGTACAACAAGTGTGTCTTGAGGTAAACAAAGAATGAAAGGGGTTCTAATAAAATGGAACAAGGCACACTCATAAGGTAAAATCCCAACTTCGCTCTTTCATTGTCAAACTTGATGGTGTTGATGTCTGGTTTGAAATTCCTTTGTGTTCTCATGATGTGCTTTAAATTCTTCACAAGTCATACATATACTCATTGAATGAATTCTTGGTATATCAAATAGTGATGTGTGAAATGATAGGTTAAGCCTGTTAGGAAGCCATCACTATGCGTGAGTTGGATCTTTGGATTAAAATCTTCGCCTAGTACCAAAATTCAGAAATTCAATATGTTTGACTTATGAGGAAACATGTTTTGAATAAAATCAAGTTGCCATTGCATTGTAAAATCTCTCAAGTGAATCTGAAAAACTCTCTTGTTTCTTAAGGAAAAATTTCTGAATTGTGAAATTGCATGATGAAATATAACAATTTGTATTGAGTGCTGAGCATGTCCCAATTTAAAGCTCATTGATGCTGTGTGGTTACTTTGGATGAATGAAAGTTGCTCGATGTATTCAAACTGAAATTTTATCTTAAGCATTACTGTTTTAGATGATGATGGTTGAACTTTTGGGTTTTAAGGAAATGATTCTTCATGATAAAATCTGAAATATAGTGCTCATGATTTATTGCAAAACTCATTGAAGATCAATCTCATGCATTTACCTGTCTCATGCCATCTTAATTGCTCAAGTTCTTGTAAAAAAAAAAAAAACTTGCATAAAAAGAATGCATTGGCATATTTGCATATTATTCATAGGTCATGCATGCATTGTGAATTTGAGTCTCATGCATACCTTGACTTAGTTGTGCTTGAATGTCATAAGTTACAAAAAAAAAAAAAAATATATTTATTGCATATTGCATACTCATGCATATAGGGCATATGCATATACTTCATGATAAATACATATCTTGGAGTATGAGTGCTTGCATGAAGGCTTTGCTAAATTCTTGCATGCTTGTATATACCTAACTTATAAAACCTTTTCTTGACCCTTCTAAGGCTTGACCTCCTTGCTAAATAACAATGCAATGATTTGGTTCATATGTGATACATGTCATATACTAAGGGAGATGATTTGTTTCCAACTGTGCATACATTAAGGGGGAGTCATAGCCGTGTCTTGTCAAATTCATTTTATACATGCAAAACACAACTTTAACCCCACACTCTTGCACATAATGAATTTAATGAATTTCACTAATAAGGATTTAAGAAATTCTTTGCAACACTCTAAAGGGAACTTGAATCTCTACATGGACATTAAAGAGTAATCGTGAGGAAAAAGCTGCCTACCCCTCAAAAATTCAATAAGTGGTATGTGGATCCGAGTAACCGGGAATCCCCCCTGAAACAAAGGAGGAAACTCGTGTCGAAAGGAGAAACAAAAATCCATATGTGTGACGAATCCAAGTAGCCGGGAATCTCCATTGAGACATATGAGGAAACTCGCGCCGAAAGGTGAAGTCTATTAAAAGAAACAAAATCGGGGTTGTGCGAAGCTACCAAAAGTCGAGAATCTAAAGTGAAAGTGTAGAGAGGAGATTACCTTCTAGTGTTCTTTAGAAAATCTAAAAATCCATATGTTTTGAAGCTCATTAGTCATTGTATCACTTTTCACATCTGGTTATTATTGTGATGTATGTATTCTATGAATCTGGCTACATTCATGGTTCATGTCGTACCTCTAGTTGTGTATGCAGAAATCTCTTAGTTATGCTTCATGTCTCACATTCTTGAATTTGAATCATATACTACTTTCTTAACCCATGCCTCATTTAGGGGGCGTTGCTATATATGATATTTGTGTGCATGACGATTGTGCTTGTGTGTTTGCATGTCCATGCATTTCCCTTTAATTTAATTCTTAGCATATACCCAGCATTTAAAGGATAGAAGTCATCATGTGCATAGTTTCATATCTTGCATGATTAGCATTCACATAGTACATATTCATTGCATTTGAAAGATGAAGTTCATCGTGGGCATATTTGCAAATTTGGCATTTTTAACATGCATATAGCTCATGCATAAGAAACACGCATATAGATTCCATGAGTTCATGTATTTCAAAATAAAAATCTGAAAATTAAAAAAAACAAAAACAAAAACAAAAAAATAGAAACTCCAAGAATAAAGGCAACTAGGCACTATTGTTCTCTCTTGCCAAACATCTTGTCATTGCCTTGCTCTTAATTTTTGTGAAACTCAACTGGACTTTGGATTCTGAGTACAATCATCTTGCCATGAATCTGCAATGTGTATAAATCTTCAACAATTGTATCCTATCTTTGGAGCAAACAATCAACAACCTTTATTATCAAGATGGGTATCATTCCTTCAGGTTTCACATGCTAAGTTTGTCATGCATAACTAAGTGGACGTTGGTATGATGAATGGTTGAAATGCTAAATTATTCACTCGAAACTCACATGGTTCCATTGTCTTACTTGCAGGAAAAATTGGTTGGCTCTCATTTACCGCATCGCCTGTATGTATGGTAATATCGTTTCACTTTATCTGTGCCATGGGGGTTGTGAAGATTGGTAGCAATTTTGACACTTTGGCTCTTACATCCTTTCCCATTCATGGATGGTTCTTAAATGGTGTGCATAGGTTTTTGGTTCTAACCCCACAATGCCTATGTTTAGCTCTTCCAGTTCACACTACTTCTATTTTGCATATGGGAGCGTAGTTGGCCACCAATGTTCATGTCTTGTTCTTTCACCCCCTGACTTTTTGTCGATGACAAAAAGGGGGAGAATGTTGGTGTGTGCTCTTACTTCACAAATGACCAATTGGTGTACGTGCTCAATGTTAATGTTGTTTAACAATTGGTGTATGTGCTCAATGTTGTTTGCAAATGTTTGTTGTTTAACAATTGGTGTATGTGCTCAATATTGTTTGCAAATGTTTACACAATTTGTATTATCACACACATCGTTTTGTCATCATCAAAAAGGGGGAGATTGTTGTATCCCCTAGTTCGTGTTTGGTTTCAATGATATCAAAACGATTGTGATTGTGTGTGTATGTGTTTCATTGAGCAACATGTTTTATATCTTGATTCGATGAGCTGAAAGATGGATTTAATGTTCACTCTTGAAAGCCATATGAACCTTTGGTGTTTAAGGAACTAATGCTATCTTTATGTTGATTTGCAGGTATACAAATCCATGGCTCATACTTGGAATCTAACGTGGTCCATCAATGAAGCTCTTCTTCTAAAAGGGAGTTAACTTTGTTCATATTTGAAGGTCATATGAATGATTTGTATTTAAGGATCTCAAGCCTTGAATATTTTGGTTTGCAGGACCACATCTACGGTTCATGTTTGGAACTCAAAGAAATGTATCAATGGCGATCTTCTTGCAAAAGGGAGTTAACTCATTCTTCACCTTATGTCGACTCTCACTTGTAACTTGGAGATTGATGAATGTGACCTTAATGATGCTTGCTCATTATTTGGATTCATGACCACTTGATTTGGTAAAAGGTTGATGTATTTCATTCATGTTTCACATAAGCTCACTTGAGACCTTTGAGGGTTGGCACATGTTTGAGTATGCTCATGGATATTATTGTTGGGGTTATTGTGATTTAAATGTATGAACAATTCAAAAAGATCTCTTGTACCTATCAATGCTCCTCATGAGATAATAGTTCATGAATGTTAATTTTTAATCAACAATAATGCCATTTAAATGTATGTGGTTCCATGACATTATGCATGTTTTGCATTTGGCATAATTGTTAACATTTAAGTAATGAAGCATTTTGATATTGAAGAGTTGATTGCATTGTAACTGAATGTTGAGCTCCCATGTCATTGTATTTGATTGATTGAGAAATCCATGTTCATCATAACAAAACCTTGTCATTTGGTGGAATATATTTTTGTTGATTGATTTGAGAAGCAAAACGCATGTTTGATGAGGTTCAATGATGTATTTCATTGTGAACATTTTCATAGTGTTAATGCATAACTCATATATTTTGATTCTCAACTAACCTCTTGGTTTATCATGTTTTTCAGGATGCAAAATCATTGTTGATATTCATGGGATTATGGTAACATTTAATCAATTATTTCCCCCTAGTTTTGATGGAGGTTTTAGTTATTTTTCAAACTCAAACTGTCTTACAATCTTCACCATTTTCAATCCAACCATTGGATTTCCCCTATAAAATTTTATGTTGTAGCCTTGGGAGTCCTCTTTCCAACGCTTCTAGTCTCGCTTCGATCGGAGTTCGGAGCTAGGAGAATTAATTCCTGCCGCCGAAGCGCGCAGAGCTGTTTTTGTGTACCCTGCCTGAAAGGGTCGACCCTTGGGGTCGACCCCCACTGAAAGGGTCGACCCATGGGGTCGACCCCTTTAAACCTGGCTCTTTTTTTGGCCCCGACAGCAACCTAGTTGCCAAGGGTCGACCCCAGGGGTCGACCCCCACTGAAAGGGTCGACCCCAAGGGTCGACCCCTGTAACAGAGGGCCTCTTTTTGTGTATTCCAACAACCTGGTTGCCGAGGGTCGACCCCAAGGGTCGACCCCTTCCGGACGGGACTTACGAAAGTGTTTAAAACTCATCCTAAACCCCTTGAAACTTTACCAAAACACCCCCCAATGGTTCCTAATCATACTAGGGTGTTTCTAACATGTGTGAGGAGGGTTTTATGTGTCTTTTGGGCTCTCTAAGTTATATATATATATATAAGCTACGAGATTCACAAGGTATTAACCCTAATCAAAGTGTGTTCTTCCTTGTAGGAGAAGAAAGGGCTGAAACGGTGGAGAAGCTCCAGAGGTCTTCAACAGCAGATCTGATCTACTTCCCTTGTGATTTGGAGCTCGTGATAGAAGAAGAAAAGAAGCAGTTCGAGGAGAAGAACAAGAGGACGCCAAAATCGTGTTCATCCGACTACGAACTGAGAAGAGCCAGATTGTTCTAAAGAGGGGGAGCTTTACATTTCAGTTTTGTTGTGTGGTTTAGTGTTTAGAAATTGTTCTGGGTTGATTGTATGCATATCTGATTTCCACATAAATTCCTAAACGATTTTCTTATGTGGGTGTTCGAAGAAAGGGTTCTCCAAGTGGTTTGTGTTGACGCTTGTGCGTCGTATGCGGTGGAGGTTATTCGTGTGTGTGCTTGGAGATATTGTGGGGTGTGTTCCCTGTGTATGGTTGGGAGTTTACTCCCGTGTAGCTGTGTAGGCGTCGTCCTACGTGTGTGTGTGTGTTGGGGTACATCCCCGTGTGTGGGCTACTCTAGTAGCGTGTGTGTTGGGGTTTTTACCTCGTGTGTGTGTGGGGAGAAATCCCCGTGTTTACTGCATTCACAGCGTGTGGAGAAAGCCTTACCGGTTTGGTAAGGGGTGGACGTAGGGAACCTGTCGTGGTCCCGAACCACCTAAAAATCCCCGTGTCTCATGGTTTGATTTGTGTGTTTGTGTGCATCTCTTTTTAGTCTATATACGCAATCGTGTGAGCTCGGTGAGATTGAGAGAATTGAGTAATCCTACTTGTTCCAATTCAGTCAATCTCATTAAGTTTGTTATCTCCGCTGTGAGGTCGGTTAAGATTTTAATTGGACATAGTTTTTAGTTGGAGGGTTCTATTCACCCCCCCCCCCTCTAGAACCGTGTCCCTGCACTACGGGACCCAACATAAGTAAATTGTAAGCTAACCCTTCAACCAGGATAACATCATCAATGCAGTAGGTAGAACACTTACCTACCTTACCTGATCCAATGATCCTACCCTTTGTGTTGCTTCCAAAGGTGACAAGGCCTCCTAGCTTTTCAGTTAGCATGCAAAACTTGGCCTTATCTCCTGTCATATGCCTGGAGCAGCCACTGTCCAAGTACCACAAGTTGCTCTTGGCTGCCAGGCATACCTGCACACACAATTAGGGCAAAGAGTTTGGAACCCAAGTCTGATTGGGCTCCAATGCAGATGAAGTGCAAGTAAAGAAAGAGAGCATGGTTTTGGGAATCCACATTTGTTTAAAGCAGTTCTGTTCAGTGGATTTTCCAGATTTCTTTTTGTTTTGCTTTTTCTTGTTGACTTTCTTCTTATTTGCACCAACAAAGTTATTCACAGAATTGTTGTTATTGTGCCAATGCTTCGGCCAGGTTGCATTCATAAAGTTTTGGCCATAGTAGTTCCTGGGATGGCTGTGGAAATGTTGGTAATTCCTAGGCATCCGACTACCATACCCATTTTCCCAATTTCTGACATAGGGTCTGTAAAAGTGTGTAGGTTGATGAACATACCCTGTGTGCATCCCTTGAGTTCTAGTCCACCCACACCCATTAGGATAGATTGGTTGTGTGGGGTAGTAGGACTGAACTCTAGGTGGATTGAATTTGTTGGGGTGACTTCTGAAAATATTTTGTCTTCCCTGCACCCTTGACCCTGCTGGCCGACTCATAGGTTTTGGTTGGGTCCTTTTCTATGATGAAGGTGGTGAAGACTTTTTGGCATTGACATGGGGTTTGTTTACCTGAGCAGGCTGACCCCTAACCTTGGGTTGAGCACTAGAGCTAGGTTTGGAAGTCCCAATTCTACTAGGCTCACCTACTTTCTGTTTGCCCTTCTCCTCTGCATTTAGCCTTTTCAGATTCAAATTTGTCTTTACAGCATTATTAGAATTCATGTTGATCAGAGGTCCTTTCTCCTTTTGTGCAACAAAGGAAATAGTTTTCATTCCCAAGTTTTTAGTTGCACTAGAGTTGAATCCTAGGCCCTCTCTTCTGAAATTTACCTTTGACCCCAATAATGCATCTAAATTTTCAGATCCTTGGGTCATTTTCTCAATTGTTTTTAGCTTATCCTCATTATCTTTCTGAATTTCATCAATAGATTTTTTCAACTCATTATTCACATTGAGGACAGCTTCATATTTTTCAGAAACAATCTTTATCTCATTTTCATAATTCTGCATTTTCAGTTTCCATGCATCAATTTCATTGTCTAATCTCACATTTTCTTCCTTAGAAATTTTCAGTTCTTTATTGATTTCTTCAAATTCAGAACATGTGAGTTTCAGCTTACTGTTCTCAGTTTCTAAGCAGGCAATTTTATCAGACAATGAAGTATCATTTTGCATGATTTTAATTTTTCTTCGTAGATGCCTGTTTTCTTTTCTGACCTCATCTACTCTATCAGTAAGTTCATCATAAGCAACCATCCAATCAGTAATAGTAAAATTTTCATAGCGAGAGGATACCTCATCAGATTCTTCCTCTCTATCTTCTGAGCTGGTTGCCATGAGACAGATTGGCTTCTCAGCTTCAACTTCACTGTCCGAAGTGACACTCAAAGATCCCTCGTCCTCATCACTCCAGGTACTCACCATAGCTTTCCCTTTTGTGTTCTTCTTCTAGGACTTGTCCTTGAGGCTCTGATTTGTCGGACATTCAGCTTTAAAGTGACCCGCCTTCCTGCATTGATAGCAAACATTAGTTTCAGCTTTCTTTACAGGGTTTGATTTATACCTTGTGTCTCGGCGGCCACTGTTGTGATTTCTTCGGCTGAATCTTCTTCCTTCCTTCTTGAGAAATCTCCGGAATTCCCTAGTAATCATGGCAATATCAGCATTTGCCACTTCTTCTTCAGACAAGCTCTCTTCAGTTGATGATCCGTTGGGGCTGGATCGATTGGATCTGCTAGCACCAGCCTTCAGAGATATAGGCTTCCTCTTTCTGTCAGCCTCCTCTATCTTTGGCATATTCATATCATAAGCCATTAGAGATCCGATCAGCTCATCTGCCTTAGTATTGTGCAGATCTCTTGACTCTTCCATAACAGTGGCCTTGGTGTGCCAAATTGGAGTCAAGGATCACAAGATCTTCCTGACTACATCATACTCAGAATATTTTTTCCCGAAGCCTCTGAGACCATTTGTGATAATAGTCAGCCGAGCATACATTTTTTTGATCGTCTCATTAGGCTTCATCTTGAAAGCTTCGTATTCTGAAACCAGTAGATTAGTCTTAGTCTCTCTGACTTGTGAAGTCCCCTCATAGATGACTTCAAGTGCATCCCACATTTCCTTCGCTGAGGAGCAGGCAGATATTCGTGAGAACTCGGTGGGATGCAGAGAGCATTGGATTGCATTGATTGCACTCCAGTTGAGCGTGGACCTTCTAATTTCCTCCTTGGTCCATACATCTTCATTTTGGGACAGCTCGAAAGGTCCCTTGCTAACCACCTTCCAAATTTCATAATCTTTAGCCCTCAAGAATACCTGCATACGGTGCTTCCAGTATGCGTAGTTGGTTCCATCGAAGTACGGGGGCTTGGATGTGGAGTGTCCTTCAGCTATCATCCCTCTTCCGTCCATCTGTGCTTATCCTCTTCGGGCGGTAAGTCCATGTAGAAGAGTCTAGCTCTGATACCAAGTGTTGAAGTTAGATGGAAGGCTCTATCACCACAGGATGTGGATCTAGAGGGGGGGTGAATAGATCAACTGGCTATTTAAAAATTAGGCCTAGAATCAAATGCGGAATTAGAAGAACACTAAAAGAACACAGCCAATGCATCGAATGAAACACACAAGATCTGCTGAACAGGCAATCAAACACACGAGAGGCACAAAGACTTTTAGGTGGTTCGGTCAATCCGACCTACGTCCACCCCACATTCAACTCGAATGTGGATTACTGCTGATACACAGCTTCAATCTGCTGGGCACTACAGCTTAGCCGACCAGAGGTAACACCTCTGCAACCCGCTACCTCACAGCTTGAAACCGCTGACTAACAGCTTGATAGAACAAGAGTTTTCAAAGAGAAAATAGCAAGACTGAAAATAAACAAAACACACAATCGAATGGAAGAAAACCAAAACGACTGTAGCTCAAAGTTGAGCAATATCAGCTCTGGTAACTGGACCAAGAGACTGATTCACAAGCTCTCATATAACTCTCTCAACTCATCTCTTCTCTCTTTCTTCTTCTCTCCTTTTCTTCTTCTCTACTTTTCTTCCTCTCACAGTGGATCTCTGTGGCTGCTGCTTCAGACTGGATGTATAGACTTCGCCAACTTCAATCAGCCTTTTCAAAAGATGAGGACTGCTATATATAACAGCAGCATGTGGATAAGGGCGCGTGGCTTCCACAGTTCTCGCCCAAGTGAATTCGCTAGATTCGAGACAATTCCATCCACTTGTAAGCATCTGCACACCTCGTCCTCCTGGGATCACGAGCCATGTCAGCAATCTCAGTAGAGAATCCCTGTCAGACAGAGTATCGGATGATCAGATTAAATAACAACTCTGTATAGACTTATCAGAAGAACTGCGTTGTATAGACTTCATATAAGTGAAAGCTATGTACAGACTTGCTGTATGAAGCAACCGATGTACAGACTTAGGTGTTATGAAGACTGTCAATGTATAGACTAAGTGAAGATCAATGCAATGTACAGACTTCGCAAATGAAGATGCAATGTGTAGACTTCATGAATGAAGATGCAATGTGTAGACTTCATGAATGAAGTTGCAATGTGTAGACTTCAGTGAGACTCAATTGAAGACAGACGATGTATAGACTTCAGAACTGATGCACGATGTACATACTTCATGAGACTCGAATGAAGACAAGCGACGTATAGACTTCACGACTAATGAATGCAATGTACAGACTTTGCAAGATGTGAAGGAGTTGAGTGTATAGACTTCACGATGTGAAGACTTGTCAACAAATGACTGTACAGACTTGAGGTGAAGACCTATGTATAGACTTTCTAAAGGAACGTCTATATAGACTTGAAGCAATGGAAAACATCGACTGTATAGACTTTGAATTGCAACGTAGGTAAAGGCATCGATGTATAGACTTCGAAGCTGAACGTAGGTAAATAACCCAATGTGCAGACTTTGAATCGCAACGACGGAACATATGCCAATGTACAGACTTTGGCAAACAGCGATGTACAGACTTGGCCAACCAGTCCAATGTATAGACTTGAAGCATGGAGGCCAATGTACAGACTTTACCTCGTGCAAGCAACAGTGAATGAATGTATAGACTTCAAACTCTTGAGCTCTACATAGACTTTGCAGTCAACAGGCGATGTATAGACTTTGGAGTCTGAGACCAATGTACAGACTTTGTAAAACAGAAGCCTGTATAGACTTGAAAGATCAAGACGCTAAGGAAGATGGTCATTGTACAGACTTAGTAAAATAGAAGCCTGTATAGACTTGGAAGATCAAGACGCTAAGGAAGACGGTCATTGTACAGACTTAGTAAAACATAAGCCTATATGGACTTGGAAGATTAAGATGCTAAGGAAGACGGTCATTGTACAGACTTAGATGCCATTGACAAATGCATGCTACAATCCAATGTGTAGACTTACATGAGATGCTCATTGAGACGCTCAATGTACAGACTTCGCCTGACACCGTCCAATGTACAGACTTTGCCTTAGACTCTAAATGAGACGGACAGTGCATAGACTTAGCCAATGCAATGAGTTGACGCAGTCCAATATACACAATGTGTTGCCATATGAAGTAAAGTTACATGTCAACACCATCAACACAGAGGAGTCAAAACAGGCGGTACTCTGGTTCACCGGTCGGAGGCCGGGCGGCTCCGATCTTCACTCGTCGGAGTTGCTGCCCACAGATCTGAACTGCTGTTTCAGACCTGCGCGTCCCGACGAAATCTGCTGCTGCGGTCACTCCTGAAATTGGATCGCCGCACAAGAGATACCGATGGAAAGCTGACTTGAAATACTTCGATCTATGGTCAGAGAAAGAAATTTAAATTTCCCGTTGATGGCCTTTGTTGAATATTAAAGCTGCTGGCTCACATGATCTGAAAACTCAGGATAGAAGTACTTTTTCCTTAGAGTTGGAGTTGACCGTGATGTAGACCTTCCATTCAGCCCTTGAGCCCTACATGAAAGTTGTATAGGGCGAAGAGAGGAAAATGGGGATATATTTTATGAAAGGTTTAGTGGAAGTTTCGATTTTTTGGGGATTTGATACTGACTCGGGGTCGGATCTGAACAACAGAGACAGAACAAAACTTGGGATGTAAAGTGAATTTTTAGAAAATATGAACGAGATTCTAAATTCACCATAAAATTTGTGGATGGTGGGGGTGGTGGATAGAACCTCCAATAAATTTGGAGATTCCAAAAAAAATCAGAAAGGGGGTCGAAAGGGGGAAGAACGAAGCTTCTACTACACAGATCTGAAAAGGGACACATCTGGAAGACAGAAAGACACGAAAATAGATATTTATAAAACGAAGTCTAAATGATGTGATTATTTTACTGGAGGTTGGGAATCAAGAGAGGAACCATCCCTAAAAATATCAACTCTAGATGATGTCGGCGTAGGGAGCTAAAATTCTCGGAGTGAACCCCTGTCCAGCAAAATAGACCCAGGACAGCACTTCAGAACTTGCTTCGCGGCGGCTCGATGGCGGCACGAACGGCGGCGGCGGCACCAGAGATAGAATCTAGATGTAGAGGGGCTGAGATAGAAGGGGTTTACACCCTGAAATCTTGAAGGAGGAGGAAGAACACCAGGGAGAGAGGAGGGGGGCGCAAATTTGCTCCAAGGCAATCACAATTTTTTCTACATCATTAATTCTCAAAAAATGGAAATACATGCCTTATATAATAAATGGAAAATGACTCAAAATGCCCTCAGATCTAGAATTGGGAGAGGTATACAAGGTATAGAACTAATTAGTTCTAATAGGTTTTTTTAACAAAAATAAAAAATACCCATAAAGGGGGGGGGGGGGGGGCGCCCCCTTGACCATGGACAAGGTAGGTGGCCTACCTTTGACATTTCAACCCATTTGTCCCCCCATGTGTCTAATTGACTAGTCAATCCATCTAGAAGGCCACCTAGGACTTTGACCAGCCCCACATGGCGTAGGTGGACCAATGGGGAAGGGCTAGGGGGCCCCTAGCTGGACCTACTACGAATTTGCATAAAAACCCAAACATGCTAAGGGAATAACAACTTGGCTCATAAAGCCATACAATTGCGTATCTACTTTCCCCAGGATATAAAAATAAATAAAAGGACACAAATACAAAAATAAAATCTACATGCTCGGAGTTGATTCCCATCAATTTTGTGTAATTGATCATTGTTATGAATTTCAAGCGACCAGATTAATGAACGGTCAATCCATGGCCGCACAACACATGAGCGGTCGTTTTTGGGCTGTCCATATATTTATGGGATATTTTAGTTGATTTTCATAATTATCACCGACATGCTTTCATACGGCTTAGGTGTAGCCGTTCAACTTAATAAGTGGGCTAACATTAGCCATTCTAGCCCCCGAGTCCTAAGCTCGGTTGATTGTTCATATAATTATCTATTTATCTCATTTACTCTGATTTTCCACCGACAAGATATGTGTGGTTGCATCTTGGCCGCTCTTATGGATGAAAGGTTCACAAGTAACCATTCGTACATGAGAGTCCAACGGTGATGTTTTCGATCAGTTCGATGGATAATTTGTTTCTATTTTCTATTTATTGAATTTCCACCGATAGGGATGGATGGCCCAAGATTTGCCGCTCATATGGATGAGTGGTCTATCGTATGGCCGTTTAACTGCTCGTTTCCTGAAGACTTAACAGATTTTCTCTCTCCACTTGTGGATTTATCCCCAACTTTCTCCAACCATTTCTCCGTGAATACTGAACCAAATTCGATTCCGTTTCTTTTGGTTGAGAGATAATTCATTTATCTACACATTTTATGTTAATATCCCGACCTGAAAATGCCTAGAAACCTTAATTTTGAGCTAAGACTTTCGGTGCTCTATAAATAGACCCTAGAGGCCAGGCTTGAAAAGGGGGAGATTTTTGGTCAACGGCGAAGCCCTGCTGAATTCTCGAGCGACCCAAGACTAGAGAGGGAGGCCTTCTATGTCCTTCTAGGCCTCCGGTTCAGGGAGTAACTAGTTTTGAGTCTTTGTTTCGATTAGTCCCATCGTGGGTTTCTTCATTGCATGCATACTTTTCTCTTCTTTCCCCACCCACGTTTAGTCATTCACACTACATTACACACACCCTCCTATGTTTTTGGCGCCCCTAGGGGTTTAAAAATCTCCAGGTATCCCCCATTTCATTTAGTCATGTTCGTTCCTTTCCATTCTAGCATTTACTACGCTTTATAGTTCTAACTTGGGTTTTTATTTGTGTTCTACACGTGGTCTTGTAGGTCAGCAACGCACTAGCGCGAGGCCCACTCTTTCTGGCCGGCCAAAAAGGGTGGAGGTTTGGACTTTTACAACTTACGGCATGGTTGTCTTGTGCGGTACAAAATAGTCCGTTCGAGGTGAAGTGTGGTTGATCTTGGACCATTCTTCTTCATCCTGGGGTTGGGTATGAGCCGCTTGTCTGCCAGTCGTTCTTCGTCCCGCGTCCTCTCTCAGCGCTAATGAGCGGTCTGTCGAGCGGCCGTTCAAGATAAGGGCGGTTATTTCGGAGCCGCGCATCCTTCCAGCACTGGTCAAAAGGCGAGTGTCTCCCTCTTCTTTCCAAGGTATGGCGTGTTCATCACGTTCGGAGCCTTGGTGGCGATCACAGGTTTCTACTTCTGTTCCCTTCTACTCCCGTTTTGTTTACTTTCATATTTATATTAGTAAAGGGATTTGAAGGGAGTATTAAGCCGGTGTAGAGAAGGTAACATCTCCTACCAACAATAGCTAGCAGGC
The DNA here is from genome assembly GCA_022559845.1 of Amorphophallus konjac. NCBI lineage: Eukaryota > Viridiplantae > Streptophyta > Magnoliopsida > Alismatales > Araceae > Amorphophallus > Amorphophallus konjac. Next base: position 58,654,471 of record CM040124.1, on the reverse strand, counting down.
TGCCTCATTGAATTGGCGCCCAGGGGTTAGCCCTGCTTTCAGGCTTTCAGGAAATGGTGCCTGGGGGTTACCCAGTCTTTCAAGAAATGGCACCTGGAGGTCAGGCAGTCTTTCATGCAATTGGCGCCTGGGGTCAGGCCTTCTTTTAAATTCATATATATCTGAAAATGGCGCCCCTGTAGAGAGTCTTCATTCAAATGACGACGCTCTGGAGGGTCACTATTCAACAAATTGGCGCCCCTGGCTAGGGCGCCAATTCATTTGGCCCTATTTACACCGGGCAGGTACATCTCAAGACTCCTAACACTATTCATAATGTCTTAGGTTCACGAAATCAGGAAACAAGTGTTGATTTGTTTTTTTAATTAGATTCCTATCCCGCCCCCTTTAAATACATACATGCATAAACATGTGAATCAAAGACAAGGGGGATGAAAGGATGGAAATACTAACCGTGATCGCCACCAAGGATTAACAACGCCGCAAGGATGAAGAAAGGAGAGGAACGACGCCGTGTACCTTGGAACTTAAAGACTTGATCGCGCTTGAAACGGGGTGCGGGGAATGGTGTGGGATCGACCTCCTCTCCTTCCAGCCGGCTAGATGAAGAAGGCCTCACGTTGTATTCATGCTCTCCTGCGAAATAAAGATGAAACACAAAGGCAAAAACCCATTAGAACATGAAGTGTAGAAATCTACCCAAAGTGATAAAATAGCATGAATAAAAGGGGGAGAACGCACCGGGGGGAGGTTTTTAACCCCTGTGGAAGGGTGGAAAAGATAGGTGGGTGTGTTGTGCATGCATGAGATTTGAAATCACGAGATTTGATTGAGAGAATAGAGAGAAATCAATGATGCAAAACGGAGAAAAACGCATGTGTAGCAGAAAAGTGCAGAAAATTATGATGATTTATGATTTTGAGGAGACTAGAACTAAGAGTGTAGATCATTGAAATCAAGCCCAGAAGGATGCAATTGAAAGCTAATACTTCCCTCTTCAAGATAGGGTCAAAGTTGTGAGTTGGAGTTGCAGCATGGCTTTGCCCCAGGTCCGGAAAGAGCCCCCCATCGCGACTGCGAACTGGGCAGTTTTTATAGAGTTTTGTAAGAAAGCCTCATCTTCTTATCACGATTCCCGGAGATAGAGTCCTAGATAAATTGAGTTCTCTAGATCAAACTTGAGATAATACTAAGGACAAGAGATAGGAACAAACGGAGATCAATTCGGAGGAGGATTCTAGAAGATATGGCTCTTGGAAGGCAGCCCCAGAGCCCTATCTGCAGAGTTTGAGTTGAACCAGGACACCTACATCCTGATCTTGCGACCCAGCTCCCGAGAGATATAGCCAATGAAATTCGGAGTTCTTTGGACTGAATTCAAGATAATACCAAGGAGAAACCATAGGAACAAACGGCGCTCAATTCGGAGTAGAATTCAATAAGTTATGGACTCTGCAAGGGGGCCACGGCACATAGAAACGGAGCAGAATCCAGCACGAATTGGACTCTCAGGTGTATGTAACGGTCTATCGTAGGACCGCCACATCTTCTCTGACGGTCTAGGGTAGCTCCGTCACACTCTGGGGGTCGAACGGGATGATTTCAGACAAGTTTCGGTGTAACGCACCCATACTAGGCCGTCACATGGACTCTAACGGTCTAGGGTAGGACCGCCACATTCTGGGTGTTGAACAGGGTGTTTCGGGCAAGTTCTTGTGTAACGCACTCATACTAGGCCGTCACATGGACTCTAACGGTCTAGGGTAGGACCTCCACATTCTGGGTGTTGAACAGGGTGTTTCGGGTAAGTTTCGGTGTGACGGTCTATCGTAGGACCGTCACACTGATGTAACGCACCTATGTAGGGCCGTCACATTGATGGAGGAAGATTTTGGGCAGACTGCCGACTTCAGAAATTAAAGCGTATCTCTCAAACGGGGCAGAACTAGCGAAAGTGGTAGAAGATGAAATTGTAGATAACTGAGAGAGGAACAATTTTTTTGAAGAAAGTAAGTTGAGAAAATGATCAGAAGAGGGAGAAAATGGGGCTGGAAGAGAGAGGAAAATTCTGGGACATAGGTGAACAGCACATCACGCCGGAAAAATGTGAATAGCTCACAATCGGGGCAGAACTGGCCAACGGCGTAGAAGAAGAAGTTGTAGATCTTTGAAAGAGGAACAACTTTGGTGAAGATAACTTTTTGAATATAGGATTGGAAGAGGGTGAAAAAGAATCACTTTCAGGACTGCGTAGTGAGAGAGAGCCGATTACTTGAGAGAGCCGGCCTAAATGGGCCGTAAGTTGACTTGGAAGCCAGAATTTGATAAGATAAGCTCCAGGGCTCTAAAAAATCATGATCTCCAAGACTTAAAGGATAGGGAATAGTAAAAATGGGCTCAAAATCCATCCAAGAAAGCTTCAAAATAATGGCTAATTCGGGACATCAAAATGATGAATAAGAGAAATGACACAACTTGTGGGCTAAAACGGGTGTCAACAGATACCCCTCCTTGATGTCTGCTTTGCAAGGGAACGAGCGAAAGCGGCGCGGAGGTGAAAATGGAAAGGAGATGGAGCGAAAGTAATAGCGACGTGAAATGGAGATGAAGCGGAGATGAAGCGGAGAGAACTGATAAGCAGGCATCAAGGCAAAAAGACACCCGTCACAACCAACAAGCGACAGGAATTCTCCCGAAAATGCCGAACTAACCACAAGGAATGATTGACAATGATGAGACATGTCTGGAGAACTAACTAAGGGAAAGGAAACACGACCAGCCTCATTGGGGACACAATCCACGGACAATGAGTGGGTCGGAAAGAACACAGCGTAAGAGCTGGAAAGGAGAATAAGATTGAGATAAAATCCAGACAGGAATCACACTGGCCAAACAGACCAAGCGACAAGATCAGAAAAATCGTTTGAATTCAGAGTGGAATGAGGAATCTCTTACCCAAGAGAGCTTAAGTGCAATTAACCATTGCTGAGGAGAAATCGTTGAATGGATCATGAGGCATGAATGCTCAAAATGACAAGATGCATGCTCGGCAAAAATAAAGAAATCATCAAAACGAATGTAAAGAAAGATAAAATAGAAAGTACTCAAGGATAATATTGCTAGAATGAGCCAGGACGGGGTCAAGAATCTTCTGTAACTACGGCATGCGAGACAGAGTCCATCGTCCCCCACCCGACTCAATCGAGCGGCCTATCCAACGATTAACCGTATGCTCCTAGATCATCATCATTTTTGTTAAAGGCGAACATCAGATCCTAGAACACACGGCCAACCAGCCGGTCCTTGAGAGGCTATAATAACGTATATATCATATAGTAATGCAACAATGAGAAGGGATAGAGAGCCATACCTGACTTACCTGTACAGGCAACACGACATTTTTTGGAATTTTTGATTTCTGCTTTTTATGGATTTTCATCATAAGACAACAACCACATGACATGACATGATATGAACATGAACGAATATAAACGAGCACGACATGAACATAACATAATAAGAGAAATATGAACAAAACATGGCACAACATAACATAACGAAGATGGATGAAACATAACAAACAAACAAATGGCAATCATACATGCGACTAAAGGCACGGTGGGATAAGACAACACGCACATGGTGGGACAGCACATGCGGTGGTATAAGGACATGGTGGGGCAAAGACACGTGGGGCGACAATACCACGAAGGACAAAGACACGTGTGATGAATGACACGGCGGGATGGGGACACGCGTGATGAATGACACGGCGGGATAAAGATACGACCAACATGAGAGGACATAGACACATATGATAAGGACACATCAGGATAAAAGACATGGAGGACCATAGACATGATAAAGACAACAAACACATTCTTCAATCAAAGCCCAAGATCAGATGAAGCGGAACCGCCAGGTTCAAAATCGTGGGACAATGCCTCTCATGGAGATATGATTAAGTAGATAAGCGAAAGCTGAGAAGGCCATGAGCTTCAGAATAGCTATTGAAGAGATGAGAATAGATCGAAGAATATGAGCAGGAGGCAGAGCGAAAGATAGAGCAAAGAAAGCTTGAACTTGCAGCCTGCACACTTAACAAACAGATTACGTATATGTCCTCAAGATAAAATAAAAGGATCAAAAAGGAAGTATTTTTAGATTTTTTTTTGGGACATATTTGATTTCTTTTTTGGAATTTTGACATATTTGATTTCTTTTTTGGAATTTTGACATATTTTTTTTTGAAATTTTGATAATATTTCATTTTTTTTAGATTTTGATAATATTTCATTTTTTTTAGATTTTGACAAAGCAATCTGCAGCACCCAAAGACGGGCTCAAACTATTGGCCAGGGATCGTCGTTCCTACCCCTTTCATTAAAGACTTCCCTTAAGTAGGGCGTGCATGTTAGGGTGACTTACCATAACCAAACGCCTCTAAAGAACGGTGCCCCTACTAAGGCCATACCCGGGATACAACCCAACCTAAGAGGGAGAAATAGAAGAAAAAATAGAGACAAGCTTTATGCAGGATGGGAGACATCAGGACTTGAATTCCTTCCAAGGCACCACCCCTCAAAGAGTAGGTCTGTTGCGCCGGGGCTTTGTGTCTTTGATTTTGAGACCCATATTTATCAAGCACGCATGCGACCGGGCTCATCGCGTCCCGCGGGGAACTGTACTGCCACTCTTGCCATGCCTTCGATTCATAATATTTCATGGATTCATTTTCTCATCTTGGTAGCCCTTATTGGCTAGATATTGCATGAAAACTCACTTTCGATGATCAAGACTGCCCTTATTTGAGACCTCTCTCGTATTAGGGAGCGCCTAGGTTGGTCATCTTATCCATCAATCTCTTGCCCCTACACTTGGCCGAGTAGAGAAAAGAAAAAGACCTTTGTGCATACCCAAAGTATGGCCAAAGCAGCAACAGTGTTGCTCAGAGGAATCGACTATGGCTTGCCGTGAAGTGTGTGAAAAACCCATGCTCAAAGGCCACCAGCGCGGAGTTATCACCAGCCTACGGATGCTGCATAAGCAAACTCATTTGACTAAGCCTAACTAGGCAAATTTCTAAAAGCCACTTAGCTATGTCTTAAGGAACCAACATTATAAGCATGCGCAGGAGTAATAAGAGTAATACCAATGATAACATATTCTTGCACAAAATACCTTTGCAAATCTGTGGAGTGATCTTGACCATCGAGCTTTGAGGAGTGCGAGCTTTATTTTCCTTGCTTGACAGGACAAAAGGGAGAGGACAGCAAAGGGATTAGAAGATTCCTTGACATGGAGGAGCGATAGACACCAAACTAGACGAAGGAGGATAAAAGGAAGAGAGACGAGGGCTAGAACTCCCTCGTTAAGGCACAAAGACCCTGATAACAAGGAACCAGATACAGAAGAAACCAGATTAGCTTAGATCAAGGCAGGCTACAGCCTCGAAAATAACAAGAGAAAGGGTGAAGACCTCGAAATGGTGAAGAGGGGAGAATAGACAGACCATGAGAAGATTGTGGAAAAGGTAAGGGGGAAGAGGAGTGATCATCCGACATGGTCGGAGAAAAGGAACTAGGACCACTCGACAGAGTCGGGGAAGGAGAATGAGAGTCACCCGACAGGGTCGGGGAAAGAGAATGAGAAGTCAAACCTGAGGATACCGGGGGAGGAGAATCAGACATAGGCGGAGGCCGAGAATGGTGAGGAGATGGAAGGTCTGGAGGTTCCGGATAGGAAAAGGAAGAACGGGGATTCGCGGACCCGAGATGGGAGGAGAGAATCGTAGGGGGGGAATTAGGAGAGGGAAGATACACCACCTAGGGGTGGGAACCGAGCAGAAGAAATGATGAGTGAAATGAAGAAGAAGGAAGAGAAGTGGACCCTTGAGTGCACAATTGACGGCCCTTAAACTTACGCCGTCAACTCTTCTTAGCTGATACTTCTTGAACATGGACTCACCGGGCGTGGACTCGGACCTTCGGCCTTCTCAATCTGTAATACTTTCTCAAATAATGGGTCCACCTGACAGATGGCTTGGCCTGGTCATGAATATGCAGCTTCATCAGGGCAGTTGCCCCTAGACACCCAGTGCTAACAACAGTAGATGGACATTCTTGAACAACTAACTCCTCATAATGTTGAATATCATAAAACCATGGAGTCGTGTTACTTGGCACAAGCAGCATTAGATTTGGCAACTCCACTCGGCAATCAGACTTGAAGCATAACTCCCTTGCTAGAAGAGACGGGTGAAGCTGAGGGAGAGTCATACACAGCGTTGACATGGCCGGCTTGCTAATAAACTGAGGAAGATTGCATAACAAGTGCAGAATATCCCCGAAAAATGTAGAAGATACGGCCAATTGCCCCTTGAACATAGAACCCATAATCTGCTTGGCGGCCATATGCGTTAGCACAACACGGGTAGAGAACCCTTCTTGGCCAGTGAACTGAACAACAATCGAGTGAGGAGTAATAACAGCATCAATAGTGAACTCTCCGACGAGCAATGAGATTGCCACCGGCCTTGCCCGGGAAGAAACTAGCATCAACTCAAGGGAACTCTTCTTGTCAACCGTCTTCACTAGGAGTGTAGACTCAACATCCCCAAAATAACCAGGGCCCGGGACGTGAACTGGCATCCGGCAAATGAAGTCTTGGATCTTGAAATGCACGGCCGGCACCGAATCATCCTGACTTGGCTTATTATCTCCCTGGGGATTAGACCCAAGGGGCACCATGGGTAACGCACACCCGCTCCGTGGGGTGGAAGTGGTTGGATAAGTGAAGGGAATATGTTTGGGTGGAACACGTGAAGGTTTGTAAGGTATTGAGGCTCTAACGGGAGTGGTGATGGAAAGTGAAGGCACATGCGATGTTGCGATGATAGGCTCGGGTGGCAAAAAAGGTGAAGTTGAAGGCGTGGCTGAGGGGAGAGGTAAAGGAAAAGGTGTGGCTTGCTCAGGCTCGGGCAAAGGTGATGGCGGAGATGGAGGCGAGGGTGGAGATAAAGGTGGTGATGGAAGCACTGGTGGTGGAGATGGAGATGATGGTGATGGCAATGGAGATGGTGAGGATAGTGATGAAGGCGATGGGGGTAGTGGACATGGAGGTGGAGAGAGTGAAGAGGGTGGTTGTGGTGTCCACCGTCGACGTGTCGACACAACGCGTTGAGCGGTGTTAGGGATAGAATTAGTGGTAGTTGCGGTGGGAGAAGAAGGGGAGGCACTATCCTGAGCAGAGGCCTGGGTTTGTGGAGGTTGTGGAGATTGGATAGGAGATGGCAGAGGTAACTGAGTAGGTGATGGAGCGGGTGCATTGCTAGATAAAGAACCACAGGGGTGCCCCTGGTCTTGAAGTAACGGAGACGGCTGCCCAGGCTGAACTTCTTGCTGCTGCTGTTGGCTGCGGAGATGTAAAATGACTTTATGCATAGCGGCCCAATCAATCCTTTTCTTAGCTTCTAGGTCATAAACATAATCCTGAAACTCGGGACAATCCTCAACCAAATGACCCTGTTGGCCGTGAAAATCACATAACTGAAGCATATCCCCGACCGCGGGTCGACAAGGCACAACCGGAGAGAGCAGCAACGTGTGAGTGGCCATAAAAGCCCTAAAAATGTCGATAAAGCACTCCGGCAATGGAAGACAAGGAGCCCGCTTCGGGCAAGTTGAATGCTGAGGGATATGTGATGGAGATGGTTGTGGAGACGGAAGTGGAGGTCGCGTAGGCAATAGTGTGTGGCTAGTGGTGGAGGGATTTGGTGAAAGCATATGTGGAACGGAGTAGGGAGGTATGTAGACGGCATCCACCTGCTCGGGATGTGGTGTTCCCTTGACCGAAAGTTGAGACGGAGACTGGTATGTGGACACGGGAGGCTGACTCATGGAAGGTTGATATGCGGAGGCGTATGGGTACATAGAGGCGGGAGGTTGGCTCGTGGAGGGATATGTGGCGGAAGGCTGACTCATGGCGGGCCGGCTCATGGGAGCGTAGGATTGGCATGTGGAGGGTGAAGGTTGATATGTGGAGGTGGATGGTGGAGACTCGGGGTCAAGGGAATCTTGGATTTGTTGGCGAATGAAGCGGGCTCGGCTGTATAATTGTTGCCAGGAGGTGATGTCGTTAAGGGCTAAGATGAAACGATACTCGGGCACGGCATTGGATATCAGCATCTTGATTTGCTCTCCCTCCGGTATGTGCCCCGGGACCTGCGCGGCAAGGCGACGCCAACGATCAGCAAAGGTAGAAAACTCCTCTTCGGGCTTCATCATCTCATTGGCCAGATCCACAATAGAGTACTTGGGCCCAACCTGGCCTTGAAACTGCTGAAGAAATTTCCCTTGCACGGCTTGAAAATTCACGACTTGCTCTTGCGAAAGAGAGAGGAACCAATCCCGAGTCGGGCCTTCCAATGACAGACCAAACAGATAAGCCATCAAGTGTTGGTCATGTCGAAATTGGGCCGACTCATAAACAAACTCCTTCAAGTGCACATACGGGTCACCGACTCCACTATAATGGCGATATGTGGGAATTTGTGATGGAGGTGGGAGCCGAAGACTTTGGAAAGCGAATGGAATACTTAAAGAGGATTTGGGATCGATCCGACGTTGAAGCTCATCAAGCTGGCGTTGGGTTTGAGCAATCATCTCTTGGGTAGGGAGAGGTCGAGAAGAATATGGGCCAGCTTGAGCAAGAGGTTGTGAATTAGGACCAGGAGCATGGTATTGGGCCGGATAAGAGGATCCGGGCTGAGAAGAAAAAGGGCCCATTCTGGGAATGGAAGGGTGAGCGGGTCTGGAAGAGATGTTGGAACATGGGTTGAATGGGCCAGCAGCAACATGGGCAGAATAATGAGGCCCATTAAGAGAATAATGTCCATTAGCAATTGGGCCAGCAACATATGAAGGAGAAGGAGGAGGCCCATGAATAGAAGATGGCCCATTATGAGAAGAAGGCCCATGAAGATGAGATGCAATAAGACGTTGGGCCTGGGCCGGGTCCATTTGGTGAACAAGGCTTGAAAGATGGGCCATGAGATTAGCATGTTCCTTGGATGGATCAGAAGGACCACGGGAATATGGGCCCGCGTGGGAAGAGGATTCCATGCGGGAATAGGAAGAAGATTGAGAAAAAGAATGATACAAGGCATTAGAATGATACTCCATCAGGGCAAATGGAGACTTAATACAAGGAGATCAAGGACAATACAAATGGGGAAGCAATGGTTTAATGGGCTTGAGAACAAGGGGGGCTGACCCACTAATGCAAAGACGAATGGACAATAGACCACGGGACAATGGACTGGACAATGAACCAACAAACTGGACTGACTTAAGTGGGCCTAACAACAACAAAATATGTGGATGCAACATAAAACACCACTAATGGGCTTGGACAAGCCCAAAGAACACAAACAATGTAAGAGTTTTCACCTAAGTCAACCAATTTGATATGATGGGAAATATTTTAGGGATTTTAATAGACCTTTTAATGATTTGAATTAATAATAATTCTCTCAAGATAGGAATCCTATGGGAATAAGGTCCAAACTTTGGGTTGACTAAGGCTAACTCCCTCACACGTATGCAAATGCAAGCCTAAGGGGTGGAAAGGTACAACCGGCCCGGTGTCCGTGTGGGAATCCACGGCTCACGGGGACTTATGAAAGTCCCGGATAAGATCACCTAGTCGACTCCAAGGAATATGGAGGCGAGAGGATCACTTATCAGGGTAGGAAATGCAACTATGATATGCAATATATGGCCATATGAGCACCGGAGTGCATGCAAATTCTAGTTTAAAACTAGAAAATCAAGACTAGATTAAACTATGCAAACATGATCCAACTAAGCCAAATAGTATATGGATGGAAATACAATACAAAGGTCTACACAACGAGCCCAAGAATAGATCAATCTGACCCTGGGAGGTCAATCAAATCACTGAGCAAAGATGCCCCCGTGAACCTATGCGCAGACCACATGCAGATTTTATAGACAAAATGCTAAAATGATGATAATTTTTAACTAAGCAAATGAGACCCAAATGATGCAAATAAGCTATGGATGGAAAGACAATACAAAGGACTATCCAATGGAACAAAAATCACTATAATCAGACATCGAGAAGGCAGTCAAATCACTGAGTAAAGATGTACCTGTGAACCTGTCCCTGAGCCTGCCTGCAGAACTTATGCACAAAACTCAAAAAGTTGGACAATATTAGAATATGAAAATGTTAACCAAATGATTCAAAGGATATATGGATGGAAATACAATACAAAGGGCTATCCAACGCAACAAGAATCAGCTCAATCGGACTCCGGGATCAAAAGTTATGTCCCGACGAACACGGCCCTGTGAGCATGCGTGCAAGAGTGCCAGAAGCTATAACGATCTACCAAATGACCGTTATATGACAGTGACGGTCTACCATAAGACCGTCACATAACCAGAGCCCGTAAAACACCAACAATAGTGGGAGGATGGAAGAAATATCACCTAAATATGAACATGCACCCACCCAACTAACAAAAGAGCATGAAAACAAGCGTGATGGGCATTGGTGTCCCACCGTGATCGCCAAAAAAGTGTTGATTTGTTTTTTTAATTAGATTCCTATCCCGCCCCCTTTAAATACATACATGCATAAACATGTGAATCAAAGACAAGGGGGATGAAAGGATAGAAATACTAACCATGATTGCCACCAAGGATTAACAATGCCGCAAGGATGAAGAAAGAAGAGGAACGGCGCCGTGTACCTTGGAACTTAAAGACTTGATCGCGCTTGAAACGGGGTGCGGGGAATGGTGTGGGATCGACCTCCTCTCCTTCCAGCCGGCTAGATGAAGAAGGCCTCACGTTGTATTCATGCTCTCCTGCGAAACAAAGATGAAACACAAAGGCAAAAACCCATTAGAACATGAAGTGTAGAAATCTGCCCAAAGTGATAAAATAGCATGAATAAAAGGGGGAGAACGCACCGGGGGGAGGTTTTTAACCCCTGTGGAAGGGTGGAAAAGATAGGTGGGTGTGTTGTGCATACATGAGATTTGAAATCACGAGATTTGATTGAGAGAATAGAGAGAAATCAATGATGCAAAACGGAGAAAAACACATATGTAGCAGAAAAGTGCAGAAAATTATGATGATTTATGATTTTGAGGAGACTAGAACTAAGAGTGTAGATCGTTGAAATCACGCCCAAAAGGATGCAATTGAAAGCTAATACTTCACTCTTCAAGATAGGGTCAAAGTTGTGAGTTGGAGTTGCAGCATGGCTTTGCCCCAGGTCCGGAAAGAGCCCCCCGTCGCGACTGCAAACTGGGCAATTTTTATAGAGTTTTGTAAGAAAGCCTCATCTTCTTATCATGATTCTCGGAGATAGAGTCCTAGATAAATTAAGTTCTCTAGATCAAACTCGAGATAATACTAAGGACAAGAGATAGGAACAAACGGGGATCAATTCGGAGGAGGATTCTAGAAGATATGGCTCTTGGAAGGCAGCCCCGGAGCCTTATCTGTAGAGTTTGAGTTGAACCAGGACACCTAAATCCTGATCTTGCGACCCAGCTCCCGAGAGATATAGCCAATGAAATTCAGATTTCTTTGGACTGAATTCAAGATAATACCAAGGAGAAACCATAGGAACAAACGTCGCTCAATTCGGAGTAGAATTCAATAAGTTATGGACTCTGCAAGGGGGCCACGGCACATAGAAACGGAGCAGAGTCCAGCATGAATTGGACTCTCAGGTGTATGTAACGGTCTATCGTAGGACCGCCACATCTTCTCTGACGGTCTAGGGTAGCTCCGTCACACTCTGGGGGTCGAACGGGATAATTTCAGACAAGTTTCGGTGTAACGCACCCATACTAGGCCGTCACATGGACTCTGACGGTCTAGGGTAGGACCGCCACATTCTGGGTGTTGAACAGGGTGTTTCGGGCAAGTTCCTATGTAACGCACTCATGCTAGGCCGTCACATGGACTCAACGGTCTAGGGTAGGACCGCCACATTCTGGGTGTTGAACAGGGTGTTTCGGGTAAGTTTCGGTGTGACGGTCTATCGTAGGACCATCACACTGATGTAACGCACCTATGTAGGGCCGTCACATTGATGGAGGAAGATTTTGGGCAGACTGCGCGCGACTTCAGAAATTAAAGTGTATCTCTCAAACGGGGTAGAACTAGCTAAAGTGCTAGAAGAAGAAATTGTAGATAACGGAGAGGGGAACAATTGTTATGAAGAAAGAAAGTTGAGAAAATGATCATAACAGGGAGAAAATGGGGCTGGAAGAGAGAGGAAAATTCTGGGACATAGGTGAACAGCACAGCACGCCGGAAAAATGTGAATAGCTCACAATCGGGGCAGAACTGGCCAACGGCGTAGAAGAAGAAGTTATAGATATTTGAAAGAGGAATAACTTTGGTGAAGTCAACTTTTTGAATATAGGACTGGAAGAGGGTGAAAAAGAATCACTTTTAGGACTGCGCAGTGAGAGAAAGCCGATTACTTGAGAGAAGCCGGCCTAAATGGGCCGTAAGTTGACTTGGAAGTCAGAATTTGATAAGATAAGCTCCATGGCTCTAAAAATTCATGATCTCCAAGACTTAAAGGATAGGGAATGGTAAAAATGGGCTCAAAATCCATCCAAGAAAGCTTCAAAATAATGGCTAATTCGGGACATCAAAATGATGAATAAGAGAAATGACACAACTTGTGGGCTAAAACGGGTGTCAACAACAAGGTCATGGGTAGACAGAGAAAATTATCGAGACTTCAGAACCATGTTCATGCAGAAATATTGGATTTTAGTTTCATAGATTTTAATTTTTCTTACCCGTCTATAAAATACTGGAAAAGGAATTGGCGCCTCCCAAGGGGGTCTTCATTTAAGTGACGACCCTCTAGAGGGTCATTAATTGAAGTAAATGGCGCCCGGGTCAGGGGCACCTATTCAGTTGGGTCATGCACTATTCATTCTTCCAAAGTTTCTCAGAATCAGGAATTAAGGACATGTATAGGTAGAGAAAAATATTAGGATCACAGAGTCATAATCATGCAAGAACTTTATGGTTTAGTTTCATAGATATAAATTTTTTAATGCTTTGATTTTTAATTGCTGGAAAATGAATTGATGACACTGTGAAGTGTCTTCAATTAAATGGCGCCCTTGACAGGGGCGCCCCTTCATAAAATGGCACCCTGGTGAGGGGCGCCCTTTACCTGAGGGCTGGACATTCTAGGTTTTTAAAACATATATGTATATCTTGTAAAATAGGTTATATACTAGAGCTAAACATTATATTTTAAGGCTGTAAAAGCTGGTGTAATGAGATATGTTCAAATCCCGTAAAATCAGTATAACAGACTATGTAGAAAATTGGTGTAATAGGCTATAGTTGTTCTACTTAAAACCCGTGTAACATGTTATAGAGTATGGAAACATGCTGCATGGCATGCCAGATGGATTAAACTAGCATGTTATGTTACCCTATTTTTGCTACAGGTTGGGCTAGATCTTGAGAATACCTACCTTTTTGGAGTGAAACACGTGGTACAGGAAGTAGAAAGAAGAAGAAATCCAAGCCAAGCCCCTTCTCAGTAGAGCTTTAGAGAATAAAGTAAGGCACGCTCTCCGCCATAAAGCTCCAGTAGCAGGACGTAGAATGTAGGGAGAATAAGTCTCTTCACGTCTTCTGAAGGAAAGGAGGGAAATATTCCCTTCTGCAAGCAGCACTGATAACGGCAGTAGCCTCTACCTGTGCTACGGAGGGAAATAGTTATAGGAAATCTGGTTGCCAACGCAAAGCATTGGTTTATTGCCTTGTGGGTCCGGTTGGGGAACAAGATCCTAGATCATTGCTGTCCATGGTCAGAGGATGGTGTTTTTCCAGCTAAATGAGGTTATTCGTGTCTCAAGTCTTCTAGAAGCACTTTGGAAATGACGCCCTGGTATAGGGGTGCCCTTTAAATGGGAGATCGTGTTCATGTAAATGACGCTTCTGCACGAGGGTGTCCATTCTTCATGGCTTTAGACACTAACTGCAACCTTCACGTGTTGGTCTTTAAGATGTATGCATATATTAATATATAATAGGTTAGTGGCCCCTGAAGGAAATGGCGCCCTTGCATGGGTGCTCCATTTGGTGAATGGCGCCCTAGTAAGGGGCACCCATTCCTCTTGGGTTGGAAAAAGAGAAACCCTACTACGTACTACCCATGTGTTGGCATTTAAGTGATGTTGGGCTTTGTACATTTATATAGTAGCCCTCATAAGGTATGGTTCTTTTTATAAGGCCTTAATGTAGGATTGTTTATTTAAGAAGTTCAACATCTCTATTATTTTATCGGGGGTGCTACATCTTCTGTCTGTGAAAGACCAATAACCGGTCACTAGACACTCGTCAACAGGTAACCCTTGACTTACCCAGCCTCTTCCTTCTTTCCTGGTCCTTCACCAGATCCGAAGGGTGTTATGACTCCTCTGTGTTGATGATGTTGACAATAAACTTTACTTGTTTTGATGAAACTATCTTTATCAGATTGTCTGTGTGTTCCATGCAGTCAGAGTCTATACATTGCATTGTTGTGTTTGTGCATCGTTTAGAATACAAGTCTATATATTCAAATGCCCTGTATACATCGGTGAAGTCTGTACATCCACCAGTTGAACTTTCCAAGTCTATACATCGGTGAAGTATGTACATTCACCAGCTTAACTTTCCAAGTCTGTACAGCGTCCAGCGTCTCACTTAGCGTCTCATGCATTGGTCAAGTCTATACATTACATATGGCTGTGCATCACTAAAGTCTATACATCATGCACGTTCATTCAAAGTCCATACATTGGCCTGTAGCATGCACGAAACGAAGTCTGTACATCGATGAAGTCTAAACATCGTAGAGATGTGTTTGTGCATCAAGTCTATACATTGCTGCATCAAGTGCTTCAGCATTTCCAAGTCTATACATCGGTGAAGTCTGTACAACCTGTGTGTTCCACGATATCAAGTCTATACACTCCTAGATCTTTACCTACGTTGCACCTGCAAGTCTATACATTGCAGCTGGGTTGAAGTCTGTACAGCCCTTGCTTTGCTAAGTCTATACATCGTGCAACTTTCAAGTCTGTACAGCCTGTGAGGTCCATCTCACTCAGCGTCTCAAGTGGACTTGAATTCTATACATTGGATCGTCTTACTTAGCGTCTTTGTGCATGTCACACACTCGCAAGTCTATACATTCTTGGCAGCTCAGCGTCTCATGCAGTGTCTCATGCAAAGTCTGTACATTGAGCGTCTCATGTAGTGTCTCATACAAAGTCTGTACATTGAGCGTCTTATGCAGTGTCTCATGCAAAGTCTGTACATTGAGCGTCTCATGTTGCGTCTCATGCAAGTATGTTCATTCGTCAAGTCTATACATCGGGCGTCTCATGCAAGTACGTTCATTCGCTAAGTCTATACAACGGCTTATGCGCTTCATAACGCCAAGTCTATACAACGGCTTGTGCGCTTCATAATGCAAAGTCCATACAACGGCTAGCTGCACAAACGCCAAGTTTATACATTGGCTAGCTGGACAAACACTAAGTCTACACATTGGTGCACGTTGAGTCTGCATATTCATTTGGCATGTCAATGCATCCGTTTCTAATGTACATAGTTTTCTTGATGCATTCTGCATTACACAATGTAAAGTCTATACATTGCAAAGTCTACACATTGCATTACACCCTACAAAGTCTGTACAGAGGTTTACTGTATTAAACTGATAAGTTCCTTTCGACTGATTGACAGGGACTCTTTGCAGAGATTGATGACATGGCTCGTGATCCAAGGATGGACGAGGTGCCCAGATTGAGACATGTGGAATGCAGCCCAGCCAGGATGCTGCCATGTGGTTGAAATTCCTCATATCTGGCAAAAGCTCTTGGCGGGAAATGTGGAAGCCACACGCCCTCTTGCTTGCTACTGCTATAAAAGGAAGTCTTCTTCCTCAGAAGAAGGCTGATCGATGAGGTGAAGCAGAAGAGCAGAGAGTGAACTTCAGCCTGCACGATCCACAGAGAAGAAAAGCTGAGAGCCATCGAAAGCAGAGAGAAGAAAAAGAGAAAGAAGAGAAGATTGAGAGAGATGAATTGAGAGAGCTTGTCTGAGAGAGCGTGTCTCATTGTTACTCAGTCTCTTAGTTCAGATACCAGAGTTGAGACATCTCACTTCGAGCTATATTTCCTTCTAGGTTTTCTCATTTTCGTTTGATTCTATTTTTTCTTTTTGAAACTATTTCTTCAAGCTGTGTGCTAGCTATTTGCAGAGGTGCTGCCTCTGGATGGGTAAGCTGTATTCCCCAGCGGGTTTGCAGAGGTGTAGCCTCTGGACAAGTTAAGCTGTAACTCCTCAGCAGGCGAGACTTGGTCTCGGACAGCAAGCTGTGTTACTCAGCGGTTGTAGGCTAAGCTGTATTGCCCAGCGGACGCAAGCTATGCTGCGCAGCAGTAAGCCACACTTGGTTGAGTGTGGGGTGGATGTAGGTCTCCTGACCGAACCACCTAAAAATCTTGTGCGTCTTGTGTTTGTGAGATTGCTCTTGAATTGGTGTGTGATTGGATTTCTTGATTATCTTCACAGATTGATTCGCTTCTGTTCAGATCCAGCATTCGAGTCAGTGATCTTGTAGATCGGCTTAAATTCCGCATTAGAGCCTTATATTGGTTTTAATTTAGGCCATAGATCTATTCACCCCCCTCTAGATCCACACTTCGTGGTGATAGAGTGTTAAAATCTAACACAACAGTTGGTATCAGAGCCTAACTCTTCTACATGGACTTACAGCCCGAAGAGAAAGGTACAGATGGATGCTCAAGGGATGATTGCTGAGGGACATTCTACCACCAAGGCCCCCTACTTTGATGGATCAAATTATGCATACTGGAAGAATCGTATGCAAGTCTTCTTGAGAGCGAAGGACTACGAGATTTGGAAGGTGGTGAGTAAGGGACCTTTTGAGCTGTCCCCGAATGAGGATGTCTGGACCAAAGAAGAGATCCGAAGGTCTACTATGAACTGGAGCGCTATCAATGCTATTCAGTGCGCTCTGCACCCCAGAGAGTTTTTCCGTGTATCATCTTGCACTTCAGCTAAACAGATGTGGGATACACTGGAGGTCATCTATGAAGGGACCTCTAAGATCAAGGAGACAAAGGAGAACCTCCTGGTGTCAGAGTATGAAGCTTTCAAGATGAAGCCAAATGATACCATCAAGGAGATGTATGCTCGACTGAAAATCATCACAAATGGTCTCAGAGGTCTAGGGAAGACATACTCAGAATATGACATTGTAAGGAAAATCTTGCGTTCCCTGACTCCTATTTGGCACACTAAAGTTACTGTGATGGAAGAGTCAAGGGATCTGCAAAACACCAGGGCAGATGAGCTGATTGGTTCACTGATGGCTTACGAAATACATCTGCCGAAGATAGATGAAGCTGAGAAGAAGAGAAAGCCGATTGCACTGAAGGCTGGTGTCAGCAAATCTAAACGATCCAGCTCTAGTGGATCATCATCCGAGGAGAGCCTGTCTGGAGAAGTAATAGTAGGTGATGATATAGCAATGATCACCAGGGAATTCAGGCGCTTCCTCAGGAAAGAAGGAAGGTGATTCAGCCGAAGAAACTATAGTGGTGGCCGACGGGATAAAAGGTATAAATCTAATACTGCAAAGTAAACTGAATCTAATGTGTGTTACCAATGCAGGAAGGTTGGCCACCTAAAAGCTGATTGTCCGGAGATTCAGAATCTCAAGCATAAGTCCAAGAAAAAGAACACTAAAGGGAAAGCCATGGTGAGTACCTGGAGTGATGAGGACGAAGGTAGCTTGAGCAATAGCTCAGACAGTGAGGGAGAATCAGAAAAGCCCATTTGCCTCATGGCAACCAGCTCTGAAGATAGAGAGGAAGACTCAGATGAGGTATCCTCTCGATTCGATAATTTTACTATTGCTGATTGGGTAGATGCCTATCATGAAATAGCTGATAAAGCAGATGATATTAGAAAAGGTAATAGGCATCTAAGAAGAAAAATTGATTCCATGCAAAATGACACAACTCTAACTGATAAAATTGCATGCCTTGAATCTGAGAATAATAAGCTGAAACTCACATGCTCTGAAATAGAAGAAATCAAGCATGAGTTAAGAGCCTCTAAAGAAAATAATGAGAGGTTAGAAAAAGAAACTGATGAATGGAAATTAAAAATTCAGAAATATGAGAGTGAGATGAAAATCGTGAGTGAAAAATATGAAGTTGTCCTAAGTGTAAACACCGAACAGAAGAAATCCATTGAAGATATTCAGAAAGATAATTGTTGACACCCGTTTTATACCCAATAAGTCGGGTCATCTCCTTATTCATTCTATATGATGCTCTGAGTTGTTCACTCTTCATTGAGTCTCTTGATTAGTTGAAGCCTATTTCTTGGGTCTGAACTCTTTGATCGGATATGGCTCCTGGTGGCGTTTCATTGGATGAATCTTAGCAAGCCCCTCATTTCATTTTTGAACCTTAATGATAATAACGGTCGGTCCTAGGCGCGTTGTTTCATTCTGACGGATGGGTCCTGGACCGTTACTCTTTGAAGAGTCCTAAGGCTTAAGGCCTCGTTTTAAAGCTTATCCTTTTGATTACACGTTGATAATAACGGTCTGTCGTGCAGCCGTTGTTTCATTCTGACGCCTATGCCTTGGCCGTTGCTTCCTTGAAGAGTCCAACTTGTTGGGTCTTCTTCCCGTTGATCTTATCTTTTAGGGATAAGGTTGATAGTGACGGATGTTCCTTGGTGCGTTATTTTCAAGTGGCGGTCTGTCGTGCAGCCGTTACTTCCTTCAGAGAGTCCTGGCAGTTCAGGCCTTTTCTCTGCTACTCCGTGGCCGAAGATAAGGGTTTGGATTGACGATATCTCTTTCAAATCTGATCCTCAGAACCTTTTGTTTGTTTCTATGGACTCTTGGTGATATTATCTTCGAGGATTTGCTAAGAGTTATCCCTTTATCTTGCTGGATTATCCTCTGCTCGACCTAAGAGTTTGAGGGTCTATAAATAGAACCCTTGACTTCATGGCCCAAGGGGGAGAATTTTGAAATTCACGACGAAGTGCTGCCGAACTCAGGAGCCATCTTCATCCAAGAGGAACTGCTTCCCACGTTCATCCATCTCATAATCAAGGGAGTACTTTGGTTTTAGTCTTTCAAGTTCATTGCATGCTTAAGTTCTTCCCTGGTTTTTTCTCAATCAAAGCATTGTCCCTCCTCTTTCTCCACGTTTTCTCACTATTCTCTAAGCATCCAAACATCCTCCTAATCGTTTGAAAACGCCCAGAGGGGTTTAAAAAACCAAAAACACCCCGGTAATCCCCTTTCCTTTTGATGTCCTTAAGTTCTTTGAGAATTGATGCTATATTATTGAAAGGGCTAATTTGGGTTGTTTTGTTCTTGTCTTCTACATCTTTGGCAGGTTTACAGGTTCACCAGTACGAGGCCCAAGTCTTCTAGCCGGCTGGAAGAGTTGGAGTTAAAAGAATCTACACTTTGCTACTGCACGTTATCTGACGGCCTGGTGTAGGCGCGTCATCTTCTCCTGGCGGTCTATCGGGTGGCCGTTACTTTCCAAGTAACGCACAGGGTCCTGGCCGTTATTTCTAGCTGACCTGCAGGTTCTCTTTGGTTTTCTCTCCCGTGGGCGGGTGCTTCATCCACCTATTTCCAAGGTATTTACAGGTCTTTTGCTTGTTTTTACTTTGGTGGCGATCACATCTTTCCTTAGTCTTGGGCATTAGCTTTCTCATTCATCACATATCTCTTTTATTTTCTTGCTTGCTCCACCCCTTGCGGTGTGTTTTATTTACTCTTTTGCTCCACGCCCCGGCGTGTGTTTTCCCTTTTCTTTAGCGTAGTTTGAGCGAGATAGCATGCCCATGCTAGAGCTAGCTTTGATTGCCTAGGTTCATGATCACATGTTCATAGGTTAAGAGCGGATCTTTGATTACTTGCTTGTCATTTCATCATTCAAAACCCCAAAGAAAAGATAGATAGGCAAAATAAAATCAACAGATAATTTTTTGGCGATCACGGTGGGACAACTTGTGCCAATCGTGCTTTTGATTCCTGTTTAGACCTGCCATCATCTGCTTGTTGAGTTGCCCTTGGTTTCCCCCTTTACCTCCTGCCGATTCTGGTTTTCTGGGTGCTCCGACGGCCCTGTGGCCCTGCGTTACAGTTCTCTGACGCAGGGGCATTAGACCGCCACTTTGGTTCTGCTGTGTGAGCTTCCACGGGTTTTCCTGTTATTTCTGTCCGATTTTGGCTCTGGCTCATTCGGCGGTCCCATCCCCCTGCGTTATATCATTTCTGGCGGTCTGGCATTCGACCGTTATTTTACTCTGACGCAGGGTTCTTCGACCGTCATACTCCTGGCAGGTACGCATCCGAGGTGCATTTATTTCCGCAGTTTCTGCTGTGATTTATTGCTTGGGTGATACCTGACTTTCTCCTTGCTTTGTTCATATATTCATATCATTGTGTGCATCATTGATTGCTAGATTTTAGGTTAGACTTTGCATGCACTCCGGTGCACATAGGGTCATTCATCTTGTCATATCTTAGATTGCATTTTCCTACCTTGTTGTGAGGACCTCTCGTCTCCATATTCCTTGGAGCCGACCAGGAAATCATAGCAGGGACCTCCATAAGTCCCCGCGAGCCGTGGATTCCCACACGGACGCCGGGCCGGTTGTACCTTTCCTACCCCGCGTCTAGGGTTGCATAAGTGAAGGAGTGATTACACTTAGAGTCAAACCAAGTCCCATATCCATCTCCTACTAGGAACCCATTGTTGAGAGCACATATCAATCAAATCCACTAAAGTTCCAAGGAGAAATCATAAGAACCCTGTCGCATCATTCTAAACAACTTGGTTGCCTTTGAGTGCCTTCATCTTTTATCACTTGCATCTTGTTAGAATCACCTAAGTTTGGTTGCTTATTGTGTGTTTTTGTGTTGGTTGTTTTTGCATTTTGTCAAGGTTATCAGTTGCATGTGGAGTTGTTTTCGTCCATCCGAATCATCTCCTCAAGTCAATTCCTTCTTCACATTCTATTCCAATCCTCTTTTCGAGTCCACCATGGCATCCTTTAATCCTCCCCGCTCCCAAGAGGACTCCCTTCCTCAAGGGCTCCTTGAGAACCCTCCTAGGGTTGTTACCTTTTCCTCCGGGGAGGGGACTACCCCTCTTCCGTCCTCCACTTCTATGGAAGGTGGTCAAGCTACCCCTTCTTTCACCACTCCTTCCGCGGGCTCCGTCCTTCAGATGATGGCCCAATTGGATCCGGCCCAACTCCAAGTTCTTTATCAGACCATGCAAGGGTCCAACGCATCTCCTTCTACCATCATCCAAAATCAATCCAATCCTTCCACTGTTGGGCTCCCCGCTCAGCCCATTCCAATTGATCTTACTCCGGTCCAACCACGGACCATCACTTTCACGGGCATGGAAACGGGCCAGTCTTCCAATTCGGCCCAACAATCTTTCGATAAGGGAAAGTCGCCCATCCCTTCTTTTGTTCAAATGGATCATCACATATCTGCTCCGGTAGCTCCGCAAGTTCTCATGGGCCCTTCCGACTTCTTACGCTCTCAGCAAGGGGCGGCCCAAGCTTATCCTAATCTGGGTCAAGCTTATGCCCAATATCCTTCTTACGGGCCCCCCATCCCTACTGTTTATCCCTCCACTCCTTCCTGTGGGCACCCACCTTCTGCCACAACCGTTCCATCTGCTCCCACATTCAATCAGCGTCTTTCACCGCCCCTGCTCCCTCCCGAGAGCAGGACTTGCTCGACAAGTGGGTCGCCATGCAGCAGCAACTCGACTTCCTCCAGAAGCGGGTTGGCCCACAATCTTTGGCCGATATTCCTGTTCCAAGCTTCCAGAATATCCGATTCCCTCCTCAATCAGAGCTCCCCAACTACCACAAGTACGACGGGAATAGCAATCCCTTTATTCATGTGAGGGATTTTCTATATGAATCGGCGCAATTCCAGTATGATGATCGCCTTATGGCGTATTTATTTCGCCGATCTTTAGATGGTGTTGCTCTGGAATGGTTCTATTCTCTACCACTGGAAGAGGCTGAGAGTTTCAAGGTAGTCAAGGACAAATTCATCCAGCGGTTCCAAGACAGGGTCGGCCCAGAATACTCATTCACCGATCTAGTGGCCGAGAAGATGAAGCCAGACGAAGATTTCGCCACCTATGCAGACAGGTGGAGACAGATGGCCGCCAGAGTGCCTGGTCACATTCCGGAGGAAGAAAAGGTCAAACTGCTGATTTCCAATGCCACCCCGACCTTTCGCAACATCCTGGCAATGAATGACATAGCTAATATGCATCAACTCTACAGCCGGGCGCGCTTCATCCAGACTCAATTCAAGGACTCCCCAATCCATTCCCTCTTCGAAAACCAAAAGCCCAAGTACCACAAGAAACCACAAGGGCCGGTTACCGAGGGAGTCCAAACAAATGAGCAAGTACAAGCCGTTGCCTTCCCATTTCAGGCCGCACCATTCCGCTTCCCCCAAAACCCCCGCAATTCCCAAAACCCCGCTCCACAAAACTTCCAGGCAACCCCACAAAACCCTCCGCCTACCTTTGTCACTCCACAAAATGCCTTCACCAATCCACAACAACCACCACCTCCGCAATACCACAATGTCCCTCCACCTAACGGCTACAACAACAACAACCCTAACAGCAAGCGCCCGGCTCCCAGGAGAGCTCAATACCCTCCATTGCCAGAGACACTTACAGATATCTTCTCCGCCCTCATATTAGTGAATGCGATCCAACTTCCTCCAGAACGGCCTACTTGGAACCCAGCCGTTGATCAGACTAAATATTGTATGTTCCATAGGCAGCCGGGCCATACCATAGAAGGATGTTTCCAGTTCCGGGATCTGGTATATGATCTCCATGAAGGGCAAAGGATAGATTGGGCCGCAATGCATCGGGCCATTGTTGAGATCAAGGAGAAAAGAGGGCAGCAGCCGAGGCCGCAAGTGCAGCAGCAACAGGCACCGCAGCCGCAGCAGCTACCACAACAGCAACCACAGCAACCACAGCAAGTACAGGACCTGGGCATCCACCAGAACCCGATGCCGAATCATCCCCCCGCTCCTCAGCAGCAGCCGCCAGCACCAGCACAAGTAAACGTGGTCCAACCACCGGCTCCCAATGCCGGGTGGTCTTTTGATGATGACAGTGCCGCACCACAAGTCATGGCCCTCCACCATAACCACCGCAATCCTCTCACTCCCTCCTTCGTCCTTCCTGCACACCCAACATCCCCTCCATTCATCCTCCCGATTACACCCGCTTCAGCAGATTCCTTACCACCCACCGTTCCATCATACCCTCCACCACTTAACCCCGTCACCGTCATCACACCACCATCCAACCCTTCATCCATCCTTACCCTTCCGCTAGCCTTCCCTCCACCCGCGTCGACACTCATCACCACCCTGCCTTCCACCAACCCTTCGCCCATCATCCGCTCACCGCCCACTACCACCACCAACCTTACGCTCCACCAAACCGTCTCCCCCGCACCACCTGTTCCATTCATCCACCCCGCAGGGCCCATCATACTATCTTCAGATGCTGCAGCGAATTGTGCTCTGAGGAGCGGGAAGATGTTCCATCGGAATTACCCCACTACTTCTAATCCCCAGTCCTCCCAGCCAACGGCTGAGCAAGAAGAAACTGAACCGCTGCCAGGTACTCAATATGACTTGTTACATCATCTAGACCGGGTGCCCGCTAAAATATCTGTGCTAGAGCTGATCAAAAGGTCTACCCTTCATCAGGATGCACTAAGAGACTTTTTACAGAAGGTAATGGTCAGTGAAGATATGGCAGTCGACAGCTTACCGACCGCACTAGCAACCATCTCCAAAGGGCCGGCAATTACATTTTCAGAAACTGAGCTAGCACCTCCAGAAGCTCGGCAAATGCCGCTCTGCATTACAATCACTCTGAACAAAGTCAGCATTGAAGCAGCGCTGGTTGACACAGGGGCTTCAATTAATGTTTGTCCACTTAGCACCCTCCGAGCGTGCAACATATCTGAAGAGTTATTACGGCCTACCCCCACCACTATAGCAGCATATGACAACTCGAGGCGAGCGTGTCACGGGGTGATCACCATTCAGGCAGAGCTCGGGCCCCTTACAATGGCCGTGGAATTCTATGTGCTCGATATCGACCCTATGTTCAAGGCTATCCTGGGTCGTCCGTGGATTGATACACTCGGTGCCGTGCCCTCCACCGCACATCAGTGCGTCAAATTCCCCTTCCAAGGGAGGGTCGTCAAAGTTAAAAGCTTGTCCGCGGTACAGACAGTTAAGGCCATATCAGAGCAGGTTCTTCCCACACTTTGGCCAAGCAGCCGGCCCGTTATATCAGTGCTGGATCTGAATTTCCTTGGGCTTACACAGCTCCCAAGCCCATCACTACTCCAGTCAACATCAAAGTGAAGCCGCAGATTCGAGATTCCAAAGGCTGGAACATCATACTGAAACTAGGCTATCAACCGGGGAGAGGCCTCGGTGTGCAATTACAAGGAATGACCAAGCCCATACCCAAGGGAAGAAAAATGGGCAGGAGAGGTCTCGGCTACAAGGAGACAGCATTATCAATGATGGGTGATTCTGGGCCACTCACCTGGGATTATCGTCAACATTTTGTCAAGGGGCCTCTCCAGCCCGGCACATTAGCTTCAAAACAAGTTCAGCCAGAAAAAGATGCAGTCTGTCCGATTACCAACCCGCCCCCATTGCCGGGAGGGTCAGATGATGATATGCTCGACTATGGTCAGGCCTTGCAGGGGCTCTTTCATGAGGAAGAATGTCAGAAGAAGCAAGAGGTTCGGCTTGTGCAGTGGAGGCCGAAGAAGCAGCCTATTGTTGATTTACAAAAGGAGGGGAGCTCTCCAATTGCCTTTTCTTGGTCTCCCTCACGCCTCCAATCTATTTTCCAGCAAGGGGACTTCATACCCCGCCTTCCTCCTATCGTAATCAATCCATCCTTTATTGATCTGCCAGAAATTCTATTTGTTCCTTGTGCTTGCGGGAGGTGCCCACCCATTGATCTATCCACTCTCTTCACTCCTCCTCCTCCCAACGCCCAACTCCACGAGATGTGGTTCTCTTCTTCCGATCCTTTCTTTGACTGCATTTTCCCAGAGCTGTTCCCTATGCAGCTCCCACCTCCTCCATCTTGCTGTGTAGTCTCCGCTGATCTCCAAAAAAAATCGTCAAATTTGAGATGGAGATTTCAGTGGAAGATTACGCTATCCTGTCGCCATCCTCCTCCCAGGGGCACGAGTCCCCTGCTCCTTCCCTTCCACTAGGCTTCCTCTTCCCTAGGTTAGGATTAGGGTCCGTCGAGTCTAGGGAATTAGAGTCAGTTAGATCTAGAGAAGTAGGGTCTTGTTCCAGGTCGTCCAACCCTTCCTCTGCTGAGCCGCGCTCGCTGGCGCATCCTTCCCGATCTGTTCCTGATAGGTTCTTGCAAGATTTAGCTCAGCGTTGTCATGCTCTTTTGAAGTGCCCGGAATTCGTCGCCACGGCAATTGTAATTGAAGATGACGAGGAAATAGAAGGGGTATGGAGCGATGACGGATTAGGCGTCTATGAGATTTTGGATGAGAAGGATCCAATTAATGAAGACAGCGATGTAGATGACACCGCCGACTTATACGCACAAGGATTGAAAAGATTCGACGAGCCGTCGACGTCGGTGGACGAACCTACAAAGGAAATCAATCTAGGAACCGAAGAAGACCCAAGGCCCATCATGATTGCTGCTAATCTCCCTTCACAAGTAGAAGAGGAATTAATTAAGGTACTAAGGGAGTATAGCGATTCCTTCGCCTGGTCTTACGAGGACATGCCAGGTCTTGACCCCTCTTTAGTGGAACATCGACTCGTGCTTAAACCAGGGGCAACACCTGTGAAACAAAGGTCAAGAAGATTTCACCCCCACATGGCCTTGCGAATCAAGGAAGAGGTCGACAAACTATACAAGGCCAGATTCATCAGAGTAGTTTTGTATCCTCAGTGGGTGGCAAACATAGTCCCTGTTCTTAAGAAAGATGGAAAAGTGCGCATATGCATTGACTTCAGGGATCTTAACAAAGCATGTCCCAAAGATGATTTCCCGCTACCTCATATAGACGTCCTAGTGGATAATACAGCAGGGTATGAAGCTCTATCATTCATGGATGGATACTCGGGCTACAATCAGATCCGTCTCGCTCCGGAAGATCAAGAGAAAACTTCCTTCACCACGCCCTGGGGCACGTATTGTTATGTGGTTATGCCATTCGGTCTGAAGAACGCAGGTGCCACCTATCAAAGGGCGATGATGGCCATCTTCCAAGACATGATGCACATCTATATGGAAGCTTACGTGGATGACATCCTGGTGAAGTCAAGAACTAAGGAAGAACACCCCTCTATCCTGGCTAAGGTGCTGCAGAGAGCCAGGGAGTACAAGCTCAAGATGAATCCGAAGAAGTGCGTATTCGGAGTCTCCTCAGGGAAGCTGCTAGGGTTCATAGTAAGCAAACGGGGGATCCAGATTGATCCTAATAAAGCACAGGCCGTCATGGACATGCCTCCGCCAAAGAACATTACGGAACTTCGAGGATTGATTGGTAGGTTGCAATTTATCAGAAGGTTCATATCCCAGCATTCTCAAAGGTGCCGTCCGTTTTATGAATTGCTTAAGGCGGGGGTCAAGTTTGAATGGAATGAAGATTGTCGAAGGCCTATGAGGACCTCAAGGAATATCTATCCAATCCCCTGGTTCTGCAACCTCCTGTCCCTGGGAAACCCCTAATCCTATACATCTCGGTTATTGAGGACTCCCTAGGGGCGGTTTTAGCACAAGTAGATGATGAAGGGAAAGAGCGGGCTGCGTACTATCTTTCTCGGTTGTTTAATCCAGCTGAATCCAAGTACACCGCTATGGAGAAGACTTGTGCCGCCTTAGTGTGGGTAGCTCAGAAGCTGAAACACTACTTCCTTGCCCACCTAGTTAGGTTGATCTCTAGAATGGACCCGATCCGCTATCTCTTAGAAAAGCCTGTCCTTTCTAGTAGGTTAGCTCGCTGGCAGAGCTTCCTCTCTCAGTTCGACATCACCTTTGTTGTTCAGAAGGCAGTAAAGGATATGCCATTGCTGAGCATCTCGCCCATCTCCCCATCCCTCGCACCGATTCTATTCAGGACGATTTCCCTGATGAGCATCTTTCTGTTATCTCTCATCACCCCTTCTGGTCTCTGCACTTCGACGGTGCGCTCAACTCTCAAGGCCGAGGGATCGGTGCTGTTCTGCTTACCCCAGAGGGGGTAACCATTCCCTTTGCTTATCAACTTCGGTTTCCTGCTACCAACAACATCGCTGAGTATGAGGCTCTCCTGGCCGGCTTGAAGCACGCCTACCTCTTAGGTGCGCGTTATGTGAACATCATAGGAGACTCTCAGCTCGTCCTACGGCAAGTTCTGTCCACTTACCGTACTCGTGACCCCAAGCTCAAGCCTTATCAAGATTTGGTCACGCTTCTCGCTAGGCAATTCCGTAAGCTGATCTACATTCACACTCCCCGTTCTCAGAACATTCTAGCTGATGCTCTGGCATCTCTTGCTTCCTCTTTATCTTTCCCTCTCAGTCGTAGTACTGAGACTATCGTCATCCAGAGATTGGACGCACCCTCTCTTCAGGATCCTTGGTACCTTAACCTTAGGAAATCCGTAGAGGCGAAGGCTGAGAAGGAAGATCTCAAGGAAGTTTCACTAGCAGAACTAGAGGAGATTCTGGACGAAGAGGAATTACCTTGGTATCATGAAATCGAGTTGTTTTGCAAAGAGGGGTCGTTCCCAGAAGGGGCAAAAGCTGAGCAACGCAAGTCAATTAGAAGAGCCGCCGCAAGGTACACCATTGTTGCAGGAGAACTATACAGGCGGGCTACTAATGGAATGCTCATGAGATGCTTAGATGATGTTAAAGCTTGGAAGGTGGCTGAAGCAGCCCATTCTAGTGAGTGTGGGGGTCATATCAATGGCCAGGCTCTAGCAAAGAAGATCCTTAGGCAGGGCTACTACTGGCCCACTCTAGAGGAAGATTGCTCCCTCTATGTCCGGAGGTGTCTTAAATGCCAACTCCATGCTGATAAAATTCATTCTCCAGCTTCATCTCTCCATCCTATGACTGCTCCTTGGCCATTCTCTATGTGGGCTTTCGACGTTGTCGGCCCGCTCGGTGATCCTAATTCTCAGATCAAGCAGAAGTCCTTTATCCTTACCGCCACTGAGTACTTCACCAAGTGGGCCGAAGCCGAGGCGTACGCAGAAATCAAAGCTACAACGGTGTGCCGCTTTATCATAAAGAATATCATCTCGCGGTTCGGAGTGCCAAGCAGCATCATCACCGACAACGGACCCCAGTTCGTCTCCCAAGAGCTTAAGGACCTCTGTAAGAAGTTCAATATTGCATTGCATCATTCATCTCCATATTATCCTCAAGGCAACGGTCAAGCCGAAGCCACTAATAAAACCCTTCTTAAAATCATCAAGAAAACATGCGAAGCTCATAAGTTTTCTGATTGGCCAGAAAGATTAGTAGAAGCTCTGTGGGCTTACCGCACCTCCGTCCGTACCCCTACGGGACAAACTCCCTATTCTCTTACCTACGGGATGGAGGCGGTGCTCCCATATGAGATCCTGATCCCTTCCCTTAGAGTGTAGCTCGATAAGGAACTTAATCTCGATGAACGTCGAGAGGCGTTACTGGTCCAGCTGGAACTCTTAGATAAGAAGAGGATGAACGCGGCCGATCACGTATCCGTTTATCAAAAGAGGGTTTCGCGTTATTTTCAAAAGAAGGTAATCGAACGTAAATTTTAAAAAGGTGATATGGTTTTGAAACGTAAATTCATTCGGTCTGCAGGTCCAAGGTCTAAGTTACAACCTAACTAGGAAGGGCCGTTTGTCGTAAAAGAAGCTTATCCAGGGAATGCTTATCGTTTAATAAATGCGGAAGGTGAGGAGCTCTCTCACCCGTGGAATGGGTTGTATCTTAAGCGTTTCTTTCCTTAGAGTCTAAACCACGTGCTTCCCCAGCAGCAGGATGCTCCCTCCTGTTTTACTAAGAAGGGTCCCGAGTAAGGCAATCACACACTACACGACATCCCTGGTCAGGTTTTCCGATTCTAAAAGACACCGTTTCTCCTCAGCCATGCTTTAGGGGAAAATCGAAGTCCCTGTCCACTTCATTCTTCGGCTGAATCCAGGGGCAAGAAGTGAATAAGGAGGCGACAACTAATCCAAACACCCTAACGAGAGGAGGTCTCAAATAGGGGCAAGTCCGTTATGACCTGACGCCACAAGAAACGAAAGGAAAAGAAAAGGGGTAATCTCTGCGACAAAATCAAAAGCATCATCTCAAAAGTCTACCGATTCTGAACTCCAAAGCTCCGGAAATGCAAGAATAAAAAAAACTAGGCATGACAAGAGTGGCAGTATAGTTCCCCGCGGGACGTCATGAGCCCGGTCGAATGCATGCCTAGAGTGGACGAAGGTTCGATGACGGACACAAAGCCCCGGCGCAACAGACCAAATCTCTAACAGGGTTGTACGGTGAAGAAATCAAGTCCTAAAAACTTCCATATCTGGTCTAAGCTTACCCCCATGTTCCTTTTTTCTTTTAGTACCTGGGGTATGGCCTTGTTAGAAACACCGACATGAGAAGTGGGCCTTGGCCAGGGATTGTCACCCGTATTACACACCAACCTCGGGACTTCTGATTCTGAACAAGGAAGAGCTCGTGTTACTAGGAAGGCACTGGTTTTCAAAATCCAAAAACATCAAAATATTTGCAAAATCCAAAAACATCAAAATATTTGCAAAATCCAAAAACATCAAATATTTTCAAAATCCAAAAAAAATCAAATGTTTTCAAAAATCCAAAAACACCAAATATTTCCAAAATCCAAAAAAACCAAATATCTGCGAAAATCCCACAAAATTAGATGTTTTCCAAAACTCCATCATCTGCATGATATACATTGCATTTTCATTACGCTCTCCGCCTATTTAATAAGGCTCCACCCCTTGACCAAACATCAAGAAACGATCATTATCTAACTTGCTTCAAGACAAGGGGTTGAGTCTAAGAATAGATCTAACTTGTTTCACGTCTTAGCATGTGCAGACAACAAGTTCAAGTGCAGGATTGCAACTACACAAAATATGACGCATCAGTGTTCGACCATCACAGTCATTTTAACGCCCCCCCCTTGACCGTTAATTCCCTTCAGACGTGGGCTTTTTATTTCATCAAACCATTATCGCTCTGACGGTCTGGTCTATACCGTCACTTCCATATAGTGGCCCATCGCCTATCCGTCGCATGCTTCAGAGAGCAGGATTGATAATGCTTTCATTCTGACGGCTCATCGTTAGGCCGTCGTTTCGTTATGGCGGTCCACTGCCCATCCGTTACATCCTCCAGAAGCTCTGCCTCTTCACATCATTCTAGCCAATCAACCCACAAAACTTATGCTCATTCAACTAAGCCAGTCTCATCTCATTCAAGCAAATTTAATAAAACATGGGTGCATAAAAATTTCCAGCTTTGATTGATAATAACAAACAACTTCTCTCATGAACAAAATAAAATCAAGGCACATTCAATTTCTTATCCGCAAGAGGGCGGATTTTCCTCAGCTCTTTCACATAATCACGGCGTGCTGCGTCGTCCTCTTCAACTTCTTCTCGCCACGGGCGCACCTTGCTGATCTCCCACATGGTCAGCGCGTTCCGTACTGCTCTTTCATCTTCCTCGGTCCCCATCTTCCTAGGTAGAAGGGGAGGGTAGTGTGATAGTGCAGGAGCTTGGGTTCTTGGAAGTCCGATCTGAAGATGGCACCGGTGCGGGTTGTAGATCGCCATGGCGGTATTCCCCACTAGCTGGAGGTCCAAGCTTTGACGCCGCGGTATTTTAAGAAGAGTGCTTCGAAGGATTCTTGGTCGCATGATGAACTTGTCCATTGGTAGAGTGTTGAAGAAGAGG
Organism: Amorphophallus konjac; assembly: GCA_022559845.1. Classification (NCBI taxonomy): domain Eukaryota; kingdom Viridiplantae; phylum Streptophyta; class Magnoliopsida; order Alismatales; family Araceae; genus Amorphophallus; species Amorphophallus konjac. The sequence continues at coordinate 58,623,265 of CM040124.1, read as the reverse complement.
CGCCATTCATCCCGCGTTTTCTTATCCGCCGTCTTGCATTCGACCTGAGAAGAGTATCCAAATGCCCCTCCAATGAAGAAGAGAGGGTGGCTCCCGAAGATTCGGCTAGCTGAAGTTATGTCTTCCTTTTGTTGGAATTTGATTCTCACTCCCATCCAGCACTCAAGGAGTATCATGGAGCCGAACAAAAGTCCTCCTAGGCAAGCCGAGCTAAGTCCTTCATAGAGGTATGAGAGGACCGCTTGAGAGATGGACATTCCCCGCCACAGCCCGCTAATAATGCTAAGATTTTGGATGTCTAAGAGGTGGTCGGTCGTGGTAAAGAGGAAGACTCCGCATAAGCAAACCGCCACCGCCTTGGCTATTGCTTCATGTCTCTCCCACTTGTTTTTACAATGAGACACTATCCATTGCGCCAAGGGTATCAAGTGAATGTGGTGTGGGCTGATCATGGTCCTCACATCCTTTGGATTATGGATGAAATCACTCAAGATCAAGGACGGGTCAATAGGCTCTATTGTGTAGCAAACCCGGTCTTCATCCCCCGCCTTAGTCTTAGGAAGGGCTAGGTAGGTCTCTACCTCTTCTAATAGGACTGTTGCTTCGAAGGAAGGGAAGATGAAGGTATGAGTTTGTGGATGCCATAGTTCTACAAGAGCTGAAATACTTGGCCAATCTAAGGATAATTTCTGGAAATTTTTGCCTAAAACCAAGAGTGGTTGAAGGTGCCAAGCTTTAAGGATGGATGTGACTTCTATAGGGAGGGCCTTTACCATGGGAGCCACCCACTTCAGATTAGAGTAGCATCTTGGGCCAGGAAGAGGCTTGAAGAAAGAAGGAGAAGAAGAAGTCATAAAACGAATTGAAGTGCAGAATTTTCTGAACTTGGATGTGTTGTTGAGGGACTTACCACCCTTTGAACATTGGAGCTTAAGTGCTTGGGAATTGATGTCAACCGTTGGAGCTCTCCATGTTCTTTTCTGGCAGCTTTAGGTCCGGTGTAGACCTTCTCCTCCATAGCCATCACCTCGAAGCTTCTCTTCATCTTGATTTCTGCCCTTAGGAGAGCTTCTTCAACCCTAAAGCAGAGGTTTTCAGCAAAGATACGATTTTGGTTGAGTTTCCAAGTTTTAAAGGTTTAATTTTGGCTTTGAAAGGATAAGACTTGAGTTGGAAGGCTTTATCTTCAATCTAGATAAGTTCTAGTAAGGGTTTAGGTGGCTAAACCTCGGGTTTAAGTTCTCACTGCTCAATCCGTCTCCGAATACAACCCAGGATCTAACGGTCTATCGTACGGCCGTTATTTCACTCCGACGCGCCAACCCTAGGCCGTCGCTTTTTCCTGTGGGTTTAGTTTCCCCGATCATGTTCTGTGGAGATTAACGGTCTAAGGGCTGACCGTCGTTTCTTGTAACGCGCGAACCCTGAGCCGTTACACTCTCAGCCACTCAATTCTTTCTACTCTGGGCTAAGCACTACCTGACGGTCCTGGTTGTGGCCGTTGCTTCATTCTGACGCGTCTACTTTAGGCCGTCGCATTTTCTGCTAGTCTCCCTGCAAGCTATAGTTCTGCCATGATTAACGGTCCAGCTTTAGGCCGTTATTTAGCTTTGACGCACCTTCAGTTGGCCGTCATTTTGCCTGCAACCTCAGCTACAGGATGGGCCTCCGTTATGATTAACGGCCTTTGGCTAGCGCGTCGTTTGATTATGACGGTCTGAACCTGGACCGTTACTTTCTCTGCGGCTGAATTCAGGCTATTCCTTCTGCCCTTGCCTAGACCTGGCGGTCTCTCGCATTGTACACCTCATTCTCTCTTCATTTTCACACACATACATTCCTGCAAATAACTCATGCATACATTCATTCCTGCCTATGTCTCATACATTCATTCATACACACCTCATCCGCGCATGCATATTCAAACACATAATCACCTGCCAAAATCATTTCATCCGTCCCTGCACATTCAAACACACATCCATTCATTCACGTTTGCACCAAATAGACAGAAAACCCAAAAAAGATTTCATTCCATTTTTCATAAAGTTACATACAAGTAATAAGAAAACATAAAAATGCATCATTCGGCTGGCTTATCCGCCGGACCACCATCATCCTCTCTATCCTCGGCTCTCCTCACGGGTGGTGGCGCTATCGAAGCACTCTCCTCCTGCTATCCCCGCTCCGCCCTCTCATTCCTCCGTTGGCCGGAGGAGCTGACAAGAAAATCCCCTACCGAGCCGCTCGGGGCAGCACTCCTCCGTGCCCCACTCTGGGAAGCACTCCGCTCCGGTCCCCGGCCCATCATCCGGACCATCTGCTCCAGCGTTCGCAGCTCGATCTTCAGCGTGAAGATCTGACGCCGCGTCTCCCGTGCCTCGGTCCGGTAGCGATCCAAGTCCGCCGCCCCGATTCGGAGCTTCTCCACCTCAGCGTGAGCCCGAGCTAACTCCGTCCGTAGTCGCTCCCCCTCTGCCTCATCCAAGCGTCGCGGGGTCTCCGCTCTCAGCCGGGCCATCTCTGCCCGTACAAGCTCTGTCTCCGCTCGGGCTCGATCAGTCTCAGCCCGGCTTCTTTCTGCCTCTATCCTCGCCTGCCTGGCCTCGGCCACCGCTGCTGCTAGCTTTCTCACCTGTAGATTGCATTTCATATAGTTAATCATAAGGCATTTTTAGGCAAGATCATAAGCATGAGCATTTTTAGCATCTTACCCGTTCCGCGAGGGTGGCCTCCGCCTCCTCGGCCCGGGCAACCGCCCGAGCAAAATCAGCCTCCTGCTTAGCCCTGCCTCCCGCAGGCTATGAGGAGGACGATGGGGCATCCGGTCCGGCTCGTTGGGCTCTCTCGGCCCGCTGCATTTAGAAGACAGGGTTAGGGACCATGGTTAATCAGCATGTGCATCATAAACATAAGTTGTCATAATCATAAGCATTTTAAGTCTAGGTTTTAAAGTCTCACCAGGAGCTCCAGAGCGGTCCGGTACCCGTCCCGCTGCTGGATGGTGGAGTGGAGTAATCCCTCCAGCTCAGCTATCCGTCCCTCAGGGTCTAGCTACATGTAGAATGCATGAGTCAGTACATCTATCACATTGCATTTTTTTGCATATAGAAAGAGTTTAAGTTTTTGCATACCGGTCGTCGGGTGCCTCGGTACACCTGGTCGCCGTAGAGTCGAGCAAAGGCCTTCCGATATGCCTCGTCGCTCTCATCTCGTTCCTTCACCGCTCGGCCCCGCCTGTTCCAGTCATGGACGTACTTCGCCTTCCGGGCGCACCAATCCACATTGCCACTGATGCCCCTTGCTGACTTGCCGGGGTGGTCATCGCTGTGGCGTGGAAAGGTCACCTCGGGCTGATGTAGTCCCCGGGTCCGCAGGATCAGCCTGTAGTGCAGAGGCTCGATGATATGGATGCAATGCAGCCATATGTCTCGTCCCCGGTACGACAAGGCCGCCTCTACCCACGGCTGTCCCGTGTAAACCTCGCCGCGGTATGGGGTCCATCTCACCTGAAAGCATTTAGTTCATTCATCAGCATTAGCATATAAAAGCATTAAAAGCATTAGAGGCATTTAAAAAGCATTCAGAAGCATATAGAAGCATATAGAAATCATTTTGAGTTCTGGACTCACCGACGTATGTGGGAAGGAGTCCAGGTCATCCTGGATCGTCCGGGTCAGTCTGATGATCGACCCTGTGTCCCTCGCCACCGACCAACGCCTCGCGATCGGTATGCGGTCGGGATGGAGTAGCGCGCCTCTCCCGATGCCCGGGAGGTACATATAGCTCCAGATCTGCATTTTTAGAAATCAAGTCAGTCACATGGCATATCATAAACATTTTGGCATAAAAGAAAGCATTTAAAGTGCATTTACCTGTAAGAAAGGCGAGAAGCCGCCCAGCATCGTCTGCCGGTCCGTAGTGCTCAGGGACTCGAACAGGAATGCGAGCACTGCTGCTCCCCAAGCATATCTCCCAACTCTGTGCAAATTCTCTATCATCGGCAGTAGTCTGCAGCTGATGACGTCTGCCCGAGTCGCGAAGAGGAGCTTCCCGAATAGCAGCATCAGGAAGCGTCTGAGCACTCTATCTCCCTCAGGTCCTGCCTCCGCCGCCACGCGAGGGCGCACCTGGTCTATCACTCTGCCCAAATGCTCCTCGGGTAGCTCTCCTACGGCTATCGCCGCTCCTCTCAGTCCCAGGCTCTCCTGCAGTACTGATCTCGAGAGCTGGGAGGAGGACTGTCCCGGCCTGATCAAATCTAGCCCGAGCAGCTGCTGTGCCATCTCCCGGTAGTCACCGTATGTCCATCCGGTCACCGCGGCTCCATGGACTCTCAGTCCTGTAATCCTCGCTATATCTTCCAGCGTGGGGATCATGTGGCCCCACGGGAAGATGAAAGCTCTGCTGATCGGGTCCCATCTCTCGTGCAGCGCGTACAGCAGGGGCGTGTCCATCCGGATCACCTCGATGCTGAGCACCTCGGCGAATCCCATGCCAGCCAGTCGCTCCCTCTGGTAGTCCGGCAGTGCTTGGTACACGGCCCGGATCTGTAGCCAGGAGATCCTTGTTCGTCGCTTTCCCTGCATTCATTTAGATCACAAGTCAGTCCATTGCATCATAAAAATCATTGCATAAGCATTCATATAATCAAAACAAAACACGAATTCAAAATTGAAAACCTAAAAATAAGTTTTGAATCCCTGGCAGATGTAACGGCCCTGGGGTAGGGCGTTACTTGTCTCTGACGCACTCATGGTGGCGCGTCAGACGTGTGACGGTCGCTGGCAGGACCGTCACATTGTCTGCTATTGGGACTCTTTTCCTTTGCACTCCCGTGGTTGCCCACTATGGCCAAATGGCCTACAATCTTTCCTAGTGGGTTCATGGACCCATTTCTACCCTTTTAATCCCACATGCATTCATAATAAAAACACAAAAAAATAAAAATTGAAATTAGGGCGAGGGGACCTACCTCACGGTCCATGCCTCTCTTCCTCTTCTTCTCTGGTTCTTTGGGTTCCTCTGCACCCAATGGGGCTTCCCCTTGGTCCTCCACGACCGTGGGAGCTTCTTCTTCTTCTCTTGGGTTTCTCCTCGCCGTTTCCTCTTCCGTGACCGGCGGGATCACTTCCCGTTCGAGACGGCGGTGGAACCGCCGTATGGCCATCCGTTTCCCTCTCTCCCTCCTCTGTGGTGGTGGCTGGGGAGCCTCGTCGCCGGCCATTACGGTGGTGGGGGCGGTGGTCGCCGGTGGTTTCTCTCGGTTTGGGTTTTGGGGCGTTGAATGTTGAATGAATGGGCTATGACCGTTCGGTTGTTTTTTTTGAATGCTCAGGAAATGCGACGGTCTATCGTCTGGCCGTTACATCCTTCTGACGCGTCTGGATGTGACCGTTACATATGATTGGACTGTTTTATTGAAGAATGTGAACTGCCTGGTTTATGACGGACTAGGGGTGGTCCCTTACTTGATGTGACGCCCTTTCATCAGACCGTTACAAACTTGCAAGTTTCTTGATGAATTAAATGGTCTATTTGATGTCAAAATGATCCCATATTCTGTCAAAATGTTCATTGTTGATGCTTCTCGCACGTACAAATGGTTATGCCTTGATTCATGATCATATTTTTTTTTTTTTGGCTAACCTATCTTTTATGAAGGAATTTGTGAATAAAATCGCGCTTTGCCCTCCGTCCGGAAGGTGAGTCAGGTATTTGTATCTCGTTCCTTATCCCTTAATGCATTACTATATGTTATCTATGACATATTATCTCGAGAACCGGCTGGTCATTCATGTGTTCCAGGATCTGATGTTCCCCTTAAACAAAAATGATGATGATCTAAGTTCACATGTTTAATCGTTGGATAGGCCGTTAGATTGGAATAAGTTTGGGGACGATGGTTCTATCTTGCACGCCGTGGTTGCAGATGGTGTCCTGACCCTAATTTCTCTGGTCTAGCAATACTATTCTCGAGTATTTTCTATTTTTATCTTTCTTTGCATTTGTTTTGAAGATTTCTTTTCCTTTAGCCCAGCATGCATCATACGCATTCTTTGAGCATTCATGTGCTTCATCTGTTCGAAGTGTCTCGGTGATGGTGAATAGCTGTGTTCTTGATCTCGGATAAGGAGAATCATTCCACTCTGAATTAGAAGGTTTTCCTTCGATCTGCTCACTTGATCTGGTTGGCTGAAGATTCCTGTCTGGAGTTTAGTCTCTTGTTCTTTCCGTTGCCTCCGGCGGCTAGCCGTGTTTCCTTTCCTTAGTTATTAGCTCCTCCAGACTTGCATCCTTTGGTTGGCTATTTCCTTGTGATCAGTTTTGAAGCTTTCCAGAAAATTCCTATCGCTTGTTGGTTGAGAACGGGTGTCGTTTACCTTAACGCCCTCTTTTTGATCCACTCCGCTTCATTTCCGCTTCATCTCCATGTTCCATTTCGCTTTCGCTTCACCTCCGCTCGTTCCCCTGCAAAGAGGACGTTAAGGAGGGGCATCTGTTGACACCCGTTTTATACCCAATAAGTCGGGTCATCTCCTTATTCATTCTATATGATGCTCTGAGTTGTTCACTCTTCATTGAGTCTCTTGATTAGTTGAAGCCTATTTCTTGGGTCTGAACTCTTTGATCGGATATGGCTCCTGGTGGCGTTTCATTGGATGAATCTTAGCAAGCCCCTCATTTCATTTTTGAACCTCAATGATAATAACGGTCGGTCCTAGGCGCGTTGTTTCATTCTGACGGATGGGTCCTGGACCGTTACTCTTTGAAGAGTCCTAAGGCTTAAGGCCTCGTTTTAAAGCTTATCCTTTTGATTACACGTTGATAATAACGGTCTGTCGTGCAGCCGTTGTTTCATTCTGACGCCTTATGCCTTGGCCGTTGCTTCCTTGAAGAGTCCAACTTGTTGGGTCTTCTTCCCGTTGATCTTATCTTTTAGGGATAAGGTTGATAGTGACGGATGTTCCTTGGTGCGTTATTTCCAAGTGGCGGTCTGTCGTGCAGCCGTTACTTCCTTCAGAGAGTCCTGGCAGTTCAGGCCTTTTCTCTGCTACTCCGTGGCCGAAGATAAGGGTTTGGATTGACGATATCTCTTTCAAATCTGATCCTCAGAACCTTCTGTTTGTTTCTATGGACTCTTGGTGATATTATCTTCGAGGATTTGCTAAGAGTTATCCCTTTATCTTGCTGGATTATCCTCTGCTCGACCTAAGAGTTTGAGGGTCTATAAATAGAACCCTTGACTTCATGGCCCAAGGGGAGGATTTTGAAATTCACGACGAAGTGCTGCCGAACTCAGGAGCCATCTTCATCCAAGAGGAACTGCTTCCCACGTTCATCCATCTCATAATCAAGGGAGTACTTTGGTTTTAGTCTTTCAAGTTCATTGCATGCTTAAGTTCTTCCCTGGTTTTTCCTCAATCAAAGCATTGTCCCTCCTCTTTCTCCACGTTTTCTCACTGTTCTCTAAGCATCCAAACATCCTCCTAATCGTTTGAAAACGCCCAGAGGGGTTTAAAAAACCAAAAACTCCCCGGTAATCCCCTTTCCTTTTGATGTCCTTAAGTTCTTTGAGAATTGATGCTATATTATTGAAAGGGCTAATTTGGGTTGTTTTGTTCGTGTCTTCTACATCTTTGGCAGGTTTACAGGTTCACCAGTACGAGGCCCAAGTCTTCTAGCCGGCTGGAAGAGTTGGAGTTAAAAGAATCTACACTTTGCTACTGCAGGTTATCTGACGGTCTGGTGCAGGCGCGTCATCTTCTCCTGGCGGTCTATCGGGTGGCCGTTACTTTCCAAGTAACGCACAGGGTCCTGGCCGTTATTTCTAGCTGACCTGCAGGTTCTCTTTGGTTTTCTCTCCCGTGGGCGGGTGCTTCATCCACCTATTTACAAGATATTTACAGGTCTTTGGCTTGTTTTTACTTTGGTGGCGATCACATCTTTCCTTAGTCTTGGGCATTAGCTTTCTCATTCATCACATATCTCTTTTATTTTCTTGCTTGCTCCACCCCTTGCGGTGTGTTTTATTTACTCTTTTGCTCCACGCCCCGGCGTGTGTTTTCCCTTTTCTTTAGCGTAGTTTGAGCGAGATAGCATGCCCATGCTAGAGCTAGCTTTGATTGCCTAGGTTCATGATCACATGTTAATAGGTTAAGAGCGGATCTTTGATTACTTGCTTGTCATTTCATCTTTCAAAACCCCAAAGAAAAGATAGATAGGCAAAATAAAATCAACAATAATGAGGACAAGCTGAAAATTATTGAGAAAATGACCCAAGGTTTAGACAACCTAGATGCTTTGTTAGGGTCAAAAGTCAATTTCAGGAGAGAGGGCCTTAGATTTAATTCTAGTGCAACAAAAAGTTTTGGAATGAAGACTATTTCATTTGTCGCACAAAAAGAGAAAGGACCTCTGATTAACATGAATTCAAAAATTTCTGTGAACAAAACTGGAAATCTGAAGAAGCCCAGTGCTGAGGAGAAGGGCAAACAAAAGATTAGTGAGCCTAGTAGAGCTGGTACATCCAAGCAAAATCCTAAAGCTCAGTCTCAGGTTAGGGGTCAGCCTACACATGTACATAAACCCCATGTTAAGGTCACCAAGTCTCCACCACCACCACCATCTCAGAAGAAGGCCCAATACACACCTGTGAATAGGTCAGCAGGGTCCAAGGTGCAGGGGAGACAGAATGCATTTAGAGCACAACCCAACCATTTCTACCAATCTAGAGCCCGGTCCTACTACACTGCACAGTCAACCTATCCAAATAGGTCAGGGTGGACTAGGACTCAGGCAAGGTTTACAGGTCATGGACATCAGGCTACACAGTCTTATAGACCTTACACCAGAAATTGGGTTGGCGGGTATGGCAATTGGACACCTAGGAACCAACATTTCTTCAGCCAGCCAAAAGATTACTATGGCCAAAGTTTCGTGAATGCACCCTAGCCAAGGCACTGGAATAGAAGTAACAAATCTGTCAATAATTATGCTGGTGCCAACAAGAAAAAAAACAACAAAAAGAAGAGGAATAATAACATAAAGAAATCTGTGGAATCCAATGAACAGAACTCTTTTAAACAAATGTGGATTCCTAAAAGCTTGCTTTCATGTTTTAACTGTATTTCATCTGCTATGGAGCCCAATCAGACTTGGGTTTCAAACTTCTCTACCTGATTGTGTGTGCAGGTATGCCTGGCAGCCAAGAACAATCTGTGGTACTTGGATAGTGGCTGCTCCAGGCATATGACAGGAGATAAGGCCAAGTTCTGCATGCTGACAGAGAAACATGGAGGCCTTGTCACCTTTGGTAGCAACACAAAGGGTAAGATTCTCGGGATAGGTAAGGTAGGTAAGTGTACTACCTATTGCATTGAAGATGTCATGTTGGTTGAAGGTTTAGCATATAACTTACTTAGCATCAGCCAGCTATGTGATAAAGGATGCAAAGTTCTTTTTGACTCTCAATGCTGTAAAGTTTTTGAACCTGATTCCGAAATTGTTAAATTTTTTGGTAAAAGAATAAATAATACTTACATGATAGACTTAGATGATATACAACATTCTAACCTATGTCTTACTGCTAGTAGAGAGGATTTAGCATTCTTATGGCATCGTAGGTTAGGCCATGCTAGTTACACAGTATTGCATAAATTGAATAAGCACAGCAAGGTTAGAGGACTTCCTGAAGTTTCCTTTAAGAAAGAAAATAAACTCTGTGATGCATGTACTCAGTCCAAGTTAACTAGGAAGTCATTCAAATCTAGAACAGAAGATTTGTCCTCTAAACCCTATGAGCTGATACATATGGACCTTTTTGGGCCAACCAGGTCTGTCAGCTTATCAGGGAGGAGGTATGGGTTTGTCATGGTAGATGACTTCTCTAGGTACACTTGGGTATATTTCTTGTCACAGAAAAGTGATGCATTCACAGAATTTCAGGAGTTCTATCTTAAGATAAACTAGAAAATTGAAAACATTTTAACTGATCATGGAGGTGAGTTTGAAAACTCACAGTTTGAGGATTTCTGCAGGACAAATGGAATTCATCACAAGTTCTCCTCACCAAGGACACCCGAGCAGAATGGAGTTGTGGAGAGGAGAAATAGAACCTTGGTGGAGATTTTTTTTTATTAACTAAAGTTGATACTTGCAAGGGGGGAGACGGGAGAGGGGGTTCATCTCTTCATTGCGGAAGAAGATGAAGACACTATCCCGGCCACCAGGCAAGCGATTTTCATATATGAAAGCTGAAAAAGAGAGGGGGACAGGGGGGGAAACGCCCAAAGAGGGGCAAGAGGCGTACAAGGCCAAAGGCCCAAGAAAGCATAAAAAGGCCAAGAGGACCCAGGCGAGGGCAGAAACAAAAGCCCAAGAACCCACAGAAGAAACAAAGCCCCTACAAATAGGAGTCTTCGTCGAAGACCCCTTCAGAGTCGGATGAGAACACAGAACGGACACCGCGCGGGTCGTACACTCTTGGTTGAAGGTGGTCTGCCAAGGAAGTTCTGGGCGGAAGCTGTAAATACTGCCTGTTATGTAATTAACAGAGCTATGGTAAGACCTTCTACCCAGAAAACACCTTATGAGATCATAAAGGGTAAGAAACCTTCAATTGCTCATTTTAAGGTTTTTGGTTGCAAATGCTTTATTCATATAAATGATAAAAGAGACCTTGATAAATTTGAACCTAAAGGTGAACCATGAATTTTTCTTGGTTACTCTGAAAACACCCGAGCATATAGAGTGTATAATCTAAATTCCAAATCTGTTGAAGAATCTCCACACATTGTCTTTGATGAATCTTTGGTAAAGACTAATATTGGTCAATGCAGGAATGAAGACAATGGTGATATTCTGAAAGAAGGGAACCCTGCAGACAAATCCAAAGATGAGGAAGAAAATGAAGAGCTTAATGGAGAAGAGCCTACAGGTCAGGGGGAGGTAAATGAAAATCATGATGATCCAATTGTCAACATTAGATATCTAAAAGATCATCCTATAGATAATGTGATTGGCAATTTGCATGACCCTCCTAGGACTAGAGGCCACTTAAGAATTCAAAATGAACTGAATGCATATGCTTTTGTATCACATGTAGAACCTAAGTCCATCGACTGTGCTCTCAAGGATGTGTATTGGATTAATGCTATGCATGAGGAACTCAATCAATTTGACGGGAATAAGGTGTGGCACTTGGTTCCACCTCCTGATCATGAGACAGTCATAGGGACTAAATGGGTCTTCAGAAATAAAACTGATGAATTAGGGAATGTGGTTAAGAATAAGGCCAGACTTGTAGCTCAGGGGTATAACCAGGAATTTGGAATAGACTTTGAAGAATCTTTTGCCCCTGTAGCCAGGTTAGAAGCAATCAGAATTTTATTGGCTTATGCATGTTCCCTAGGAATAAATCTTCAGCAGATGGATGTAAAATCTACTTTTCTGAATGGGGAAATCAGTGAGGATGTCTATGTGAGGCAACCTCCTGGCTTTGAATGTTTAGACTTCCCCAATCATGTTTATAAACTTCGTAAAGCTCTCTATGGTCTTAAGTAAGCTCCTAGAGCTTGGTATGACAGGTTGAGCAAATCCTCACAGATAAAAACTTCACAAGAGGTGTAGTTGATCAAACCTTGTTCACTAAGGTAAGTCATTCAGATATTCTTATTATTCAAATTTATATGGATGACATAGTTTTTGGGTCAACTAACCCCAAACTGTGTGAGGAGTTTTCTCAAATTATGACTAATGAATTTGAAATGAGCTCAATGGGCGAGATTAAACTATTTCATGGACTACAGGTTACACAGACAAAGGATGGAACCTTCATCACTCAGTCTAAGTACGTAAGGGATTTACTGAAGAAATACAAGATGGACAACCTCAAAGAAATAGCTGCTCCAATGGGTACCTCGACCAGCTTAGATGAAGATCCTCAAGGTAATCCAGTGGACCAAAAGCTATATAGAGGTATGATCAGATCCCTTTTATATCTTACAACATCTAGGCCTGATATTCAGTTTGCAGTGTGTCTATGCTCTAGATTTCAGGCTAGTCCTAAAGAATCACACCTTAAATCTGTGAAAAGAATTTTTAGGTATCTATTAGGCACCCAAGAGCTTGGTCTATGGTATCCTGCTAGGTGTGAGTTAGAACTTCTAGCCTACACTGATGCAGACTATGCTGGGTGTCGAGTAGATAGAAAAAGCACTAGTGGCTACTGTCAATTCTTAGGTGGTTGTCTAGTGTCTTGGGCATCTAAGAAGCAACACACAGTTGCCTTGTCCATAGCTGAAGCTGAATATGTTGCAGCTGGTAACTGTGCAGCCCAAGTACTTTGGATCAAGCACCAACTGGCTGATTATCAAATAAAATCGAAATGTATTTCAATGTTGTGTGATAATACTAGTGCTATATGTTTAGCTTAAAATCCTGTTCATCATTCTAGGACTAAGCATATTGAGATCAAACACCATTTTCTTAGAGATACTGTCAATAAAAAGGAAATTGAACTGAATTTTATTGAAACAGAAAAATAAATTGCTGATATCTTTACTAAGCCACTAGGGAATGAAATGTTCAAATTTCTTAGAAGAGAACTTGGCTTGTGTAAATTTTAGCATGATGAATAAATTTTCAGTTGGTTTGAATAAAACTCTGTGGTTGATTGAATGTTGGACTAGACCATGCGTGCATAACATTCATATTGTTTCATGACATAATTTTTCATTGCATATCATTCATCCATGACCTATGTCTAAGCTCTCTCTCATCTAATTCTTGCCATTCATTTGCAAAACAACATGCATATAGACAGGGGGAGTGTTGTATGTAATTCAGAGAGGCCATCAACTTCATTGAAACTAAAATCCTTTTCTCTCTTGAATTCATTCATCCTTTGACCCTGAATGAGTTGAGTCTGACAATATGACAATCTGTTAGTCAATTCTAGTCTTAAGTAATAGAAATTAGACTTCTTCCTTTATAAGAATTTTAATTGCTTGAAGACTGACTTAATGGTTTAAATTTTATAATCTTTAGAGTTTAAAGATTGCAATCAGTAAATAAGAATGTTGATAATTGATAATAGCTCTCAACCCTTATTTCATTACATGTTAGACAAAGCTAACTGTATCTGAAATCTGAAAACTCACCTGAAATCATGTTAGAGACGCTAAGTATGTGTATTGTCCTTAAACAAGTCATTCTGAAACAAATAAAGGACAGCTAAGAAAAATATTGAAAAATCTTAAAAAATATTTGAAAAATAATGTTGGCAGAGCAATGACTGGTAAATCACTGAGAAACTGAGTGATCCATCAAAGAAATGGATAACACTTATGTCATGATGTGTATCAGTTATCTCTGTATAAATGGTCAAAATAGTAGGGTGGTTTCACTGAGTACCTGGGGATACCTGCGTCTCATAAACGTGTATCTTCACACAAAAAGGTGTGAATCAGTTCTATTGAATTTGATCATAGGTAGAATGGTCCATCATGTTGAGTATCTAGAGGTACTGGCGTCTGATAAACGTGTACCCTTACGCAAAAAGACAAATGGTACTTGAATGCCCTTAATGAACTAAAATTGAAAATGATGTTCCTTCAAAAAGAAATTTCAGGTATGTCAAATTGTTTAATTTTAATACATGACCTGGTATCTTTTAACAAATTTTACTGAGTCTAAGACAGTAAGATACTTTGAAACTGAATCTCTCATGCCAATGTGATTCTGGTTTATTGCTATTATCATGCACAGAAAACTTATCCAATGATTGTAGTGCATGAACTCTAAATTCTATAACCTTTAAACTAGAACTATATCTGAAAGTAGTTTCTAAATTCATATGACTGAAGACTCTGTGCTTTAGAATGCTTATTCCTGAACTACTTGTTCAGAATGCCAGTCAGATGATTTCTCTTGTTCCTTCCCTTGCACTTTCTATCCCTCCTCTTTGTTGATGGCAAAGGGGGAGAATATGTTGTCTCCAGGGGGAGTGTATACATCATGTTATGGCAAAGGGGGAGATCTTGTTAGCAGGGAGTTAGATTTTATTTCCCAGCATGCATTCATAGCATCTGCATGACAAATCTGACTAACAAATCATGTCTTTCATCAAAAATACATATGTATGATAGGATGTTGCTATTCTATATGATAGGATGTTGCCATCATCAAAAAGGGGGAGATTGTTATGACTCCTCTGTGTTGATGATGTTGATAATAAACTTTACTTCATTGGCAACAACTTGTTTTGATTGATTGGCAACTATTTATGTTTTGATGAAACTATCTTTATCAGATTGTCTGTGTGTTCCATGTAGTCAGAGTATATACATTGCATTGTTGTGTTTATGCATCGTTTAGAACACAAGTTTATACATTCAAATGGCATGTATACATCGGTGAAGTCTGTACATCCACCAGTTGAACTTTCCAAGTCTATACATCGGTGAAGTCTGTACATTCACCAACTTAATTTTCCTAGTCTGTACAGCGTCCAGCGTCTCACTCAGCATCTCATGCATTGGTCAAGTCTATACAATTCATATGGTTGTGCATCACTAAAGTCTATACATCATGCACATTCATTCAAAGTCCATACATTGGCATGTAGCATGCACGAAACAAAGTCTGTACATCGACGAAGTCTAAACATCCCAGAGATGTGTTTGTGCATCAAGTGCTTCAGTATTTCCAAGTCTATACATCGGTGAAGTCTATACAGCATGTGTGTTCCACGATATCAAGTCTATACACTCCTAGATCTTTACCTACGTTGCACCTGCAAGTCTATACATTGCAGCTGAGTTGAAGTCTGTACAGCCCTTGCTTTGCTAAGTCTATACATCGTGCAACTTTCAAGTCTATACAGTCTGTGAGGTCCGTCTCACTCAGCGTCTCAAGTGGACTTGAAGTCTATACATTGGATCGTCTCACTTAGCATCATTGTGCATGTCACACACTCGCAAGTCTATACATTCTTGGCAGCTTAGCGTCTCATGCAGTGTCTCATGCAAAGTCTGTACATTGAGCGTCTCATGCAGTGTCTCATGCAAAGTCTGTACATTGAGCGTCTCATACAGTGTCTCATGCAAAGTCTGTACATTGAGTGTCTCATGTTGCATCTCATGCAAGTATGTTCATTCGTCAAGTCTATACATCGGGCGTCTCATGCAAGTACGTTCATTCGCTAAGTCTATACAACGGCTTATGCGCTTCATAACGCCAAGTCTATACAAAGGCTTGTGCGCTTCATAATGCAAAGTCCATACAACGGCTAGCTGCACAAATGCCAAGTTTATACATTGGCTAGCTGGACAAACACTAAGTCTACACATTGGTGCACATTGAGTCTGCATATTCATTTGGCATGTCAATGCATCCGTTTCTAATGTACATAGTTTGCTTGATGCATTCTGCATTACATAAAGTAAAGTCTATACATTGCAAAGTCTACACATTGCATTACACCCTACAAAGTCTGTACAGAGGTTTACTGTATTAAACTGATAAGTTCCTTTCGACTGACTGACAGGGACTCTTTGGAGAGATTGATGACATGGCTCGTGATCCAAGGATGGACGAGGTGCCCAGATTGAGACACGTGGAATGCAGCCCAGCCAGGATGCTGCCATGTGGTCGAAATTCCTCAGATCTGGCAAAAGCTCTGGGCGGGAAATGTGGAAGCCACACGCCCTCTTGCTTGCTGCTGCTATAAAAGGAAGTCTTCTTCCTCAGAAGAAGGCTGATCGATGAGGTGAAGCAGAAGAGCAGAGAGTGAACTTCAGCCTGCACGATCCACAGAGAAGAAAAGCTGAGAGCCACCGAAAGCAGAGATAAGAAAAAGAGAAAGAAGAGAATATTGAGAGAGATGAATTGAGAGAGTTTGTTTGAGAGAGCTTGTCTCATTGTTACTCAGTCTCTTGGTTCAGATACCAGAGTTGAGACTGCTCACTTCGAGCTATATTTCCTTCTGGGTTTTCTCATTTTCGTTTGATTCTATTTTTGCTTTCTGAAACTATTTCTTCAAGCCGTGTGTCAGCTGTTTGCAGAGGTGCTGCCTCTGGACGGGTAAGCTGTATTCCCCATCGGGTTTGTAGAGGTGTAGCCTCTGGACAGGTTAAGCTGTAACTCCTCAGCAGGCGAGACTTGGTCTCGGACAGCAAGCTATGTTGCTCAGCGGTTGTAGGCTAAGCTGTATTGCCCAGCAGACGCAAGCTATGCTACGCAGCAGTAAGCCACACTTGGTTGAGTGTGGGCTGGACGTAGGTCTCCTGACCGAACCACCTAAAAATCTTGTGCGTCTTGTGTTTGTGAGATTGCTCTTGAACTGGTGTGTGATTGGATTTCTTGATTATCTTCACAGATT
This sequence comes from Amorphophallus konjac, assembly GCA_022559845.1. Lineage (NCBI taxonomy): Eukaryota > Viridiplantae > Streptophyta > Magnoliopsida > Alismatales > Araceae > Amorphophallus > Amorphophallus konjac. Next base: position 58,606,881 of record CM040124.1, on the reverse strand, counting down.
GATTCGCTTCTATTCAGATCCAGCATTCGAGTCAGTGATCTTGTAGATCGGCTTAAATTCGGCATTATAGCCTTATATTGGTTTTAATTTAGGCCATAGATCTATTCACCCCCCTCTAGATCCACACTTCGTGGTGATAGAGTGTTTCCATCTAACACAACAAAGGGCACATTCCAAATCCCGTCAGGCCATCCGTTGACTCACACACAGACCAACACCACATCCGATCTCGAGTCGATCCTCACTCGGACGCCGCATCCAGACTTATCTCCATGCCAACTCTACCCTCTTAAGGGAGCACGGTGGAACCTAATGATGAGATTCCACTACCCTTGGTCCTCACGTCACTCAACTCAGACTTATAGGGGAGTCATCCCATGCTGGTCACCGACCGAGGATCACCATCCAACGCCAACGTCTCTTCAGGGACCAAGCTCAGGCATCGTCCGATTGCTATCCAATCACAACCTGTCTCAATTGCTCCAAATGGACGCCTGCCAATCCCGGTTCCGCTCTTACCACAGAGCCACGGGACACAACCAGAACAATTCATGGCACACGACTCCAAGGCAACCAAGTGCCACTTGCTATCATAGCAACCTGGTCGACGATGCCATGACCAATGCACGCGGGTCCCCAGACAATACATATCTTACCATGGTCAACCACTCAGCTAGCTTTACCAGCCGCTCACAGCTACCAACTGGGAGCCATAATCTCTCAAAGATCACTTCTTAAAAAACCACGACCTCAACCGAGGACACAACTTCTGACGAGAGTCAAGCACCAAGCCACCGACTCCGATCAACACGTCCTCATCCCCGTCAGGCAATATCCTTAACAACCCCATCGGGGTCTAACTCCAACGCCTGACACGGCTTCCAACGCATGAATAGGGTACTCATGCGGTGCACTTGCCAACATATTCCCCGACTCTCCATCTACTAGTGCCATGAACCACAATATCTTAAGTAAAGGCACGGCAACAATACATCTCATACCGTGGAACCAATCCTCCGATGCCCTACACATCCACAGGAATCCGCCCGTAGCAACCAATGCTACGATCCCGGACTTGTGGGTCATGGGCCCACCAGGCTTCCGCTGCGCACTCTGATCCACGTGCACTGCCATCATAATGACTCAGGATCCACCATCGCGACGATCCTCAACTCGGCTGGCTAACTCCAAACAACAGGGTGAGGAAAGCACCATTACCTCGAACCCTGAGCACAGATTCTCTCTCTAAATCTGACAATCCCCTGCAACTCTGCAGGCTCCGATCCTCAATACATTGGGAATCATAACACCAGCCGCAAGTTCTCATGAACATCACCCAATTGGTGCTCGTCCTTCCGGAATAATGCCAACACCCTTACATAACAAGGGCAACAGGCATGATTTCTCACATGCAACCACCTTGCCAAAACACGGGACGTGTCTCGCACATACTTCATGGTACATGACGGATCCCCTACCTCCACGGAGGAAACGGGCATGACTTCTCACATGCCGCGACGGATCCCCTGCCACCACGGTGGTGTTGGCAGCACCGGCCGAGTGGGGGAAGGCCGCTGGAGGCGCAAGGGTCCCCTGCCCAGGAGTAGAGCTCGGCACCCGAAGGCCACCAGTAGGAAGAGTTCCCTTCGTGGAGGGGCTGGTAGAAGGCACCACAGCCCTTACACAACAAGAGAAATGGGCATGACTTCTCACATGCAACCACCTTGCCAAAACACGGGACGCGTCTCGCACGTACTTCATGGCACACGATGGATCCCCTGCCTCCATGGAGAAAATGGGCATGACTTCTCACATGCCTTGATGGATCCCCTACCTCCACGGTGGTGCCCCCTGCTGCTCCTATTACCCTTGCTAGGGTACCGCTCGCACAGGTTAAGGCTGCTTCTGTGGTGCCTTCTACCAGCCCCTCCACGGAGGGAACTCTTCCTACTGATGGCCTTCGGGTGCCGGGCTCTACTCCTGGGCAGGGGACCCTCGAACCTCCAGCGGCCTTCCCCCCCTCGGCCAGTGCTGCCAACTTGGCTCCTTCGCTTACGCCTCCTCCTGGTGGTCCCCCGTCTTCGCTTCCTCTCCTTGCTACTCAACCGACGGTGGCTGGTGGCCGGCCCCATGCGTCTAGTGCACCTGCCTGGCCGGCGGGGATAGCGTCTTATGCTGGCGGTGTGGGGGGAGCCCTCCCTACTTCCCACCCCTCTGTCGTCGCCCCCTCCTTCTCTCAAGTGGTGCTTAGCTCCTTCACACCGTCGGTTCTGCCTCTCTCTATCCACGCCCCTGCCACCACCAACTCCGGAGAGCCTGAGGCTTGCTTCTCACTTGAAGAAGTCCAGGTGACTTGCAGACCGCTTGCCTTTGCCGTCATCGCTAGAACTCCCAAAGTCAAGCCTCTCTTCGCTGACATCCGGGCTCACCTAGCCCAGCGATTCCAGTTTAAGCAAGATTTCCTGCTCAGCGCCATGGACCACTGGCACCTCCTCCTCCGCTTCTCCAACCGGGATGACTACTTGCAGGTCCTCCTTAAAGAGTCCCGGCTTGTCCACGGGCGCCCCTTCTGGTTCTTCCAATGGTCCTTTGACTTCTCGTCGGAGCATGATTCACCGCTAGTTCCTGTCTAGATTGAGCTCCCGGGCCTCCCCGTCAACTTCTACCATGAAGCATCCATCCTCTCCATCGTTGGCAGCATTGGGCCGACTCTCAAGGTTGATCGGAACACTCACTGCATCACCCACGCGCATGCTGTGAGGGTCTATGTCCAGCTTGATGTCTCTAGGAAATTCCCCAACCGTGTGTGGGTCGACATTGGCGCAGGAGGCTTCTAGCAGCCGGTGGTCATCTCTGACCCCCCTCTCTTCTGCAACACCTGCCGCCTCCTCAGCCACCTTGTGGGTGACTGTAAGCGGAAGCCTCCTCCTCTGGTGCCTAGGGTGCCTGCCATCTCTGTCTCTGGAAAACGGACCTGCCTTCCTGCCTCAACCGCGCTTCCTGGCCCGGTCTGGCGCCCCACGGCTGGCACTGGCAGCCTCCCTACGTCTGTCGGCCTGGCGCCTCCTTTGGGCACGAATGGGGCCTCTGCATGTTAGGTATCTTCTGGGCCTGAGCGTGCCTGGATTCTGGTCTCTGCCGTGGAAGCCTCGTCGCCGGCTCCTTCCCCCGCTCTGGCTGATAGCGAGGGGACCCAGGTTGGCTGCAGCCACCCTGTTCCTTCGGCTGCTGGGATCAACCCCCCCACGCTGGGACCTTCTCCACCGAACTCTGGGACTGCTGATATGCATTGCTCCCCCTCTCTGGCAGAGGGGCAGTCTCCTCTTCCTGCTGCTTCTGCGGTAAGTTGCCTCCCCGTTAGACCGGCGACCTCCTTCGGCATTGACCATGCAGTTGGCCCCTGTTAGGATGCTAGGCCCGGATACAGGGGGGGTGAATGTATCCCTCTAGAAATTATGCCCAAATTAAAAAACTAAAGCTCAGATATGCGGAATAAAAACTAATGAGCTTTCCAAGTTAAGATGATAATTCAACACATGATCAAACAGTTGGACTGTAACAATGCAGCCACCTGATCACACCAGAAATAGTAGGCATAGCTAAACAAACCAACCACACTTAGCAGAAATTAATGCTCAAGATATACTTCTAAGAGAGCACAACTAACCAAGCATTCATAACCTGTGAGGGGTGGTAGGTAATATGGAGCAAACGTACACAACAATTCGCTCAATAAAAGACTGGAACACTATCAAATGCAAGATAGACAGTCTGAAGAACAAATTGAATTTTCTTTTAAACCAATGAGCAAATATAAATAAGGCTCACCTAGATAAGCAACTAGCAGAAGAATGCAATCAACTCTCAGCACGGATAGAGACAAGAATGCATAAAGCAATCTGTGAAGGGGGTAGAAGATAAGGAACAAGCGCACAAGCCCAATCACACAGCACAGAAGATTTTTAGGTGGTTCGGTCACCAAGACCTACATCCACCCCTCACTCCCAACAGGAGTGAGGCTTCCACTAGCACAAGCTAGTAACCTGCAGACTCAGTCTGCGAACACACGCTGCCAAACAGCTTGACCAGGGGAACATCCTCCCCTCTTCCTCCCAACCGGAGGGAACACCAGTGACACCCAGTCACCAGCAACCAGAGACCCAAGTCTCTCTTCCTCCAACCCGGAGGGTACACCTGGACCTGCTACCAGCAAGACCAGAACCGGAGGGCTAGCCTCCCTTCTCCTGACCCACCAGGAGGAACCCGATTCCCAGCAGGGCAATCGGAAGAACAAGAATAACCAAATGAAAAAGAGAAAATAAGAAACGGAAAATACACAGCAATCGGAAGGCTGTAAATGAAGAACAAGAATGTAGCTCTCAAAAGAGCAGATCTGGCTTGGATTTAATCCAGACGCCAGAGGACAGATCTTCAATAGCTTCTTCCTTCTTCTCCACGAACTCTCTCTCTCCCTATCTCTCTTTCTTTCTCCTCTGCTCTCCTTTTCTCTCACGCTATTCTCTCCTTCTTCTCTGCAACCCTTTTTCTTCTGCCGGCTCACTCTTCTTCTATTTCTTCTTCTTTTTTTTCTTCCTCTTTTCTTTTTCTGGATCGAAGGGCTTTCTGCTCTGCTGTTACTCTTTCTGCCTCCAGGCTTCTTCTTCGATCGGTCTTCTACAGAGGATGAAGACTCGTATATATAGCAGCAGCAGCAGCACACTGGGCGAGTGTGGCTTCCATGTTTCATGCCCTAGAAATTCGGACCACGTGGCAGCATCCTGGTTCACGAGCCAGGCACCTCGGATCACGTGCACATCAATTCAATGACATTCGACCAGCAGGACTCAAGTCTGCTGCGTTGACTCCATCAGCCTGCAGCGTTGACGCATCTGTGATCCAGTGATGAAGTCTTCAACAGATAGGCGTGCTGCGTCGATGCTATCAACATGTTGTGTTGACGCATGGAGCTGTAGCGTCTGAACTTAGATGGCTTCAGCCCTCTCACGTTTCGTGTGGAGTGCGTTGACGCATTGTATAACTACGTCCACCCTTTGGTCACCTTGTCGATCCATCAACCTGCTGCGTCGACGCCACTTGATGAATGCGTTGACGCACCAGAGTAATCCAGTAAGCTCCTTTCCTGATTGTTTGAACTACTGCGTCCGCGCCACTTGATCAAGGTGTTGACGCATTGATGCGTTCCAGTGAGCAACCAGCCTAGCCTTTCTTAATTGTTGTGTCGACGCTGCTCCACTGCTACGTTGACGCTATGGAATATTTCTGACAAGGCCTCTGCTACTTGAGTGGCTGAGTTGACGCTGTGAAGAGTATCTGTGGATGCATCTTCACTGGTGCGTGGACGCCTTAAGCTCTAGCGTCGACTCTGTTCCCTTCAGCAACAAGAATGAAGTCATAAGGTCTAAGTATGTACATTGTATTGTATATACTTCGAAAGAAACAGTCCAATGTATATACTTCAAGAACTCTAGACAACGGACGCTGTACAGACTTCAGATGCTTTGAACGCTTGAGCGATGTATAGACTCTGAATCGATAAGGCAGGCTGTACAGACTTCAAGACTAATGTATGAAGCAAAGCAAGAGCTCTTTCAAAACAATTCCAATGCGTCAACGCATTGAGTCCACTGCGTCGACGCACCAGTTGACACATTTTATAGACCAGCTCTGGGACAGACCAGTGAGTTGACGCAATGATCCCATGCATCAACGCATCATGCAATACGCATGCAAACTCATGAATTCAATGCTGTATATCAGACACAGTCCTATGCAATCATATCAGCAACCATATTCAAAACACAATATCATAATGTACTGACTGTGTTGCAATCATCAAAACAAATCAGCATGCTATCATCAAACCCACCATTAAAACCATCATCAAAACTACAGGGGCACAACAATCTCCCCCTTTTTGATGATGGCAACACTACATAGTGAGTCAATCTGATGACTCAAACTATTCTCCCCCTTTGACTTCATCAAAAAGAAAAATAGTTTGAGAAATTAAAGCATGTATAAAAAATCAGTCAATTCCTCCCCTTTGCAAGAACATGATTCTTCCCCTTTAAGAGTTTCAGCAAAAGCATGAGTTAGAGATGATCAAAAAGAACCTGCATGCAATGATTGACTGATGTTCTCCCCCTTTGGTATAATCAAAATAAATAATGGGAAGGGGTATGAATGCAGATGCAGATACCAGAATGCAAGATCTCAATTCTTCTCCTTCTATGCAGCATGATGCATATGACAAGGAGGCTCCCCCTCAATAAACGGAATCTTATGAGATAGATGAGAAGGAGACCACAGGGGCAGACAGGGAGAAGTTCAGGTCAATGAGCAGAAGAGGTTCAATTTGCAGATTTTTAAAGAGGCTTCAACTACAAGAATTTCAGTCAGATTTTCAAGGAAATGTCACTCTCATAAATCCAAATCAGAATATTTCAAAGTCTTCCATTATAAGGGCTTATGAATGAATTTTATTGATCAGCATGGTTTAAACATGATGTATGCAGAGTTTATCAATAAAATTTTGTATTGATATCTAAAACCATGGTTTAATAAAAATGAACCAAGTCCTCATATTTATCTTGATAAAACTCCCTTTCTCTTACACAATCAAAATTATTGACTTCTTTCGGAAATACATGCATCAGTTTTGAAATTAAGCAATTATGAAGTCATATGATTTTGTCTAGGGTTGAAGTAATTTATTTTTAGCATCAATATTTAGATATTCAATTTGATCAACAATTTTTCATGCTACAAATTTTACGAGCACTCTAGTTCGGTGCACACCTTGTAACTAGAGGATATACCTTGATCAGAGGCCAATGTCCCTAAGCACTTAGTGTGACTAACTGTCATGCTTTATATGAACAGAGATAGCATTTACACATCATGACACACTGCAAATCATTTCTTGATGAGTGAGTTGTATTTCTCAGTGTGCATGCCATTGCTCTGCCTGATTTTCAATGAATTTTATGCAGAGTTAACTAAGGCACCTCATGACACAGTCCTTTGGACATGTGTTTCTCAGTGACCAAGGTCATTGCTCTGATAATTACTTTACCCTTTAGACAATTCAGAAACATTCATTTGCTTCAAAACAGTATTAATCTCATGTACTTAACCAAATAAAGTCATGTATTCAAAAGTGCACATTTCAGAAGTTTTTGCAAGACACAGCATGAACCCGTTGGTTAAGATTTATTAAACATGATTCAGATATGTTAAGGGATTTTAAAGTTAAACTCCATGAATACATTAAGCTTAAACCACATGAGTTATTTCAGACATTCATAAAAGCGTATAATAGAAGATTTCTAGTTCAAGATTTTTCAGATTTATGATCGAGATAGCCTATTGAAATCTTCATGAAGGACTGAAATAATTCTGATACCAAATGATACCAATTGTTACCAATTGATAGGAGAGATTTTGAAGCTCAGTGTTTTCAAATTATGATCAAGATTTGGTGAAATAGAATCAATGAAAGGGATATGCACACAAGGCAAGATATCAGGAGGTCAGGCAAGTTCCAGGATGTTCAAAGTTAACATGCAATGAACTCTGACATAAATGTATGCACATGACTACCTTCATGCAATGTATTGACTCCCCCTGACAATATGCATTCAGTCAATCTTTTTGGCATCTTTCATGAGATGCAATGCAATTAACTACATGCATGCAAAAATATATGCACAGACACAACATATGTCTATACACAACTCCCCCTGAAAACATGCAATGTTTGTCATGAAAAATTGAACATATGATTTTGATTCATGCACATTCAGACTCATGAGAAGCAAGGCAGATTTTTAAATGTGAGCATGCATACATGGATCAAATACACACCAATACGTCAACGCATTAGTGTCAGCGTCGACGCAGTGAACAAGACAGTAAGCGAAAGATGCACAATTGCGTTTACGCAGTCAGCCAAATGCGTCAACGCACTAGAAGCCATACAGAACCCATATAGATGAAAACAGACAGGTACGAGCTAATGGGAGGGCAAATTCCAAGCCACATACATATGCAGTTTAGTTTTTCAGAAGTTTCAGAGTGCATGATCAGAGAGTAGTGCAAATGGCAGATGATAAATGAATATGCAAGAACAGATTTAATATGCATGCACTAGATGAAGCTAAGAACAGGATATGCAAGAATACATCAAACCAGATATGCAATGAGTTTCAAAATGGGAAATGCAGAGAGATTACCTGAAAAGTGTGAGAATGGGATTTTTCATTCTTCAGTGCCTTGGATCATTACCCCTTTATTCCATCCAAGGCACACCTGCTAGACAACTTTCTATTTTCCACTAGTAGGAACCCAAGTGGTCTTGGGTCTTGCATAGTATTTAGCCCCTTTTGGGACTGCCTGCATCTTTTTCTGTGCCAACCAGTCATCAGAGTTCATGATAAAATAGTTATGCATTGAATACTCAGACACCCCACAATAGTGGCATGAACTAGCAGGTTTCATGTTCCTCTTATGTATACTAGCATGAACTTGAGCATTATAAGAGTGAGCATGAGGGTTTCTGTTATTATTATGAAACTTTTTCTTTTCATGACCAGCTACCCTGCAAGCAGCAACTTGGTGGCCTGGTCTTCTGCAATTTGAGCAAACAGGAATTCTTTTAAAAACAAGTTTGTTCCTATCAAATTCTTTGGAATTTCTATTCCTACCCTGGACATGCCAGCAGTCCTTGACATGGCCATGCTTCCCACAATGGGAGCAGAAAGGGGACTTTCTTCTAAAAGAACTTGCCCAACATTCAGCGGCCTTGTGCCCAAGCTTGTTACAATTAAAACATTTGACATGCTGGTTCAGAGAAGCAGTTTTGTTTATATTAAAAGCATGTTGGTTAGCATAAGATTTAGCATGATGTGAGAGTGATTTTTTCTTTCCATTAGCAAACCAACATTGAGCAAGGGTGTGGCCTAATCTACCACAATGTGAGCATTCACTTTCCTTTGAATGAACAGCAGGTTTTTTATCATGATATTTCCTAGCATTCATCATTTCAGCATTCAAATCATCCAGTTCGTTTAATTCACACTCATGCATTAAATGTCCAAATCTATGACAGTAGTGGCATGACATTTTCCTTTTAGATACATGTGAGTGTGTGTGAGGACTGTGATCAACATGCACTGATGAACCATTTTCATTTATTTTCTGATTTACAGTCCTCTTCTGATTTTTATCCTGATTTCCTATTTTCTTAGCCTTGTACTGAATTGGAGATGAAGTAGAAGGCTTTTCCTGTTCAGAAGATTTGACAAGACAGTTTTCAGGTTGGCTCCATCAACCTTCCTCATGACTGGACTGTAACCCAGTCCTTCCTTTCTAGGGTTGATTTTTATACCTAGTAGCTTGTCTAGGTTTTTCTGCCCATCAACAAAATTAGACAAGGATTTTCTCAAGTCTTGAATCTCATTTTCGAGAGATACAATGTTTATTTCATAGCTTGCAATCTCTTGTTCACTGCAGTTGACAACTTCATTCAAAACTTTATTAGTTGTTTTGTATTTTTCAATTTCCTTTCTCAGCTCATCTGCTTCATCAGTTTCGTTTGTACAGATGACTTTTCCTTTCTCCAATGTGAGAAGTCTTTCAGACATGGCACTGTTTAACAATTTTAATTTTTCAACTTCTTCCTTAAGCTTATCATTTTGAACCAATTCATTTATTAGAATCTGATCTTCTGAATTGGCTTCATGTTTTCTTCCAGCCTCAAATTCCTTCAATTCTTTTTGTTGTTTTTCAAAATCTTTCTGTAATTCTATGTTTACAGACTTTATGGCATTAAGCTTTTCAATCAGTAATTTGTTCTCCTGTCTAAGTTTCTCTGATTTTTCATCATTTTTATTGCAGATCTCTTTAAGAGAATCATTTTCAGATTTCAGCTTGTTTAATTCAGACTTAACACATTCAATTTCTTTCAGCAAATCCTTGCTCTGAACAGAATCATGACTAGCTAGACTAAGCTTCTTTTCAAGTTCAGAGATTTCTTTCACATGATCTTGATTCTCAGTTTTCAATAATGAAATTTGTTTCTTCAACATTAGAAAATCAGACATATAGGCATCATGAATATTTTTCAATTCAACATAATTTATACAAGGAGAACTTGAACTATCTAAACCAGTACCCTTCTTCAATTTTTTATACTGTTTTCTTAACAGTTCATGAGATTCAAATAATTCAGCATATGCATTCTCCCAATCTTCTAGAGAAAAATTCTCGAAGAGATTTACCTCATCATCATCATCTTCTTCAGTCTGACTGCTGCCTTGATTGCTGCCACTTGGATTACTTCTGTTAGCCATCATGCAGCTGTCATCGTTTACCCTATGAAATTGCTTCAGCCTATCCAGGATGTCCTTTGCTGAGCTGCAATTATGAAGACAAGACCATAAGGCTCTGTCAGTAGATTTTCTCCATCCTTTGATCTCTGTCTGTCGGTCCATTTGGACACTTTTGTTGGTAAGGTGTGAGGACCTTGTGAAATTAATTTCCACAAATCAGGATTAGCAGAATTTACATAAGCATGTAAAGCAGTGTACCACTGACTGAAATCAGAACCACTAAAGACGGGTGGAAGAGCCATTGAAAACAAATAGCGAGTAAGTTCAAGGCAACAGGAATATTTATGCACTAAAAACAAATTAGCACCTAAGACTGCAAGATCGAATCTGCAGGTCGCTGGATCTTGTATGCAGACACTGCTCTGATACCAATTGTTAGGATGCTAGGCCCGGATACAGAGGGGGGGTGAATGTATCCCTCTAGAAATTATGCCCAAATTAAAAAACTAAAGCTCAGATATGCGGAATAAAAACTAATGAGCTTTCCAAGATAAGATGATAATTCAACACATGATCAAACAGTTGGACTGCAACAATGCAGCCACCTGATCACACCAGAAACAGCAGGCATAGCTAAACAAACCAACCACACTTAGCAGAAATTAATGCTCAAGATATACTTCTAAGAGAGCACAACTAACCAAGCATTCACAACCTGTGAGGGGTGGTAGGTGATATGGAGCAAACGTACACAGCAATTCGCTCAATAAAAGACTGGAACACTATCAAATGCAAGATAGACAGTCTGAAGAACAAATTGAATTTTCTTTTAAACCAATGAGCAAATATAAATAAGGCTCACCTAGATAAGCAACTAGCAGAAGAATGCAATCAACTCTCAGCACGGATAGAGACAAGAATGCATAAAGCAATCTGTGAAGGGGGTAGAAGATAAGGAACAAGCGCACAAAGCCCAATCACACAGCACAGAAGATTTTTAGGTGGTTCGGTCACCAAGACCTACATCCACCCCTCACTCCCAACAGGAGTGAGGCTTCCACTAGCACAAGCTAGTAACCTGCAGACTCAGTCTGCGAACACACGCTGCCAAACAGCTTGACCAGGGGAACATCCTCCCCTCTTCCTCCCAACCGGAGGGAACACCAGTGACACCCAGTCACCAGCAACCAGAGACCCAAGTCTCTCTTCCTCCAACCCGGAGGGTACACCTGGACCTGCTACCAGCAAGACCAGAACCGGAGGGCTAGCCTCCCTTCTCCTGACCCACCAGGAGGAACCCGATTCCCAGCAGGGCAATCGGAAGAACAAGAATAACCAAATGAAAAAGAGAAAATAAGAAACGGAAAATACACAGCAATCGGAAGGCTGTAAATGAAGAACAAGAATGTAGCTCTCAAAAGAGCAGATCTGGCTTGGATTTAATCCAGACGCCAGAGGACAGATCTTCAATAGCTTCTTCCTTCTTCTCCACGAACTCTCTCTCTCCCTATCTCTCTTTCTTTCTCCTCTGCTCTCCTTTTCTCTTACGCTATTCTCTCCTTCTTCTCTGCAACCCTTTTTCTTCTGCCGGCTCACTCTTCTTCTATTTCTTCTTCTTCTCTTTTTCTTCCTCTTTTCTTTTTCTGGATCGAAGGGCTTTCTGCTCTCCAGGCTTCTTCTTCGATCAGTCTTCTACAGAGGATGAAGACTCGTATAAATAGCATCAGCAGCAGCACACTGGGTGAGTGTGGCTTCCACGTTTCCTGCCCTAGAAATTCGGACCACGTGACAGCATCCTGGTTCACGAGCCAGGCACCTCGGATCACGTGCCCATCAATTCAACGACATTCGACCAACAGGATTCAAGTCTGCTGCATTGACTCCATCAGCCTACAGCGTTGACGCATCTGTGATCCAGTGATCAAGTCTTCAACAGATGGGCGTGCTGCGTCGACGCTATCAGCATGTTGCGTTGACGCATGGAGCTGCAGCGTCTGAACTTAGATGGCTTCAGCCCTCTCACGTTTCGTGTGGAGTGCGTTGACGCATTGTGCAACTGCGTCCACCCTTTGGTCACCTTGTCGATCCATCAACCTGCTGTGTCGACGCCACTTGATGAATGCGTTGACGCACCAGAGTAATCCAGTAAGCTCCTTTCCTGATTGTTTGAACTACTGCGTCCACGCCACTTGATCAAGGCGTTGACGCATTGATGCGTTCCAGTGAGCAACCAGTCTAGCCTTTCTTAACTGTTGCGTCGACGCTGCTCCACTGCTGCGTTGACGCTATGGAATATTTCTGACAAGGCCTCTGCTTCTTGAGTGGCTGAGTTGACGCAGCCTTTGCGTAGAGTTGACGCTGTGAAGAGTATCCGTGGATGCATCTTCACTGGTGCGTGGACGCCTTAAGCTCTAGCGTCGACTCTGTTCCCTTCAGCAACAAGAATGAAGTCATAAGGTCTAAGTATGTACATTGTATTGTATATACTTCGAAAGAAACAGTCCAATGTATATACTTCAAGAACTCTAGACAACGGACGCTGTACAGACTTCAGATGCTTTGAACGCTTGAGCGATGTATAGACTCTGAATCGATAAGGCAGGCTGTACAGACTTCAAGACTAATGTATGAAGCAAAGCAAGAGCTCTTTCAAAACAATTCCAATGCGTCAACGCATTGAGTCCACTGCGTCGACGCACCAGTTGACACATTTTATAGACCAGCTCTGGGACAGACCAGTGAGTTGACGCAATGATACCATGCGTCAACGCATCATGCAATACGCATGCAAACTCATGAATTCAATGATGTATATCAGACACAGTCCTATGCAATCATATCAGCAGCCATATTCAAAACACAATATCATAATGCACTGACTCTGTTGCAATCATCAAAACAAATCAGCATCCTATCATCAAACCAACCATTAAAACCATCATCAAAACTACAGGGGCACAACAGCCCCTCCTCATCCACGGTGGTTCTCCATCCTCCTGTGTCATCCACGGTGGTGACCTCCCTACCTGTGGCTGCTCTTGGTCCGGGCTTAGATGCTGGGCCTCCAGGGCATCTTGGCTTACCCCATTCAACCTCTAGTGGCCATGCCTCCGTGGGGACCAGTACGCTAGATGCAACTCCATCAGTGCCTCCGCCAGCGGTGTCTCATCCCTTTGCTCCTCATGCATCTGTCCGTGGGGAGGGCGCTTTTCCTCCTTGCTCAGCTACGTCCGAGGCTGGCCCAGGCATCGCGGCCCCTCCTCCGGCAGCTTCTATTATCCCTCTACCAGCTACATCGTCTCCAGCTACCCGGGTGTCTCATCGAGCCGCCGCTGTCCAAGCACCCTCTTCGATGGTCCTTGGCCTCCCGGCGTCGGATGCTGGGCCCCCATGCGGCCCCACGTTGGCTCCTCAGTCATTGGCCTCATCCTCTCCTAGTCTCAATGCCGCTGTGGTGGCTTGGTCCCCAGGGGCGCAGCACCCCAACAAGGTGGCTGGCGTTGACGGTCCAATGCCATCTTCCTCTCCTCCAACGGCCTCCCCCCGCCTCTCCTTTGCCCAAGCACTGAAGAAGAAAATCAACCGGGAACCGCCCGGTCCGATCGTTGACTCTGCTCCGTGTCCTGCCCCGGTGCGCCCCGTGGACGCATCTACTCCCTCGTCTCTTGGCACAAGTATCAAGCTCCCCCAGATCATCCAGGTGCTCTCTATCCCTGGGCTCGATCCGGTCACAACGTTCCCCAACTTTGCAGCTGCTCATGCATCTTTCGTCGGCTCCCACTCTTTGGACCGCTCACGGCCGGCGGCCAGGCAGGAACCCGGTGCACCAAGGCGTTCTCTTAGGCGCTCCCTCTCCCTCTCCTCCTCGTGGGTCTCTACACTCTCGTCGTGGGATCACGACCTCTGATACTTGTCTTTTCTTCGGGCGGGTTTGTGGTCTTTGACTGTCTCCTCCTCCTTTTCTTTTGCTTGTCTCTTCTGGGCTTCCTGCCCCCGTCTTGTACTTCGCCCACCGTTGTTTGGGTTACTCCCCCTCCCCTCTTTGTACCCCTTTAAATCATTATGCAATGCAAATTACCGTATTAAAAAAAAGGCCAACCAATCCAGACACACGATGCAAGATGAAGAACCTTAGCCAAATGTGATTCTCTCCGACCAAAGGAGAAACCAACATACTTCCTTCAAATCGGGAGATCTCCATGCTCGACCTGACCTCAAGCCTCGCACATGCTGGGAACCGCCCCTTCCATCACCAGGAAAACCATCACTACCATCAGGTCAGCTCCTACGACAACACTTGCCAAGTGTCTCGTCGGATCACGATCACATCACCTCCCTGCGCACTATTGCAATTCCTCGAACTGCAACACGCCACGCCAAGAGCCGCAACACGAGCCATAATCGGCAACTGGCAATGCTCATCCTCGAGTCCCGAACTCACCGTGAAACCTTCACATCTCAAGTCAAATCCAAGGTAAACACAATTCATTCGCACGCAGAAGCACATGACTTAGAGCTCACAGGGACATCCCCGTCCAATCCTGCCTCAAAATCCACAGAGATAACCAGGACCGACACGTCATTTCTGACGCCACAGAGCATGACAAGAAAACCAGGCTCAATGATCAGCAGCTCACCCAGAAGATCTTCCACTCCCCCGAGCACTTCTCTCGATCAGAGCACTCGCTCGGCCACTTTAAACTGCAATCTTGACGCCTCAGGGGCTGGATAATCCTCAAACTGGAGTGGTCAAACTCTATGACAGCTCCCTCAGAGCACGCTCACGGCCACTTGACCATGAACAATCCTCGCCAACCACCTGACGTCACTGTAAATTCCTCGAATGCAGCACCGCAGATCCGCACCTGCCGGCAACCTCTGCCTAATGCTGGACATCTGGGGCCACCACCCATCAGGAAGAAATCTCTCTATCACATCCCTCGGGCCACACACAGGCACTCCAGTAAGAACAAAAATTGCCTTCACAGTGCCAACGCAGCGCACTCAAGTTCTCAAGTGAGAAACTAGGCAAAAAATATGCATGAAACCCTATGCCAGTTGCCGACTGTACTGGATCTTATGGACTCTGATCATTACAATATCTCAAATTCCCATGTACGTCCATAACCACCGCTCTGATACCAACTGTAACGACCCAAGATCCGGATACAGGGAAGAACCCGATTCCATTCGAATCCTGGCCCACCGCCCACGAGCCGGAGGGCTCGGAAGGGTTAAAAGGAGTGTGGATGTACAAAGAAATAGGAAATAAAGTAGGACAATTCAACAATTAACAGAAATAAATAATCTAACTATAGAGTCCAGTCCTACAAAAGTATAGTCTAAGGCAGGGAAACGTACCCAACATCGAGTGAACACTCGGCCCGACAAGCTGGCAACTAAGAACCTCCGCGCCGCACCCTCGAACCTCGAGGAAGAACCACTACACCTAAAAAGCAAGGGTGAGCCTCCTATCACTGGCTCAATAGAGGTCCCGCGGAACCCCAACCATAAACAACGGCGGTAGTAGAAAGCAACAACGATAGCAGGAACAGCAAACTCAGTGGTTGGTAAAAACTCGGCGCTATAGCTACTCCTACTGTACCCGGAAAACACGCCCCGATTACCTAGTCGGGGGAGCTTCGAACTAACGGGAAAACCCTGGCTATGCTGCTAGGAAAACAATCACGACACCACTGTCGTGGAGGCCCATCTCGCAGATGAAGGCCCAACCCGAGACCACGCGGTTTGGGTAACATGATCATGACCTCGCCGTCGTGAACCCTAACACCGTATAGGGAAAAGACCCTCGGTGACGCCCACCGAAAACCCTAGACCTCTACCTCGGAAACACACAGAATCTACACGTAAAACCACGTCTTGCAGACGGAAAATGGAAACTCGAGTCATGAGTATCTCACGTCATGTGACGGGAGCACTGCCCACTAGAAGCAAGGCCAGATGCGTCCACTGACGTCTTACACTGCACCTCAGTGCCTCCCTACGACGCCCCAGGCGGAGACTGAGATACACAACCAGTACCACGAACAAGGACTAGCTGGGGTCGCGCTCGTCAGCGTGGGTCCCACGCCCTTAACCACGTGTACACACACAGACCATGCACCCTAGGTCAGATCCTCTAGCTGGTTCTTCCCCCAAGCCAGGACTCAGGCTGCACGAAGGGGCCCTACGGTAACCAGCCTAAAAACCATCTCTCTTGGGTAAGCCGCTCCACCACTCCCGGGTGGGTCAGCACACGCATGCTGTAAGAAGGCTACGACCAGTGGGAGGTCACTAACGTGAACATGAAAAGTCACACACGCACCCATCGCGAGTAACGCGGAGTAGCAAGTGGCCCAGGCCACCAGACTCGGGACAGCCATCTAAACCTACTAACCCAATGGTCCTTGAGTCACACGACTCATGTCAAGAATGTCATACAAGACGGCACAGTGTCATTAATCTAGCCTAATCCCTAGGTCTGAAACCACGGTACGTAGCACGATTCCCAAGGTAGCTCACAAGCCGCCGAGTCGATCCCCTATCCAAGTGAAAAGTGGGAAACCTCCAGCCCCAGGCTAGGTGACTGAACTTACAGGCCAAGGGCCAAACTCACGGCCCACTCAGAAAACACTTATCGAAAAGACAATGACGTGCCGGAATAGCCCTCCGCACTCACGCCGACTCACGGTGACTCAATCTAGCGAAAGCACAAAAGCCTAGAACACATGGGGTCACCTGGACCACCCAAAGACCCACGGGCATGCTAAACGAGGTAACACGGTACTTCACACCACAAAAACATGGACACGGAACCCACGTGGTATCCGGGACATTCACGAGACCGATGGTCGACCGCTAGGTTACAACCGGGTCGATCGGGGGTCAACACAACATAACCGGAACATGACTAGCACGCAAAATAGAGTGGTGGTCCTCCTTGGGCCGTCACTACAAGTGGCGGTCCACCCTGGACCGCAAGCAACCAAATAGCGGCCCACGTTGGACCGCAACCCGCCAAGTGGCGGTCTCCGCCGGACCGCTACCTGTCAAGGTTACCTAGAATAAGGCGGCCATCCTTGGGCCACGACCAGCAAATGGCGGCCATCTCTTTGGCCGCAACTAGAAAATGGTTGCCATCTCTCTGGCCGCAACTCAGAGGAAACGGTCAGACACCTGACCATCTCATCCGAGCTCACGAAGTGGCGGTCCTGGCCTGACCGCTACTGTCAAGTAGCGGTCAGTCGCGAGGCCGCTACTTCGAACTGACTTAATGGGGCAAGTGGCGGCCCCCAGAGGACCGCCTCATACAGTGGTTGTCTCTGGTACGACCGCTACTTCACTCCAAACCCGAAAACGGCGAACTCCATGAAAAACCCCATTCCACGCCCCGTTCACACCCATGTCAAGGAGAAAACAAGAGGAAACTATTCTCCAGCCTCTCTAGCACCGAGAGGACCCATTCAAACCCAAAAAATGCGATCAAAACACTAAAATCGGCTCACACCCCAAAATCACACATTTTAACCCCGACGGGAAAATAAACCCTCTCAGCTAGCCTCGGGCTACCAAACTCGCGGTAAATGAAGTACATGGGTTAAGGATCCGTCCCCCTACCTCCACCGAAGATTCCGCGCACCGAGGACGCCGATCCGCCATGAAAACATCACACGAACCGCCACGACGCCCCAAACTCGCGGTCGAGCTTCGCCGTGCCTTCGTCCCTCAATCCTCGACCCGTACTCGCCGTCCCCCACCCCACGAACCTCGCCGCCTCACCCCCATCCCACTCCATCGGTCGCCAGAGAAGAGAGGGAGAGAAGAAAGAGCGTGAAAAGAGAGAGGGAGAGAGTGAGGGTTGTGAGGAGAGAGAGAGGGGGGTTTAATATATAGGAAAATCTAGAATTTTTGGAAAATATGAAAAATAGGGAAAAATACTCCCCACGATCCTCGAAAAACGCACAATGCGCTTGTAATGTCCCGAAGGTGGAGAATGCAACGGCTCACCATGTACAAGGTTCCGAAGGTTCGATAGATAAAAACACGCGTAAATCGTAAAACTCAATCCGGGACCCACAAAAATGATCCGAAACCCACGGATCCTGATCTAAAAAATATCTACAAAACCCAGGGCATTACACCCTATCTCTAGGCAAGAAACTCAAATCTACATTCGGCATGTGGTGGCCGAAAGCGTGCTGATTTCCCATCCCCATTCTTTGGCCCAATATTGCAAACTCCCTAATGCCTACTTTACACCTGGCTTTAAGGCTCCCAAATATCAGAAGTACGATGGTACTACCGATCCCCACCACCACCTCTCGGGTTTCCTTATGGACTCCCATCAGTGGTTATATGACTGGGTGCTGTTGGTCCATCTGTTTCAAAAACCCCTCGAGGGTGAAGCCCTGCGTTGGTTCTCCTCTCTCCAGGCTATTGACCTGTTGAACTTTGATATAGTCTCCGAGCTATTCCTCGCTCACTTTGGTCACATGTCTTCTATAGCTCCCATATTGTTTGATCTGGTCATGGAAAAGATGAAGCCCGACGAGGACTTCATCCAATTTGCTAATCGCTGGAGGATTATGGCTTCCCGGACGGAGGTCCCTATTCCTAAATCTCAGGCCGTCACCATGCTGGTGAACAATGCCACGCCGCAGCTTTGGGCTATCTTGATGCTTAGCGAGCTCCATACGTTTCCGTAATTGTACAATCGAGCTCGAATTGTCCAAGCCCAAATCAAGGATTCCACTCTACCGCCCTTTTTTGAAACTCATACTAGAGGTCAGAAGGCCCCAGCTGTCCCCACCACCGAAAGAGTCACTGTAAATGAGCAGGTCAATGCTTTTGGCCCACCTTTTTGGACCAACAACCGCCAAGCTCCACAATCCAACCAAGCTGGTCCTGGCCAAGGTCAGGAAAATTCGAGGCCATATTCCAATGTCCCTCCACCTCAATGTTACAATCGCACTGGTCCTAAGCGGGCCTCGTATCCTCCATTGCCCGAAACTTTGTGTCACGCCCCGAGCGCGGAAGGAACTCAGTACGCGTGACAAGTTTATATTGATCATGTCAATCGGAGCATGAGGAAATTTGACACAAAGATAGAGTACACAATTAACAAGATATCAATAATAACAACCATAATCCAATTCCATACTTTAACCATATATCCATAATAGTGATAATCCAAACCCATAAAGATGATGATCCATAACCTTCCATGTGGCTACAAGCCTTAACATGTTCCCATGACAATTCACATAACTGAAAGGAAGTACGATGACAAGAGACTTCAAAGAAAAGATCAAGACGTGACTAGACACGACTACGTGATGGCTTGGCGTTCGGAAGCTCTACACTCTTCACTCGGTCTCATTCCCTTCCGATTGGTTGTCGTTATCCGAGTTACCTGAAAAGTGGGGAAAAACTTGGTGAGCAAACGCTCAGTATGATTTATATATCAAGAACTAGCAATGCTTTAAGTAGTTACAAGTTACGTGCAATGCAGGTAAAGCTATGCATGATGAACGATCATGATGTCAAGAACTTTGAAGATGAATCACTCATGATGTCAAGGTAATAATAATGAACTATCAGGAGTTTGCACTAGTCTTCAAGGGGAGATAGTATCAAGTATTTCAAAAATGTAAATAGCAAGTCTTGTCACGAAATTTAGCTATTTAAAGCAAGCAAGTAATCGCCCATTCCGGGCCATGCAAGTCAAGTCAAGCACAAGAGTAATAGCAAGTATTATCACGAGAGTGAGTGGAATGCCTTATATCTAAAACGACAAGTACTTCAGTGCAATGCCACACCGTGATCAATGTAGCTCCCATGAGCACAAGTACTTTCATGTGCTCCTCCCAGGACCAGATCGGGCCCTATAAGTGTAAGCATTGAGTCATGTATATTTTAGATATCCACTATAAGTATAGCCAATATAGAGTTCCAAAGAAATAACCATTGTAAGATGATAAGGTAGACTTCACGAATGAAGGAGTTCAAGGACTGAACTTTGAACAAGTATGACTCTGCGTTAAATCACACGAAAACCAAGACATGACATGAAACTGGGTAAATGGTGTCCACTCAATGGCCACCAATTATAGAAATAGTGCCCACATGCGTGGTCGCCCATTCCTGTGAACAGTACATGCTAGAAGAAAGAGCACCCATGATCAGGTCGCTATATCAGGGAAATAACGGCACTGGTCAGGCCGCCAATAAGTCAATGTCGCCAATTACTGACAGAGAACAGACTTCTCAAAGAGGCCAGAAACAGCGCTCTAAGAGGGGTAAAGCATCACATTTTTTCAGAGTGACGTGACAAAGAAATGTTCTAGGATTTTTAGGGTACAACCTACTCGGCAGTCTTGAGGGAATCCAAAACTTCGCGTAGACTTACGGAGGTCTCTATGATGAAATCACCAGTCCGAAAGAAGGAATATCCCGCGGAGGGCTCAAACATCACTGAGAGTTGAGGGGTATACGATATAAATCAAAATTGGGACTCCATCTACGGACGTGAGATGAGAGTGCCTAGAAACCCACGGTTAAGGGTTAAAATGTGAGAAAATCACGATATCAGAAAATTGGCTTCTCACATGGTAGGCGCCCATTCAAGAATAGGTGTCTCCCTGGAGAGGTATAAATTTATAATTTTTCTGAAATTTAAAATACGTTAACAGAAATTCATGTCTGGTATAGCAGGCGCTCATTCATATTTCCAGCATTTTATTAATAAAACAGGAATTGACGTCTGTTGGGGCACACGCTCATTCTTTATTTTCAAATTTTCATTAAATAACTTAAGGGTTAGCGTCTGTGTAGGCAGACACTCATTCTATTTTATTTTACAGGTTACTTGCACGTCGTTGATATTGTTCATATAAGGGATGAACAGTGTCGGTTTGCTGTTTACGGAGAATACTAGAAAACTAAAAATATGATCATGTAGAGAAAAATATCAGGAGTCCAAAAATATATTTTTAAGCAAATTTTAGATACATGGTTCAATATTTATGAATTTTTATACATCGGTGATTTATTAATAATAGGTAAAAATTGGCGTTGGTGGTGGCCGACGTTCATTAAAATAGCATCAGAAACGGTAGTCACATATTTTAAAAATTAGCGGCCACGAGGTTGGACGCTAATTCTTTTTAGGGATTTTTACATATATACCACCATAAAATTTGGTTTTGTCAAATATACCCCTCATCTAAGTATATTATCATGAATATCCTTCATTTAGATAGAAATGTTGCGGTTATACCCCTTTAGTTTACTACCGTCGACAGAGGAGAATATTCCGTGAAATATGCCATCTACGGTCGTTAGATCTAGGGTATATTTGACAAAATCAAATTTTATAGGGGTATATATACAAAAATTTTACTCTTTAACTTACACTTAACTCGGGTTAAACACATGGGAGTTATGGCGAGGGCATAATCGTGACATTATTCATATTTCAAGGATATTCATGATATTATGCTCCGATGAAGGGTATATTTCAAAAAATCGAACTTTGTAAGGGTATATATTCAAAAATCCATTCTTTTTATACAGAAAATGAAATAACGAGATATAGAGAGCTAGCAGGACATGAACTGTACATGCATGTGACATATATTTTTACATATTCACGGTGTTTGATCTTGGATTAGAGAAAACCTACCTTTTAGGGTAAAAAATGATGATCGGGGACGTGAAGGATGAAGAACACGTTCCGTTCTTGCAAGAGGAAAAAGGATAGCTGGTGCGGAACGAAAAACCCGGGTAATATGATTTTATTCATTTCTCACATTGTTATTATTTCTTCCCCTTTTCTCAAACTATTTTTTTTCACTTTCTTTTCTCATTTCACAAAAATATTTTCTTCACCATTTTTTTTTACTTTTCTCTTTCTCTTTATTTCACTCTCTTTTTTTATTTTCACAAAATATATCTCACCATTCTTTTTTTTCTTTATATCACTCCTTTTATTTTGCCTTTTCCTTATTTTGTTTTCTATTCATTTTCTTCCCTTAACTTCTCTTCTTTTTTTTCTGTAAGAAAGATTCATCACCCTCTTTTTCTTTTCTATAGTATCATACAAAATGAGAGAGAAGGACATAGAACAAATAGAATAGGGATAAGAGAGAGGCTACGTGAGAGATGTATAGAGAGAAAATTGAAGAGAGAGAATAGAGAGAGGGAGGGAGGGAGAGAGAGAGAGAGGAGGGGGATGGTCGGCCCCTCTCTCCTCCTTGCACACTTTTCTTTTGTTTGTTTCTTAATGCCAAGACCTACATGATTACACCTGCATGATCACTTTCTTTTTTTTTGTAGGTAGGGTCTACATCTCCATCGTGCAAAATATAATTTAGCACAAAATATAACTGGCCTTCAACCAAGCTACCGAACCACCATTATTGCTTATTACAACGAGATCTCCACACCAAAGACAACTCCACCTACGGATGTCTGGCACCTCTTTTAATGCTGGACGACCTCGGGTTTTGGCGCCACAACAGCAACGAAAACAGAGGCCAGGTCTCGTGGGCCAAGCGGAAAGGAACCAGCGAGCTCAGGGGATCTGCATGGCCACCAAGCCAGGATGGCAGCCACCCGACGGCTGACATTGGGGCGGGCCTCAGACACCGCCTTGGCCGGGGTGTTCATCTGGTAGTGTACCATCGGCTGGTGGTGGAGGTCTGCGAGGCCGAAGCTGCCACCGCTGATGTCCTCGCTCCCTGCCAGCCGAGCCTTGTACACGTTGAGCACCTTGCCGAGGTCCTCCTGCAGCTCCGCCACCTTCTTGGTATCACCGAGCAGCAGATCCGTGCCCGCCCAAGTAGAACTGGCATTTGCTGAAGTCGCTTTCATTGCTATTGATGCAATCTTGGAAAACCTTGGAGTGGATACTGCAGGCATCAGCGCGGGAGGGACCTCTGAGTTGACATATTCATGTTGCACGGTTCGTGGTCCCAAAACAACATCCACGTCCCTGTGAGCAACTGCACTGTCGGTTCCAAAAGCCATGCCTTTAAGAATGCGGCAGGGCTTCGCCGTCGACCAAAATCTTCCCCCATTTTCAAGCTTGGCCTTTAGGGTCTATTTATAGAGCCTAGAAAGCCTAGCTCAAAATTAGAGTTTAGAGTCATTTTTAGGTCGTGATTATCAAACAACAATCATATATAAATGAATCACATTTTATCCAGTTGAAATGGCACTTAAAATGGTTTATTATCCGAGGAGAAAATGATGAAAGAAGTTGGGGATAAAACCACGGATAAAAGGGATAAAATCAGTTGAAATTCAGGAATCAAACAGATGAACGGTCTTACGATAGAACGCTCAACGGGACGTGCGGCCATGTCTGGACCGTCCAACCCTGTCGGTGGAAATTCAAAATAAATCTGAAATAATCCAGATTATCCCTCGAACTGACCGAAACGTTCGCCGTTGGACTCTCATAGATGAACGGCTCAGATAAGACCATCCAAAAGTAGAGCGGCCAAGGACCCACCGTTCTATCCTTGTCGGTGATAATTCAATTATTTTGATAATTATCTGAGAAAACCATCGAGCACAGGACTCTGAGATATGGGCGGTTACCATCCATTCGTCCATTATGTTGAACGGCTTGATTAGGACCGCATAAATTCTTGTCAGTGGAAATTCAGAAAATTAACCAAAATATTCCAAAATATATGGACGGCCCATAGTCGACCGCACATGGATTGAGCGGTCGTGGGTGAACCGTGCGTGCACATGGACGTTGAAACTCATAACAAGGCCCAATCAACCAAAACCAAGGCCCATTAAGCCCTGAAATGAAACAATCCTAGCCAAGGAGGGAGGCAACCCATAACACTGGCCCAAAACGTGCCTGAAAATAGCCCCGATGAGTGACGGACAACTCGAGGCATCAACAAATGGGAGTAAGCGGAACGACTCAACTTATCGGCAAAAAACGGGCGTCAACAGATGCCCCTCCTTAACGTCCTCCTTGCAGGGGAGCGAGCGGAGGTGAAGCGAGAGTGACATGGAACATGGAGGTGAAGCGGAGATGCAGTGGAGTGGACCGAAAAAGCGGGCGTTAAGGTAAAATGACACCCGTTTTTACCAACAAGTGACGGGAATCTTCCGAAAAACTTTGAGCCAAACGCAAGGAATGATTAAACCAAAAGCGACACCAGTCTGGAGGAACTAAACTAAATGAAATAAATTGACAAGACCAACCTCATGGGAGACACAATCCCGCGGTCCAATGAGGAGGCCACAAAAAATAGGCATCAAAAGTAAAAGAAACAGGCCAAAGCTCCAGACGGGGACCTCTCCATCAACCAAACCAGGCAAATCGACCAAAGAGAACCTTCCAACTCATAGTGGAATTAGTTCCTCTTACTCAAACACTGAACGTACAGCTGACCATCACTGATGGGACATTTTTCAAGCAAACCATGGGTCATGAAAGTCCAAAAGATTCGTATGATGCATGATGGGCTAAAATAAAAGAAATCGTTAAAACAAATGTGAAGAAAAATTAAAATATAAAATACTCGAGAATAATATTGCTAAGCTGGGGAAATCAGAGTCAAGATACCATCCGCAACCACAGCGCGCAGGACAGAACCATCCTCCCCTTAACATCCCAACCTAACGGCCTATCCGAAGATTAAACACGCGAACCTGGATCATCATCGTTTTTGTTGAAGGGGAACATCAGATCCTAGAACGCGTGAGCAACCAACTGGTTCTCGAGATAATATAACATAATACCATATAGTAATGCAATAAGGGATGTAAGGATAGAAAGCCATACCTGACTTACCTGTGCAAGCGAAACGAAAAATGAAAGTTTGATGCTGCTCATGAAATTGTTAACGAGATTTGTAATAATATCAAAATTCATCAATTTGAACATTTAAGTGCAGGTATAGGGGGCAAAACAATTTCCAACATGCACGGTTAAAATCCAACCATCCAAAGAGAACGGTTATGGTAGAACCGTACATATCATAGAATTTGAACCAACTTAAGCATCCTACCGTTGACCATGAACGGCCATAGATCAACCGCTCAAACAATGGACGGTCTATCGTTAGACCGCACATCCTCTGCAACTTTGAAAAGCTAAACCCTTCGTCTCCCTCCACCGTAACTGATGGTGGAGAAACGAAGGGCAACCGAGCTCATTCCAACCCCCCCCCCTCTCTCAACCTTCTCTCTCACTCTCTATGCGTCAGAAGCACCAAGCCCACCGCCCTGAGATGGCTGGAGGGGAGGCAACCACACCGCCGCCGTCGACCATTACCGCGGCGGCGAACACCGAAGGACCACCGCCCGTGGTGGTGCCGACGACGTCCACGGCCGAGGGGGGCGTGCCCCCGCCACCGCCCGTAGCCGAGGAGGAAGCCGGAGTAGCCGCAACCGAGGAAGAAGTTGCCACCGTCGGAGAAGATGCACCGACGGAGAGGATGGCTAAAAAGCCATGGGACCCCGAGGTAGGAGCCGTAAAACTTCTCCCATTTCCATTTTTATTCCATGTTTAAGCCATGCATGTTAGTTTGGGGGTTTTAGAGGGCTAAAGGGGGCGGTTTGGGGGGCCATAGTGGCCTCCCTGCCGGTGGGGAATCGCCACCATCGTCGGGGGAGAGGACGGTGGGGTGGTTGTACAGAAACCGCAGAAACCAGAACACACGGCCCTCATCGGACCGCTCAAACTCATACGGCTTGGGATAGACCGTTTAAACTTACACAACCATAGAACCTAACCAATTAATGACGGTGAGAGGCTCACCGTTCAAATAGTCAAACGGACCTCATCGGTCCGTGCAAAACCAAACATCGAAGAACCATACGGTCCCTATAGGACCGTTCAAAGGGATGAGCGGCCTGTGTGTAACTGCGCTTCCCATAGAAAATTAAGTCTTGGTGATTTTATTTATATGACACAAAATGCTAAAATAAAATACTAAAATGCATTTAAAATGAATGAATGAATGTAGGGAAAGCGCAGGACCCGCACCTCGTGGCTACAGGTCCGTGCAGTGTATTTAGCACTGCCGGACTTCTAGAGAGAGAGGTTGGCTGCCATGGGGTTCACCCCATTCCTGAGCGTTGAGGTGTGTCGGTTCGACGCAGCTCTGCTCTACGCCCTGCACGACCGCTGGGACCCAGTGAGTCGGACGTTCCTTTTTCCGTGGGGGCATATGGTCCCCACGCTGGAGGACGTGGCCAGGCTTACTGGCCTTCGAGTGCACGGGGCACCGGTTAGCAGGACCACTTTTCCTGACTACCGGGGGATGGCTCGGGGAATTCTGGGCTTAGAGCTACGGGCTGGCCTCCAGGACAGCCTGGGTTTGCGACGGGCGGGAGTTGCAGTCGGCGAGCAGCCGGAGGAGCACTTGCAGCGGTTGGTAGAGCTAGCGCGACCGAGAGTAGCTACAGGGCCGGGAGCAGAGGCGGACAGAGTACTGTGACGGTTCTTGATGCTGATGTTCGGGTGACTCCTCTTCTCCACGAGAGCGGACGTGATGAGTTGCCGGTTCCTTCCTTTCCTCGAGGAGCTGGAGCACATCGGGGACTACGCCTGGGGAGCAGCAGTTCTCGCCTTCCTCTTCGACACACTGAGTTCGATGGCCCGTCGGACGATGCTCGCGGGCTTCTCCCCCTTACTCTAGGTATGACTCTTAGCCTAGACCCAATTATGCAACTCTACATGCTTCCTAAATGCTGACACAACACTGTGATGCAGGTGTGGGCCTACGTGTACCTACGTGGGCTGGGCAGAGGCGAGGAGACCCGTCCTGGGCTCCTGCCGATTGCACGGAGGTGGACAGCACCTCGGGAGATGACAGCCCTGAGAAGACAGGTCCGGAAGCTGCAGGACGACCAGGACGCTCTACCGTACACCTCGGTATACTCCTAAACTCAGACTCTCTAATTAAATGCAATTCTTATATGATGATGATGATGCTGATGCGACTTTCTATTTCTTGCAGGTACGGTGGACACCTTACGCGTAGGAGGGCCAGGCGGACCAGCCTTGGGTGGTGGGCGCCCTCGCCTTCGCCGGACGAGACGTGTGGCTTCACTGTATGAATGTGGTGGAGCCACTACACTACAGGTTGGTGATGAGGACCATCGGGGTCCATTAGCCAGTGGTGGAGTTCCCAGCGCCTGAGAAGGCGGGGGAGCGAGTGACGAGGATGACGCGGGGCCTAGGGGCAGCATTTGATTGGTCGACGAGTAACGCTGTGCAGGTGGCCGACTGGACAGCTCTGGGGCGAGTGGTGACCGCCCGAGTGGAGAGCGACTCGGCGTACTACACTGCGTACGCCAGACACTACCGGGACCAGGTGTTCCGGGGTGCCCACTGACCGGTACGACTTCTAAAATCAAACTTTATCTATTATGCTTATGATATGATGCACTGACACTTGGACTTCTAAATGCAGATTGACCCAGCGGGGTGACTAGCGGAGCTACAGGGGCTCCTACACTCCACTATCAGGGAGCGGGACGAGGCCCGACAGGCCCTAGCCTTACTGGTGAGTTTTCTAAACCCTAAAACTCTCTAAGTTATGCAAATGCTTATGATTATGATTATGCATGTGACTGACCTGGAGTTTTGGATGCAGCGCGCCGAGGGTACCCAGCGACAGGGGGCTGATGCTCCTTCTTCTTCCTCTACCCAAACTCCTGCAGATCGGGCCGAGTGGGAGGCCGACTTCACTAGGATGGTAGTGCGGGCCAAGGCGGCCGAGGTGGCACTCACCGAGAGGGTACGCAAATCACTACACTTTCCCTTTGTTATTTATGCTTATGATATGTATGAAACTGCAATTGACTGACAATGATATGTGCATGCAGACGTCCGAGCTGACCCGTCTTAGGACCGAGCTAGAGCAGAGCCGGGCAGCGGCTCAGGAGGAGGTGGCCCGTGTACGGGAGGAGGCAGCACAGAGCCGACTGGCAGACGCGCTGGAGATGGCACCCCTGCGAGCGGAGCTAGAGCGACTCTGAGCCAGCGCTGCCGAGGCAGAGCGCTATAGGACCGAGGCGTCTGAGCTACGTGGAGAGCTGCGAGCCTACAAGGAGATGAGCCGACGATCGCGCAGCGGGACTCCGAGCGTCAGCCACGGTACTCACGGCTCTGTGAGGAGTTACTTCACGGGTTCCTCCGGTCACCGGAGGAACAAAGAGGACGAGCAGCGCCGGTGACGTCAGCGTGATGATGCGACTTCAGTGATGCCTCCACCAAAGAGGCATGAGGGAGGTGGAGACAGTGACGGTGGCCACGGTGAGGGACAGGCTTGACTTTGTACTCGGCCCGACTTTTGTACATATGATATGATATGATAGTGATATGCGTGTTTTTGTTTTCATTTTATGGGTGAATGAATGTATGAATGGACAAATGCGACTACCGACTTGACACGAGTGTGTGGGTGAGAGACGACGACTACGGGTGAGACACGACTACGAGTGAGACACGACTACGAGTGAGACAGAGGGATGCCGACCTTGAGTGAGAGAGAGAGAATGTGATAACAAATGAGCGAGATGAGGGACGTCAAATGGGTGAGGTGAGAGACGTCAAATGAGTGAGTTGAGTGAGTCAAATGGGTGAGATGAGTGAGATGAGGGTGCCAAATGAGTGAGATGAGTGACGTGAGATGAGAGGCGTCAAACGAGTGAGATGAGGGTGCAAAATGAGTGAGATGAGGGACGTGAGATGAGAGGCGTCAAATGAGTGAGATAGAAAGAGACGTCAAATGAGTGAAATGAGTGACGCCAAATGAGTGAGATGAGAGGCTTGGCTTCAGATCCGAAGAACGGTTCTCAGTGGGCCGCTCAAGGAGATACACGGTCGAAAGTAGACCGCTCCACGAAAATAGGGCGGTTAATATAAAACCGTTCTGAATGACTGGATGGTTCACCATGAGCTGTGTAGATATAAGAACGGTCTTAGCAAAACCGCTTGAAATCCTGCCCTCGAGCTCCCTGAAGGATGATAAACGGTCCGTCAAGGACTGTACAAATGTATATGCGGTCTATCGTAAGACCGTCCAACTGGGTACCCTGCGAACCTAAAAGGGACTCTCCTGGAGAGCCCTTAACCCGAGGGTAGAATGTCTTAAACCTATCCAAACCTCATCTTAGCCCGTCCTAGACTTATCCAACCCAATCTTAGGAGGCTTAGGCTTCCTAACAAGCCCTATAAGTAGGAGGGGAGTCTAAATTCGTGATTTGCACATCTTCCTCCTTCTAAGCCTTAAGATCTTTTCTATTCACCACCAAATCATCATGAAGAGAGCCCTAGAAGGAAGTTCCATGGAGGGAGCATCTTTTGAAGGGCCAAAGCCGGCCAGGAAGGAACAGGAAGTTCTCCAACGGTTGACCGCGATCCCGCGACATTTGAGCTCGAGTCCTTTGAGAGAGGTAAGCTAATCATGATTTCATTCCATTCAATTCTTTCTTTTACTTACATGTTTTTCTTTCCTCTCTCATCTTCCTTCTTTCATCTCAGCTTCTCCCTGGCCCTAGGCGGTATTCCACCTTGAAGTGGTTGGCTCCCATGGTCCGCGCCTTGCCCCTAGGAGTGACATCCATCCTGAGATCTTGGCACCTACAACCTCTCCTAGTTTTAGGTCAGAACTACCCAAAGCTTTCTCTTGATTGGCACGGCATTTCAGCCTTAATTGAAATTTGGCATCCTCAAACTCATACCTTCATCTTCCCATCATTTGAGGCCACTATCCTACTAGAGGAGGTAGAGAAATACTTCTCTTTACCCAGGTCACAGGTGGGAGGGGAAGACTCAGTGTGTCATACTGTTGCCCCTATAGATCCTAGGCTCACTTTGGGAGGGTTCATACCAGATAGCAGGGATGTCCATACCTTTATAGGCCCACGCCAGATTCACCTTCTTCCTCTTAGCCAGTGGGTAGTGGAGCATTGCAAGAACAGATGTGGTTGGGATGAAGCTATAGCTAAGGCTACGTCCATTTGCTTGTGCGGGGCCATCTTGTTCCCTTCAGTTGACCATGTGCTAGAGATGCCCCTTCTTAGTACCATTAGTGGCCTGTGGCAGGGACTTTCTGTCTCCCAGGCCATCCTTGCTTACATGTACGAGGGCCTTACTTCAGCAGCCTTAGGCGGCCCTCTGTTTGGCTCTATGATCCTTCTAGAGTGTTGGATGGGTGCTAGTATGAAATTCGTCTATAGGGAGGATGTCACTTCAGCTAGCAGCATCTTTGAGATCCACCCCCTCTTCTTCATAGGTGGAGCATTCGGATTCTCTCCACAGGTAGAGTGCACGACAGTTGAGATGAAGACCAAGGATGAGTGGCGACTGTACATCAACAGGCTGCCCCTGGATCGGTTCGTGATGCGCCCGGGCTTCCTCCGCGACACCACCGTCAGAGTTCCCAGGAGGCCAGGCTTAGACTTGAGGCTCGTGAGCGACATCGTACTGGCGATGTACAGCCCGCACCGGTGCTACCTACAGGTCGGACTACCCCGGACAGTTCTACTAGCACTACCCCACCTTCTCATGCTACAGGCGATGAGGATTGGCACGGAGGAGGATGAGCAGGCGGTCAGGAGTGCCCTGATCATGTGGGCAGTGAGCAGGGTGCTTGCCCTACCAGCAGAGGTTGCAGAGATCCTGGTGACGCGCCATGCATATGTTAGAGAGCTGAGAGAGATACGTCCCCGCGGGGATGCCCAGCGGAGGACTGAGTGATTTTATGATGGTATTGATGTTGGATAAGACTTGCGTTTAGAAATCTTGATGTATGAAATAAATTGATGATTGAGTTTGAGTGTGAGCTTTATTTGGGTTATGATGTGATTGCGAGGTTAGGATAAGACTTTACCATTCACATGATCACGAGCTAACTGCACTTTTCAGCTTCAACATGTCCCTGCACATACACAAATATAGGCAACAAATTAAATCTATTTTAGGCTTAACCCCTTGCCTATAACAAGTTAGGAAACGACCAGCTCTTGATTTTTGGTCAAGCAATGGATGCTATGAATGCAAATCAAGGAACCCCTTTTTTTTTGAAAATATCTGACTCGATTTTGTTTTGGATTTTGAATGTATTTGATTTTTTTTTGGGTTTTGAAATATTTGATTTTTTTTAATTTTGAAATATTCAATTTTTTTGAGTTTTGAAATATTTGATTTTTTTTTAGCTTTGAAATATTTGATTTTTTTTGAATTTTGAAATATTCAATTTTTTGAGTTTTAAAATATTTGATTTTTTTGAGTTTTAAAATATTTAATTTTTTTTGAGTTTTGGAACCAGCTCAGTCCTGATGACGGGGAACCTCCTATTTCACCAGGGGCCTCCCGGGCTCAACGTGCAATATAAAGGACCGCCCGTGGCCGGTGCTAACCTTGCTTTATCGGTGATTCTGCCGAGGCCATACCCGGGGTAGGATCCATTCCTTAGAAAATAAAACAGATTTTAACAGAAAAGCTGGCAATAGGTATAGAGGTTTTTAGGGCTTGAGTTCTTCTCACGACACCCCCTTTTCAAAGAATTTGGTCTGTTGCATCGGGGCTTTGCATCCATCATCGAACCTATTTCCGCCCTAGGCACGCATACGACCGGGCTCATAACGTCCCGCGGGGAAGCTGTACTGCCACTCTTGTCGTTCCTAGTTTCATTGTTTGGGGACTTTCAAATTTTTGAGGGCTTCGAGCTTTGGGCGAGCCTTTAGCCTTGATTTTTGCCCCTTTTCTTCATTTCTTTCTTTTCTTTCTTTCTTGTTCTTCTACGGAATAAGGTCATAATGGACTGCCCCTATTTCAGACCTCTTTTATAGGGAGAGTCTAGATCGGTTCTCGCCTCCTTTTCACCCTTTACCCCTACTTTTAGCCGAGAGAGAAGGAAAAAACAAGGACTTTCACCCTTTCAGAAGCATGGCCAAAGGAGAAACGGTGTTTACGCAAAAGAAAGAAACCAACCCACGAGTGGTTGTGTAGTGTGTGAAATGTTGAACCGGGGATTTTCCTTTTGTGATCAAGCGAAGGCGCACCCCGCCACCAAGTCGTCGCTGGAGTGACTCTATGGATAAAAGCGTTTTAAATACAGCCCATTCCACGGATTTGGTAATTCTTCCCCCTCCGCGTTGATTAAGCGATACGCGTTACTCGGGTAGACTTCCTTAACTACAAACGGCCCTTCCCAGTTGGGTTGCAGCTTAGACCTAGGACCTGCTGATCTGATAAATTTACGTTTCAAAATCATATTACCCACTTGGAATTTTCGTTTGATAACCTTCTTTTGAAAATACCGTGAGACACGCTTTTGATAAACCGAAACATGATTGGCCGCGTTAAGCCTCTTCTCATCTAAGAGTTCCAGTTGTACTAGCAACGCCTCTCGACGTTCATTGAGATTGAGTTCTTTGTCCAGCTGCACTCTTAGGGAAGGGATCAGGATCTCGTACAGGAGTACCGCCTCCATCCCATAGGTGAGAGCAAAGGGAGTTTGCCCTGTGGGAGTGCGGACGGAGCTGCGATAAGCCCATAGAGCTTCTATCAGTTTATCGGCCCAATCAGTAAATTTGTGTGATTCACACATTTTCTTGATGATTTTAAGAAGGTTTTTATTCGTGGCCTCAGCCTGGCCATTACCTTGGGGATAGTATGGTGATGAATGATGCAACGATATATTAAACTTCTTACAGAGGTCCCAGAGTTCTTGAGAGATAAATTGAGGCCCGTTGTCGGTGACGATATCACTTGGCACTCCAAATCGTGAAATGATATTCTTCATGATGAAGGGCCATACTGTGGTGGCTTTGATTTCTGCATAAGCTTCAGCTTCTTCCCTCTTGGTGAAGTACTCCGTAGCCGTTAGGATGAAGGACTTCTACTTGACTATGGAATTCGGGTCACCGAGCGGTCCGATGATATCAAAGGCCCACATGGAAAATGGCCAAGGAGCAGAAAGATGATGGAAAGAAGAAGCAGGAGCACAGATCTTGTCAGCATGAAGCTGGCATTGAAGACACCTACGAACATAGGTGGAGCAATCTTCTTCTAGGGTTGGCCAGTAGTAGCCCTGCCTAAGAATTTTCTTCGCCAACGCCTGCCCATTTACGTGCCCTCCACACTCACTGGAGTGAGCTGCTTCTACTACCTTCCAAGCCTCATCGTCATCTAGGCACCTCATTAGAACTCAATTGAGAGCCCGCCTATACAATTCTCCAGCAACGATCGTGTATCTTGCGGCGACTCTTCTAATGGACTTTCGCTGCTCGGCATTTGCTACCTCCGGGAATGAACCATCCCTGCAATATTGCTCAATTTCATAATACCACGGTAACTCTTCTTCTTCTATGATCTCCTCGAGCTCAGTTAATGAAACTTCTTTCACCTCTTCCCTTTCTGCCTTCCTTTCTACAGATTTCCTAAGTTTGTCGAACCAGGGATCCTCAAGAGAAGGAGCATCTAGCCGCTGGACCACAATGGTCTCAGTAGCGCAACTGAGGGGGAATGATAGAGAAGAAGTGAGTGATGCAAGGGTATCAGCCAAAATGTTCTGAGAACGAGGAGTGTGAATATAGATAAGCTTCCGGAATTGCCTAGCCAAGAGCGTGACCAAATCTTGATAGGGCTTAAGTTTAGGGTCACGGGTGCGGTAAGTTGGCAGGACTTGACGCAGCACCAACTGAGAGTCTCCTATGATGTTAAGGTATCACGCGCCCATGAGGTAGGCGTGCTTCAAACCGGCAAGGAGAGCCTCATACTCGGCTATATTATTCGTGGCAGGAAATGAGAGTTGATAAGCGACAGGGATGGTTACCCCTTCCGGAGTAAGGAGAACGGCGCCGATTCCACTGCCCTGGGAATTGAGAGCACCATCAAAATGGAGAGACCAAAAAGGAAGATGAGTGATTATCGCCAAGTGTTCATCGGGGAACTCATCCTGGATCGAATCCGTGCTAGGGATGGGAGAATGAGCGAGATGCTCAGCAATAGCATATCCCTTGATTGCTTTTTGGACAATGAAGGTGATGTCGAATTGGGAAAGAAAGCTCTGCCAGCGAGCTAGTCGGCTAGAAAGGACAAGTTTTTCTAGAAGATAACGGATGGGGTCCATTCTAGAGATCAGCCTAACCTCATGGGCAAGGAAATAATGTTTGAGCTTCTGAGCTACCCATACTAGCGCTGCACAGGTCTTCTCCATGGCAGTGTACTTAGATTCGGCAGGATTAAACAATCTCGAAAGGTAGTATGCCACCCTTTCCCTTCCTTCATCGTCTACCTACGCCAAGACAGCTCCTAGGGAGTCCTCAATCACAGAAATGTATAAGATCAGGGGTTTCCCAGGGACGGGTGGTTGCAGAACTGGGGGATTAGAAAGATAAACCTTAAGATCCTCATAGGTCTTTTGGCATTGTTCATTCCATTCAAACTTTGCGCCCGCCTTTAATAATTCATAAAATGGATGGCACCTTTGCAAGTGTTGAGATATAAATCTCCTAATGAATTGTAAATTCCCAATCAAACCTCTGAGTTCAGTAATGTTCTTAGGCGGCGGCATTTCCATAACGGCCTTTGCTTTATTTGGATCGATCTGAATCCCCCATTTACTAACTATAAACACGAGCAACTTCCCTGACGTAACTCCGAACACGCATTTCTTTGGATTCATCTTTAACTTATACTCCCTAGCCCTTTGCAACACTTTGGCTAGAATGGCGGGGTGTTCTTCTTGAGACCTCGACTTGACCAAAATATCGTCCACATAAGCTTCTAAATAGACATGCATCATGTCGTGGAAGATAGCCATCATTGCCCTCTGATAAGTAGCACCTGCATTCTTCAATCCGAATGGCATGACAACATAACAGTACGTGCCCCGGGGCGTGGTGAACGAGGTCTTCTCTTGATCCTCTGGAGCTAGACGGATTTTGTTATATCCAGAATAACCATCTATGAACGAGAGGGCTTCATATCCAGCTGTGTTATCAACCAATACATCAATGTGAGGAAGCGGGAAATCATCTTTCGGACATGCCTTATTCAAGTCCCTGAAATCGATACAAATCCGAATTTTGCCATCCTTTTTCATTACCGGGACTATGTTGGCCACCCACTGCGGATATAAAACAACTCTAATGAACCTAGCCTTATGCAATTTGTCGACTTCTTCCTTAATTCTCAAGGCCATCTGTGGGTGGAATCTTCTCACTTTCTGCTTAACGGGTGTTGCCCCTTGTTTAAGAATCAATCGATGTTCAACCATCGTGGGGTCAAGACCCGGCATGTCCTCATAGGACCAGGCAAAGGAATCGCTATACTCCCTCAAAACCTTGATGAGCTCCTCTTCAACCTGAGGGGGGAGATTAGCAGAAATAAGTATGGGCATGGGGTCCTCTTTGGTTCCAAGATTAATTTCCTTAGTGGGTTCATCCACT
Organism: Amorphophallus konjac; assembly: GCA_022559845.1. Taxonomy (NCBI): domain Eukaryota; kingdom Viridiplantae; phylum Streptophyta; class Magnoliopsida; order Alismatales; family Araceae; genus Amorphophallus; species Amorphophallus konjac. Next base: position 58,571,083 of record CM040124.1, on the reverse strand, counting down.
ACCGAGGATGGTTCATCAAATCTCTTCAAACCTTGTGCGTACAGGTCAGCAGTGTCATCCATGTCGCTTTCCTCATCGTCAGCTGGGTCCTTCTCATTCACAATTTCATATACCCCTAATCCGTCGTTGCTCCATACCCCTTCTAACTCCTCATCATCTTCCAAAACAATCACAGTCTCCACAAACTCCGGGAACCTAAGAAGGGCATGGCATCTCTCGGCCAAATCTCGTAGAAACCTATCAGGGATGGATTTGGGACGACGCGCCACAGGGTGCACTGCGGATGAGGACGGGCTGACTAGACTTGAACTAGATTCTACCCCAACTGACTCTACTAACCTAGGAGACTCTGCACACTGTACATCTACCCTAGGAGAGAGGAAATCTACTGGAAAAGGAATAGGGGTCTCGTGCCCCTGGGAATCTGAGCAGAACATAGCGTAATCTTCCATTGAAACCTCCGTTTTGAAATTGGCATTTTTTTTGGAGGCCGAAGGTGATCACGCAGCAGGAGGAGGAAGAAGACGGAGGAGGAGGCAGTTGCATGGGAAATAATTCAGGGAATATGCAATCAAAGAACGGATCGGAGGAAGAGAACCACATCTCGTGGAGTTGAGCACCGGGGGGAGGAGGAGTAAATAAGGTTGAGAGATCAATAGGCGGGCAATGCCCGCAAGCACATGGAACGAATAAAATTTCGGGCGGTCTCTCCGTGAAGTACGGGTCGACCAGGATCGGAGGGGAACGGGGGACAAACCCCGATTGTTGAACCCAAGAGGCAAGACGAGATGGGGACATATAATAAGTAGTGATAGAGCTCCCCACTTCCCGTGGCCCCCGGCGGACCAGTTGCATTGGAGGACGCTTCACCAGCTGCGTCTCCTTCTTCTTCAGCTGGCTTTCTCTTTCATGAAACAATTCTTCAAAACCATCAGAAAAATCTTCTATATCATTCACCAACCCCTGCAGCGGCAGTGGTGGGTTAGCAACAACATGGGTATCATCTGCCTTCTCTTCAGAATCGGGTGGCGGCGTCTTCAAAGTGCCGGGCTGTAACGGGCCTTTCACAAAATGCTATCGATAGTCCCATGTTAACGGCCCAGAGTCTCCAAGTATCGACATTACGGAATCACGGTAGCCGAGGCCTCGGCGGCCCATCTTCCTACCTTTAGGGACGAGGTTGGTCCGGCCCTGCAATTGTGCGCCGAAACCCAGGCCCGGCTGATAGCCCAGTTTCAGAATCATGTGCCACCCTTTGGAGTCTCTCATCTTGGACTTGATCTTGACATTTATTGGCGCGGTGGTGGGCTTGCGTGATGCATATGCCCATGAATAATTCAAGTCCATACCTGACAGAACTGGCCTATTACTCGGCCATAATGTAGGAAGAATCGTGGCTGCTATCGCATCAACATTCTAGACTGTGGAAATGCTCTTCACCTTGACCACCCGCCCCTGGAATGGGAATTTCAAACACTGGTGGGCAGTGGAGGCCACGACGTTCAGGCTGTTTATCCATGGACGACCCAGAATAGCTTTGAACATTGGGTCAATGTCCAATACATAAAATTCCACGTCCATAACCAAAGGCCGTAGCTCGGCCTGTACCGTCACGACCCTGTGACAAGCTCGTCTGGAATTGTCATATGTTGCTATTGTGGTCGGAGTTGGCTTGAGCATATCCTCTGAAATGCTGCAGGCACGAAGGGTACTCAATGGACACACATTTATCGACGCTCCCGTGTCCACAAGGGCAGACTCCACGACCACTTTGTTCAAAGAGAAGGTAATACATAGCGGCATCTCCCGTGCCTCAGGGAGCACTAGCTCTGACTCAGAAAATGAAATAGAAGGCCCCTTGGTAATCGTTGCCAACACCGATGGCAAGCAATCCACTGCCACATCCTCGCTCACCATAACCTTATGTAAAAAAAGTCTTCAAGGCATCTTGGTGTAGTGGCGACCTTTTGATCAATTCCAAAACTGAGATCTTGGCTGGCATCCGGTCCAAGTGCTGCAATAGGTCATATTTCGTGCCCGGCACTGGGTCTTCTCCTTCTATCTCAGCTGTGGGGGAGGGAATTTGGAGGTTGGGTGCAGACGCACCAGAGGGAGGAAAAATTCTTTGGAAGGGACGCCCGCTCCGAAGGGCGCAATGTGGTGCCGGCACGGCCTGAGATGGACCCCCGCTTGGCCCTGTGGGGTAGGTGGAAGGTGTAGAAATGGGGGTGAGGATGGCGGAGGTTGGTCTAATGGGCCCTGGTGAAGGGGAGATGGGCGAGGGGTTAAGCGGAGGGGTGATGATGGAGGGTATGGTGGGTGGTGGTGCAAGGATTGGCGGTGCGGAGGGGAATGCGACGGGCCTGATGGGTGATGCGGAGGGAATAAAGAGTGGTGAAGTGGTCAGAATGGCGGGCCTGAGGATGGAGGGGATAGCAGGTGCGGGGGAATGGTTGTGGTGGAAGGCCAAAAGGTGTGCGGGGGTTTCATCATCAAAAGTCCACCCAGCGTTGGGGGCTGGGTGCTGGACAATGTTTACTTGTGCTGGTGCCAGTGCCGGCGGCTGTTGTTGTTGCTGAGGAGCGGGTTGATGCATCGGCATGGGATTCTGATGGATCCCAAGGTCCTGTTGCTGCTGTTGGGGTTGTTGTTGCTGCTGGGGTTTCTGTTGCTGCTGCTGCTAGGGCGCCGCCTACTGCTGCCTCGCTTGTCTCTACCTCTGCTTGATGTCTTCAATCAACTGGTGCATCTGGGCCCAATCAATCCTCTGGCCCTCATGTAAATCATACACCAAGTCTCTAAACTGATAGCACCGCTCTATCGTGTGCCCGGGCTACCGATGGTATATGCAATATCAGGACTGATCGGCGGCCGGATTCCAATTTTGACGCTTGGGAGGCAATTAAAGATCACCAATATACATCAAAGCAGAAAAAATATCGGCAAGGTCTCAGGAAGAGGAGGGTAATGGGCCCTCTTTGGACTCCGTCGAGCAGATCCATAAGCGGCGGGTGAAGGAACATTATTATATTGTGGCGGCTGCTGAGGCTGTTCGGGTGGCGGTGGTTGTTGTTGCGGGTATTGGGGAACCTGGAAAGTGGATTGGGGAACTTGTGGAGTGGCGAACTGGGGGTTGCGTGGAGGCTGAGGGAAGTGAGGTGGAGCGGCTTGGTGGGGGAACTAAACAGCCTGGACCTGCTCATTGATCTGTACTCCCTCAGTGACGGGGCCCTGGGTCTTCCTGGCAATTTTGGGTTTCTGGGCCTCAAATAGCGAATGAATAGGGGAGTCTTTAAACTGGGTTTGTATGAAATGAGCTCTGCTGTATAACTGGTGCATATTCGAAATGTCATTCATTGCCAAGATATTTCTGAATGTTGGTGTAGCATTGGAGATCAACAACTTTACTTTCTCTTCTTCTGGGATTTGCCCGGGCACACGTGAGGCCATCTATCTCCATCGATCTGCATAGGTTGCAAAATCTTCCTCTGGCTTCATCTTCTCAGCTACCAGGTCGGTGAAGGAATACTCGGGTCCGACCCGATCTTGGAATCTCTGAATAAACCTCTCTTTGACAGTCTTGAAATTCTCGGCCTCCTCCATGGGCAAATTATAGAACCATTCCAGGGCGACCCCTTCCAATGATCGGTGAAATAAATAAGCCATCAGGCGATCGTCTTGCTGGAACTGTGTTGACTCGTATAGGAACTCCCGAACATGGATGAACGGGTTGCCATTCCCGTCATATTTGCAGTACACGGGGAGCTCGGACTGAGAAGGAAAACGAATGTCCCTGAAGTTAGGAATAGGGACGTCAGCCAAAGATTGCGGGCCAACCCGCTTATGGAGGAGATCAATTTGTTGCTGCATAGCAGCCCATTTATCCAGAATTTCCCGTTCCCGAGACGGAGGAGAAGGAGTAGGAGGAGTAGTACCTGGATATGTAGCCAAAGGATAAGCCGATTGAGAGGGCGGCCCGTAAGATGGATAATGGGCCGGGGAAGGGCCCACATCTGCATGAGCCAGCTGGGCGGCCCCTGGTTGCGACCTATTGAAGTCTACCGGGGCTACGAGGGCCTGCGGCGATGGAGAAACAGTGGCATAGGAATCAAGGTAAGGAACAGAGGGGATTGGAGACTTTCCCTTATCGAGCTGCTGATGGGCCGAGGTAGAAGCCTGGCCCGCTTCCATGCCGGAGTACCGAAGGATCTGAGGACGAGTGGGAGTAAGGTCAATGGGGGCCACAGAGGTGGTCCCAGCAACAGCAGCTGAAGTGGCAACGGCGGTCATGCCACGAGAAAGAACTGAAGTCGAGGCATCGGCCCCCTGCAAGGCTTGTCGGATGAGATGGAGCTGGGTAGGGTCCAGCTGGGCCATCATATTGAGAATTTGATTGGCCGGATTCTGAATGAATGGATTTGAAAGAGAGGGTTGGGAACCCTCACCAAGAATGGTCGAGAGCGGAGGGGCAATCCCCTCTCCCCCTTGCATATGGGAGACCCTAGGCGGGTCCTCAAGAAGGCCACGAGGAAGAGAGTCCTCGTGAGACTGAGAGAAGTCGTATGACGACATAGGAGATGATGAATCAAATAAGGGGTTGAAGTAAGAATGGAAATGAGAACTGTCCCTAGGAGATGATCCTGAGGGAAAGAAACAACCCCACATACACTAAGCACCTAGGACTAGGACAAACAAACCTAACCAAACAAAGCAACAAAGCAAACCACAAGCATGCAATGGAAGGAAGAGATGAGAGGAGAATCACTCAATTGTACAATCAAGTTATTAAATGATGCCCGTCAGATTCTTATGAATTCCGCTTTGAACCTTAGTGGCTTAATTAAATTGTAAATTCACTCAACCACTGGGTGCCTAACTAGGGTAAGAAATGAGGAACTGTGTGACTCTATAGGGACCTCTCACTCACGGATGCAAACCCTAGACTGGGGTGGGTACGGTACAACCTGCCCGGCATCCGTGTGGGAATCCACGGCTCACGGGGGCTTACGGAGGTCCTCAGCAAGGTCCCTAGTCGACTCCAAGGAATATGGAGACGAGAGGAAACCCTACCTCGGTAGGAATGCAACTACTACGAAAAGAGATGGATGCTCCTATGCGCACCGGAGTGCATGCATAATCTAGCCTAGCAACTATCAAACAATGATCAAGCAAACATATGAGCAATAAAAACAATGATGCAACAATGGTAAGAGAGCAGGGGGAGATCAACAACTAGCACCAAAACTGACAAATCGCATGGAATATGGCAATCAAAATGGACTATGAGTGCACTGCGGCACCAGAAGAACGGTCTGGATGCGACCGCTCAAAGAGGCAGATGGTCTGTATAGGACCATATAATCCAGGGAGCGACAGAACGACAAAATGACTGCAAAATAATCACAGAATGCTGTAAATCTGGGATAGTAGTAATGAGGAACGTACCAGAAGAACGGTATGTAACCAGCCACGTAATCTCTGGAACAGACCTCCAGTAGCCGCGTGCCTACAATCAGAACACACCGAAGCGTACCTGTGTCGAAGAGATGGACGGCCAGAGATAGGCCGCTCAGAAGGATGGACGGTCGATTGGACACCGTCTACGACAGGACGCTGGAGTAGGACTGGCGTTGGTCGCAGGGGAAGGACGGTGGATGATCAGCCGCTCTAGAGGATGGACGGTTCTGTGAGGACCGCTCACATCCCAGAAGGCAGAAAAAGGCTCCCGACCTGCAAATCACTCCAAGAATAGAACTAAAACAACAAAAGGGGGGTCAGCAACTCACAAGCACGATGGGCACTAGGTGTCCCACCGTGATCGCCACAAAAGAAGGGTGTAGATATAATTTCTCCTCTTACTTAAAGGAAGATGGTGTTATGAATATTCGATTTTTTTGAGTTTTGAAATATTTGATTTTTTTGAGTTTTGAAATATTTGAATTTTTTTTGAGTTTTGGAACCAGCTCAGTCCTGACGACGGGGAACCTCCTATTTCACCAGGGGCCTCCCGGGCTCAACGTGCAATATAAAGGACCGCCCGTGGCCGGTGCTAACCATACTTTAACAGTGCTTCTGCCGAGGTCATGCCCGGGGTAGGATCCATTCCTTCGAAAATAAAACAGATTTTAACAGAAAAGCTGGCAATAGGTATAGAGATTTTTAGGGATTGAGTTCTTCTCGCGACACCCCCTTTTCAAAGAATTTGGTCTATTGCGCCAGGGCTTTGCGTCCATCATCAAACCTATTTCCGCCCTAGAGACGCATATGACTGGGCACATAACGTGCCGCGGGGAAGCTGTACTGCCACTCTTGTCGTGCCTAGTTTCATTGTTTGGGGACTTTCAAATTTTTGAGGGCTTCAAGCTTTGGGCGAGCCTTTAGCCTAGATTTTTTCCCCTTTTCTTCATTTCTTTCTTTTCTTTCTTTCTTGTTCTTATGCGGAATAAGGTCATAATGGACTGCCCCTATTTGAGACCTCTTTTACAGGGGGAGTCTAGATAAGTTCTCGCCTCCTTTTCACCCTTTACCCCTACTTTCAACCGAGAGAGAAGGAAAAAATAAGGACTTTCACCCTTTCCGAAGCATGGCCAAAGGAGAAACGGTGTTTACGCAAAAGAAAGAAACCGACCCACGAGTGGTTGTGTAGTGTGTGAAATGTTGAACCGGGGATTTTCCTTTTGTGATCAAGCGAAGGCGCACCCCGCCACCAAGTCGTCGCTGGAGTGACTCTATGGATAAAAGCGTTTTAAATACAGCCCATTCCACGGATTTGGTAATTCTTCCCCCTCCGCGTTGATTAAGCGATACGCGTTACCCGGGTAGACTTCCTTAACTACAAACGGCCCTTCCCAGTTGGGTTGCAGCTTAGACCTGGGACCTGCTGATCTGATAAATTTGCGTTTCAAAATCATATTACCCACTTGGAATTTTCGTTTGATAACCTTCTTTTGAAAATACCGCGAGACACGCTTTTGATAAACCGAAACATGATTGGCCGCGTTAAGCCTCTTCTCATCTAAGAGTTCCAGTTGTACTAGCAACGCCTCTCGACGTTCATTGAGATTGAGTTCTTTGTCCAGCTGCACTCTTAGGGAAGGGATCAGGATCTCGTACGGGAGTACCACCTCTATTTCATAGGTGAGAGCAAAGGGAGTTTTCCCTGTGGGAGTGCGGACGGAGGTGTGATAAGCCCATAGAGCTTCTATCAGTTTATCGGCCCACGAATAAAACCCTTCTTAAAATCATCAATCTCCTCTTACTTAAAGGAAGATGGTGTTATGAATAAATCAACATGCGATGAGTAAGTGAGAGATAGTAAGAGGAGAACAAAAATGAAAATGACCGTGATCGCTACCAAAGCGCTGAACGTGATGAACACGACGTGCTTTGGAAAGGAAGAGGAGACACTCGCCTAGCTGTAGCACAGGGAAGATGAGCAGTTGATGAAGAACCGCCTATAGACGCACGGTCTTACGATAGACCGCCTAAGGGTGCTGTAGAAGATGCGGGAGGAAGTGCTCTTGGATGTTGAACGGCTCTGTAATGACCGCCGGATGAAGAAGAACGGCCGAAGATGCACCGCACGTCTCCTTGCACGGATAGAAGAGAACCGCTCGAGACCACCGAGCCAGAAGTCACAAAGGGGCCCAACCTCCACCCTCTCCAGCCGGCCAGAGGGGATAGTGTTAGGATCGGTGCGGAGGATTCAGAGGGGGGGGTGAATGAATCCCACCCTTAAAAACTTTTCGGCGCAATAATAAAACTAGAACTCTAACAAAGCAAGACACGCCCAAATAAACAACTAGCGGAAGCAGCACAGATATAAACGAGAATGCAATGTAACCTGTGAAGTAGATAGGAGATATGGAGCAACCAACCACTGCACAGAGATTTTTAGGTGGTTCGGTCCACGGACCTACATCCACCCCACACTCAAACCGAGTGTGGCTTCACTAACAGCTGGGCAACACAGCTTGCCAACAGACGCTGATACATAGCTTACCCAGGGGAACAACCTCCCCTCTTCCTCCTACACGGAGGGAACCTCTAGCAACCCACGGTCACAAGAAACCAGAGACTCATGTCTCTCTTCCTCTATACCAAGAGGGAACCCCACTAGTAGCAGCCCCGCTACCAGTGAACCAGCCAGTAGCACTCTACTACCAGCAATCCACCAGAGGCCTAGCCTCTCTTCCTCCTAGCCCGGAGGGAACCCACAAGCAGCCCCCCTGCTGCTTGCAAACCAGAGATCAGATCTCCCTTCTCCTGACCCACCAGGAGGAACCCGACCTCAGTCCAGAGGATCGGAAGAATAATAGCAATAGGAGTATAAAAAAATAAGAAACATGAAAAGCACAGCAACGAAAGCTGGAAATGAACCACAATAGTCGTTCTGGATTTGATCCACGAATAGACTGAACAGATCTTCAATAGACTTCTCTCCTCTTCTTATTTTCTTCCTCTTCTTTCTTCTTCTCAGCTCACGCACTTTTTCTGTTCTACTCCTTCTTCTCTTCAACTCCTTTTCTTCTTGCCGGCTCACTCTTCTTCTATTTCTTCTTCTTCTCTTTTTGTGGATCGAAGGCTTTTTGCTCTCCAGGCTTTTTCTTCGATCCGCCTCCATCTGAAGACGAAGGCTCCAATATATACCAGTAGCGGCTAGGGCGTGTGTCTTCCACATTTCTTGCCCAATACTTGGCCCACGTGTCAGCAACTAGAGTCAGGTGGCGTCAACTCACTTGCTCCAAAGGGTTGACGCAGCCTTCAAGGAAATTCTACAGCAAATCTCAAGTCTGCTGTGTTGACTTCATCAGCCTGCTGCGTTGACGCATCGGTGATCCAATGATCAAGTCTTCAACAGATAGACGTGCTGCGTCGACGCTCTCAGCATGCTGCGTTGACGCATTGGTGTTCCAGCATCTGAACTTAGATGGCTTCAGCCCTCTCACGTTTCGTGTGGAGTGCGTTGACGCATTTGTGCAACTGCGTCCACCCTCTGGTCACCTTGTCGATCCATCAAGCTGCTGCGTCGACGCCACTTGATGAATGCGTTGACGCACCAGAGTAATCCAGTAAGCCATTGGCTCTTCCTTTGTAACTGCTGCGTCGACGCTTCCAACCCGTGGCGTTGACGCATTGATGCGTTCCAGTGAGCAGGTCTTTGCTTCGTGGAGTTAACATTGTGGATATCAGTGAAGGCTTCTTCAACTGATGCATGGACGCTTTAAGCTCCCAGCGTCGACCCTGTTCCTTTCTAGCAACAAGAATGGAATCAAGTGAAAGTATTATTGAATGAGAATTTAATTCATCACTGAATTGAACACATCATTCATATCTCATGGTTGTCATCATCAAAACTAGGGGCACAACAATCTCCCCCTTTTTGATGATGGTAACTATGAGGTGAATGCCATTAATGCCATTGCATCTAAACAACCATGGTTATTCATATCAAGCAAGGAGCTTTAGATTAACAGGAAATCTATTCATTGACTGAATCGAGCATTAATTTTGTCGTCCATTCAAGTTCAAGACTTTACATCATTGAACCAGACAAAAAGAAGAAAATATATAGTTAGTCAGCAGGATTGATGCAGATGCAATGAACTCTAGATGCAATGAACTCTAGTTTAGATTCCAGCTTGACTTCATAATTCTCCTCCCCCTTTGACATCATCAGGAAGGGGGGTAGATGTGGGAGAGCTATGGAATGTAACGATTGTATTTTCTGGCAGAAGAAGGTGTTTGTTGCTGACGAGAGGATTGCCCTTGAGGTGGCTGATGAGACTGCTGTCCTTAGGCAGATTGATCTCTGGCCAGTATATTCCTGATATCCTGAGAGATTTCACTCAGCTGGTGACTTAGAGTGGTGCGTACACTGTCAATGGCAGAAGAGAGATCAGCTGTGACAGATTCCTTATTGTGAAACTTGTCTCCAAGTGACTGAATTGCTGTAGTCACTTTGTCAATCTTTTCTAACACAACTTTGAGGCATTGGGGAAGTGCATTGACAGGACTCTTGATGGTTTCAACTGCTATCCTCACATCATAGCACAGATCAGTAATCTTGGCAAAGGATGAAAAAGTTGTAGCTTGTTGGCTGTGCATCTCTTGCACCAAAGTGGCTAGTTTGTCAAGGAGAGATGATATGTGCTGCAAGACGGACCTTGTAGCTTGGTCAGATAGCATCTTGGAGAGTAAAAATTTCTGCCACTCGGATAAGACAGAAACTTCAAATTGTACAATCCGAGCTGTCAGTTTGTTGAGATGATAGTTTGTAAACTCCATTAATTTGTCCATCTTTGCATCCTGACGCTGCAGCATCATAGACATGTGAGCGAACATCTCTTCAACAGTGGCTGGTGGTGGACCTGCATCAGAAGTTGGAAAAGGTCTCCTATAAACATCAATGGTTCCAGTTATAAGGGGTTCCATTGTAGGTGCAGAACCACTGGGTTCCCCAGTTTCCAACTGAGGGCTAGATGATCTAGCAAATGTGTCCTCAACCTCTGGTCTTTCTTCTCTCACATCTGATGGAATCTGTATCTCTGTCCTGTTCACTTGACTTTCATCCATAGTGGCTGTTCTTGATGCCTGACCTGTTTCTGATGGAGCTATTTTCTGACTGGGAAGAATTCTAACTGGCTTACCATCAATGACTTTAAATCCCATGAACTTCTGAATGTAAGTAAGGGTGTAAACATTCCCTTGAGGAATGATTATTTTCTTCTCAGAACCAAGTCGACACCCACTTTTCTAAAAATGGCAGTTAATGGAGCAGCAAAAGGAAGTGTTCTGGACTGTGTCAGACAAGACCCCATAGTTTGAATCACTACATCAGGCAGGGAAATCTGTATTCTCTTCAGCATACAGTAAAGTAGAAACCTTTGCATCTCAGTCACCCTTTCTCTACCACTGCTCTGTGGTGTGATCATTGAAGTGCAAATGTGGTGGAGCAGTCTATTCAATGGAGGGAATTGATTGGCTTTGAGACTGGCTAGATAGGTTTCCCTGACATCGGAATGATCACTGGGTTTGTCAGTCAGGAGCGCAAAAGCATCGTGCTCATCATACTCAAAATCATGCAGCTGAACTCCATTTTTGGGGATTTTCCAGGCTCGGGCAAACAGCTTATTTGTTAGTTCGAAACAGACATTCTTGACAGATGATGTAAGTTTTGGAACTTGTGGTTCATATTTCAAATTTTTGTAGAACTCTCTGACCAGGGTAGGATAATAGACCTTATGGTTTGTGACAAACGACCACCAGCCCTGATAGTCTAAGGTCGGAAACAGTTCCGAAAAAACTGCAAGCATATCATGGTCGGTAGCATCAACATATCGGAAGATGAGAACCTTCAGAGGTTCTTCTGCTGTGATTGGAAGAGATCTGTCCGCACCTTTCTGACCTGTTGCAGAGCCTGAAGATGAACCCTTCTTTTCTTTCCTGACATCAGATGCCTTCCGCTTTTTGGTTGGCGGACTAGGATTGCGGGGACGCGTCTCCTTCCTCTTCCCTTTATCGTGATCAGCTATGGAGCTGGGCTCCATTATGCCTTCGGCTGATGCTGAACGTCTGGGAGGTTCCTCTGCCCTCTTCTTCCCCTTTGTAGTGGATGTCGGAGGAGCCATGGCAGCGAGGTGAATGGAACAGGGAAAAAGCTGTGAGGGTTTTGGAGAACACGGAAGGTGGAACGACCAAGGGTTTTTGAAAGGAGTGGAGATGAGCAGTGGTCAAGCTACGCTTTTAAAGAAGCTACGAAGACCCTTTTAGTGAATGGTTCAGCCGGTTCAAGTCGGTGAACCGGATTGTGAGGAAGGTTGTATTAGAAGTAGTGCGTGGACGCCAAGGGACATTGCGTCTACGCAGTGAGGCAGATATGAACAGAAGAAACAAGATAAGTAGCCAGAAGGACATCCGTTCAAGGAATTTTCTTAAGATACTAAGATAATGAGTTGACATGCTTATATTCAAGAATTTAAGAGTTGCAGATCAAGTTCCCATGAAAGAGATGTATGTAAATAGGCTCCAATTCATTTAATGATAAAGAGAGGAAATAATCTTAAAACATCGAATTAAAAACCATGAACCACTAAAGCCACCTGTCTGGAGAAAAAGTGGAACTCTTTTCACACTAGAACCATTTTCATATCTGTCCCTTATATCTGTCAATTTTAAGAAGCCTTTCAGAGAGAGAGAAATTTAACTGGCATTGATGATAGACTCAGTTGAATAAGGAGCTTCAGATCAAACATACTCACAAGTTTTGATTATTTTCACATTTTCAGCATTTTCAACTTATTTTTACGTTTTCATTTGCAGTCAAGTATAGCTAGCCTTTTGACACGAGTACACATGTTTATCAGACACCCGAGTCCCCGGTTACTCAGCATAGCAAACTATTCTGCATATACGAACCAGAGTTGGCAACTGACGTCATGACATGCCTATCAGCACTTCATAGGTGCATGAAGGTAGTTTCTCAGTTAATAGTTACCATTGCTCTGGAATAATTTATTTTTCACTTGAAGACAGAGATAGTAGTGCACCTCATGACTTGCTCTTCAGCACTTCTTTGGTGCATAGGGCTAGTTTCTCAGTGAAAAACTACCATTGCTCTGCATTTTATTACATGTGTAATATATTGCATCTTCAGCGTTTATAAACAATTTCTGAGTTCATTATCAATACAAATATTAAATTCCTCTGCACACATTGGTTTCTTTACTTTTGAGCAATAAGGATCGAGAGATGATAAGGTCCTGGTTTTATTAAAATGTTCAGCTTTTGTTCCATACATAGTGCATTATTGGGTTCAAAAGTTCTTAAATTCAAATATCATAAGAATTATAGATCTCCTATCATTAGCATATCATAGAGCTATTCAGAACATATCTCATACTCAACAAGAATTATCACTTTAACTCCCCCTGAATTTAAGACATCATCTACATATCTCAGTGCTCTAGAGTTCTTCCCTCATACTAAGATGTCAAGAAGGCTTTATTGTGGGATAAGAACGGAAGGGACGGAATTGATGGACAAAACAAGTTGATGTGAGATAGGGAAGTTTCCAAAAGAAAGATATAACACAGAGATTTTACCATGGCATAGCTGTTTTGACTCAGTTCTAGCTCACAAACCAATCCAGTTTCCAAATTATATTCCTCAGTGCGTTAACTCAACCTCAGTACTGCGTCAACTCATCCAACTAGACAGCACAAACATTTGCTTAAATTCAGAAACCAATTGCCCACAGCGTTAACTCAGTTTCATCATTGCGTCAACTCACTCAACCAGAGGCACTTCACATCAGGTTCTCAAGGAATAAGCTGTCTGGTGCGTTAACTCTATTTCCACACTGCGTTAACTCACTTATCCAACCAGCAATAACAACTCTGTGCTTTATTCAGCATTTTGTCACCGAGAAATTAATCTTAAGCTAACTCCCCCTCAGACCATGTATGAAAGAAATTATAACAGCCAATAAAATGAGTATCAAGCTGAAACTGTATTCATTATGAGATGATTGAAGGAAAGATAGACACAACAAGCAAAGATGACTAAGCTCCCCCTGAGAACATGCAATGTTTGCCATGAAAACTAAACATATGAATTTGTGATTTATGCACATTCAGAATGAGGAAAAATTCAGAAACATCAATTCAGACAATGCAGATGAAGAGTGAATCAAAAACATTTAACATGCTATGCAGTAACACTAAAACCAGGAAGTGCAAGAAATTTACCTGAAAAGTTCGGGAAGGGGTTTTTCTTCTTGAGTGCCTTGGTTTATTACCCCTCTTTATTCTTCAGCTTCCAAGGCACACCTGCAGGTTAGCAAGCTATCTTGCACAAATAGGCACCCAAGAAATCTTGGGTCCTGAATTAGCAGTGACATTCCTAGCAGATTTTCTAAACAATCTCCTAGCAGCATGGTCATCAGATTTCATCAGGTAGCAATTATTCATTGAATGACCAATTGTACCACAATAATGGCAAGATGCAGCAGGTTTCAGATTGGATTTATGCACATTCTTATTAACATGATTTTTATGTGCATATGTATGAAAATTTCTGTTTACAGAATTAAGGTTCTGTTTACCAAAACCAGCATTGCTTTGGTATCCTGCCACCCAACAGGTTGCAGCCCTGTGACCCGGCTTTCCACAGTTAAAACAATGAGAGGAATTTATTCTCTTAAAATTCTCATGAACAGTATGTCTATTTGCAGGGGTTTTAGCATGTTTAAAATTCTCTTTTCTACCCTGAGCATGCCAACAGTCCTTGACTGTGTGGCCATGCTTTCCACAGTGAGAGCATTTGAGAGAATTTCTTTCAAAAGTACCTGACCAGCATTCAGAGGTCTTGTGACCAATTTTGTTGCAGTTAAAACAGATGATGTGCTGGTTCATTGAAATAGACTTGTTTCTATTAAAAACATGTTGGTTTGCAGGGAATTTAGCATGATATGAATAGAAGGTTTTCTTACCACTAGCAAACCAGCACTGAGCAATTGAGTGTCCTAATTTGCCACAATTAGAACATGTGACACTCCTTTTCTGAGATGAAAGATTTTTAACATGATATTTCCTAGCACTCAGATCATCCTTTTCCATCAATCTACATTCATGCATCAAATGACCAGGTTTATGACAGTAATGGCATGAGGTTTTCTTTTTAGATACATGTGAGTTTGTGTGAAGACTGTGATCAGCATGCACTGATGGACCCTTTTTATTCACTTTCTGTTTTCCAATCATTTTCTGATTTTCATCCAGTTTTTCTATTTTCTTAGCCTTATACTGAGGTGGAGATGATGAAGTAGAAGGTTTTTCCTGTTCAGAAGATTTAACAAAAATGGTTTTCAAATTTGATCCATCGACCTTCCTCATGACTGGACTGTAGCCCAGTCCCTCTTTCTTAAAATTAGAGCTAGAAACAGAAGATGTCTGAATTTTGTTTTCAATGTTCTTTTTATTTATAGGATTATAGCCTAACCCCTCCTTCTGGAAGTTGACCTTTGTTCCCAGCAATTTGTTCAGATTATCCTGCCCATTAACAAATTTAGATAGGGAACTCTTCAAATCTAGAATTTCATTTTCTAAATAGGTGATTTGTAACTCATAGCTGGCAATTTCTTGCTCACTGTAATTCACACATTCAGTTAACACCTTGTTAGTAGTTTTGTAATTTTCAATTTCTTGTTCCAGATTGCTCAATGTTTCAGGAACGTCGACACTAACTGTTTTTCCTTTTTCTAAGGTTAGAAGTCTCTCTGACATAGTGGAGTTCAGCATTTTTAACTTCTCATTTTCTTCCTTAAGTTTGTCATTCTGAACCAATTCATTTATTAGAAGTTGATCTTCTGAATTGACTTCTTGCTTTCCTCTGTTTTCAAATTCCTTAAAGTCGTTTTGTTGTTTTTCAAGATCTTTCTGTAATTCTACGTTTACAGATTTTAGCTTGCTTAGTTCTGAGCTAACACATTCAAATTCCTTCATCAATTTTTCATACTGATTTTTATGCGTGTGAATATCAGATATGCAGGCATTATGAAATTGCTTCATCTTAGAACAATTTTTACATGGAGAACTTGAACTAACTAACCCAGTACCCTTCTTCAATTTTTTATACTTTTTCCTTAACAGTTCATGAGATTCAAGCAGCTCAGAATATGCATTTTCCCAATCATCTAAATCATAGTTTTCAAAGGGATTTACCTGATCATCATTGTCCTCTTCATCACTTTGATTGTTGCTGTGATCAGTCTCATTGGCCATCATGCAGGCATCCTCCTTTGACTGGAAGGCTATCTTCAGTTTGTCCAGGATTTCGGTGGCTGACCTGCAATGATAAAAACACGAGTGTAAGGCCTTGTCAGTGGCAGCCTTCATAATTTTCATAGCCTTCATGTTTTGATCACACATGTATCTATCACTGTCAGTCCATTTGGACGTTTTCTTTGGCAGTATGTGTGGACCATGCGAAATCAACTTCCACAGATCCGGATCAAGTTGTTTAACATAGATATGCAGACCTCTAAGCCACAACTTAAATCCAGAACCACTAAAGATCGGTGGATGCTTCATTGAATCAATTCAGGAGTAAAACCAAGCAATAAGACCCGATCAGAAATGCACCTATTAGACCAGCAGGATCCCCTACAGATCGTTGAATCTGGAGAAATAGGGAACCTCTCTGATACCAATTGTTAGGATCGGTGCGGAGGATTCAGAGGGGGGGTGAATGAATCCCACCCTTAAAAACTTTTTGGCTCAATAATAAAACTAGAACTCTAACAAAGCAAGACAACCAATCTGAAGAACAGGTAGAATATCCTTTTAAACCAAGGATCAAATACGTAACCTGCGCCCAAATAAACAACTAGCAGAAGCAGCATAGATATAAACGAGAATGCAATGTAACCTGTGAAGTAGATAGGAGATATGGAGCAACCAACCACTGAACAGAGATTTTTAGGTGGTTCGGTCCACGGACCTACATCCACCCTACACTCAAACCGAGTGTGGCTTCACTAACAGCTGGGCAACACAGCTTGCCAACAGATGCTGATACACAACTTACCCAGGGGAACAACCTCCCCTCTTCCTCCTACACGGAGGGAACCTCTAGCAACCCACGGTCACTAGAAACCAGAGACTCACGTCTCTCTTCCTCTATACCAAGAGGGAACCCCACTAGTAGCAGCCCCGCTACCAGTGAACCAGTCAGTAGCACTCTGATACCAGCAATCCACCAGAGGCCTAGCCTCTCTTCCTCCTAGCCCGGAGGGAACCCACAAGCAGCCCCCCTGCTGCTTGCAAACCGGAGATCAGATCTCCCTTCTCCTGACCCACCAGGAGGAACCCGACCTCAGTCCAGAGGATCGGAAGAACAATAGCAATAGAAGTATAAAAAAATAAGAAACATGAAAAGCACAGCAACGAAAGCTGGAAATGAACCACAATAGTCGTTCTGGATTTGATCCACGAACAGACTGAACAGATCTTCAATAGACTTCTCTCCTCTTCTTCTTTTCTTCCTCTTCTTTCTTCTTCTCAGCTCACGCACTTTTTCTGTTCTGCTCCTTCTTCTCTTCAACTCTTTTTCTTCTTGCCGGCTCACTCTTCTTCTATTTCTTCTTCTTCTCTTTTTGTGGATCGAAGGCTTTCTGCTCTCCAGGCTTTTTCTTCGATCAGCCTCCATCTGAAGACGAAGGCTCCAATATATACCAGTAGCGGCTAGGGCGTGTGTCTTCCACATTTTCTGCCCAATACTTGGCCCACGTGTCAGCAACTAGAGTCAGGTGGCGTCAACTCACTTGCTCCAAAGGGTTGACGCAGCCTTCAAGGACATTCTACAGCAAATCTCAAGTCTACTGCGTTGACTCCATCAGCCTGCTGTGTTGACGCATCGGTGATCCAATGATCAAGTCTTCAACAGATAGACGTGCTGCGTCGACGCTCTCAGCATGCTGCGTTGACGCATTGGTGTTCCAACATCTGAACTTAGATGGCTTCAGCCCTCTCACGTTTCATGTGGAGTGCGTTGACGCATTTGTGCAACTGCGTCCACCCTCTGGTCACCTTGTCGATCCATCAACCTGCTGCGTCGACGCCACTTGATGAATGCGTTGACGCACCAAAGTAATCCAGTAAGCCATTGGCTCTTCCTTTGTAACTGCTGCGTCGACGCTTCCAACCCGTGGCGTTGACGCATTGATGCGTTCTAGTGAGCAGGTCTTTGCTTCGTGGAGTTAACATTGTGAATATCAGTGAAGGCTTCTTCAACTGATGCATGGACGCTTTAAGCTCCCAGCGTCGACCATGTTCCTTTCTAGCAACAAGAATGGAATCAAGTGAAAGTATTATTGAATGAGAATTTAATTCATCACTGAATTGAACACATCATTCATATATCATGGTTGTCATCATCAAAACTAGGGGCACAACAGATGGGCCTCGTGTTGATGATTGTTGAACTGCAAAACAACGTAAAAACACACAGAAAACCTCAATTAGAACTGAATGGTGTAGTAACTACAAAACAATAAGGAGTGAATGTGACTAAGTGTAAAGGGGATACCTGTGGGGTTTTAGACCCCTAGGGTGTCAAAAACGTGGGTGGATGTGTGCATGATGATGAGAATGAAGAAAAACGTGGGGGAAAGTAGTGAAAGTAATGCAGACAATGAGAAATGACGAAAGCTATGAAACACAAACGACTCAAAACCGGACTACTCCCTGGACCGGAGGCTTGTATGGACATAGAAAGCCTCCCTCCTTGGTGCTAGGTCGCTTAAGAATGCGGCAGGGCTTTGACGTCGACCAAAATCTCCCCCCCTTTTCAAGCTTACCCTTTAGGGTCTATTTATAGAGCCTAGAAAGCCTAGCTCAAAATTAGAGTTTAGAGTCATTTTTAGGTCGTTATTATCAAACAACAATCGTAGATAAATGAATCATCTTTTATCCAGTCGAAACGGCACTTAAAATGGTTGATTATCCGAGGAGAAAATGATGAAAGAAGTTGGGGATAAAACCACGGATAAAAGGGATAAAATCTGTTGAAATTCAGGAATCGAACAGATGAACGGTCTTACGATAGACCGCTCAACGGGACGTGCGGCCATGTCTGGACCGTCCAACCCTGTTGGTGGAAATTCAAAATAAATCTGAAATAATCCAGATTATCTCTCGAACTGACCGAAACATTCGTCGTTGGACTCTCATAGATGAACGGCTCAGATAAGATCGTCCAAAAGTAGAGCAGTCAAGGACCCACCATTCTATCCTTGTAGGTGATAATTCAATTATTTGGATAATTATCTGAGAAAACCATCGAGCACAGGACTCTGAGATATGGGCGGTTACCATCCATCCGTCCATTATGTTGAACGGCTTGATTAGGACCGCATAAATTCTTGTAGGTGGAAATTCAAAAAATTAACCAAAATGTTCTAAAATATATGGACGGCCCATAGTCGACCACACATGGATTGAGCGGTCGTGGGTGAACCGTGCGTGCACATGGACGTTGAAACTCATAACAAGGTCCAATCAACCAAAACCAAGCCCCATTAAGCCCTGAAATGAAACAATCCTAGCCAAGGAGGGAGGCAACCCATAACACTGGCCCAAAACGTGCCTGAAAATAGCCCCGATGAGTGACGGACAACTCGAGGCATCAACAAATGGGAGTAAGCGGAACGACTCAACTCATCGGTAAAAAATGGGTGTCAACAACGGTCATCAGTCGGCTTCAATTATTAACTGCTTCTACCTTAGAAGGATCGACAGCGATACCTTCCTTTGAAATAATATGGCCAAGGAAAGAGACCTCCTTTAGCCAAAACTCGCACTTGCTAAGCTTTGCAAAGAGTTGATGCTCTCTTAGGGTTTGCAAGGCTATTCTTAAGTGCTCTTCATGTTCCTCCTTAGTCTTAGAGTATATCAGAATATCATCAACGAAGACGACCACAAATCGGTCGAGATAAGGCCTGAAGACATTATTCATAAGTTGCATAAATGCTGCCGGGGCATTGGTTAACCCAAACGGCATTACCACGAATTCATAGTGCCCATATCTACTCCGGAAAGCAATCTTGTGTATGTCTTCACCTTTGATCTTGAGCTGATGATAACCCGACCTGAGGTCTATCTTGGAGAAATATTCTGCTCCCAAAATTTGATCAAAGAGCTCATCGATACGTGGCAATGGATACTTGTTCTTGATAGTAAGTTGATTTAGTCACCGGTAGTCGATGCATAGCCTGAGAGATCCATCCTTCTTTTTGACAAATAAAACTGGTGCACCCCAAGGGACTGTGCTAGGTCGAATGAAGCCCTTGTCTAATAACTCTTGAAGTTGCTTCTTTAATTCTTTGAGTTCTATAGGGGACATCCTGTAGGGAACTATCGAAACAGGTGCTGCTCTAGGAACGAGTTCAATTGAGAAGTTTACTTCCCTTTCGGGTGGTAAACATGGTAAGTCTGATGAAAACACATTGGGAAACTCATTCACAATGGGAATATCTTCTAAGGTGATCTCCTTGGATTCGGTAATGATTTTAGAGGCAAGAAAAGCTTCACATCCTTGCGGAATGAGTTTGCAAGCATAGAGAGATGAAATAATGGTTGGATGCTTCCTATATTTGATATCAAAGAAGGAAAATCTTGGAAGACTTAGTTTCTGAAAAGAGATTATCCTATTGCGGTAATTTATATAGGCGTCGTGGTCGACAAGCCAATCTACACCTAGAATAGCATCGTAGCCTTCCATGTCAAGGCACACGAGATTTGCGGGAAGATTATGACCTTCTACCATCACCTCACTATCGGGGTAGTAAGTTGTAAGTTTAGTTCCAGGACCTAAGGGTGTAGTGATAGCTAAAATTTTCCTCTCTTCTTCCTCGCCGATCAGACTTCCAGCTTGGCTCCTCCCCTTTGCCTTTGAGTTTCTCGACCTTCTCCAAGGTCCTTTCACATAAGTGTGCCCGTTGGACCATCTCTGCATAGGTCCGAATATTTTACGAACCAAGTTCTTGAATGAAGATGGGTCGTAGCCCATCCATGAAACGATTATCCTTCAGAAAATTTGTGCTCACTAAATGTTGAGCATAAGGTGCAAGGCGAGAGAATTGTAACTCATACTCCGCCACCGTCATCATGCCTTGCCGTAAGGAAGTAAATTATGCCGCCTTCCTCTCCTTAACATGTTCAGAGAAGTATTTTGGTCGGAAGAGCGTGAGAAATCCCTCCCAAGTGTGTGGTGCGTCTGTAGGTGGTGCTGGAATAGACTTCCACCACGTACGTGCATCCTTGTTGAATTGGAACGTGGCAAGACGAACCTTCTCTTGGTCGGCACATTGCGTGACCTTGAATATGCGGTTCATTTCATCGATCTAGTTCTCAGCTTCATATGGGTTGGAGGAACCAAAAAATCATGGAGGGTTTAGACTTTGGAAGTTGCGATGCAGATCACCAGCACCAGCCCTCGCACCAGCTTGGGCCATATTTTGCAAGGCCTGGGTGAGACCCGCAATAGTTTGTTGCATTGCACCCCAATCAACACGGTGAGCCATTGTAAGAATAGGGTACCTGAGAAAAAGGAATAAATTTGTCAACTCCAATGGGATTGGTGGAGTTACTCCTAGAGATAATTTCTAATTAACTATCTCATCCCGGGTTCTACCCGATTCCTCTCTTGGGTGGGGAATTTCCTTCCTTATTTCATAGGTGTGGGTCCTTAAACCTTGGACTTAGCCTTCGACATGACATATTTCCTAGGAAAAAGTATGTCCTAAGACCAACGCTCTGATACCACTTTAACTGTCACGTCCCGAGCTTTTAATACAGCGGAAGGAATCTCGGGAACGTGGACAGTCGGCTAGTATGATGTAGACACGCCAAAAATCGATACTATGTTGAGTAAATCTCGTGTCACAATGTAATGCCCCAAAGTGGACTTCATTACTAGCTCAATATGAGATTTTTCTAATTTCTTGAATTTATTTGGATTTTTTTGATATATTTGTAATTAGTGACCATCTTCTGGGCGTCATTTAACTGATGACTCTATGATATGTCGTTATTTCAATTAAGAGGCGACCGTCCGCGTGGGCACCATTTACTAGTTTTACGACTTTTAACTCAAAGAATTAACGCCCTGTTGTGCAGGTGTGCATTAATTGACGCCATTTCAAGAAGGCGTTATTTCCCATTTTCAAAATATGGAAAGTCAATTATTTCTGTAATTTATCCAGGAAATAGCGACTGAGCGCGCGATCATCCTTTTAATTAATGATGGTCTTGGGGTCGTCATGTCAGTTCCGTGTCTAGTGCGTCTGCACCTTTCTTCCTATGGTGTTCCTTCTCCATTTTGGTTCCAAGTTCTTCTAGGGAAGGAGATCCACGTCGTGGATCGATACCCCCGTGTTTTAATCCCATTAGAATAAGGTTTTAAACCCTATAAATACTAATTCTTTTGCCTGTTGTGGGACCTTTTCTTTTCTTTAAAGAGTACACAGAGCTTCTGAGAGTCTGTAGAGAGCTTCCTTGAGAGTTTGCTGTGTTCACTAACGTTTTGCAGGTTCACGTTACAGAAGAGGGCATAGTTCTTTTCTACTCTTCCTGCGCTTGCAGTAGCTCTCCCTCTTCTTGCGGCTGGGCTCTCGGCTCTCTCTCTCTCTCCTTTCTCCCTGACGCAGCAGTGCAGAAAGGGATATCCTCCATATTATTCCCTCAATCCCTTTTTCATCTTAGCTTATTTTTCTCTATTTTTAATATGCACATCCCTCATCTCTAGCTACCTCGCTAGAGTATCTAGCATCATATCATATTTGCATATTTTGCACACATATTATCCCACCTTTTACTCCTTCTAAAGGGGTTTTAAAAACAACACACAAGGTGTGCTCATGCCCATACTGCATATTGTTATTTCTATTGAGTATTGATACTATACATCTTTTGGCTAATCCAGATTTCTTGTCTTTGATTGTTTTTATTTTAAGGGTAATCAAGAATAACAACCTCCTTCATTGGCCGGCCGTTAGAAGGAAGAAGTTGAGCTTACATCGACACCCGCTCACAAGGTACACTTAGCGATCACTTTCTTCTTTTGAGGTAATCCCTCTGGCGATCACACTCCAACGTAGCATCACATGCTCCCTCCCTCTCCTTTTTCTTTCTTATTTATCATCTCTCTCCTTTTAAAATTAAATCTTCTTTCTTCTTTTGAAAAGTCTATGTGACACATTCACAAATTGGCGATCACGGTGGGACACTTTATGTTTTTATTTTGATTACCCCTCCTTCGGCACCCACATGTGCCCCTCCCTTTGGCGCCCTTGCGTGCCCCTCCTCTTGGCACCCACATGTGCCCCTCCTTTGTGCTCCACGTAGCACCCTCCTTTTGTGCACCACGTGCACACCCCCCACTTGATTAGCCAATTTTTTTGAATTGTTCGTAGCATTTTTTAGAAGAAATTTCATCTCTGTTTTGCTAAAAGAAATCAGCGACCGCTCAGGCAGCCGCTACTTTTAGAATCAGCGACCTCTCATACAGGCGCTCACTTGATTTTATTATTATTTGCTGATTATTATGATCTACGCCCCTCCACAAAGGCGCTATCCTTAGATTTAGCGCCTAACTCTAAGGCGCCAATTCCTGAAATCACTGTTCATTTCATTTTTAGCCATTTATCATTTACTGGATTCTGCGTCCCTTCACATACGTGTCTTTTGCATAATCAGTGCTTAACTGGAAGGCACCATTTTTCTTAACTGTTGATCGCATTTAGTATCATTTACTGATTTAGCAGATTCAGCGCCTCTACACAGAGGCGCCTGCTATCGATCATTGGCTATCACATAGTCGCTATTTACAGATATAGCGACCACTGCGCGGTCACCATTTGCTTCGGTCTCACAGAACCACCTATTTTGCTGTTGTTTGCATTTATATGATCTATTACTATTGATACTCATCATTGCTAGTTGATCTTACTTGCATTAGCTTGCATTAGGACATTTTGGTTGAGAGACCTCCTCTCTCTACACCCTTAGGATTTCTTACACTTTCTTGGGAAGGGAAGGACCCTCCATTGAGCATTCCGTCTCTTTAGATTGAAAATTCTCCAACCAAGGCCTCCATAAGTCCCCGCACCCATAGATTCCCTCAGGGATGCCGGGCTGGTTGTACCTTTTAAAGAACCCCGAAGTTTTGCTAACCCATGTGCTTGTGAGGAGAGAGAAAGAACCTAGTTAACCCGGAGTTTACACCCAAATTGCAACTAGGATCTACATTGAAGTGAGAAAATTTTCATTAAAATCCATCTTGATTAAATCTCCAAAGAATTTTAAAAACTTTACACAATCATCACAACTTGTTTGACAACCTACTTGAGTGCTTGCTTGCTCCACACTTGTGTGATTTAAATAAAATTCTTTATAACAACCATGATGCTTCGGTCAGGTAGAATTGTCAACATGGCCAACTATGAGTACTCATATGATGGTTGTGAGGAGGGTCAATTTGACCCATCCTATGAGGTTCCTCCTCAAGATCCCATTCACTGTGAGGGAAATTATGCTCCCTCTCATTCATATCACCCTCAAGTCTATGTGGTGGACACTGCTACTCAAGGGGTTGAGCCTTCCTCTCAAACCCAACCCATAACTCAACACACATAAGGGGAAGCTTCCCCATCCCTCAATCTGAATGATCTTATCAATGCTTTGTCCCAGTTGGATGATACCCAACGTCAAGCAGTCCAGGCCGCTCTTAAAGGGAAATATGTCCCTTCTTCTTCGTCAAATTCCCCTCAGTTCGTGAGTGGCCTTCAAATCAATGCCTCTAATGACCAGGCGGTCTCACAAAAAGTTCCATCTCGTCCACGAACTCATGTTGTGTTTGCGTTGGCCCAACTAGCAAGCCACTCTGTAGTTAGGTCGCTAGAACCTCCACCTCCTCAATTCTTAAGGAGGCCTATGCCAAACTCTTTCCCTACTCACCCGGCCCCAGCTAAGTCTGACACCACTACCATTCTCCTCCAGAAGATTGCTAGTATGGAGGAACAACTCAAGAAGGCCATGGCTCCCAAGAATGCTCCGGAGATTACTCTCCCTACTCTTCCAGTTTTTCACTTGCCTCCGTCAGAGATGCCTAACTTTAGGCGTTACAATGGAATAGGCAGCCCATTCATCCATTTAAAAGACTTCATGTATGAGACATCCTTCTGGCAGCATAATAAAACTTCCTTGGCCTATCTCTTTAGAAGGTCTCTTGATGGCCCAGCCCTTGAATGATTTTACTCCCTAGAGCCAGCTGAAGCTGGAGACTTTGATGTTGTTCAGAGAAAATTCTTGCAAAAATACAGGGACCATGTGGGCCCATCTCTGTCTGTTACTGATCTTGCGGCTGAGAAGATGAAGTCCGATGAGGACTTCGTGTAGTTCGCTGACTGGTGGAGGTCTATGGCCAAGAAATTGAAAGATGCCTTGTCTGAGTCGGAATAAATCAAGATGATAATATCAAATGCGACTTCACAGTTTCGACACATTTTGGCCATGAAGAAGCTTAATACCATGGAGGAGCTCTATGAACGGGCCAGATATATCCAAACTCAATTGAAGGATTTGCCGATCAAGGGCATGTTTGAACCAAGGCCAAGAGTGATAAGGAAAACCAACAATGTTAACACTAATGGTGGCACTACCGAGGGGACTGTTATTAATGAGCAAGTGGGCGCGGTTGGTAATCCCAGACCTTTCCTCAACATTTCCAACCCAAGGCCACCGCAACAGCGACAACAACAACAACCCTCCTTCTTCAACCAAGTTCCCCAGCAAACAAACAACCCTCCTCAACCGTTCTGGCCTCCACCTTCACAAAATCAAGCTGTTCCACAAAATCCTCCGCCCCCCAGCAAGACCACCAAGTGCCACCACCTACTGGTTATGATCCTCAGTAACCAAGGAGACCCACGGGCCCTAAAAGAGCCCAGTACCCTCCTTTACTCGAAACCCTTCCCGATATATTCAACGCCCTTATGGCCGCCAACGCGCTCACATTGCCAAAGGAGAGGACGATCTTTCCCCAGAATGTGGACACCTCTCGGTATTATGTCTACCATCGGTAGCCCGGTCATAACATAGATCATTATTTTCATTTTAAGGATTATTTATATGATATGAATGACCAGGGCGGTATTGATTGGGATGAGATGAGGTGGTTTATCGCAGTATTGAAGGCACGAAGACCACCCCGGCAGCAGCAGGCTCAACAGCAACCGCAGCAGGTTCAAGAACCTCCACAGCAGCAACAAGCTCTAGCACCACAACCGGACGTGGGGATTGTCCACAATCCACTACGGGAGCACCCACCAAATCAACAGTTGAACCCTGTCACCTCCTTCGATGAAGTGAAGAGAGGGCAAGGGTGGCATGAAAAAAATGCCTCTGTCAGGGCTTTAAACAAAACCTCAAACCAACCACCACGTCTGCTCCGAATAACTTCACAACCAACACCTTTCTTTAAACCTTCCCGTCCCCTCCTACGCACCACTAACCAAGTTCCCTCCACTATCACCAACCCCTTGCCAGCTAGGCCTCTCCTTATTCGCCCTTCACCATCTCCCACACCACAACAAACCCCTCCTCCTTCCACAAATCCTTTGCCGCCTAGGCCACTCCTCATCCGCCCCTCACCAGCACCCATCCCTATTTTCGCTACCATTAACCCTACCCCGGCAAGGATTATCTCACTCCAACCTACACCGATCGCAAATCCTTCACCTCCACCTAGGCCTCTCCTTGTCTAGCCTACACCTCCTCCAACCACCCGTACATCACCTATCTCTTCTAACTCCGCTCCCATTCCTATCCCTCTAGCTTCCACTAACCTTTAGCCGACAAGGCCCCTCATAAGGGTTCCCTCTTCGGTCGCTCCATCTCCACCATCTGTTAACCCCGATATCTCTTCCACATCCACCAATCCCCCGCCTAACCAAAGCCCGACAGAGGCACGATCGTCACAAACTATGGTGCTCCATAGTGGACGGATATTCCACCGTGTGTTTCCACAACGGGAGCAAGAGCCCGCACAGGGGCATGAGAAACAAGAACAAGAACAAGAATCCATACTGGGCACCCAATATGATCTGTTAAAATATTTGGAGAAAACCCCGGCAAGGATTTTGATTTTGGAATTGATTAAGAGATCTACCGTGCGCCAACAAGCTTTAAAGTAGTATCTACAAAAGGTGATGGTCAATGAAGACATCCCAACTGAACAGATCACTTCAGTCTTAACCTCGGTACGTGACCACCTGGCTATTATTTTTCATGAACATGAGTTAGCTCCAAGGCCGGCCAGGAAGTACACTTTGTGCATCACCGTTGATATTAATAAAGTTGTTGTTAAACAATGTTTGGTAGATACTGGAGTGTCCATCAATGTGCTGCCTCACATCACTTTAAAAATGTGTGGCATTCCAGACAGTGAGATACGACCGTCGACCATTACAGTCATAGCTTATGATAACACAAAGAAGCCGCCTCTGGGTATGATTACTTTGAAAGTTGGGCTGGGTCCTGTGTCAATTACAACAGATTTTCACATTTTAGACATGGATCTGACTTTTAATGGTATTTTGGGCCGTCCGTATATTCAAGAGCTTGATGCCGTGCCCTCTACAAACCATCAATGTATAAAGTGTCCACATAAAGGGCGCATCATCAAAGTCACCACTATGCCTATCCTGCCGTCAGTTGATATACATTCTGCAACCTCAGTACCCTCTATATGGCCGGCTAACAGGCCCTTGTTATCAGTGTTGGATCTTGCCAATCCGTGGCATGACTTGTTAAGGCCACCAGTTTCATCTTCTATATCAGTACCAACATCACCACTACCTTCCAAGGGGAAGAAAAAAAAGAATATGGTGAATACCCCAGGTTGGAATATCATGATGAGAATGGGGTACAGATCTGGCAAAGGCTGGGGTATCAGTCTCCAAGGTAGAGTGAAGCCCATCAAGGATTGCAAGCTTATTCCCTGAGGCGGCCTTGGCTACGAGGGGCCGGTGAATGAGAAATGTGATGAAAATGAAAAGAAGCCATGGGCTGCTATGACTTCTACTCTCAAGACGGACATACGGCCGCTTACCTGGACCTTGTACACTCACTTTGTGAAGGGGTACGCTCACCAGGCCGACGACCAAACTACAAAGATTACTTCATTGCTAGACCACCAAGATGTGCATTCACGCCAATTTGCTCGCCATCTAGAGCCCCTAGTCACATATAAGGTGATGCGGGACGAGACCACAGACACGACAAGCTCGTGACTGTCCCTTAACGAGGGAAGCGTCAGACGTGCGCGGTTGAGAAACCGGTAATGAGCTAGGGTGATCGGCTCTCTCGTGTGCCCGGATCGGGTCACGGGATGGTGTCGCACTCTCTCGCAGCAGCGGTAATGAATAGATAAAGCGAGCTAGATATCCCTACACATGTTCTCTAGCAGCGGCATAAACAAATTTATATGAAGTAAGCAAAATGCCAAGTAAGGGAGCGAATGTGATACCTCCACGCGCTCGGCGTGGGGAAGACGGACCCGGCCGAAACTCGTACTCCCGGGATAAATATTACACAATGTTGACAGCAATGAAATATCATCCACTCCACGTAGGGAGGTAAAGGGCTACACAACTGGGCCCGGGAGGACCGAATTCGGGTTGACGGCGAGCATTCCCTAGGCCCCCATTAACCCACCATTCAAAACAAAGGAGAGATCTCTCCTCCCTCTCTCCTTCCCAACCTAAATTCGCATCTCCCCCTCCCTCCACTTGCTAGACCACCTCCCAGCCCCCTTTCTGCCCCTCCCACACCTTGAATCACCCCCTAACAGACCCCCACATAGTCAGGTGTCACCCCCACACCCATCCACCCTATTTCCCACCCCATCTACTCCGTCTCCCATCACCTTTCATCACCCTATCCAACTCAGTTCGCTGCCAGCAGAAGAAGCTCCACTTGCAGAGACTGCCCCAGTGCTGTCTGACGTCATCTGGAAGTGCACTATATATCGCCGTAAAGGTCTTCCAGTCTTCTTCGCAGGCGAGGTGGAATCGTCTTGTTCCGACTTCACTACAGATCGTGGTGCCCATTCTCGTGCGGCTGCGCCAGTTTTGAGCCAGAACCTGAGGTCCGTTTTGCAGAGGCTGCACCGACGTCAACAGCACGATTCAGCCTGAACTCTCTTCTGAGAGTTGTTTCTTCTCCAAATCCTCAACATTCCCGAGGTAGAATCGTCTCGTTCCGACCTCACTACAGATCGTGGTGCCCATTCTCGTGCGGCTGAGCCAGATTTGAGCCAGTACCTGAGGTCCGTTTGGCAGAGCCTGCACCGACATCAAAGGCACGATTCAGCCTGAACTTTCTTCTGAGAGTTGCTTCTTCTCCACGTCCTCAATGCTCCCGAGGTGGTCTCGCTGCGTTCTGACTCCGGCACAGTGCGTGGCGCCCGTTCTCGTCCGACTGCGCAACCAAGACCAGAACCTGAATCACAGCTGCAGTGCAGGAGCTACCACGGCCACACCCCTCAACTTCTGAAGGGGCCACTTGGCCGAGAGCTACTACCACAATGCATCCACCATCACCAACAAGCGGTGTCCCTTTCGGCATCAGGAAGAGCCTTTTCCAATTTTTCTCTCCCGGGTGCGCAGAACAGATCGTTCAGGTCCTGCCCTGACCCCCCCTCACTCAACGGACCTCTCCTCGCCACCCCGACATCGTCTGGTGCCCATCTTGGTTGATGATTGGAGAAGACTCGTCCACGGTCGTCCTCGACTTAATCCTGACATGTTTGGACTTCGGGAGCTGCCGTGGTGACTTCATCCATCCGCTGCTGCTCCCTGGGAACAGTCCGCGTCTGAGCGCAAGGACCCTGTTCCAGAGCCCGTCCCCACCAGCGACGACTTCAGGACCGCCCACAAAAATTCACAGGCGTCCTTGGGTCCGTCAGCAACGTTTCGTCTCTGGATTCATCAACTTCCGAGCTCGGTGGAGTGCGTGACAGCTTCAACATCGCCTCACTGTCCGGTCATCTCAGAACCAAGCAGATCATCCGGCACTTGCTTAAGTCGATTTCCCCCCTCCCCGCCTGGCCGGCTTAGTGCCCCTCCCTGTGTGGAGGTAGTGTTTACGTGTAAACCTTACTTTCCCACCCCTAGTCCAACCCTCCTATGTGAGGAGTAGTGGATGTAATTAATTTCAACAGGTTGAAGCTTCATCGACGCAGCGTGCGGGTGGCCCACGCTTCCCCGCTCGCCCTCGTCTCCGGCCGGGATCGGTGTATTCACACTGATCAAGTGAGCTTCGGGTTGCACTACTCTACTGGAATTTCTTTGCTTGTTTAGTAATACCTCTTAGTGCCGTCGGTTGGTGAGTGAGTGCCCGATCTCAAAAATATCATCGATTTGAGCGACCACCGCGGAGTGAGTTGAGAGTGCGACCCTACATCCCACGCCCTTGGCGTGCCGGCCGCCCTTGATATTGGGCATCCCTTGCCCATTGGGGTCCATCCTTAGCTGGCCATACCATTGGAACCTTTTGGTCCAACCTCGGACCCACACCGCCATCGCCGGTCCACCTACGGACCCGAGTGTGCCAACGCGAGTGAGTCCGCTTGTGAGATATCGCCGTTCGGTCCGGATTGCTTGCAAATTCTAGGTCCGAGGAGTCGTGGTGTCGCATCAATTGGTATGAGAGCAAGTTTTAGACTTGTCTCTACGAGTCTAGTCCTAGGGCATTATCATTTGAGTCTCCCTTGCATCATGTTTTTCATCACTCCATTGCATGACCACCCTAGAGAGATGTCCCAAACATCCATGGACCAATTTGACACTGTCACCAACAAGATTCATAACTAACTAGATACCCTCACCTCTCGGCTTGATCGGCTTGAAGCAAAAGGGAACCACGGCCCTAGAGCTTGGTCACCTCGGGATGGATTTAGAGCCAATGAACCCCCACTTAGGAGCAATGGCCTTAGATTCTTGCCTCCCCGAAATGAATTTGGATGGGAACCCAAAGGACCCATGGACTCATTGGAAGATATAAAGATTGAGATTAGGAAGATCTTCACTCCCCGACCTTCCCACTCCTACCTTGAGAACCATAACCCGAGGAGCACTCCAACTCCCCCTTTCCCTCCCAGTCAACCCAAGACCTCCCTTAGGGCCCAAACTCCACCACCCCAAATGATTCCACTCCCTATCACCACCACCATTCAAACCAAATTGGCCTCCACCCAACCCAACATTCCCCATCAAACCTACACCCCACAAGCTTCCACAAATCCTCCTCCCACCCCCTTCCAAAAGGAACTTAAGGAGGTGACCGAAGTCTATGAGGCTCCCCTAGATTTGGAAGAAGAATATGAAGCCCAATTGAGTCAAGAGAACGCATTCCTTCCCAAAGAAAACCCACTGAGCCAAATTGGGTACACCCTCCCCTATGAGTTACAAGATGCCCAACCTAGGCCTCCACTACTACCCCTCCCCACTCTATCCCAAGTCCCCCATTACCCACCACCCAAAGAGCACCACATGCCAGTCACCATCACCCCACCCAAAAAGGACCTACTCACCTCCTTGGTAGAGGAACCCATGATCCCCACACCCGACCCCCTAGTAGGGAACACCCCAGAACCACTCCCCATCTTGGAGGAAAGTCATGGCCAAAACGAGGAAGAAATTTCACCTTTCATGCCACCCCAAATTTGGAGTAAACTTATCATAAGTGGGCCCTTGGTTAGATGGCTTGTGGAAAACCGGGCTCACCCTATCCTGCCCCATGCTTACCCTTCCATGGAAGAACACCTCCCCATAGTACCCTTATCCACCTGTCACACCACAATGCAATCATCCTATCAGGTGGAAACATTAGGGGATCTTCTTAAGGGTATAGCTTGGCAAATGGAGCTAACTGGCAAGTTGACTATAGTAGCCGACCGACCTAGGAGCCTTGACCTCCTACACCTATGTGTCGGATCCATCTCCTCTATTTACACTGTGGGCTGCTACACTAGCGACCTTCTTTTACTCCTCCCTACACCCGACGAGCCCGATGCTATCCACAAACTAGAGTTGCTTGTCTCAGGTAGAACATCTAGTCCTCCATTCATGGCCGACCATCCCACCAAGAACTTTGGCCCGATCATTTTACTAGAGGAGGAGTGTCCGCCATCAAATGGTTGTGAGGACTATGAGGACCTAGAGTTCCTCTCCTTAGGTGACCCTTACCATGACCCCTTCGATCCCTTCCTATGCCCCCCCACCTTACTCACCACCAACCTTTTCCTACCCCAACCGACCTTATTGGACCAAGCCCACACCATTTTCCTAGACCCCTTTGACCCCTATGAGTGGAAACTCTCACACCAAGCCATATACATAAGAGAAACCATTTGGATGGGAATGCATGTGCCACTACATTTTGCATCATTTGGTAGGGCTAGTAGGCCCAGTCATCTCATACCTGTCACATACACTTTAGGCCCAATGCATGACTGGCTCACATTTGGATGTGATGGTCCTCCCTCATTCATCATTGATCATATGCATGTTAGGAGCATCTACGGGTGTCCGGGTCCCTCGGCATTCATCACCACTTTGAGTGATAGGTTCCCCTACAGATACCATGGCCCTCCAACCATTGTCATGAAGCCCCTGCATGATAGGGCCACTTGTGGCTGCCCCAGTCCACTTAAGTTCATCAAGGTCCACATGGCATCACAACATGATAGGTCAAATTATGGTTGCCCCGGTCCACCTTTACACACCAAGCTTTTCACACCCACACCGCATCATAGTGCATGGCATACGCATACACGCAAGCAATTCGCAATGAGCGGTGAGGATCACAAAGAGTGGATGAGAGCTCGCGAGCGCCACTTGGAGTTTCAAGTAGGCGAGTTGGTGATGATGGCATCGGAGTGGCTCTACCTTAGGGTCACCTCCCATTCGAGGGCACGAGGACTTGGACCTTTCCCTGTTCCTAGTGGCTTTGGCAACACAGCTTATGGATTGAACTCACCAATGCGTTATGGGATATACCCCACTTCTCACGTGGCAGACTCGGCAGCTTATATGGGCACCGCGGTGGATCCTAGTGAGTGCTTTGAGCCTATACCTTCCTTTAAGAGGGACACCCCGGAGAGCCAACACACAAAAGCCTTGAGAGCCTGACGTGTGCACATAGGGGCAATACTAGGCAAGTAGGGTTCCATCACCAGCAAGAGGGTGTGCCCAAGCCACCTTGAGAGGATGAAGAACCGTCCCCTGGTCGCAGATGCGGGTTGAGTTTGGAGGTTGAGGTTCGCCCTGAGCTGCTTTGGAGGACCGCTCCCCCGGTGGACCCATACTCGACGGAGTCGAGTTTTCCGCACCCCGGGGGTATGATGAGGACATCACCAACTCTCCCCTTTGTTCGAGGATCCCGATGCTCGCCAGCTATGCTACATCCTGTCCGCCACTATATTTCGAGTCATATGATGTAATTTTTCATTTTCTTATCATGTACTTTTCCTTTTATTTGAGTCCAATACCTAGGTTAGGTAGCTATTTACCTAAGTCTAGAGTCATTATGTTGGTTAATGGGCCCAATTATATGGGCTAGGCCTAGGGGCGCCCCCTTCCCCTTGGTTATGTGTTAGTAGTCCAAAAGTCAGGGACTTATGTGAAAATGTGGGATTCCTATAAATAAAGACCACAATCCCTCATTTGGAAGCTAATGAATTATTGAGTAAAAAAACTTGCCACAAGAATTGTGCCCCCCCTCTCTCTAGCTCTCTCTCTCTCTCTAGCTCTCTCTCTCTCTCTCTAGTTCTCTCTCTCTCTAAAGGGGGCGAACCCCATTCTCTCTCCTCCCCACCCCCAAATTCAAAATTCACTCTCTCTCCTCTCTATTCACCTCTAATTAAGACCCCTCCCCCTTCCCCATACCTCTCATTTAAGTCCCCTCCAACCCTTAGGTGGAATCCCCTTCTCCTAGGCACCTCTCCCTCCTCCCAAGCAACAGTTCCCTTCCCCATACAACCTTTCATTTTCCCAAGGGAGAATCCCTTCTCCCAAGCACCCCTTCCCCTCCCCAAGGCAACCCTTCCCATTTCCTAGGCCCCCATTAACCCCTCCATTAACCCACCATTCAAAACAAAGGAGAGATCTCTCCTCCCTCTCTCCTTCCCAACCCAAATTCGCATCTCCCCCGCCCTCCACTTGCTAGACCACCTCCCAGCCCCCTTTCTGCCCCTCCCACACCTTGAATCACCCCCTAACAGACCCCCACATAGTCAGGTGTCACCCCCACACCCATCCACCCCATTTCCCACCCCATTCACTCCGTCTCCCATCACCTTTCATCACCCTATCCAACTCAGTTCGCTGCCAGCAGAAGAAGCTCCACTTGCAGAGACTGCCCCAGTGCTGTCTGACGTAATCTGGAGGTGCACTATATATTGCCGGAAAGCTCTTCCAGTCTTCTTCGCAGGCGAGGTGGAATCGTCTTGTTACGACTTCACTACAGATCGTGGTGCCCATTCTCGTGCGGCTGCACCAGTTTTGAGCCAGAACCTGAGGTCCGTTTTGCAGAGGCTGCACCGACGTCAACAGAATGATTCAGCCTGATCTCTCTTCTGAGAGTTGTTTCTTCTCCAAATCCTCAACGCTCCTGAGGTAGAATCGTCTCGTTCCGACCTCACTACAGATCGTGGTGCCCATTCTCGTGCGGCTGCGCCAGATTTGAGCCAGTACCTAAGGTCCGTTTGGCAGAGCCTGCACTGACATCAAAGGCACGATTCAGCCTGAACTTTCTTCTGAGAGTTGCTTCTTCTCCACGTCCTCAACGCTCCCGAGGTGGTCTCGCTGCGTTCCGACTCCGGCACAGTGTGTGGCGCCCATTCTCGTCCGACTGCGCAACCAAGACCAGAACCTGAATCACAGCTGCAGTGCAGGAGCTACCACGGCCACACCCCTCAACTTCTGAAGGCGCCACTTGGCCGAGAGCTACTACCACAAGGAATCCACCATCACCAACAAGCGGCGTCCCTTTCGGCATCAGGAAGAGCCCTTTCCAATTTTTCTCTCCCGGGTGCGCAGAACAGATCGTTCAGGTCCTGCCCTGACCCCCCCTCACTCAACGGACCTCTCCTCGCCACCCCGACATCGTCTGGTGCCCATCTTGGTTTCTGATCGGAGAAGACTCATCCACGGTCGTCCTCGACATAATCTTGACACGTTTGGACTTCGGGAGCTGCCGTGGTGACTTCGTCCATCCGCTGCTGCTCCCTGGGAACAGTCCGCGTCTGAGCGCAAGGACCCTGTTCCAGAGCCCGTCCCTGCCAGCGATGACTTCAGAACCGCCCAAAAAACTTCACAGGCGTCCTTGGGTCCATCAGCGACGTTTCAGCTCTGGATTCGTCGACTTCCGAGCTAGGTGGAGTGCGTGACAGCTTCAACATCGCCTCCCTGTCCGGTCATCCCAGAACCGAGCAGATCATCCGGCACTTGCTTAAGTCGATTTCCCCCCTCCCCGCCTGGCCGGCTTAGCGCCCCTCCCTGTGTTGAGGTAGTGTTTACGTGTAAACCTTACTTTCCCACCCCTAGTCCAACCCTCCTGTGTGAGGAGTAGTGGATGTAATTAATTTCAACAGGTTGAAGCTTCATCGACGCAGCGTGCGGGTGGCCCACGCTTCCCCGCTCGCCCTCGTCTCCGGCCGGGATCGGTGTATTCACACCGATCAGGTGAGCTTCAGGTTGCACTACTCTACTGGAATTTCTTTGCTTGTTTAGTAATACCTCTTAGTGCCGTCGGTCGGTGAGTGAGTGCCCGATCTCAAAAATATCATCGATTTGAGTGACCACCGCGGAGTGAGTTAAGAGTGCGACCCTACATCCCACGCCCTCGGCGTGCCGGCCGCCCTTGATATTGGGCATCCCTGGCCCATTGGGGTCCATCCTTAGCTGGCCATACCCTTGGAACCTTTTGGTCCAACCTCGGACCCACACCGCCATCGCCGGTCCACCTACGGACCCGAGTGTGCCAACGCGAGTGAGTCCGCTTGTGAGATATCGCCGTTCGGTCCGGATTGCTTGCAAATTCTAGGTCCGAGGAGTCGTGGTGTCGCATCACTTATGGGAAAAATGGATGGGTTAAGTGATCGCATGGAAGTGTTAAGCACTCGAGTGGATAGAATGGAAGGGTTGAGTACCCAAGTGAATGATCTAGGCACCCGCCTAGAAGAAAGGATGAAGGCCGTAGAGGATAGGGCCGCCGGGTCTAGCCAGTCCGTTCAGGGATTGGTCGGGAGAGTCACCGCACTAGAGAGAGGCCCAGCCGAAGCACCCCCGATTGCCCCAGTCCAGGCACCCGTCCCACCTACACAAGGTCAACCGGAGCCGGGTCAACAACCAGTGACTCCAAGGGTTCAAGGGATAGCTAATAGGAGGCACGAATTCCCCGAGGTGCATGACTATGAGTCCGAGAATGAGCATCGGGGATATGGTCATGATCGTCATCCTGTACGGCGTACCCACGACCAAGATATGGATGAACAGGCCCTTCGGACCGTTCGGGCCGACCCTCCCACCTTTGACGGGTCCTTAGACCCAAAGGTCTATCTTGATTGGGAGGTTGGCATGGATCGATACTTTGAGTGGTTCGAGATGTCAGACCAAAGGAAGGTCAAATTTTCCAAGATGAAACTTTTAGGTCAGGCCCAAACATATTGGAGGAACATGGAGAACCTATTGTTTCATCGTCATGAACCCCCGATCGATACGTGGACCGAGATGAGGGAGAAGCTTAGGAAGAAGTATCTCCCTATCTCCTACCGCCAGCGTCTGATAGAGAGGTGGCAAAGTCTCACCCAAGGAGACCAGTCCATCACGGATTACATCGCCGAATTTGATGAATACTACTTGCGATGTGATGCCACGGAAGAGGATTCCCTTACCGTCTCTCGGTTTCGGCGTGGTCTACGCCCGCACCTACGGTATGAGCTTCTCCGCCGCAAGGTGGACAAGCTAGAGGATGCATACCAAGTTGCTCTCGAAATGGAGCAATTCGAGGGTGAGTTCGAGTCTATTCCCTGGTGGAGCCCCGCTCCTCCCCGTAGTGATTCCCGTGGCTCCTTAGGTTCATACCCGAGGGGACCCATGGCTCGTCCTCAGGAGCCCGCCCGTCAGGAGCACTTCGCTCCTAGACCTCGACCTCCCCCACCACGGGATCTACCTCCACCACATCCACCGGCACCCATTCCCCGTCCCCCGGCACCCATAGCCCGTCCCCTGGCCCCGACACTTCCTCCACTGTTACCCACGGCACCTACACCTGCACCCTTGTTGCCTACACCCCCTACCCGTCGGGAGGATAAGGGTAAGGCCCCTCTTATCGGAGAGAGTAGTCGGTCACGAGTGCAGTGTTTCCACTGTCACGGGTTTGGCCACATTGCCAATGAATGCCCCGCCCGTGCAACCCTAGCCCTAGGGGTTGGAGATACCTTACCTTCTGAGCTTGAGTGTGTCGATTATGAGGCCGACCAAGCACTAGCCGATGAGCACTATGCCTTGGGGGGAGAGCTGGGCGACTCATCCATCGCCCAGGATGCCGCCACTTAGTGGGCTTGATGTCACCACCTTAGTCTAGGGTCATATATGAGTCGGTGTGTTTTCCTTGTGTGGTTTGTTTTGTGTGGTTTATTTGCATGGTTTGTGTGTCGTTTATCTGCATGTGTCTTGTGCAAGCTCGTTGTCGTTCTCTTATGAGTAAGAGGCGAGTGGACTAATGCGATGAGTATGGGATCGGTTCTACATCTATACCCGGATCAGTCACCTACAGGGACTCAGCGGTGATTCCTAGTGAGTCTTCGAGTTGCTTCCTTCCCTTTGAGAGTGCCCCACCCGGAGTGTCCACCTCTAGCCCATGGCAGCTTGCGCATATCGAGTATATATGGAATGAGCAGGTGACGGTCACTTGGAGTGGAGCATACCCGCGCTACTTGGCACGGTAACGGATCCGCCGGAGTACTCGAGCATCCATACCCCTACTCGACGGTGTCGAGTTCCTCCCACCCGGGCAGAGTTGATGGGAATCGACGCCGAGCCAGTACTTTTCATATTGTATTTATATCCTTTAGTTTATTTTTATATCCACGGGAAAGTATACACGCAATTGTATGGCTTTATCGGCCAATGCGTCATTCCCATGGATTGTGTGGGTTTCTATGTAATTTGTCAGTACGACCAGCAAGGGGGCCCCCAGCCCTTTCCCATTGGTCCATGTCATCCATGTGGGGCTGGTCAACCATCCTAGGTGGCCATCTAGAAGGGTTGAATGCCATTTGACCACATGGGAGACAAGTTGTCACGCCCCGAGCGCG
The DNA here is from genome assembly GCA_022559845.1 of Amorphophallus konjac. Classification (NCBI taxonomy): domain Eukaryota; kingdom Viridiplantae; phylum Streptophyta; class Magnoliopsida; order Alismatales; family Araceae; genus Amorphophallus; species Amorphophallus konjac. Next base: position 58,533,142 of record CM040124.1, on the reverse strand, counting down.
GAAGATACCCGGATATGCGCGACGAGTTTATATCAATCATGTCAATCAGAGTGGTCGTGTATTCGACACAAAGACAGAGATGCGCAAAATAGCAAGATAACCCAATCCTTTATGGATAGACTATTACAAATCCAATACTCTGGTTAATAAAATGAAAAGTACATAGTTGACTCAAGAAAATAGGAAAAAGACTAGATGACACTTGGACTAGCTCTAGCTCTTTCACTCGGGACTTTCCCCATCCGATTGACTTCCATCGTCGTCGGACTTACCTGAAAAGTAAAAAGGGACAAACGGAATGAGCGAATGCTCAGTAGGAAATTATATCTCAAGTACTAGCAAGGGGTTTAAGTAATTACATTTTCATGAATGCAATGAAGCTATGCATGCTCGCATAAAACGACAAGATAGAGAAAATGTAATATCAAGGAATTAAGATGGACAAATCATGAACTTTCAATAAGATAACAAGACATTTGAGATATTCAAGTAAGTACATTTAACAAGTCATGTCAAGAACTTTGGCTATCATGTAGCAAGCAAGTAAATTACCCTTTTTCGGGCCACGCATTTCATGTCAAGTCAAGTACGATTTCAAGCACAAGATTTATGTGGAATGTCCAATCTAGAAAGTAAAGTACTTGGTATAATGCCAGATACCTTATCATTTTAACTCCCATGGGCACAAGTACTTTCGGGTGCTCCTCCCAGGACCAGATCGGGCCCTATATGCGCAGGCATTTATCATGTGTTTTGACATCCACTCTTATATATATATAGCCAATTTTTGAATTTCAATAATCAAGCTTGTAGACATGTATGACAACTTTCACAGAATGGAGTCCAAAAATATGACAAAGGACATAGAACGGCGATAATAACGGTATAATCACGATATCGATAAAACTAGGTAGAATATGGTTCCCTTAACTTGGGTACCATGACAAATCAATATGGACATTCTTTATATAGAATTGAGATCCACATGAACAGTATATCAAAGGTAAGATACCCTCATTCTTATCATAGAATTGAGGTTTACAAGAATGACATGATATGGCATGATATCATCATCCCATTAAGAATTTCTTATGATATACTCTTTGTATAATCATAAGGGCCGGTATACCATGTTTCTTTAGATTGACATGGCAAAGATCGTGTAATGGGTTTTTAGGGTACAACCAGCTCAGTCGACCTTGAGAGAATCCAAGGTACGAGGAGTCTTACGGAGGTCTCTATGACTAACTCGCTAGTCCAAAGGAACGGAATGTCCAATGGAGAGCTTGTATATCAATGAGAATTGAGTGTGATCGATAAAACAATCGTGAAACATGGGACTATACTCACGGAGTGGAGAATAGTGCCGATATATATATTATATAACATATGAAACCATCGGTTAACAGAAACAGTGGAAAATCAGTTTTACAATAAAGTAACGACTTAAGCAGAGTCGTTTATCAAGTAATTAACGCCTAACAGAAGGGCGTTTACACATGTTTCCATTTTTCAGAATTTCAATATTTCATTAATTTATCTAAAACGTGCCCTGGACAGGGGCGTTTCTTTGCAATAAGACGACTACAGTAGCAGGCGTCTTTTTATTTACAATATTTTACAGAACATATTTATTTTCAGAAATTATCAAAAACGCGCCCTTGGCAGGGGCGTTAATCATTAAATTCTTATTTTTACAGAATATATTGTTCGGGATTTTAACAGAAACGTGCCCTATGAAGGGGCGTTACTTTTCAATTCACGCCCTAGTATCGGGCGTTAGTCCAGTGAAAGACGACCTAGCCACGGTCGTGAATTCAAGAAATACCATGAATTTTCATGGGCAGTAATAATTTCAGGATAATAGAATTCATGGAGAACGAATGTATGGTCATGATAATAAAATTAACAGGTTTGAAGACATATGATCATGCATTATTGTAGAATCATGATTTCATAGATAATCAATTCTTAACATGGGTGATTAATGATTAAATGAAATTAACGCCTGTGTACAGGGCGTCAAATCTAAAATTGACGACCTGATCAAGGTCGTTTCTTTACAAGTAGCGCCCTTGTTTGGGTCGCGTATTTCAAAATCACGCCCTTGGTAAGGACGTTCCTTTCAAAAATTCAACAGAAACGTTTAAAACTTAGGAAAACTATATGCAGGTGTATGCTCATATGATTTCACTACGATTCTTATATACTTTGGGCTACATACTTGAGAAAATCCTACCTTAATTGATATCTGGAGAGGGGACACGTGAATAACTTGATAAGAACACACTGAAGCTTCTAATACCCTTGATAGCAGCAGTATGCAGATCGGACAGGAAGAAGAAGAAAATTTTAGTTGATGAAGATGATGGAGATGATGATCTTCAATCAACCTGTAGGGGAAGAAAAAGGAAGGAAGGTGAGGATATAATCGAAGTTAGGGAAACGGTTGAAGAACATTACCTTGTTCTTCGGCAGTAGCTGTGGAGCTTCCTACAAAGAAAAGTCAATGAAGATTTATCAGTTCTTCATGCAGTCGAAACAGAGGGCAAAAGAACATAAGAAGAACATATGTTCTTCACTTACCGTGCAGCAGCAGGTCGATCGTCCAAATAGGTTTAGGGTTCGGCTGTCAAGAGTCTTTATAGGATTTTGGGAAATCCTATTAGGGTTAGTGATTGTGTGGAAGTAATACTTCCATGATAGAGTCATTACCACCTTTTAACTCTTTCTAATACTTATCCATTACCCTGGATAAGCTCCCGTGTCGAACGGTTCACGAATGGAATTAACGACTTTGGTCAGGTCGTCGATTCTTGAATTGACGACCTGCTTCAGGTCGTTTCTTAATAAGCGCCTTGTGTAAGGGCGTTCTTTTCTTTAAAACACGCCCAAGATTCGGGCGTTTCTTGGCCTTACCCTCTTTTGACGTTGGAATTTGACGCCGTGTAGTGAGGGCGTCACTTCTTGAATAACGCCTTTGATAGAGGCGTTTATTATTAAATTAACGCCTTAATGAGAGGCATTATTTGCATCTTGGGTTTTATTCCTCCATTTAACCCTCTTCTTATTATCTGTATTATATATATATTTTTTAATTCATTTATCAGGGTTGCTACACCCTCCCCCACTTAAAAAGAATTTGGTCCCCAAATTCAATTGCATATTATGTATACACGCGGAGAGTGTAGAGTATATACCTCTTAGAACAACTCGGGAAATCGTTTCTTCATAGATTCCTCGGTCTCCCATGTCGCTTCGTGTTCAGTATTCTTATTCCATTGCACCTTGAGCATTGGAATAACCTTATTCCTTAGAGCTCGTATTTCTCGATCTAAGATCTTCATAGGCTTCTGTTCATAGGTGAGATCTTTCTGGATCACCAGATCTCCATGTTCAATAATATGAGATGGATCGTGTACATACTTCTTCAACATAGATATATGAAATACATTATGTACCTCGGATAATTGAGGAGGCAACGCGATGCGATAAGCAACCTCGCCAACTCTTTCGAGTACCTCAAATGGTCCGATGAATCTTGGCGTAAGCTTGCCCTTAACACCAAATCTTCGTATGCCACGTCCAGGCGATATTTTAAGAAATACATGATCTCCAACCTGGAATTCAAGATCTCTTCTCCTTGTATCAGCATAAGCCTTTTGTCTGGTCCGAGTAACTTGCAATCTTTCTCTGATTACTTGTATCTTCTCAGTTGTATCCCTTACCATGTCTGGACCTAACAGTTGTATCTCTCCAACTTCGTTCCAGCATAAGGGTGATCGGCAACTCCTTCCATATAAAGCTTCGAAAGGTGCCATTTGGATACAAGCTTGGTAGCTGTTGTTATATGCAAACCTTTCCGGGATGATATTGTATATTGAAGTCGAAGTCCTTGAGATATTCAAGCCAGCGTCTTTGTCTCATGTTTAGCTCCTTTTGTGAAAATAGATATTTGAGACTTTTGTGATCGGAGTATACAGTAAACTGCACTCCATATAAGTAGTGTCTCCATATCTTTAGGGTAAATACCACCGCGGCCAGTTCTAAGTCATGGACGGGGTAATTCTCCTCATGCTTCTTCAGTTGACGTGAAGAGTATGCTATGACCTTTCCTTGTTGCATTAGGACACATCCGAGGCCAATGCCAGAAGCATCTGTGTAGACCTCGAATTTTTCTCCTTCTATTGGTAGAGCTAACACCGGAGCTGTAGTGAGATGATCTTTAAGAGTTTGGAAACTTCTTTCACATTCCTCACTCCATTTATATCGGATCTCCTTGCGAGTTAACCTTGTAAGGGGCACGGTGATCTTGGAGAAGTCTTTGATGAATCGTCGATAATATCCTGCAAGACCTAAAAAACTTCTGATCTCGCTTGCATTGGTTGGTTTTTCCCAGTTTCTAACAGCTTCGACCTTTGACGGATCTACTGATAATCCATCTTTTGAAATCACATGTCCTAGAAAAGCCACTTCTTCAAGCCAGAATTCACACTTGCTGAGTTTTGCATATAATTGACTTGTCCTCAAGACTTGCAATGCAATCCTCAAATGCTTTTCATGTTCTTCCTTAGTCTTGGAATATATCAATATATCATCAATGAAGACTACTATGAATTGATCCAAGTAAGGCCTGAATATACTATTCATTAACTGCATAAAGGCAGCAGGGGCATTTGTTAGTCCAAAAGGCATAACAACAAATTCGTAATGGCCATACCTGCTTCTGAATGCAGTCTTATGAATGTCATCATCCTTGATTCTTAACTGATGATATCCCAACCTGAGATCAATCTTGGAAAAATATTTGGATCCTGAAATCTGATCAAATAACTCATCGATTCTCGGCAGTGGATACTTGTTCTTGATAGTGAGATAATTCAACTGTCGATAGTCGATGCACAATCTCATGGATCCGTCCTTCTTCTTCACAAATAAGACTGGTGCTCCCCACGGGGAAGTACTTGGTCTAATAAACCCTTTTCGAATTAGTTCCATCAACTGCTCCTTCAACTCTTTGAGTTCCGCAGGGGACATTCTATAGGGTGCCTTTGAAACAGGACCAGCACCAGGGACTAAGTCAATGGTGAAGGCCACATTCCTTTGAGGGGGTAATCCCGGCAACTCTTCCGGAAACACGTCCGGGAATTCTTGTACTACTGGAATGTCTTCTAGCTTAGTGTCCTTTGTTTCCTTAACTGTGACAAATGCAAGGAAAGCTGTACATCCTTTCCTGATGAGCTTGCTAGCTCGGAGGGCCGAAATAAGAGGGGAATTGCTCCGACTCTTGGGGCGAGTAAAAACTAATTCTGGAATATCTTTGAAAGCAATTTGGCTATTGCGGCAATCAACTGTTGCCTGGTATTTGGATAACCAGTCCGCTCCTAGTATAACATCATACTCCTTTAGATCGAGGCATATGAGATCTATAGGTAAATTCCTACCTTGAACCATTACCTCACAGTTTTGGTAGTGATGAGTAATATCATTTTCACTTCCAAGAGGAGTAGTTAGAACTATTTTTATCCATTCTGGTTCTAACGGTAACGGGTCGGCAAACTTCTTAGAAATAATGGAATGCGATGCACCCGTATCAAATAAGACATAAGCACTTTTGGAACAAACTGTTAATGTACCTTCTACCAGTCCACCTTCTTCTTGCTCGGTCTCCTTTATTGCATGAAGTCGAGCGTTCTTTGTCACCGGGCGTTTACCGTCACCGGCTTGGTCATTCATCAATGGACAATCGGGAATCCGATGTTCGCGACTCTCACAATGGAGACAAGCTCCTAATTTCCTCCAGCATTCTTCTGTCTTGTGACCAGCCTTGTCACAATGCTTGCATACTGTATTAGAAGGGGTAGTTGTGATAGAGAAAGGCTTGATCTTTTTGAACTTATGGTCTGGAGAGGAAGAACCTCCATTATTGGGCCTCTTCTTGAAATTGGGTTTGAAAGAACCCGAACCCGTGACTTGTTCCTTCTTGTCTTTCCCACGGATCCTATCAGATAGTTCCGTGGCATCTTCAAGTAGTTGAGCTCGGCGCACGATTTCAGAATAAACTTGAATATCCATCGGCGCTAGCTGAGTAATATAGTGGGGCCTAAGCCCATTAAGAAATCTTCGGGCTTTCATCTTCTCCGTGCTAATCAAATGTTTAGCATATCTAGACAACCTGGAGAACTGAGCTTCATAATCTGCTAATGACAAAGTTCATTGCTTTAATGCAGCGAATTCTGCAGCCTTCTTTTCTTGGACTCGGTCCGAGAAATATTTAGCATTGAAGTACTCTACAAATTCTTCCCATGTTACTTGATTCAGATCTATGGTTGCTTCAATAGACTCCCACCAGCATCTAGCATCTTTCTCTAACAGAAATGTGGCTAATAACACCTTATCTTGGTCCGTGCATTGCATGACACGGAATATTCGTTCGGTCTCCCGAACCCAATGCTCGGCATCGTCCGGATCGGTCGATCCCATGAACTTCAGGGGATTCATACTCTTAAAGGCTTGGTGTAAGTTTCCAGCTCATGGAGCACCACCCTGTGCTACCTGTTGTAGCACTTGAGTCATTCCTTGAAGGGTACGCTGCATGTTGCGCCATTGAGCACGTTCGGTAGCCATTATCCTACAATTACAATAACTATATTAGTACGTGACTACATTTTGAAACCAGTACTCTATTTTTAACTTTTAACCCTTGGTTCTACCCAATCTCACTGGTAAAAGGTTTATACTTATCCTTGGACTTGGGTTTTTCCTAGGAATTGAATACCCTAGGCTCTGATACCACAAAAACTGTCACGTCCCGAGCGCGGAAGATACCCGGATATGCGCGACGAGTTTATATCAATCATGTCAATCAGAGTGGTCGTGTATTCGACACAAAGACAGAGATGCGCAAAATAGTAAGATAACACAATCCTTTATGGATAGACTATTACAAATCCAATACTCTGGTTAATAAAATGAAAAGTACATAGTTGACTCAAGAAAATAGGAAAAAGACTAGATGACACTTGGACTAGCTCTAGCTCTTTCACTCGGGACTTTCCCCATCCGATTGACTTCCATCGTCGTCGGACTTACCTGAAAAGTAAAAAGGGACAAACGGAATGAGCGAATGCTCAGTAGGAAATTATATCTCAAGTACTAGCAAGGGGTTTAAGTAATTACATTTTCATGAATGCAATGAAGCTATGCATGCTCGCATAAAATGACAAGATAGAGAAAATGTAATATCAAGGAATTAAGATGGACAAATCATGAACTTTCAATAAGATAACAAGACATTTGAGATATTCAAGCAAGTACATTTAACAAGTCATGTCAAGAACTTTGGCTATCATGTAGCAAGCAAGTAAATTACCCTTTTTCGGGCCACGCATTTCATGTCAAGTCAAGTACGATTTCAAGCACAAGATTTATGTGGAATGTCTAATCTAGAAAGTAAAGTACTCGGTATAATGCCAGATACCTTATCATTTTAACTCCTATGGGCACAAGTACTTTCGGGTGCTCCTCCCAGGACCAGATCGGGCCCTATATGCGCAGGCATTTATCATGTGTTTTGACATCCACTCTTATATATATATAGCCAATTTTTGAATTTCAATAATCAAGCTTGTAGACATGTATGACAACTTTGATAGAATGGAGTCCAAAAATATGACAAAGGACATAGAACGGCGATAATAACGGTATAATCACGATATCGATAAAACTAGGTAGAATATGGTTCCCTTAACTTGGGTACTATGACAAATCAATATGGACATTCTTTATATAGAATTGAGGTCCACATGAACAGTATATCAAAGGTAAGATACCCTCATTCTTATCATAGAATTGAGGTTTACAAGAATGACATGATATGGCATGATATCATCATCCCATTAAGAATTTCTTATGATATACTCTTTGTATAATCATAAGGGCCGGTATACCATGTTTCTTTAGATTGACATGGCAAAGATCGTGTAATGGGTTTTTAGGGTACAACCAGCTCAGTCGACCTTGAGGGAATCAAAGGTACGAGGAGTCTTACGGAGGTCTCTATGACTAACTCGCTAGTCCAAAGGAACGGAATGTCCAATGGAGAGCTTGTATATCAATGAGAATTGAGTGTGATCGATAAAACAATCGTGAAACGTGGGAATATACTCACGGAGTGGAGAATAGTGCCGATATATATATTATATAACATATGAAACCATCGATTAACAGAAATAGTGGAAAATCAGTTTTACAGTAAAGTAACGACTTAAGCAGAGTCGTTTATCAAGTAATTAACGCCTAACAGAAGGGCGTTTACACATGTTTCCATTTTTCAGAATTTCAATATTTCATTAATTTATCTAAAACGCGCCCTGGACAGGGGCGTTTCTTTGCAATGAGACGACTACAGTAGCAGGCGTCTTTTTATTTACAATATTTTACAGAACATATTTATTTTCAGAAATTATCAAAAACGCGCCCTTGGCAGGGGCGTTAATCATTAAATTCTTATTTTTACAGAGTATATTGTTCGGGATTTTAACAGAAACGCGCCCTATGAAGGGGCGTTACTTTTCAATTCACGCCCTAGTATCGGGCGTTAGTCCAGTGAAAGACGACCTAGTCACGATCGTGAATTCAAGAAATACCATGAATTTTCATGGGCAGTAATAATTTCAGGATAATAGAATTCATGGAGAACGAATGTATGGTCATGACAATAAAATTAACAGGTTTGAAGACATATGATCATGCATTATTGTAGAATCATGATTTCATAGATAATTAATTCTTAACATGGGTGATTAATGATTAAATGAAATTAACGCCTGTGTACAGGGCGTCAAATCTAAAATTGACGACCTGATCAAGGTCGTTTCTTTACAAGTAACGCCCTTGTTTGGGTCGCGTATTTCAAAATCACGCCCTTGGTAAGGACGTTCCTTTCAAAAATTCAACAGAAACGTTTAAAACTTAGGAAAACTATATGCAGGTGTATGCTCATATGATTTCACTACGATTCTTATATACTTTGGGCTACATACTTGAGAAAATCCTACCTTAATTGATATCTGGAGAGGGGACACGTGAATAACTTGATAAGAACACACTGAAGCTTCTAATACCCTTGATAGCAGCAGTATGCAGATCGGACAGGAAGAAGAAGAAAATTTTAGTTGATGAAGATGATGGAGATGATGATCTTCAATCAACCTGTAGGGGAAGAAAAAGGAAGGAAGGTGAGGATATAATCGAAGTTAGGGAAACGGTTGAAGAACATTACCTTGTTCTTCGGCAGTAGCTGTGGAGCTTCCTACAAAGAAAAGTCAATGAAGATTTATCAGTTCTTCATGCAGTCGAAACAGAGGGCAAAAGAACATAAGAAGAACATATGTTCTTCACTTACCGTGCAGCAGCAGGTCGATCGTCCAAATAGGTTTAGGGTTCGGCTGTCAAGAGTCTTTATAGGATTTTGGGAAATCCTATTAGGGTTAGTGATTGTGTGGAAGTAATACTTCCATGATAGAGTCATTACCACCTTTTAACTCTTTCTAATACTTATCCATTACCCTGGATAAGCTCCCGTGTCGAACGGTTCACGAATGGAATTAACGACTTTGGTCAGGTCGTCGATTCTTGAATTGACGACCTGCTTCAGGTCGTTTCTTAATAAGCGCCTTGTGTAAGGGCGTTCTTTTCTTTAAAACACGCCCAAGATTCGGGCGTTTCTTGGCCTTACCCTCTTTTGACGTTGGAATTTGACGCCGTGTAGTGAGGGCGTCACTTCTTGAATAACGCCTTTGATAGAGGCGTTTATTATTAAATTAACGCCTTAATGAGAGGCGTTATTTGCATCTTGGGTTTTATTCCTCCATTTAACCCTCTTCTTATTATCTGTATTATATATATATATATATATTTTAATTCATTTCAAATATTCATTTATCAGGGTTGCTACACAAGTGGCTTAATTAATCCACTTGGGGAGGGTTGCCTTGGGGAGGGGAAGGGGTGCTTGGGAGAAGGTATTCTCCCTTGGGAAAATGAAAGGTTGTATGGGGAAGGGGAAAGGTTGCTTGGGAGGAGGGAGAGGTGCCTAGGAGAAGGGGATTCCACCTAGGGGTTGGAGGGGACTTAAATGAGAGGTATGGGGAAGGGGGAGGGGTCTTAATTAGAGGTGAATAGGGAGAAGAGAGAGTGAATTTCAAATTTGGGGGTGGGGAGGAGAGAGAATGGGGTTCGCCCCCTTTAGAGAGGGAGAGAACTAGAGAGAGAGAGAGAGCTAGAGAGAGAGAGAGAGCTAGAGAGAGAGAGAGAGAGCTAGAGAGAGGGGGGGCACAATTCTTGTGGCAAGTTTTTTTACTCAATAATTCATTAGCTTCCAAATGAGGGATTGGGGTCCTATTTATAGGAATCCCACATTTTCACATAAGTCCCTGACTTTTGGACTACTAACACATAACCAAGGGGAAGGGGGCGCCCCTAGGCCTAGCCCATATAATTGGGCCAATTAACCAACATAATGACTCTAGACTTAGGTAAATAGCTACCTAACCTAGGCAAATAAAAGGAAAAGTACATGATAAGAAAATGAAAAATTACATCATATGACTCGAAATATAGTGGCAGACAGGATGTAGCATAGCTGGCGAGCATCGGGATCCTCGAACAAAGGGGAAAGCTGGTGATGTCCTCATCAATAAGAGTTCGGAACATGGTGGCCACTTCATCGGAACTATAGACTCGGGATTCCGCCATTGGTGGTGGTGGGGGTGAGTATTGGGTACCTCGACGAGTGGGCATGCAAACACATCGACTAAAGCAAACACACTAATGTAAAATGATGCGCCTAGACTTAAACCAATATCCGGTACGTGGCGGAGGTAATCGACCCGAAGGTCACTCGCGCAAGTGTGCGGCCTTCCCGATAGGCGTAGCCTAACGTTTGAACAACACCTTTTGATATACCGAATTATCGGGATGAAATGCAATTTAAAAACACTCTCTTTTTTATTTTAGAAATATGATGATCATAGACTCGACTTAAATCGACTAATGACTCGATGTAAATGACACTCTTTTTTTTTTTATTTGGGCACCCTAGACTCAACTCGCTCTGATACCAAATTGATGCGGGATGAGACCACAGACACGACAACCTCGTGACTGTCCCTTAACGAGGGAAGCGTCGGACGTGCGCTGTTGAGAAACCGGCAATGAGCTAGGGTGATCGGCTCTCTCGTGTGCCCAGATCGGGTCACGGGACGGTGTCGCACTCTCTCGCAGCAGCGGTAATGAATAGATAAAGCGAGCTAGATATCCCTACACATGTTCTCTAGCAGCGGCATAAATAAATATATATGAAGTAAGCAAAATGCCAAGTAAGGGAGTGAATGCGATACCTCCACGCGCTCGGCGTGGGGAAGACGGACCCGGCCGAAACTCGTACTCCCGAGATAAATATTACACAATGCTGACAGCAATGAAATATCACCCACTCCATGCAGGGAGGTAAAGGGCTACGCCTGGCTCCGTTCGGCACCGGTCGGAATGACCGGCCACGGATCTGCCGGTTCTATTTTTCGGCGCACGCTCCGGCAAGAACGGACGCTGCGATCAGCCCCGACGTCGGAATGCAACAAAACTGGCGCCGTTGAAAAGCTGATTCAAAGGGCTTCAACCTTATGGGATTACAGAAAAATAACAAAGCCTGAACTTCTGATTGGCGAATTTTGAATGTTACTGTTGTATAGTGTCTGAACTCTCAGACTAGCAGGGAACTTTCCTGAGAGTTACCTTTGACCGATATGTGAACGTCCGAATCTGAGGTTATGGTCTTCATCAAAGTTGTTGGAAATCAAGCTAGAAAATTAGGAATATTTTTGGATCTGGATTTAGGAAAGGCTACGAATTTCTATGATTTTTTCACTAGCAGTGGGTCGGATCTGGAATCTGGCTGACAACACTATAGCTAAGGAAGAACACGAATTTTGAAAAATAGATGAAAGCCTGATCACAAATTAAGAAAATTCGTGGATGTAGGGGATTATGGACAGAACTCCCAGTGAAATTAGGAGGGTTTGGAAAAATCAAAAAAGTGGTCGAAGATGAGAAACTCAGAGCTGTTGTCACTATAGATAGAGACAAAATAGATTTAGGAATGAAAGATGCACGAAAATAGAAAAATATTAAACGAGGGATTTTGGACCTGAAAATGTTTGTAGATGATGGGGTGGAAGATGGGAACACACCATAAAAATTTTAGACCAAGAAGAGGCCGTGGCTGATAGCCGGAATTTCGAGAAGAGACTGCTATCTGCCAAGGACAGAACTTCGACGGTGGCTCGTTGGCTGTCCGACGGCGGCACGAACGGCGGCGGCGGCGACACAGATCACAACCAGAGATTGGGGAAGGGGAATAGATATGATTCCACTCTAGAAAGGGGGGTTGGAGAGGGAAGAACAGCAGGAGGAGGGGAAGGGGGCGCAAGAAGTTTCAAGCATTCAACACAATTTTTTGATTTTTTTCATTAATTTTCAAAGGAAAATACATGGTTTTATATGCTAGGTATCTAATCAATTGTACACCTTTGGATCAAGGGCTTGGGATTGAAGGGCTGGGATGTGGTTTGAACAACACACAAAAACTAATAAAAAATCAAGGGGAGAGGGGCGCCCCCTTGACCATGGTTAAAGGGGTTGAATGGGTAGGTGAGGTAGGTAACCCACCTTGGACTAATTAAGCCACTTGTCTCCCATGTGGTCAAATGGCATTCAACACTTTTAGATGGCCACCTAGGATGGTTGACCAGCCCCACATGGATGACATGGACCAATGGGAAAGGGCTGGGGGCCCCCTTGCTGGTCCTACTGACAAATTACATAGAAACCCACACAATCCGTGGGAATGATGCATTGGCCGATAAAGCCGTACAATTGCGCGTATACTTTCCCGTGGATATAAAAATAAACTAAAGGATATAAATGCAATATGAAAAGTACTGGCTCGGCGTCGATTCCCATCATAAGGCCTTGGAGACCTTAAGGCCGCTTAAAAGATGAAAAATAGATGATCTTGAATGTGAGTGGTACCGATGGTTTGACATGAATGATATTACTATTGATTTGAGCCAACTGTTTATGCCAACTGACCCGGAATGGCCACCACTCATTCATGAGCTGATTGAAAAGCCAGTAGTAATCATCGACAAGATACAACTATTGAGCAACTACACTGATACGGGAGAGCCGGATGTGCCGTTTGAGGCAGATTTCACTATAGACCAGTTGTGGGCCGGACTTTTCCTTGTTAATTCCTCGCACCCATCACTCATCACCTTTTGGTGCTCCAAACTTTTTACCTCCAATATCCCTAGACCACCCGCGGTCCTGATCTCTTTATCTTCTGATTTTCTACGAACTCCATCAATTCCTCCTCTGCTCATCCAGTGTTTCTCTAAACTTTCCATTACACCCTCGCTCGGGCAGTCTCTTATTCAATCCTTTTTCAATGTTTCAATTTCAACTTCATCTTCTACTCCTTCCCACTGCTTCATTATTGAAAATGAAAAAAAATGCCAAAATTCAAACTTTTCAATCCTCTATGTCTGTTGAAGAGACCTCCTATCTTGTTCATGAGTGTGCCCCGACCCAAGGGCCGCTCATTCAAGGTCCGTTAGCGGACCTCTTTTACTCCTCTGATGAGGAGTCTTCTTCTATACCTTCTCCTGTACCCACCTTTTCTTCCTCCTCTTCTTTAGGTTCTAGTAATCAGGCTAGTTCATCTTCCTCTTCTAGTATTAAGAGTCTTGGGGTAATTCCCAATAGGAAGGGCAAGGGTAAGCAGATTTCCCATAGGTTCTTGTTGGATTTAGACAGGAGGTGCCGGGCATGTTTGGCCCTTCCCGAATTTTTGGAGGATCCGATCTCCCTGTTGGACTTGCAACGTGAGGACGCGTGCTCTTTAGATGAAGGATTCTGGGTTTATGAGATTATGAACGATGAAGACCCTATCGAAGAGGGGGATGAAGTACATGATGGATATGAGGATGCGGCTAATGTTTTTGCTAGTGGCATGAGGAGATTCGACGAACCGTCAGTCTCAGTAGAAGAGCCTACCAAAGAAATCAACTTGGGTACCGAGGAAAACCCTAGGATTGTCCTCATCAGTAAGAATTTGCCTCTATCTGAAGAAGAGACACTTATTCAGGTTTTACAAGAATTCAAGGACATGTTTGCATGGAATTACGAAGATATGTCGGGTCTGGATCTAGCGCTCGTCGAGCACCGCTTAACACTTAAGCCAGGGTCTGTCCCAGTCAAGCAGCGGTTAACACGCTTCCACCCTCATATGGCATTAAAGATGAAGGAAGAGGTCGATATGCTCCATAAGGCTAGATTCATTAGAGTCGTCCTTTATCCCAACTGGGTGGCTAACATTGTCCCGGTTATGAAGAAAGATGGAAGAGTCAGAATTTACATAGACTTCCGGGATCTTAACCGTGTGTGTCCTAAGGATGATTTCTCCCTCCCTCATATTGATGTTTTAAATGATAATACGACAGGGTATGAGACCCTCTCCTTTATGGATGGCTTTTTCGGGTACAAGCAGATTCTCTTGGCGGAAGAAGATCAAGAAAAGACTTCCTTCACTACACCTTGGGGCACTTACCGTTATGTGGTCATGCCGTTTGGGATCAAGAATGCCGGAGCCACCTACCAAAGGGCCATGATGACTATTTTTCATGATATGATTCATATTTATATCGAGGTGTATGTGGATGACCTGGTAGTGAAATCAAGAATAATGATTGAGCATTCTGGGGTTCTAACCAAAGTGTTGCAAAGAGCCAGGGAATATCAGCTGAAAATGAACCCTAAGAAGTGTGTATTTGGTGTGTCATCTGGTAAGTTGTTGGGGTTCATTTTTAGTAAGAGGGGTATTGAGATTGATCCCAACAACGCGAGGGCAATAAGAGATATGTCTCCTCCCAAAAATTTGAAAGAAGTTCAAGGATTGATCGGGATGTTGCAATTTATCTGCCGGTTTGTCTCCCAACACTCACAAAGGTGTAGATCATTCTACGAGCTTACCAAGTCGAGAGTCAAATTTAATTCGGATGACAAGTGTCAAGTGGCTTTTGACGGATTGAAGGATTATCTGTCAAACCCTTTTGTCTTGAGGCCGCCAGTTCCAGGCAAACCACTTGTTCTTTATGTCTCAGTCCTGGATGACTAGGTAGGTGCTGTCCTTGCGCATGTTGATGAAGAAGGTAAAGAGAGGGATGCTTACTACCTGTCTAAGCTCCTCAACCCCTGTGAGCAGAAGTATAAAGCTATAGAGAAGACCTACGCATCTTTAGTCTGGGTATTTCAGAAACTGAAACATTACTTAGCTCATGAGGTTCATCTTATTGCTCGTATGAATCCCATCAAGTTTCTCCTTGAAAAATCTATTCTTACCGATCGATTAGCACGATGGCAAAGCTTCCTTTCTCAGTTCGACACCACTTACATTCAGTAAAAAGTAATTAAAGTCTATGCCATAGCAAAACATCTTGCTCAACATCCTCTCCCTAAATTTGATCTTGTTCGCTCAGAATTTCCAGATGAGGAACTAATGTCCGTCAATCAGCCCGATTCGATGTGGACATTACATTTTGATGGAGCTCTGAATTCTCAAGGAAAGGGGATCGGTATTGTTCTCCTATCACCAAACGGTATCACTATTCCACTTGTCTCTCAGCTTGCATTACCAGTTACAAATAATATAGTTGAATATGAGGCTCTTCTGGCCGGACTGGAGGCCGCCCATCAATTCAGGGTTATCCAATTATGAATTGTAGGTGATAGTCAGCTTATTCTTCGTCAAGTGCTTACTAAATGCCGCACGCTTGATCCCAAACTCAAGCCCTACCAAGAACTTGCTTCTGCTTATGCCAAGCTATTCACTCAACTGATCTTCGTCCATGTTTCTTGAAATCAAAACATCTTAGCTGATGCTCTTGCTTCACTTGCTTCCTCCTTAGTTTTCATTCCTGAGAGAGATTTCCATTCAGTTATCATTCAGAAGCATCTTACTACTGCTATCAAAGATCCTGCATTCCTTAGTGTTAAAGAGGAGGTGCTTAAGAAGGTTAAGGAAGGTGGAATCATTGAAAGCAAAGAGATCATGCTGCTCGATCTACAAGAAGAATTTGATGACGAGGAAAAGCTATGGTATTACGAGATTGCTAAATATTGTCAAGATCAATCTTATCCTGAAGAGGCCACGGTAGAAGAAAAGAAAGCCATTAGAAGGGTTGCTCAGAGATACACTTTGGTTGGAGGAGTGCTTTATAGGAGAGGTCTCACTGGAGTTTTACTCAGATGCCTTGACGATGATGAGTCATGGAAGGTCGTAGAAGAGGCGCATTCAGGAGTTTGTGGGGGTCATGTCAATAGCCAGATGTTAGCTAAGAAGATCCTTAGGCTAGGCTTCTATTGGCCCACTCTAGAGGTGGATTGCTCCATCTATGTTTGAAGGTGTGTTAAGTGCCAACTACATGCCGACAAAATCCACTCTCATGCTTCTTCACTCCATCCTATGTCTTCCCCCTGGCCTTTCTATATTATTGGACCTCTTGGTGATTCAAACCTCCTCACAAAACCAAAGTCATTTATACTCACGGCCACAGAGTACTTCACCAAGTGGGCGGAAGCAAAAGCATACGTGGAGATCAAAGCATCAACCATCTGCAAGTTCGTTATGAAGAATATCATTGCAAGATTTGGCATACCAAGTACCATCGTCACCAACAATGGGCCGTAATTCATCTCTCAAGAGCTTCAGGACCTCTACAACATGTATAACATTGCATTGCATCATTCATCTCCTTATTATTCACAGGGCAATGGCCAAGCAGAGGCAACAAATAAAATTTTGATTAAAATCATCAAGAAAATATGTGAAGCAAAAAAATTTGTGGATTGGCCAGAAAAGCTCGTACAAGCTCTATGGGCATACCGTACTTCTATTCGTACACCTACTGGGCAAAACCCCATTCGCCGTCACTTATGGAATAGAGGCGGTGGTTCCCTATGAGATCCTCATTCCTTCTCTTAGAGTACAATTGGATAAGGAGCTCTCTATTGATGAACACCGTGAATCTCTCCTTGCACAGTTGGAACTCTTAGATGAGAGACGTCTGGCCGCCGACGAACATGCACGAGTCTATCAAAACAAGCTTTCACGTTTTTATCAAAAGAAAGTGATTGAAAGGAAATTCAAAGTTGGTGAAATGATAATCAAAAGAATCTTTGTAAAACCTGGGAGACCTCGTTCAAAACTCCAACCAAATTGGGAAGGGCCTTATGTAATTAAAGAAGTTTATCCTGGCAATGTTTATAAATTGATTAACGTTGAAGGGGAAGAATTGGCTTACCCTTGGAATGGATTGTACCTTAAGAAATATCATCCCTAAGTCTCAAAAACAAAAACAAAAAATATTAAACATTAAAAAAATAAAACAAACAAAAAAATAAAAATGATGAGGGCATGATGCGTGGGCCATGAAGCCCGAAAGATCAAAATCTCTAATTCATTATTCAATCTTGATGATTTAACTCTGGGTCAATACACAAACATCACGCTTAGCTCATGAACTCTAGCAGTGCAAAATCTGAGGAAAGTCAAAGCCAAACTAAGAGTGTAAAGACTTTACCCGTTCTCTTCTCTTCGGTCCACAAGGGGGGAAGTTAGACCTTGGGTAGACCACCCAAACCTACCCGCCGCCCTAGTAGGTGGAAGTCAGGGCCCAAAAGGGTACAATATGTCACAAAAGCCCACGTACAATTAGATTTTTATTTTTGAAAAGAAAAGCAAAAATCAAATACAAAAGAAAAGCATGACAAGAGGGCAAAGTCCCCGCAAGGAAAACCTTGATCGTAAGCATGCATGAATAAAGGGCAAAAGATAACACAAATTTCTATAAGCCAAAGACCAAACCCAAACAGGCAATAGGGTAGGGGAGGGAAGTCTCCTCGATCTTTCAGAACCCCTCGTGGACTTCCCCAACATTTTCTTCTATTCCCCCTCCGTGATATGTCGTAGGCTTGAGGAATGGTAGAGACGGACTTAGGAGGATGCGCCGTAAAAGGTCATGAGTGAAAGTAAAGCTCGAAGCACTTTGACCCTTTGTTAAAATTATTTAAGAATGGTTAGTGAATTTAAGATGGTGAATATGTAAGGTTTTGGAGCCTACGTAGCATGCTAAGTCATTAAAAAAACAAACAAACAAAATGTTTTCAATTAACGCCTAGTCGTAGGGGCGTCATTTTATTAATAAGCGACGTCTTCATTGTTGTCATTCAAAATAAAAAAATAAAAATAATAAAAAAAACAAAAAAATATGTTTTCAATTAACGCCTAGTCATAGGGGCATCATTTTTTTAATAAATAAAAAAATATTTTCAATTAACGCCTAGTCATAGGGGCGTCATTTTTTTTAATAAATAAAAAAATGTTTTCAATTAAAGCCTAGTCATAGGGGCATCATTTTATTAATAAGCGACATTTTCTTGGTCGTCAATTTTTTTTTTAAAAAAATTCAATTAGCGACCATTCAGCGGTCGCCTTTCACTTAAATGGCGATAACTATTCGGTCGCCAATTCTCACAGATTGCCTGCTTTTCCCTCTTGCCAAAGCATTTGCTTGTTTGCATCTTGTGTGGACATATTTAATTTTAGTTTGCATCTGCCTGCCTGCATGTCACATTTTTCTCTATTTTTTATTATTTGCCTTAGTTGATTAAAGGCTTGGCCCCTTGACCCTTCGTCAAGGTCAAAAAGGACATCCCCTTGCTTATTGAGCAAGGGGCCAAGCCGGACAGATTGATTAATTTATTTTCTTAAGTATGGCACACAGGGATAAGAAGAAGAAAAAGATAAAAGTACATAAGTGCTCAAATAGACAATTCAGGTAACAAAAACGTGCTTTTCATATATATATGCTCATAATCTATGGTGTACAAAATACAGGAGGTGGTACATATACTCTCTCTCTCTCTCTAGCTCTCACCTCTACTCTCCTCTCTCCTACTCTCTGCCTCACCATCGTCTCGGCGACAGGACCGCGGCGGGAGCATGGACCCCCGGGAAGCAGCTGAGCCCCCGGCTCGAGCCTGCTCCTCTGCCTCGTTCCTCTGCCGAGTCGAGGAACCTGCTAGATAGGTGGTGTTGGCGAAAGCGCTAGAGTGACACGTGGCCCGCGCTCGCTCTCAGCCTCTCTGGAGGCTCTCCTTCGTAGCCCGCAGCCGCTCCTGTACGATGGCCAGCTGTGCCCTCGAATCCGCAAGCTCACGCTTGCGCTCCATCCGCTTCTCCCTCTCGCGGGTGCGCTCCCTCCTCTCCACCTCGAGGAGGATCCTCAACTCTATCACATCACTGGGAAGCTCCTCTCGCCGCCTCAGTATCTCCTCTAGCTCTGCGACCCATTGATCGCGGATCGTAAGCTCGGCGCCGGGTAGAGCCACCCGAGTAAGTGCATCCTCTAACTCGGCTGCCTGCATCATTTAGCATCTTTTATAAGCATCATGACATAAAGTATTTGTGAAAAGAAAAGCATGCATACAAGGTTTCGATACTTACTCCTGCCTCGTGGCCCCTCGCCTCCTCCTCTAACTCTGCAATCCACCGGTCGTGGATCATGAGCTCAATCCGGGCATGAGGAGCCCGAGCGAGTGCCTCCTGTAGCTCTACAACCTGAAATGTCACCATTCACATAAGTCTATTTGAATATTCATATTTGAAAGAAATTTGCACATCTATCTTTGAACTTACCCGCCCAGCTAGGTCGCGCTCCGCTACCTCGGCTCGTGCTACTGTCCCAGTGAGTAACCCCTGCAAAGACTCCACCAGGATACTCTGATCCCTCGTGCTGGATGAGGCACCTCACGTCCCTCCTTTCACTATTCCCTGCTGGGCACGCTGCATTCATTGAGATTGTTAGTAGCTTAACATCAATAATTGAATAATATTGTATCATATGGTTAAGTGCACTCACCAAGGTCTCCAAATCCGCCCGCGTAACTGTGAGCTAAGCCTCCAAACTGTAGAGATGGACTTGCATGTCCATCACCGCCGCATCCCGCGCATCCTCCATTTGTCACATATTAGTTGCATATTTCAAGTAAGCATATAATTTCAGCATTAGAAGCATGCATTCATACGTACCCCTACGACCCTCATCTGGGGTCGGCCGACGTAGGTCTCCCAGTAGCGCCACAGGTATGCCAAGCTGTTCACCGCCTGGGAAACAACTGGGGTCCCGCCACGCTGCCAGTCCACGTACTGCTCTAGGAATCGTAGCCGCCAGTCGGTGGTGACGGTACGTCCGTGGGTCTTCCTCCCGATCCCACGCGGCTCCGCAACCTCGACCCACTCCTGGTGTAGGCCGAGGGTCCTCATCGCCAACCGGAGCCGTAAAAGCTCGATCTCGTTCAGGTAGTGAACCCAGAGGTCAAGCCTGAAACAAGGTTAGCTCGATACGACCCAAGGCTGACCCTCGTCGATCACCCCCTGGTACGGTCTCCACACCACCTGCATGCATGTCATACATATCATCATATTTTATAAAAGCATGAAATAAAAGTAAATTGCATCATATTTACACACGTACCAGTGAAGCGGGGTAGTCGCAGAACTCCCGCCGAAGTACCCGCAGCTCGTAGGCATGCGGTGCTCCTGACAGACACGGTAGCCACCGCCGCGCCAGTGGGAAAGCCTCCTCATCCCCGGGTCGGAGGCTAACATGATCCATCGGCATGTACAAGTGACTCCACACCTGCATTCATCAATTGCATTAGTATTCATCATAAACATTCATAAACATGCATAATCATATTCATAAGCATTTAAAATGCATACCTTAAGAAAAGGTGAGAAGCCACTGACCGTCGTCTCTCGACCTGTCCCCGTGGATAGATTCGCCATCAAGTGCGCCAGCAGGGCAACTCCCCACGCGTACCTCCCCACTCTCTCCAAGTCCTCCAGGATGCCTAAGAAACGGCAATCAATGACATCCCCTTTCATCCCCAGCAATAGCCTCTTGAGCATCAGAAATAAAAACTGCCTCAAGTCCATGTCCGCCCTCTCCCTCTGAGCCGGGTCCTGGCAGTAGGCAGCCCAGGCTCTCGCTGCTAACCTCTCAGCAAACTCACCCAAAGACTCTCCTGACCTTTGCCGAGAGTCTCCTAATCCCATCACCCTTGTCAACTCTCTACGGTACACCGTCATGCACGCCCTCGGGGTATCCACCACTGTCTCTAAACCTAGCAGCCTCTCTGCTAGCTCCCCATAGTCCGGGAGGGTCACCCCACTAACTGCCTCCCCATCTACCCTCAACCCCGTGATCCTGGCCACATCCTCTAAGCTCGGCACCATGTGCCCCCAGGGCATCAAAAATGCCCGGCTAGTCCTATCCCACCTCTCTCTCAGCACCTGGATCAGGGTCAAGTCGGGGCGTACTGGCTCGATGCTGAGAAAGGGGTCGAACCCCATCGCCTCCACCCTCGCCCTCTGGAAGTCGGGTAGCCCATAATATGCAGCCATCACTTGGACCCAGGAGATCCGAGTCTGCATCAGCCCCTGCCAACAAAAAGATATATACAACATAAAAGAACAAAAAATCACTATTGCTAATTAAGTCATAACAAAAATAACAAAAAAAGAAGGGTTTTTTTCTATCACTGTTTTAAATGGCGACCAACATAGTGGTCGTTATATCCCTAAGAAAGTGCCCAAGGCTAGGGCGCCAATTCTCTGTGTCTTCTATTTGACGCCCTAGGGCATGACGCTATTTCTGGGGGCATTTTTGTCTTCTTCCAACGTTTCTGTGATAAAAATAAAAAAAATGTATTTTTCGGATATGACTAAAAAAAGCATGATTTTTCAAAATAATGACAGGTTTCTTGGCGCTATTTCTTTATGTTTATTCAATTTTCAAAATTAAAAAGGAATTAGCGACCTTCCCCCTGTCGCCATTTCAAATGACGTCGCCCACACGGTCGTCATTTACTGTGTTTTTTTTGTTCGGTATTCTTCCCCTCCTGATAGCAATGGATAATAATAAAAAATAAAATAAAAAAAATAAAAAAATGGCAGGGGCTGAGGTACTAACCTTGCTTGGCTCGGGCTCCATCAATCCTCCCCGTAGTGGCCGACGAGGAGGAGGTGGTGGGCTCTTCTCCGTCATCTTCTCCGTCCTTGCCTTCTTCATCGTCTTCATCCTCCTCATCGTCGCCTTCTTCCTCTCGTTCTTCATCTTCCCCTCCTTCTTCATTTTCTCTATCATCTTCTTCACTGTCTTCCTCATCTCCTTCTTCACTTTCTTCTCCTCTCCTCTGTCCCCCACCGCCGGAGCATCTTTGACCACCGCAAGGGGGAGTTCCTACTCACCGGGGTTGCTCTCTTCTTCGTCCAGGTCAACCACGGCAGGGGCCATCACCCGCTGCCGTTTCCCAGAGCTGGAGCTACCAACGTAAGCCATAGAGAGATTGAGGGAATGGGAAGAGAGGGAAAGGGTGGTCTCGATGGTCGGAGGGAGAGTAGCAGAGAACTGAGAAAGAAAGGAGAAAGAAGTGAGTAACGGAGGAAGAAGAAGAAATTTTAAAAGTGAGGCGGTTTGGTTCGAGAAGAATTGATGACAGGTGCAACGTCATCATTTACTAATGGACGCCCATTTGTGCAGGCGTGAATTGGTTGAATTTCAGAAATTTTGAATTATTTAGAATTGACGGCCTTTCATCAGGGTGTCATTTATTGATTAGACGACAGGGCGTAGGGGCATCATTTCGTGCATTGCATTGGGACCTGTAACTGCTGTCAGGCAATGATTAAGGGAATAACCGTTATTTCTGGAAATTCATTTAAGATTAACGATAGGGTAAGGGGGCATCATTTGTTTAATGGGCGACTGCTCACTAGGGAGTTATTTGAAGGAATTAAGGGAATTTTCGTGCTTTTTCAGAAAAGAGTTTGAAAGAATTAGCACCCATTTGGTGGGGCGTCCATTTATTAATGAGCGACTGCATGCGAGGGCGTCAATTTTGGAATTGATATTTTCTATAAAAGAAAAGGATTAAATGAATTGGCGACTATGATAAGGGCGTCATTTTATGAATTAGCGACCTCTGTAGCAGTCGCGTTTTCAGACAGAGACCCATTTTTTAGACAGAGTTGAAGAATTTTGGAAGTTTTGATCAGTCTAAACACTTTCATTGGCTCAATTAAGGAAGAATCTTTTATTTATTGACAGAAATGATCATTACATGATTAATGAGCCACCTTGGCCCTCAAATTCTTAAGAGCTATTACATATGCTTTCCATTGATCTCTATCTTCCTCTACTCGTTCCACGGGCCGGTGTAGTTTGCTGACCCGCCATGAAGCTTGAATTATCTTGGTTTCTTCTTCATCACCCTTTGAGCTTAGTTCCCTCTTTTTGATTGGTGGAAGATGAGAAGCCTCCTTGAAGTGATGGCGGGGAAGACCGAGTTGTGAGTGGCACTAGTGGGAGTTGTAGAGCATGAACTCGGTGGCGCTGATCAATCTTAGCTCCACTATGGAGGAGATCCTTGCATGGAGATCTTGTGTCTTGAGGAAGCCCGGCGTGCATGTGAAGGTGTTTTGTGGCATGGTTTTGAAGTGGCTGCGCCAATCCACTCGTTTCTTGAGCTTGGGTACCCGGTTAGTGACTCTCTCATGTAATCCTAGAGTGCCTGTCATGTAGTGGAGTGGGCTCTTAGAAAGAATCCTTGAAGCTTGTTGGGATTCCTCACATGGATCAAATTTGAGGTGGAGGTCCACCCAACTTGTGAATAAGATCATTGACCCATATAAGGGCCTCCCCATAGAAGCCGAGGTAAGCCCGCTATGGAGGTAAGCTGAGATAGTCGGCCCAATCCTCTTGCCTTCCCATATTCCACATATAGCACCCAATTGCTCCTCTTCCAAGAAATCATCCACCGAGGGGAAGAGTAGTGCTCCCACGAGGCAAATCACCATTGCCTTCATAATCAACTCTGTCTCCTCTTCTTGGTTCTCCTTTCCTAAAGATTTGTACACCCATGCCACAAGCTTCATCAAATTTATCCCCCTTGTGGCTCTTATTTGATTTATCATGTTTTGGCTTGGGATTAAGCTTGCTAACATTTTTATGGCACTTATTGGTTCATGCATGATCGCCATCCTTTCTTCCTCTCCTCGCTTCAAAGGCTTTAATCCTAGAGGCATCTCCACTTCTTCTAGTAGGATGGTGGCTTCGAAAGTGGGGAATAAGAAGGTGTGGGTATGTGGGTGCCATATCTCTATGAGAGCTCCCATGGCGGCCCAATCAAAGTGAACATCATTGTCACATTTGGCATGAGTGACTAGGCCTAAGATATGTCACTTAGAGAGGTGAGATCTCATGTCTAAAGTAATTTTGGAGAGTAATAAAGGGAGCCATTGAATTTTGGTATATCTTCTTGCCCCCGGGATGAGTGGCTAATCCTGAAAATTAAAAGAAACAAAAGAAAAGAAAGAGAGGATAGAACGTTGTCAGAGTTGGGATAGGATGAAGAGAGAGAATAGAACTAAGGTTTTCTTTAAAACTTACTTGATTGGCAGCTATCCTCCCACTAATGTGACCTTCAATTTTTGAAATTCTTGGAAATCCCACTTTGGATCTCTTCAAAGGTCGTTGCATTGCCTTATCCATCTTGTTGATCAAAGGGAGAAGCTTCTTCTTCTCTCTGATAAGAAAGTAATTCCCCCTGTGCTCTGTTAAGCTTCAATGGTTCCTGTTCTGTTACGGTCACCAGCGTTGAGGAATTCTCAGTTGTGTTTTGATGCATTAGAGAGCACCTGGAGCTGCCCTTTTATAGAAGAGAAAAACCTGCAGTTTGAAGTTGAGAATAAATTTGAGTTTGAGTTCAATTGAGGCTCTGGAGTTTTGTTTCCGGGTAGGAAACGAGACGTTGGAGTTGCAAGGAATTGACGTCTGAGCCATTACCGTCATTTATTTAAATAGCGATGGACATCTTGTCATCAATTCTTATTTAGCGCCATTTTCAGCAGTCGCTATTTCTTCAGCGGCCTGGTTTTCAAATTTAACGATGGCATTGTGATTAATTGATGAATTTCTTAAAATTACATTTTTTACCTATCTTGGTGAGTTGGCCCTGCCATGAGTTCTTGTTGAGCTAATGATTTTTGAGCACATGAAAGGATCAATTATGTAGGTTGACAAGTCGTTCTAGGTCTGCTCCTTTGATGGGGACATCTCTTGCCCTTGTATTCCCTCCTGTATGCATTTTTACTATATGTTATCTACTCTATTATAGCATATCAAGGACCTTGTGGTTTTGACGAACCTGGAATTTGAGTTCCCCTTCATAAAAAAAATAGTGATAATTCCAGGGGAGTCTTGATCACACGGATAGGCCGATAAGTCGTTTAAGGCTTGGGACGACGGTTCCACTTTCTGAGATGATACGTGGACAAACGGGCTTCAACTTAGTGTCAATTCAGAGAAATGGATTCCTGACCAAGTCTGGATGGTTTAGCAATATTATCCTTGATTATTTTATATTTTAGTTTGTTTTAATTTTTCTTTTAGCCCAGCATGCATCATTTAGGACTTTGAGTTTATGTTGAGAATCCTCATATTTCGACAGTAATGAGGGCCACTCGCTCTTGATTGTAGTTGACATGAGATATTCCATTCCAAATTAAGTACTATGTTCTCCTAGAAGCTGCTCAGGCTAGTTCCTTGAAAGCATCCCCGTCCCCTTCCCTTTATTTCTCTGCAAATCCACCTTGGTTGTAGCACATCCACATTAGCTGGTAATCGCTCTCCAACGGTGTCTCTCCTTTTGTGCCCTCGTGCACATTTCGTTAGTTTAGTTTTCCATCCAGACAATTGTTGCTTTCTCGTAATCATCAGAGGTTGTTCCTTTCAGAACTGTGGAAAGATTTCCAACACTTACTGTCGAAGGTGTGTCACATCACACCTTGGCATCTACTTTTCAGTCCATTCCTACTTCACTTCACTTCGCTACATTCCGTCCCACACCCTTGCAAAGCAGACGCCAAGGTGGGGCAACTGTAGACACGCCAAAATCGATACTATGTTGAGTAAATCTCGTGTCACAATGTAATGCCCCAAAGTGGACTTCATTATTGGCTCAATATGAGGTTTTTCTAATTTCTTGAAGTTATTTGGATTTTTCTGATATATTTGTAATTAGCGACCGTCTTCTGGGGGTCATTTAACTGACGACTCTATGATATGTCGTTATTTCAATTAAGAGGCGACCGTCCGCGTGGATGCCATTTACTTGTTTTAGGGCTTTTAACTCAAATAATTAACGCCCTGTTGTGCAGGCGTGCATTAATTGACGCCATTTCAAGAAGGCGTTATTTCCCATTTTCAAAATATGGAAAGTCAGTTATTTCTATAATTTATCCAGGAAATAGCGACCGAGCGCGCGGTCATCCTTTTAATTAACGACGATCTTGGGGTTGTCATGTCAGTTCCGTGTCCAATACGTTTGCACCTTTCTTCCTATGGTGTTCCTTCTCCATTTTGGTTCCAAGTTCTTCTAGGGAAGAAGATCCACGTCGTGGATCGATACCCCCGTGTTTTAATCCCATTAGAATAAGGTGTTAAACCCTATAACTACTCTTTTCTTTTGCCTGCTGCGGGACCTTTTCTTTTCTTTAAAGAGTACATAGAGCTTCTGAGAGTCTGCATAGAGCTTCCTTGAGAGTTTGCTGACGTGATACGAACCTCCAAGTCTGAGATTTTCTTTTCATTTTTTTCTCCCATTTTCTATTTTTTTTTATTTTCTCTCATTTTTATAACTTTTCTCCTTCTCTTTTTTCTTTCTCTTTTTTTTGTGAAACCTTCAAATATGACATTGGAAAAATTTATGTTCTGTGTAGACAAAAGCATTGAACCTACAAAACAAAACATCAGAGGGGTGAGCCAAACAAGAATTTCAATTGAAGTACGTGACTCTCACAACAGTCAGGACCGCTCAAGATATTGGTATCTCAACCAGTTCCGACTCAACAGGGCTCGGAATGACTGGATAGTACTGGTAGTGCAACTCACCAATATCATCACCAGAGAGGTTTTTCCACACATCAGGTCCAACATGGTAAACACTAGCAACTCCACCACTAGCTCCATCACGAAATGTTGCATGGTAGATAGCTCGTCAAGCCAATTCCGCAGCTTCTTCAATAGACATGTCATAGCGATACCCACTGTCCAAAACACCATATGCATACGGTGACCCTGACCCCACAGAGAACCTTTTGCCTTTAAGCCTTCCTCCGTCAGCATCAACATAGTTCAGGCCAGGGGCCGTTTTATGCCATCCCACAATCATAGTTCCTATTGAAAGGCACATACCCCTGTAGGAATACAAAATATTGGCCAACAATTTTGAAGCTCCTGTCACTAAAATCCTCCTCTTGTTTGCCAGTTCATATAGACGACACTTACTGCCCAAATTCTGATGCCAAAATTGGCAATATGCGGCCCCTCCAGCCATTATGCCAAGCATGTATAGATTGATTTCAATGATTTTCTTCACAGACTGAGAAGAGATATACCCACCCATGCTCGCCTGTGAATCAGCCGCAACTATAACGCCTTTCTTGAAAATAAAGGCAAGAGTTGTCGTCCCCTTCGCCGGCTTCACCATCTCCACACCTTTCTTTTGGAACCATCAAAATCGATCGTTCTAGGAAGCTCAAAGGATGATGCGGCTACAAACGAGTTCTCTCCAAGATCGTTGTCTCTCCTGTAGAAGGAAGCCAAAGAATTAAGGCCGCCTGTGTCGAGCTTCATCCTTTAAAACCTTGTCGAGAAATGGAAGGCTGGAAGCAGTGCTCCCTGGTGTTGATCTCCTCCGACCTGCTCAGTTGAAGAAGAGAGAGAGCGTAATGTCACGAAGGTTGGAAGTTGGGATGCTACGCGATGGGGCAAGGGGGGGAAGGGTAGGGGTCGCATCAAACGACTGGGTGACTTCATGTGAATTGGGCTTCTCACCCATCTCCCTCTCGGAGAATATAACGCAGGTTTCTCACCTCAAGTAGGAATAATTTTCCAAAAATTGTATTCAACTTCATTCCATTGCCAACGTGGGTTACATGTCCTTTAAATATAGAAACGGTGATGAGGGGAAAGGCCACCTAGGAAACCCAAGGGACTTGGGTTCCTACGAGGAGTCCCTCATCAAATGCACATAAGTGCAGCCATTATATATATATATATATATATATATATATATATATATATATATATATATATATATATATATATATATATATTACTAATGACAAAGAAAAAAAACACATATGAGGTCCAATAAGCAAAAGACAATGTAGACATAATTTATAATTGATAGTTGATGCCGCTTGACGATCCCGTCAAACCCCTCCGCTTGGAGGAGGTTCGACCTCAAACCTCGAATCGCAAGTCCTCTGCTTGACGTCGACGTCGGTGGCGGTGGAGATAGACAGTAGAGGAGGATGGATCTGTAGCTTCGAATGGGGCTTCACACCCGTCCCCTTCTCAAAGACGATGCACCCAAAGCTTCAAACTCTTCCTTCATGGTGGGGCAGACTTAGCCAAGGATCGGACTTGTGAGAACAAGTGGGCAACTTGCTCTGATATCATATGACATGATACGAACCTCCGAGTCTGAGATTTTCTTTTCATTTTTTTCTCCCATTTTCTATTTTTTCTATTTTCTCTCATTTTTATAACTTTTCTCCTTCTCTTTTTTCTTTCTCTTTTTTTTGTGAAACCTTCAAATATGACATTGGAGAAATTTATGTTCTGTGTAGACAAAAGAATTGAACCTACAAAACAAAACATCAGAGGGGTGAGCCAAACAAGAATTTCAATTGAAGTACGTGACTCTCACAACAGTCAAGACCGCTCAAGATATTGGTATCTCAACCAGTTCCTGCTCAACAGGACTCGGAATGACTGGATAGTACTGGTAGTGCAACTCACCAATATCATCACCAGAGAGCTTTTTCCACACATCAGGTCCAACATGGTAAACACTAGCAACTCCACCACTAGCTCCATCACGAAATGTTGCATGGTAGATAGCTCGTCAAGCCAGTTCTGCAGCTTCTTCAATCGACATGTCATAGTGATACCCACTGTCCAAAACACCATATGCATACGGTGACCCTGACCCCACAGAGAACCTTTTGCCTTTAAGCCTTCCTCCGTCAGCATCAACATAGTTCAGGCCAGGGGCCGTTTTATGCCATCCCACAATCATAGTTCCAATTGAAAGGCACATACCCCTGTAGGAATACAAAATATTGGCCAACAATTTTGAAGCTCCTGTCACTAAAATCCTCCTCTTGTTTGCCAGTTCATATAGACGACACTTACTGCCCAAATTCTGATGCCAAAATTGGCAATATGCGGCCCCTCCAGCCATTATGCCAAGCATGTATAGATTGATTTCAATGATTTTCTTCACAGACTGAGAAGAGATATACCCACCCATGCTCTCCTGTGAATCAGCCGCAACTATAACGCCTTTCTTGAAAATAAAGGCAAGAGTTGTCGTCCCCTTCGCCGGCTTCACCATCTCCACACCTTTCTTTTGGAAACCATCAAAATCGATCGTTCTGGGAAGCTCAAAGGATGATGCGGCTACAAACGAGTTCTCTCCAAGATCGTTGTCTCTCCTGTAGAAGGAAGCCAAAGAATTAAGGCCGCCTGTGTCGAGCTTCATCCTTTAAAACCTTGTCGAGAAATGGAAGGCTGGAAGCAGTGCTCCCTGGTGTTGATCTCCTCCGACCTGCTCAGTTGAAGAAGAGAGAGAGCGTAATGTCACGAAGGTTGGAAGTTGGGATGCTATGCGATGGGGCAAGGGGGGGAAGGGTAGGGGTCGCATCAAACGACTGGGTGACTTCATGTGAATTGGGCTTCTCACCCATCTCCCTCTCGGAGAATATAACGCAGGTTTCTCACCTCAAGTAGGAATAATTTTCCAAAAATTGTATTCAACTTCATTCCATTGCCAACGTGGGTTACATGTCCTTTAAATATAGAAAGGGTGATGAGGGGAAAGGCCACCTAGGAAACCCAAGGGACTTGGGTTCCTACGAGGAGTCCCTCATCAAATGCACATAAGTGCAGCCATTACATATATATATATATATATATATATATATATATATATATTACTAATGACAAAGAAAAAAAACACATATGAGGCCCAATAAGCAAAAGACAATGTAGACATAATTTATATTTGATAGTTGATGCCGCTTGACGATCCCGTCAAACCCCTCCGCTTGGAGGAGGTTCGACCTCGAACCTCGAATCGCAAGTCCTCTGCTTGACGTCGACGTCGGTGGCGGTGGAGATAGACAGTAGAGGAGGATGGATCTATAGCTTCGAATGGGGCTTCACACCCGTCCCCTTCTCAAAGACGATGCACCCAAAGCTTCAAACTCTTCCTTCATGGTGGGGCAGACTTAGCCAAGGATCGGACTTGTGAGAACAAGTGGGCAACTTGCTCTGATATCATATGACATGATACGAACCTCCGAGTCTGAGATTTTCTTTTCATTTTTTTCTCCCATTTTCTATTTTTTTATTTTCTCTCATTTTTTTTCACTTTTCTCCTTCTCTTTTTTCTTTCTCTTTTTTTTTGGTGAAACCTTCAAATATGACATTGGAGAAATTTGGGTTCTGTGTAGACAAAAGCATTGAACGTACAAAACAAAACATCAGAGGGGTGAGCCAAACGAGAATTTCAATTGAAGTACGTGACCCTCACAGCAGTCAGGACCGCTCAAGATATTGGTATCTCAACCAGTTCCTTCTCAATAGGGCTCGGAATGACTGAATAGTACTGGTAGTGCAACTCGCCAATATCATCACCAGAGAGCTTTTTCCACCCATCAGGTCCAACATGGTAAACACTAGCACTCCACCACTAGCTCCATCATGAAATGTTGCATGGTAGATAGCTCGTCGAGCCAGTTCTGCAGCTTCTTCAATAGACATGCCATAGCGATACCCACTGTCCAAAACACCATATGCATACGGTGACCCTGACCCCACAGAGAACCTTTTGCCTTTAAGCCTTCCTCCATCAGCATCAACATAGTTCAGGCCAGGGCCCGTTTCATGCCATCCAACAATCATAGTTCCAATTGAAAGACCCATACCCCTGTAGGAATACAAAATATTGGCCAACAATTTTGAAGCACCTGTCACTAAAATCCTCCTCTTGTTTGCCAGTTCATATAGACGACACTTACTGCCCAAATTCTGATGCCAAAATTGGCAATATGCGGCCCCTCCAGCCATTGTGCCAAGCATGTATGGATTGATTTCAATAATTTTCTTCACATACTGAGAAGAGATATGCCCACCCATGCTCTCCTGTGAATCAGCCGCAACTATAACGCCTTTCTTGAAAATAAAGGCAAGAGTTGTCGTCCCCTTTGCCGGCTTCACCATCTCCACACCTTTCTTTTGGAAACCATCAAAATCGGTCGTTCTGGGAAGCTCAAAGGATGATGCGGCTGCAAGCGAGTTCTCTCCAAGATCGTTGTCTCTCCTGTAGAAGGAAGCCAAAGAATTAAGGCCGCTTGTGTCGAGCTTCATCCTTCAAAACCTTGTCGAGAAATGGAAGGCTGGAAGCAGTGCTCCCTGGTGTTGATCTCCTCCGACCTGCTCAGTTGAAGAAGAGAGAGAGAGCGTACTGTCACGAAGGTTGGAAGTTGGGATGCTACGCAGTGGGGCAAGGGGGGGGGGGAAGGGTAGGGGTCGCATCTCACGACCGGGTGACTTCATGTGAATTGGGCTTCTCACCCATCTCCCTCTCGGAGAATAGAAAGCAGGTTTCTCACCTCAAGTCGGAATAATTTTCCAAAAATTGTATTCAACTTCATTCCATTACCAACGTGTGTTACATGTCCTTTAAATATGGAAAGGGTGAGGAGGGGAAAGGCCACCTAGGAAACCCAAGGGACTTGGGTTCCTACGAGGAGTCCCTCATCAAATGCACATAAGTGCAGCCATTACATATACATATATATATATATATATATATATATATATACATATATATATCTATATATATATATATATATATATATGACTAATGACAAGGAAAAAAAACACATATGTGGTCCAATAAGCAAAAGACAATGTACACATAATTTATATTTGATAGTTGATGCCGCTTGACGATCCCGTCATTTGCTGTGTTCACTAACGTTTTGCAAGTTCACGTTACAGAAGAGGGCATAGTTCTCTTCTACTCTTCCTGCGCTTGCAGCAGCTCTCCCTCTTCTTGAGGCTGGGCTCTCGGCTCTCTCTCTCTCTCTCCTTTCTCCCTGACGCAGCAGTGCAGAAAGGGCTATCCTCCATATTATTCCCTCAATCCCTTTTTCATCTTAGCTTATTTTTCTCTATTTTTAATATGCACATCCCTTATCTCTAGCTACCTCGCTAGAGTATCTAGCATCATATCATATTTGCATATTTTGCACACATATTATCCCACCTTTTACTCCTTCTAAAGGGGTTTTAAAAACAACACACAAGGTGTGTTCATGCCCATACTGCATATTGTTATTTATATTGAGTATTGATACTATACATCTTTTGGCTAATCCAGATTTCTTATCTTTGATTGTTTTTATTTTAAGGGTAATCAAGAATAAAAACCTCCTTCATCGGCCGGCCAGTAGAAGGAAGAAGTTGAGCTCACATCCACACCCGCTCACAAGGTACACTTAGCGATCACTTTCTTCTTTTGAGGTAATCCCTCTGGTGATCACACTCCAACGTAGCATCACATGCTCCCTCCCTCGCCTTTTTCTTTCTTATTTATCATCTCTCTCCTTTTAAAATTAAATCTTTTTTCTTCTTTTGAAAAGTCCATGTGACACGTTCACATACGCCTCAAGCAAGCAAGAAATTAGAGCGCAAGACAATCCCATAAAAGTAATTGCACAAGTAATTACTTAAATTCTAATTTTATTTCATAATAATAACTAAAAAGTACATAAGACCATTACCTTTGACATCCTTACATCATATGACTCAAGAAATTGAAAATTATAATATGACTCGACTAGACACTAGATAACTAGGGCTTCTCTCATTCCAACAGACCATCAATCGTTCTCGGACCCGCTACTTGCATAATCCGAATCCGATTCACTAGTATTTCTTGAAAAGGTGAGAAAGTTGGTATGAGCACACTTGCCCTGTAGGTATCTTCGTATCAACATGAAGGTAATATTTAAGTAATTAAAATTTTTGCTCTAGAGAAAAAATACATGAAATACGGTAAAATATGCCGTGTAAAACTAGAGTATCACAAGTAACCTGATATGATTAAGAATCAGAATTGAGAACATGATTGAGCATGTATATAGCAAGAATGTAAGTTTGGCCTTTCATGAATAAGAATGTACATTTTTATAATCACAAAGGCTATGCACTAGAAAGTCATGTAACGGGAATGTACTAGCAAGCATGTAATTTCACAAGAATGTCTCGTAAGTATTCGTGGATATTCACTAGTTTATAAAAAAAAAGTACTCCCAACGCAATGCGACGCCAGTGTTCATCATACCCCAAGGTTTATAGTATGTTTCCGGCTATCTGCCGAGAGGACTAGAGTGGAGCCCTTGGACACTGTCCGTGCCCGCTCTTGCATCTTCAAGTTATAAATCAAGCTACTTCCACAATAATATAAATATGGCCAATAATGTAATAAGTTCAAATAATAGGTTTCATGACCAAGTAACCAAGATATAGAACGTTCCAAAACTGATATGAGATTTCAAGAAGAATTAAAAGAACATTATGCTACGGTGGCATTCCGGTAGCATAACGGTACATTAATTAAGTTCCATAACTTAACATTAACTTGTTACACATAGGTTTGGGATCCAGATAATCCTAAGATCATCCAAGAATGGAATTTCAACAACCCCTAGGTCAAACCTTGGGTTATGAACTTGACAGAAAGAGACGGTCATTTCTTGGTCCGTTTCATGCAGAAGACTGTCACAGTCAGGCCACTTTAAACAATGCTAACGGTCTAGTGAAGGCCACAACTAAACTGTGTCAACCAGAACGAAGGAAAAGTCGACACTTGGGGGATTATGGAACAATAGCGGTCTCAAGGTGGCCATTTTATGACAAAACACAGTCTGAGTAGGACCACTAAGTAACAGTGACGGTCTCCTGGAGGGCCGCACTTAACCCGGGTACAGAAAGTAAAACATCGGTCACATGAGTGCTCTCTAGACAATTTGGGCTTTAAGGGTACAACCAGCTCGGCGTCCTAGTGGGAATCCCAGGCTCGCGGAAACTTACGGAGGCCTTGAAACATGATTCCCTAGTCCGACAAAAGGAATATCCGGCGGAGAGGTTCACAAGTCCAAGAGATGTGTCTATAAGTGCAATGTGTATCTAATGGTTGAAGTCCCGCGATCAATGACACCCAAGAGGGGGGTGAATTGGGTGTATACAAACTTTTAACAAACTTTTTCCCAATTCAAACAAGTGTGAATAATAGCCGTAATGAATTCCAGATTTATGAAAACTTTGAGATCTAATAGAATCTATCGCACTCAACCGATCTTAGGTACGATGGCGGAGGTGAGAATCCGGAGATTCTACTCACGCAAGATGTTATCTTCCTGACAAGGTTTGTCTTGCCGATCCGAACCCACCTGTTAATATACCCAAAATCTAATATGAAAACGATAAATTACACTAGATCTAACTCAAACAATGCAACCAAAATAATCTACGCGTGTGCTGCACAGAATGGGGATAGAAGAAAAGGAACAAACCACACCACACAATGGACAATGATTTTTAGGTGGTTCGGATGTAACAACGGCAACCTACGTCCACCCCTCATGATCTGTGAGGATTCCCACACTATCTTGTAAAGGATTACAAGATCAAAACACACACACACACACGTGAGCAGTTCTGAACTCCCACGAAGGTGTACAAGCACCGAATCACGAAGAGATGTGAAAACAAGAAGAACCACACACACACACACACACACACACACACACACACACACACACACACACACACACACACACACACACACACACACACACACACACACACACACACACACACACACACACACACACACACACACACACACACACACACACACACACACACCGAATCACGAAGAGATGTGAAAACAAGAATAACCACACACACACACACACACACACACACACGCACGCACGCACGCACGCACGCACGCACGCACGCACGCACGCACGCACGCACGCACGCACACACACACACACACACACACACACACACACACACACACACACACACACACACACACACACACACACACACACACACACACACACACACACACACACACACACACACACACACACACACACACACACACACACACAAGTGTTTAAAAATACAAGATCACAAGTGTTTAAAAATACAAGATCACACACTTGAAGCTTGATGAAAAACAAGGGAGAAACACAAAATGAAAAACTCAGATTTAAGCTCCCCCTTAATGGATGAAGATGATCTTGGATGAAGCTTCCTCCTTAGGTAAATCTTCACTTGAATGGCCTGCAGATAATCTTTAAAAACCTGGAAATGTGTGAAGAAGTTCTTCCCCGAAGCACTATTCACGGAGCTATAGTGGCAGCACTCTTTCTCCCCTTGATAGTCTCTTTGATCTCCCTTGAGTGATTAGGGTTTTTGACCCCAATATGATGTATTTATAGATCTTGGATGGACAAGCCAGGGACCATATTCATAAATCATGGCAAGTCTGGTGACTTTGGGATTAAACAAACCCAAGGAAAGGAGCTTCCCACGTTGAAGAACACAAGTCAACAATTGCTGCCTCGAAGCTGGCGGTCACCGGCAGAAGGGAGCGGTCGACCAGAATTTTACAGGAATGAAGCTTTCAACGCTGGGAAAACCGGTCGACCGGCCCCTAACTGGCGGTCGACCGCTGGCTAGAAAATTTACATTTTTAAGAGAGTTAGCCAATAAAACATGATCTGTGAACAGTTTATTTTATGACCACGTCCTGTTCCAATCAAAATGAGTTGGTTGAGCTTATCCTAGGCAATTCATTGAACCAAGGTGAATTTAGACATTTGCTTGCTTAAGGAAGGCTTGAGAGTGGTTTAAGCAAGTTATTACTTAGGTTTTAATTCTGGGGTTTTGTTATCATTAAAATCACCTAGAGAGACTCAACAATCTCCCCCTTTTTGATGATGACAAAACGCTAAACTACAAGAGCATTGGCATGCCTTTAAGCAAAATGGAGTCTCGTAAGGTCGATAAACCACACGGTGAATAAAACAGCCATTCAACACATTATTTACCAAATAGATAGGAAATGAAACACAAGAGCCAACCATTTGAGATCAAACACCAATTGCATTCATTTCATCATTCCATTACGTGGTACATTGATGCTTGAGACAATGAGTGCAAGACTCTAAGACACTGGACACATGCAACAAAGCAAATGCAGAACTGACACAATGCCTCACCAATGATCATGTATACAAACATACGAACATACCGACATAAAATATATAAGACCTGCAGTACTACTTCTCCCCCTTTGGCATCATCAAAAGGGGATAGGATAGACGAAGGGGGACCTAGGAGACACAAGACCGAAGTACATCATTCTAGAGGTAGGATACAAAAGAGAAATCCTCATGGGACATCTGTAGGAGGCTGATCCTCTGGAGGAGGAGGCTAGTAACCAAGGCGGTGGCGGATGTCATCAAGAGAATGATCTTGAATCTGAAGACTATCCTGAATACGGCCAATGGAGAGGTCACGAGCCGCATCACGGCGCTGCATTTCAAGAAGTGTCATGTTCATGATGTGGAAGGCCTGGCTGGAATCAGTAACACTGTATGTAAGGCTAGTCATATGGGTGGAGAGTGTGGCCATCTAAGTGGAGAGGGTATCCAGAACAGTGGAGAAGGAATCTATGCGACTTGACATAGTGTCAATCACATTACCCGTAGTGTCGACGCGATCCCCAAAGGTAGAAAGTCGATCCCCAAAAGTGTCCACACGAGTCTCTAGTCCAGTAAACCGTCTGTCAAAAGTCTCATAATCTACCCAAGAGTGTTGTGCGGCCCCCTGATTAGAAGACTCTCCATGATAGAACTATGGTGGAGGACGCACCTTGGCATCCATATGATGAGGTGAAGGTGGAGGAGGCTGCTCCTCAGCCTGAACTAGAGGGGGGACATCCCCTTGACCTTGTTGCTGCTCTTGTTCTTGCTCGTGCTCACTGTCAGGTTCTTCCCCATAAACTGGTATATCTCGGCATAGCTCCCCATCGGGACCATAGTAATACCCAAAATCTATAAAGATCTTATGCTTATTATATATATCATCTTGTCGAACATAAATGAACTGCTCATTTGCCAAATTGATCCCAGCATATATGAAGATGCATGTCAACTGTGAAGCATATGGCAAGGATCGCCGGAGATAGGTACGGCAAGTCCCAATCAGATCTGTCATGAGCCGACCCACGTTGATTGTAATCCCATTCATGACATTGTAAAATAGAAACCTCTGAACCTCGGTAACTTCATTTCGACTGCCAACCTTGGGATAGATGAGTGAACTGAACATATGGTGCAAAATCCTTTGCAATGGTGGAAAATAATTTGCATTCAATGTGATTAAATCACTCACACCACGCACATAATCACAGTTTGTCATGGCAATGAAAGTAGCCTCAACTTCACCATGACCAAAAGTCCGGTCAGCACCCCAGGTCGAGACTCCTAAGGCTTGTCGAAAAACATCAGGTGTAATATGTAACTCAACTTCTTGAACAACTATATATAGCTCTTCATTTCTCTCAACTAGATTTTCATAAAATTGTTGAACTAGATTGGGATAGTATCTGGTATACCTAGTGACAAAATCTGTCCAACCGTCTTGAATCTCAAAGAGAGCACATAAATCAGGCAGAAGCTCATTCACCTCATTAAAGTCGACCAGTCGAGGGTCGATAATAGGCCGTGGAGGCAAGCGAGGTGCTCGAGGTGGTGCATGAGCTCGCTGAGGTGGAGGAGCCGGGACCTCTCACCTCTGACCACTAGCTTCCCCTTGGGCAGAACGTCGAGAGCTTCGTCTAGGCGGCATCCCGAACTAGAAGACCCGATGGAAACCCTTGAAGAGAAGACCCTCGTCCTGGGGGATGAAGATAGACTAAAAGACACTCTAAGGTCTTGCAATAGCCTTCTCCACAATCTGGAACCTAAGAAGTTGCTCCATGAACGCACGAACGGCTGAATGGAGTTCGTCCCGAAACAGTGACGAACACGCCGGATCTTGTGCGGATGGAGGAATGATAAGTTTTAGAGGCTTGGGAGGTGAAGAAATGTGGTTCTAGGGTTAGGAAATGGGGTATGAGAGAGAGTGAGGGTGATAGAATGAGAGAATGGGGTGTTAGGACCCCTTATATGATGGCTCCGTTGAGGTCCGGTCGGGCAGATTCGCCGCCACCGGTAGACCGGTATGGGAGCGGCGGTCGACCGCTAGGGCCAAAAAATCCCCATTTTATATTTTTGTTTCTTTTTCTTTTCTTTTCTTTTTCCTTTTTCTTTCTTTTTTTATATGGGGGACTATCATCCGACCTTCTAATTCGAACCAACATCATAAAGTGGAGAGAAGGAGGAGAGATAGAGATTTAAGGAAAGTTCGCTAACTCCCCCTCAGAAGTATCCTTAGGTCCGACATCACTGAGTCCACAATTATTTAGCCAAGGAATATCTGGCCTTAGAAAAATTTTTCAAGGAGGGCTATATATATAAATACATTCAAGCATGCAGGAGTGTATGTGAACACACAAGATATTAAAAATAGATATATACAATATGCATGTTAATCTACCCTTGATGCATATGAGTTTCTACAAATTCAATTCTTATCCTAAGTGCATACCTATGTATGTATGCTCTCACCCTTGCACATCCCAAGTTCTCTTCTTATCTTTTTAAATTGATCCTGGTTTAGGGGTTTTGTGAAAATATCAGCTAGTTGATTGTGTGTGTCAATGAAATTCAATTCAAAGACCCCTTTTCCTATATGATCTCTCAAAAAATGATGTCGAATGTCAATGTGCTATGTCCTAGAATGTTGAACAGGATTTTTTGACAAGTTGATTGCACTGGTATTATCACACAAGATTGGCACACATTTCATTTTAACATCCAAATCAAGCAATTGATTTTTGATCCAAAGTACTTGGGCTCCGCAACTTCCGGCGGCTACATATTCAGCCTCGGCCGTTGAGAGAGCTACTGAATATTATTTTTTGGAGGCCCATGAGACTAGGCACCCACTAAGAAACTGACAGTACCCACTAGTACTTTTGCGATCTACAATACATCCAGCATAATCCGCATCAGTGTAAGCAATCAAATCAAATGAACGACTGATGAGAAACCACAAGCCATAATTTATTGTGCCAATTAAGTATCTAAAGATGCGTTTAACAGCCATTAGATGAGATTCTTTAGGACATGACTGAAAATGAGCACATAGACATACACTAAATTGAATGTCAGGGCGGCATACTATGAGATACAATAGTGATCTGATCATACCTCGAAACAGTGTAGGATCTATTGTTTTACCATTTTCATCTTTATCTAACTTCGAGGTTATGGCCATTGGTGTTGACAAAGGTTTCGCTTCAGCCATCCCGAATTTCTTTAACAGCTCCAGTGTGTACTTAGCTTGATTGATGAAAATGCCCTCGGGTGTTTGCTTCACCTGCAATCCAAGAAAGAAATTCAGTTCACCCATTAAGCTCATCTCAAATTCTCCTTGCATGATTTCTGTAAATTCTTCACATAAGACATTGTTAGTAGCTCTAAAAATAGTGTCATCCACATATACTTGAACTACTAATATGTCTTTACCTGATTTTCTTGTGAAGAGTGTTTGGTCAACCTTACCTCTTTTGAAACCATTTTCCATGAGGAATGAAGTGAGCATTTCATACCATGCCCTTGGTGCTTGCTTTAACCCGTACAAGACTTTTTGCAACTTGTACACATGCTTTGGATGCTTCGAATCTTCAAAACCTGGAGGTTGCTCTACAAAAACATCCTCCTTGTTGTAACCGTTAAGAAATGTAGATTTAACATCCATTTGAAATAGTTTAAAGTTCAAAGAGCAAGCATAGGATAGTAAGATCCGAACTACTTCTAGTTTAGCAACCGGTGCAAAAGACTCATCAAAATCAATGCCCATCTCCCGGCTATACCCTTTGGCCATAAGACGGGCCTTGTCCCTAACAATAAATCCCGGATCATTTAACTTGTTTCTGAAAACCCAACGGGTTCCAAATGTGGGATGATTCTTAGGACGCGGCACGAGAGTCCACACTTTGTTCCTTTCGAACTGGTGTAGCTCTTCATGTATAGCCTAAATCCAAGATTCATTTTGAAGAGCTTCATGAATATCCTTAGGCTCTTCTTGTGAAATTAAGGCAATCAAATCCTCTTCTTCTACTTGCCTTAGTGATGATCTAGTTCTTACCCCATCTTGAGGATTACCGATTATGTTTTCAGCTGGGTGATCCTTTAAGAACGTAGAAGAGCTGGGCAAGTCGGGGTGTTGCACTTGTTGCTCTTGAAGTGTTTCAAATGGAGGATCTTAATCCTCTTCACTCTTGCTGGGGATCCCTTCAGTTGGTTCACCCTTGGCCTTGGCATCATTGGAACATCTGGGATCTTCATCTGCATCCATAATTTCAATAGATTGATTTGTCAGTTTTAGCTCAGATTCATCAAAAATCACACGAGGACTTTCCTCAACAACCAAAGTCCTCTTATTAAACAATCGATAGGCTCTAGAGTTAAGTGCATAACCTAAGAAAATTCCTTTGTCACTTTTCTCATCAAACTTACCTTGGTTAGACTTACCATTGTTCAAGATGAAACATTGGCATCCAAAGGGTTTAAGATGAGCAATATTTGGCTTCTTACCGTTGTACAGCTCATAGGGAGTTTTCTTCAAGATGGGCCTTACCATCGCCTTGTTGATGATGTAACACG
This sequence comes from Amorphophallus konjac, assembly GCA_022559845.1. Classification (NCBI taxonomy): domain Eukaryota; kingdom Viridiplantae; phylum Streptophyta; class Magnoliopsida; order Alismatales; family Araceae; genus Amorphophallus; species Amorphophallus konjac. Next base: position 58,491,954 of record CM040124.1, on the reverse strand, counting down.
CTGTACTTACCGCCTCGGCCCAAAAATATTTTGGTAGAGAGTTCTCACTTAACATGGTCCGTGCCATGTCTATCAAAGTTTTATTTTTCCTCTCCATTACTCCATTTTGTTGAGGCGTCCTTGGTGATGAGAAATTATGTGTGTATCCCTGCTCATGGCAGAAGCTGCTGAACTCATTGTTCTCAAATTCACCACCATGATCACTTTGAATTGTGGTGATGAGATAACCCATATCAATCTAGATTTTTCTGCAAAACACTTGAAACTCCATCAAAGCATCATTTTTATTGGCTAAAAATAATACCCATGTAAATCTGGAGTAATCATCAACAATTATAAATCCATAAGATTTACCTCCTAGGCTGGATGTCCTAGTAGGGCCAAAAAGATCAAGATGTAGCAATTCCATAGGTCAGGAGGTAGAAATAATGTTATTATTTTTGAAAGATATGCGTGTTTGCTTGCCTTTTGTGCAAGCTTCACAGATTTTATCACTTTCAAAGTTTAATTTTGGCAAACCATTCACCAAGTCATGTTTAGACAACTTGGAGATTACTCCAAAACTAGCATGACCTAGTCTTCGGTGCCAGAGCCAAGTACTTTCATGATTGTTTGCTATCAAACAGATATCATCACAAGAGACATCATCAATATCAACAGTGTAGACATTATTGTTTCTTTTTCCAATGAAATTGATCTCATTTGTGTTTTTATTCATTACAAAGCAATACACTTCATCAAAAATAATCTTGAACCCTTTGTCACATAACTGGCTTATGCTCAAGAGATTGTGATTTAATCCTTTCACCAAAAGTACATTCTCGATAAGAATGTCAGAATTCTTACCTACATTGTCGATTCTAATGATTTTACCTTTGTCCTTGCCTCCAAAGGCAACTGAACCTCCATCCTTGTCTTGCAGTATAGAGAACACATTCTTGTCCCCTGTCATATGCCTTGAGCAGCCGCTATCCAAGTACTATTTGCTCTCCCTGGTTTCAAGACATATCTGCAAGAAACAACATTCTCATGCAATTGTTTTTGGTACCCAAACTAGTTTGGGTCCGTAAGAGTTAGTCCAATTCTGTGCATATCTTTTCTTGGTCCAAAATATACGATTTCTTGGTGAGTTTTGTCTAAACCAACAATGAGCAATAACATGACCAAAATGACCACAATGAAAACAATTGACATTTGAAGATTTTTTTGAAAATTGGCGTGGTTTTGGTTGAACATGTATTGGCTTAGTGTATGAACATGAGGCACAATCATTTCCTTTTTCATGCACATAGGATGTAGTGATCTTATGCTCAAAGGATTTTTTATTTTGGGGAGTATATCCCCATCCTTCCTTCTGGAAGTTAACTTTAACTCCCAACAAGTTATCTAAATTTTGTTTGCCCTTGACAAACCTAGAGAGAGTGAACTGCAAGTCAGTTACCTCTTTATTCAAGCTCACATTTTTATTTTCAATTTCTGAAATGGAGGATGTCAGAAATTCTTTTTCATTCTTGAACTTTTCACAAGCTTTTTCTATTTCAGACATTTTACATGATAGCTCCTTTTTGGCTTTTTCAAGATCTGAAATCGTTTGAAGCAGAGTTTCTTTTTCTTCTGTTAACTCAAATCATTCTTGTTCCAGTTTCTCAAATTTAACAAGAATATTCTCATGTGATAAATCATCAATTTTCTTTTTGAGAGTTTTATTTTCAACTATGATTTTTTTGTATTTTGTATACAGCTTTTCATATTCAGACTCTCATTATTTATTTGAAATAAAATCAGGGTCAGAATTTACCTCCGTCGAATCATCTTCGTGTGCCATGAGACATAAGCTCTCCACTAGCTCTTGGATCTCCTCGTCGGACGGTTTGTCCTCTTCGTCGCTCCATGTGGCGACCATTGCTTTGGGTTTCTTGAATTTTTCTTTGTTGAACTTTTTCTTCAAATCTGGACACTCTCCTCTCATGTGCTCAGGCTTCTTGTGTAAGGTTTCGCACAGCACCATCGGGCAACGCAGCGGATAACAAAAATTTATTTGCCCGATCCCGGTGCTATGGAAAGCTTAATCTGTGCTCTAATCGGTGTTTCTAAGACCCTAATTACGGGTTGCGTGTTTCACCTTGCGCGGAACGACGTTGTCCGCTAAGCCTGATGCAGAAAACTGAGCCGCACAACTGCACGGCCTCTAGAGCTGATCCACACGGACTCTTGCGGCGACGGTAACCCCCCCGGCATGACCTTCCTCGGCCCTTTTCACCTTCTGTTGGAAGGGAGCAAGAGGGAGGGAGAGGGGAGGAGCTAATCCTCTTCTCTTAAGCTTATGTGCTTGCTTAAGCTTAAGAGGTTGGAAGAGTTCGAATGAACTCACATAGGTTGGCTATATATAAGGATTTGGACCTTTTCTAAAGACCTCCAAAGGACCAAAACTGTATATATGTCATATCTCTTATTATACATATGTATTAAGCTCCATTTACACTCCTTTCCAAAAGGAATTAAATGGAAATAATAGATACACTTGTATAATAATAATCCGTCACCCAAGATTCCACTGTGTATGATCCTCTAGGCCCATAGTCACTCTAGTTTAAGGCCCATTAACTTCTAATTCCCAATTAGAAGTAAATTAAACATATTCTTCGCTTCTACAAGAGCCGAATAATAGTTTAATTTATTCCAAACCTTCGATCACGTTGGGTCAAGCAAATCCGCATGATCCTAGAGGACGTCGGGTTAAAACCAGCCTGTCTGGTACCTGTAAGTCCACAGTTACCGCATCGATATAATCCCTCACTCCTTCTATGAGTCTAGTACGATCGAGGGTACGGTTTCTGTCAAACCCGATGATCGTGCCATTTGACTATGACCTCCTTAAAGTATATGACGTCCGTTCTAAACGAACTCACACGACCCTGGCCAGGGATTTAACGGAGCGTCAATGTCATGACCCATTAACTGTCTGATATATACCCGACAGTGAGCGATCCCCTCTTGACCATTGATGATCTTCACACGTATCCTGTAGTGGTTAATGACTCGGCAACTCATGACTTATGGTTAAAGTCACTTAGCCAAGTAATTAAACCATTCCAGTCCTCGTGTAAGATCCGATCAATGTCTCAGGTCAAAGGACCAACGATGCTACTGAGACAGTTAGATCTTCAGTTGACATTAGGTATAATCAACCATCTGAAGATCCAATAGCGGATCAGTTCAGTGTACATCCTCCAAGGACATACACCTACACATATGTGTTGGTGCCCCGCACCAATGACCATGAGACTGGTCACTGACACATCATGTGTACTGGTTTAATAGGTAATCAAAGTCCTCGAGTGATTACCCTCCAACCAGGAACAGTTTAAGGTATGTGTACATGTAAAGTCAATCTCATGTTCGAGATCTCATCTCGAGCTGACTTTACAACCACATATCCTAGGGACAACGTAAAGTAACACAATCGCATATTTACGCTTAAACACTACTTTATTAATAATGAACAAGATCCTACAACTATTGGGTCTACCCGACCCGAAATTGGCCTGTAGCACACCAACACTAACAATCTCCCACTTGAACTACAGCCAATTGCCCACAACTTTGAGGCCCATCTTATCCCGATGACGCTCAAACACAGTCTGTGTCAAAGGCTTAGTCAGTGGATCTGCTATGTTGTCTTCTGACGGTACACGCTCTACCGCCACATCTCCACGATCAACAATCTCCCGACTAAGGTGAAAGCGCCTGAGAATATGCTTTGACCTTTGGTGAGATCTCAGTTCCTTCGCCTGAGCAATGGCCCCATTATTATCACAAAATAATGGGATGGGAGCTAATATCTCGGGAACTACGCCAAGTTCCAAGATGAATTTCTTCATCCAGATGGCTTCCTTAGCAGCTTCAGCTGCAGCAATATATTCTGCCTCCGTCGTCGAATCTGCAGTTGTATCTTGCTTGGAGCTTCTCCAACTGACTGCCCCTCCATTCAACATGAATACAAATCCAGACATGGATTTGCAGTCATCTGGATCTGACTGGAAACTAGAGTCTGTGTAAGCTCTAAGCTGTAGGTCCTCTCCTCCATAAAGCAGAAAAAGATCCTTAACCCTTCGCAGGTACTTAAGGATGCCCTTTACTACCTTCCAGTGCTCTTCGCCTGGATTTGCCTGATATCTACTGACAATGCTTAAAGCATTGGCAACATCAGGCCGTGTACATAGCATTGCATACATGATTGACCCTATCGCCGAAGCATAGGGTACCTTATTCATGTGTACCACATCCTCAAAAGTTTTAGGACTCATCCCCTTCGATAGGCAAATTCCATGTCTCATGGGAATGAAACCTCTCTTGGAATTTTCCATCATAAACCTTTTGAGGATAGTGTCTATGTACATGGATTGGGATAATCCTAGCATCCTTTTAGATCTATCTCGATAGATCCTTATGCCCAGCACATAGGATGCTTCTCCCAAATCCTTTATGGAGAAGGTCTTGGACAACCAAGACTTAGTTGATGTCAACATCTCTACATCATTCCTAATGAGTAAGATGTCATCAACATAAAGGACCAAGAAGGTCACAGAGCTCCCACTGACCTTCTTGTAAATACAGGGTTCATCTTCATTCCGAATGAAGTTGAAAGATTTGACAGACTCGTCAAATCTTAAGTTCCAGCTTCTAGATGCCTGCTTTAATCCATAAATGGACCTTTCAAGTTTGCATACCTTATTAGGATGTAGCTTGGAGGTGAATCCTTCAGGCTGTACCATGTACACCTCTTCTGACAGATTTCCATTAAGAAAAGTTGTCTTCACATCCATTTGCCGGATCTCATAATCCAGGTATGCAACAATGGCAAGGAGGATTCTGATTGACTTAACCATGGCCACTGGCGAAAAAGTATCGTCATAGTCAATGCCTTGCCTTTGATGATATCCTTTCGCCACTAGTCTAGCCTTGTATGTGTCAACCTGTCCATCTGCACCGATTTTCCTTTTGAAAATCCATTTGCAGCCGATAGGGACCTTCCCTTCGGGTACATCTACTAAGTTCCAAACTTTGTTGGTGTACATGGACTGAATTTCTGAATCCATTGCCTCTTGCCATTTCTCGGAGTCTACACTACGGATCGCCTCCTGGTACGACTGAGGATCATCATCCTCATCGATACATACCTTAGAGGACCCCTCTGAGACATGTCCAACAAATCTCTCAGGTTCTCTCGGTAGTCTACCAGATCTCCGTAGTGTCAGTGTTTCACTTTGAATAGGATCAACCGATACAGTCTCATCTAATGAACTTGTGTCTATGGGTTGTGGTTCTTAGACCTCGTCCAATTCTATCTGGCTCCCACTATTTTTCTGGAGTAGATATTCTCTTTCCAGAAATACAGCTCTCTTAACCACTAAGACCCTTTGCTCATAAGGGTGATAGAAATAATATCCAAACGTCTCCTTTGGATATCCCACAAACCTACACTTATCGGTTCTCGACTCAAGCTTATCACTATCGTTCTTCTTTACATGGGCAGGACACCCCCAAATTTTAATGTAATTAAAATTTGGTTTCTTGCCCTTCCATATCTCATATGGTATAGAAGGAACTGATTTACTTGAGATCCTATTCAATAAATATACTGCATTATCTAGCGCATAGCCCTAGAGAGATAAGGGTAGTCCTGACATAGACATCATGGATCGGACCATGTCTAATAAGGTCATGTTTCTCCTTTCGGATACACCATTGTGTTGTGGTGTATACGGTGGAGTCCACTGAGAAACTATTCCATTGTCTTTAAGATAAGAAGTGAATTCATGGCTTAAGTATTCACCTCCTCGATCCGATCGAAGAGCCTTAATACTTTTGCCTGTCTGTTTCTCTACTTCATTCTTGTATTCCTTAAACTTCTCAAAGGCTTGTGACTTATGTCTCATTAAATACACAGCCATATCTAGAGAAGTCATCAATAAAAGAAATGAAATAGAGTTAACCTCCTTTTACTTCTACGGACATGGGTCCACACACATCCGAGTGTATGAGCTCGAGAAGGTCAACAGCCCTCTCACCATGTCCACTAAAGGGAGCCTTGGTCATTTTTCCCATGAGACACGACTCACAGGTATCAAATGGCTTGTATTCGAACGAATTCAAATACTCATTTGAGTGTAAGTGAGAGACTCTTTTCTCACCTACATGACCAAATCTACAATGCCATAGATATGTAAAATTCACTTCATCAGCATTGGAAATTTACATAACATTAGAATGTGTATCTAATACATAAAGACCATTGACTAATGAACCATTGGCTATAATCAAACCATTATTCATTATAGAGCACCCAGTGCTATTGAAAGTCAATGTATATCCAATGTTATACAAGCCAGAGATTGAAATAATGTTCTTAATAATATTAGGAACATAATAACAGTCATTCAACTCCAGAATGACTTCTGAAGGTAAACTGAGACGTGCAATCCCAACAGCTTTGGCAGCAACTAAAGCTCCATTGCCCATCCTCAGTTCAATCTCCTTTTTGCCCAATTGCCTTCTATTTGCCAACACATGTACAGAATTACAGATATGAGATGCACATCCAGTATCCAATACCCATGATGTGGATTCCATATATGACAAATTAAGGTCTATGATAAAAATACCTTCATTTAGAATTACCTTGCAATTCCTTTTCCAATGCCCAGTTTCCCCGCATCGAAAATATTTGTCTTCCTTTTCATTCTTCTTGCCCTTCCCTTTGTCAACTTTGGTGAGTTACTTACCCGTGGCCTTTTTCTTTCCCTTCCCTTTGTTACTCGTGGTGGATATTTGAGAGGCCTTCCTTTTCTTGTTGGCCCGGCCAACAATCATTACAGACGAAGATGGTTTATCTTTCTGCATGGTTCCTTCAGCACTCTTTAACATATTGAGCAGCTCTGGGAGAGTTGCTTCAATCCTGTTCATGTTAAAGTTCATGATGAAGGAAGAAAAGGAATCGGGCAATGACTGGAGTATAAGATCAATGCATAGTTCAAGATCCAACTTGAACCCCAATGCATTGAGTCTTTCAATCTACTCCATCATTTTCAGTACATGGGCCTGTACTGATGAACCCTCAGACATCCGTGTCCTGAAAAGTCTTTTGGAGATGTCATACCTCTCAATCCTACCCTGCTCCCCGAAGAGCTGGCGTAGATTGAGAAGTATACTTCCATAATCAGTCTTTTCGAATTACCTCTGCAGCTCGGGAGCCATAGAGGCCAACATGTAACATTGGACAAGGGAGGAGTCCTCAGACCACTTGGCATAAGCTAGTAACTCACCCTCGTCGGCATCAGGAGCTGGCTCAGAATGAACCGTGTCCAACACGTACGCAATCTTTTCGACGGTAAGGACTATGCGTAGATTACGCAGCCAATCCGAGTAATTCGGTCCAGTTAATCTATTTGCATCCAGGATGCCGCGGAGGGGGTTGGACGACGACATTGTAATCTGGATTAGAAATAAAAGATAACTTAGCATGTGTTCAGATTCTAACTTAGATGTGGTTTTCTATCTTAGTTAGTCCCACTATTTTTCGATCGGACTATATAACCCTCAGTATATAGAACGGGAGATCAGCGAGATCTACCTAGTGGGTCAGAATCCCAACGAGACTGATGTACGACCTTGTGGAAAGCACAACAAACCATACATCATCTCAAGGGCAGTCCACAAGCACTTGCATCTAATGCAATATCCGATATTCGGCCCCCGAGAAATCATCCCCTTGTGGAAAGCACAACAAAGGATATTCTCGGTTAGATCTAACCATCATTACTACATAGCAATGAGTTCATAACCCGACCCTTGTGGAAAGCACAACAAAGCCGAGTTCAATTCCTCACCCCATTGAGGCCGAGCCTTGGAGTTTAATCCCGCCCCCAAACTCATGGACCTTGTGGAAAGCACAACAAATCCATGAAATGAAGACGTTCATTCACTCCATAATGATGGAGGGCCACGATGACTCCTAGAGCCACGCTTACCGGATCTAAAATTTAATCGCGAGGGAATTTAATTTTATCTTGATCTCACCCTAGGTGGTAATATAAATATATCCAATATATTTACCGTACCTAGTAGTTTGCACAAAATAACTGCATCCAATGCAAAATTAAAACACAAGTGATCATGGACTTAATTCCTAATGTAACTAAGGCATCTGGTCCGCTTCCGAAGCAGCTGGATCGTCCTCGTCGGGTGTGCTTCGCGCTTTCAAACTCCGACACCGCAGTAATTATAACTTTTACACAGCTCGCAGGCCGAAAAAAAGTAAATTACATATCAATAAAATTCCAGAAGCCCTTAGGGCGAGTACAACAACGGAGGAAGATAGAAGTACATTGGAATTTTAACAGAGAGAGAAAGGAGGTTCGCATACCCCAATTAATTACATTAATCCAAGTCCATGATCACTTGCCAACCCATTCAAATAAAATCAATCAAGGGTTATTTTCTGAAAATTATCCTTACTTTTAAATTTAAAAAAGGGATGTGCAAACAAAAACAGGCCAACTTTGTTTAATTTGAAAAATCGAAGCATGATTAACTAAAATTAAACAGACAAGCACGCCAATACGAGGTAAATAAAGTAAAGCACGTAAAGAACCATTATTTTCTACAAGGGCATCTAATTGAGATAATTAATTAAATTTAAATTTAAATTTAATTATCCAATAATCAACTTTAAATTCAAAATTTAAACATGCCAATAATTTAAATTTAAATTCAAACTAATTATCCAATAATTTTGTTTGAAAGTAAATTTAAAATAATGCAATTATCCTCAATTAGCAATTTTCTAAAATTTAAAATTTGAATTTAACAATTATCTAATAATTAAAAATTCAAATAATTGAATTTTTCACATTTAACTTCAATAAAATTCAAATTTTAAATTTTCTAATTATCTAATAATTAAAAATTCAAAAATTAAAATTTACTGAAGTAACTTCAATTATAACCATTTTATCTTAAGATAAATAGTAATTATCTCACCTCAGTAAATTCAACACATTTTAAAATTTTAACATTTGACATTTACCGTCGAGATAATACAATTAACCTACTCCACAAAATTCTATTTAATTTACTGTGCATTTTGATATATATATCTAATATATATATTATTATTCCTGCACAATAAATTAAAAAGTTAAAATTGCAAAAAAAAATAATTAAAAAAAACTGTCGGCCGCCCACGCGGAATGCGTGGGCGGGCGCCGCCCGCGACGCGCCCGCCGCGGGCGCTGACCCGCGGTGTGGCGTGCGCCGCCCACTCGGCTTACGCAGCAGGCGCACCGCGCCCAGGGCGCAGTGCGCCCAACACGGGCCAATAAATTTTTTTTTTTTTACAAAAAAAATTGCTCTCCTGATGCCCAGCATCCAGGAAAAACTAGAATGCCCAGCACTCCCGTCTCCAAATAATAATTGAAGGATTTTATTGCCCCTAAAATATGATTCTAAATGGCGATAAAAATACCGACCAGAGCGCGAACCTGGCTCTGATACCACTGTAACGTTTCGCACAGCACCATCGGGCAACGCAGCGGATAACAAAATTTTATTTGCCCGATCCCGGTGCTATGGAAAGCTTAATATGTGCTCTAATCGGTGTTTCTAAGACCCTAATTACGGATTTCGTGTTTCACCTTGCGCGAAACGACGTTGTCTGCTAAGCCTGATGCAGAAAACCGAGCCGCACAACTGCACGGCCTCTAGAGCTGATCCACACGGACTCTTGCGGCGATGGTAACCCCCCCGGCATGACCTTCCCCGGCCCTTTTCACCTTCTGTAGAAAGGGAGCAAGAGGGAGGGAGAGGGGAGGAGTTAATCCTCCTCTCTTAAGCTTATGTGCTTGCTTAAGCTTAAGAGGTTGGAAGAGTTCGAATGAACTCACGTAGGTTGGCTATGTATAGAGATTTGGACCTTTTCTAAAGACCTCCAAAGGACCAAAACTATATATATGTCCTATCTCATATTATATATATGTATTAAGCTCCATTTACACTCCTTTCCAAAAGGAATTAAATGGAAATAATACATACACTTGCATAATAATAATCCTCACCCAAGATTCCATTGTGTGTGATCCTCTAGGCCCATAGTCACTCTAATTTAAGGCCCATTAACTTCTAATTCCCAATTAGAAGTAAATTAAACATATTCTTCGCTTCTACAAGAGCCGAATAATAGTTTAATTTATTCCGAACCTTCGATCACGTTGGGTCAAACAAATCCGCATGATCCTAGAGGACGCCAGGTTAAAACCAGCCTATCTGGTACCTGTAAGCCCACAGTTACCGCATCGATATAATCCCTCGCTCCTTCTATGAGTCTGGTACGATCGAGGGTACGGTTTCTGTCAAACCCGATGATCGTGCCATTTGACTATGACCTCCTTAAAGTGTATGACGTCCGTTCTAAAGGAACTCACACGACCCTGGCCAGGGATTTAACGGAGCGTCAATGTCATGACCCATTAACTGTCTGATATATACCCGACAGTGAGCGATCCCCTCTTGACCATTGATGATCTTCACACGTATCCTTGAGTGGTTAATGACTCAGCAACTCATGACTTATAGTTAAAGTCACTTAGCCAAGTAATTAAACCATTCCAGTCCTCGTGTAAGATCCGATCAATGTCTCAGGTCAAATGACCAACGATGCTACTGAGACAGTTAGATCTTCAGTTGACATTAGGTATAATCAACCATCTGAAGATCCAATAGCGGATCAGTTCAGTGTACATCCTCCAAGGACATACACCTACACATATGTGTTGGTGCCCCGCACCAATGACCATGAGACTGGTCACTGACACATCATGTGTACTGGTTTAATAGGTAATCAAAGTCCCCGAGTGATTACCCTCCAACCAGGAATAGTTTAAGGTATGTGTACATGTAAAGTCAATCTCATGTTCGAGATCCCATCTCGAGCTGACTTTACAACCACATATCCTAGGGACAACGTAAAGTAACACAATCGCATATTTACGCTCAAACACCACTTTATTAATAATGAACAAGATCGTATAACTATTGGGCCTACCCGACCCGAAATTGGCCTGTAGCACATCAACACTAACATCTTGCATTCATAGCAGATGACATTGTTGGACTTGCTAGCCTCGCCCTTGGTTTGAATGGGCTTCCTTTGCCCCTTTCTGAAATTGTCTTAAAAATTCCTCTTCTTTCTTAAAAATCTCTTTACTTGGCGAGTTATCATGGCCAAGTCTTCTTCTTCATTGCTTCCCTCGCTGGATTCTTCTTCTTGAAAGATGGTGAGCTTTCAATCCAACCACTTTCTTCTTCTTCGTATCTTCCTCGACTGTTCTCTTCATGTTTATCTCATAGGTCATGAGTGACCCTATGAGCTCATCTAGAGAGAGTGTGGACATATTCTTTGAATCTTCAATGACAGTAACTTTGGTGTGTCATGCGGATGGGAGAGATCTCAACACTTTCCTCACAAGCTCAGAATTGGAATTGGTGTATTCTTTTCCGAAACTCTTGAGACCATTAGTAATCTCAGTTAACCTTGAGAACATCTCAGAGATAGATTCTTCTGGTTTAATCTTGAATAGCTCGTAGTCTCTGACGAGTAGGTTGGCCTTGGTCTCCTTGAGCTCGGAGATTCCTTCATAGATAAGCCGTAATTTCTCCCACATCTCTATTGCTGAACTGTACATGGATACACGAGAAAACTCATTAGGATGTATAGCACATTGCATAATGTTCATAGCATTAAAATTTACAGTGCATTTCTTAATTTCCTCGGGTGTCCATTTTTCTTCATCATCCGAGAGTTTATGCGGACCCTTGTCCACAACCCACCAGATCTCATACTCTTGGGCTCTCAGAAAGACATGCATTCTATTTTTCTAATAGGAGTAATTTGAGCCATCGAATTATGGAGGACGATGGATGGAATGACCCTCAGGCATCATACCCTTGTTTGCCATTGATCTGGATCTTACTCTAGATCGTTAGATCTGAAAGAAATAGAGCCTTAGCTCTGATACCAATTGAAGTCCCGCGATCAATGACACCCAAGAGGGGGGTGAATTAGGTGTATACAAACGTTTAACAAACTTTTGCCCAATTCAAACAAGTGTGAATAATAGCCGTAATGAATTCAAGATTTATGAAAACTTTGAGATCTAATAGAATCTATCGCACTCAACCGATCTTAGGTACGATGGCGGAGGTGAGAATCCGGAGATTCTACTCACGCAAGATGTTATCTTGCTGACAAGGTTTGCCTTGTCGATCCGAACCCACCTGTTAATATACCCAAAATCTAATATGAAAATGATAAATTACACTAGATCTAACTCAAACAATGCAACCAAAATAATCTAGCGTGTGCTCCACAGAATGGGGATAGAAGAAAAGGAACAAACCACACCACACAATGGATAATGATTTTTAGGTGGTTCGGATGTAACAACGGCAACCTACGTCCACCCCTCACGATCTGTGAGGATTCCCACACTATCTTGTAAAGGATTACAAGATCAAAAAAAAACACACACACACGTAAGCCGTTCAGAACTCCCACGAAGGTGTACAAGCATCGAATCACAAAGAGATGTGAAAACAAGAAGAACCACACACACACACACACACACACACACACACACACACACACACACACACACACACACACACACACACAAGTGTTTAAAAATACAAGATCACACACTTGAAGCTTGATGAAAAACAAGGGAGAAACACAAAATGAAAAACTCAGATTTAAGCTCCCCCTTAATGGATGAAGATGATCTTGGATGAAGCTTCCTCCTCAGCTAAATCTTCACTTGAAGGGCTTGCAGATAATCTTCAAAAACTTGGAAATGGATGAAGAAGTTCTTCCCCGAAGCACTGTTCACGGAGCTATAGTGGCAGCACTCTTTCTCCCCTTGATAGTCTCTTTGATCTCCCTTGAGTGATTAGGGTTTTTGACCCCAATATGATGTATTTATAGATCTTGGATGGTCAAGGGACAAGCCAGGGACCAGATTCATAAATCATGGCAAGTCTGGTGACTTTGGGATTAAACAAACCCAAAGAAAGGAGCTTCCCACGTTGAAGAACACAAGTAAACAATTGCTGCCTCGAAGCTGGCGGTCGACCGGCAGAAGGGGGCGGTCGACCGGAATTTTATAGGAATGAAGCTTTCAACGCTGGGAAAACTGATCGACCAGCCCCTAACTGGCGGTCGACCGCTGGCTGGAAAATTTACATTTTTAAGAGAGTTAGCCAATAAAACATGATCTGTGAACATTTTATTTTATGACCACATCCTGTTCCAATCAAAATGAGTTGGTTGAGCTTATTCTGGGCAATTCATTGAACCAAGGTGAATTTAGGCATTTGCTGGCTTAAAGAAGGCTTGGGAGTGGTTTAAGGCAGTTATTACTTAGGTTGTAATTCCGGGGTTTTGTTATCATCAAAATCACCTGGAGAGACTCAACAATGGTCGCATACCAAAATATACGCCATGTACCTATGAAAAGTGACTCAAGAGATGGGAGTGAATCGTGTGAAACCAGCGATCAAAACAGCGTTCTAAATACCACCATGAATCATGTTTCATAAATATAGGAGGAGTATTTAATTACAAAACTATAATAATTTTGGCATGAAATTAACATAACGATGAAAATAAGATTCTTAAACTTGCTCACGTATGTCCAGGGTGCTTAACATGAATCAGGGCATGATTAAATGAAACATGGCATATTTATAATAAATAATGACATGGAAAACAAATTGAGTTTGAACTGGTCCTCAGAACCAGATGGCGGTCGAGATCTGGCCGCAAGGGTGTCCTAAACGGTCTTGCGATAGACCGCTATTTAGATGCAGCGGTCACTTTATTGACCGTTTCTGTTTGACAGACATGAGCTGTAAAATAGTGAAATAAAGCGCTAATCTAAGGCATGTTATGCATGGAAAACGATGTAACCACGTAGCTAGGACATGTTAGAAGGTAATTAGGCCATGAATATGCATAAGTTGTGAGAATTAGACAAGAATTTCATCTTAATTGCATTAGGGCTAAGTTCATGCATGAAAAATGAACTAACCTGCGCAGTCTCAATAAAACACAAAATACTCCATGTACAATGCATGAAAACGACTGGAAGTAGAGGGATTTTATTCCTAACTTCGAGTTTGAGCCAATCATGAGATAACCTACCTCTAAACAGAGCTCTAAACTTCAAATTTTGGGCTGGAACTCGACCCTAATTCCTATTTGTCTAGAACCGAATCAACAACTTCATGGCCTTCTAACTTCTGATCTTCTTCACCTATGACCACGAAACTTAGAGGGTAAGAAGATGGTACTAAAAGGAACAATTAATTCTAAAGAATCCATATCTAATTACCTCGTTTATGCCTTCTAATTCGTTGATCAATCTGGCCCGATCGCACAATCTCCTGGGTTTCTTGCACCGAACTAGCGTCTTTGGAAGCCTTGTCCTCTTTGATGTCTCGATCTCCTAATGTGAAATTCGGAGGGGAGTTAGACCTTACTATCATGAACAAATTCTTCTAAAGAACTTACCTCTAATTCGGCCTTTTTACCTTAGTTCCACGCGAGCCAAAAGTAAGGGTCGTGCAGGTGAGACTTAAGGTCTAATTTTAGAGTTTAACTAGGGTTTTGAGGATTTGGACGAACCTAGAGTCCTAATTAGGGCTTGTAATCGACCCTAACACATTCTAGACCCTTCCAGATAGTAGATAGCATCGATCCCAAATGATTTGGATGCCAAAGTTCCCAGCTTTTCAAGCTTTCTTTGATGTTCGGATCTGCCTGTTAATAGCGGTCACATGAGGACCGTTTTTGACATCAGGCGGTCTCGCGATAGGCCGTTTTTATCCTAGAGTGTCGAATTTTGAATTGATTAAAACCCTTCCGATATTTATCCTCTATTTATCCTTAAATAAACCTATTTATCTCTTAATTTCATAAATACATCAATTTAAGCTTCTAGAACATGGGCTAAGGTCCAAAATTGCCAAGTGGGCTTATTTAAATGGGCCAAATCCTCTTTAATTAGTGTAGAGCTTTAATAATGAGATTAAATTAACTATAATTCATTTAATAGCCCATTTAGTCCATTTAAATGCTTAATAATTATATTTTAAACCCAAAAAATTCCTAGAAAATTCTCGACCGTTACAAGAAGTTAGGGTGTTCTTGCATTAGCAAGATGTTATTAATGCCAGCTTGTGAGGTGGGGAGGATCCAAATTCTGAAGATCCTAGATATACTATCACCTTCCACAGGGCACAATCAAATTCAATCACATGAAATGCAAAATCACATTCCAATAGATAAATACTCAAAAATAAACAAAAGAGAAATGGTTCCAATAAGCTTGCATTGCACAGAACATGTTGGACTTGATAGGTCCAGAGGGGGGTGAATGGATCTTTACCCGTTAAAAATTAAGGATTAAAAATTAAGTTTAGATCTCAAACAGGAGTTTCCGAATTAGAGCACAATGGTCAAACACTAACCGCAGAACGAACTGCTTGGAGGATAGGGAAGGATCGGCCTAAACAAGCATCTACCGAATATCCAATCCCAGAAGAGAAAAACAAGCACACGGCACGGGGATTTTTAGGTGGTTCGGTCCTCCAGACCTACATCCACCCCACACTCAAACTGAGTGTGGCTTCACTAACAGCTGGGAAACAGCTTGCCAACAAACGCTGATACACAGCTTACCCAGGGGAACAACCTCCCCTCTTCCTCCTACTCGGAGGGAACCACTAGCAACCCACGGTCACTAGAAACCAGAGACTCACGTCTCTCTTCCTCTATACCAAGAGGGAACCCCACTGGTAGCAGTCCCACTACCAGTGAACCAGCCAGTAGCAACCTACTGCCGGCAACCCACCAGAGGCCTAGCCTCTCTTCCTCCAGACCAGGAGGGAACCCACCAGTGACTCCCCGTCACTAGCAAACCAGAGGTCTAAGACCTCTCTTCCTCCAACCGGAGGGACCCCTTGACTTGCAAGCCACAAGCCAAGGACCGGAGGACAAGCCTCCCTTCCTCTAAACCAGAGGGAACCCTCAAGTGACAACCTGCCACTTGCAACCTGGAGATCAGATCTCCCTTCTCCTGTACCACCAGGAGAAACCCGATCCCCAACAGGGCAATCGGAAGAACAAGACTAAACAAGGTAGCAAAAGGAAAAATAAGAAAACATGAAAATGACAGCGACAGAAGCTGGAAATAAAATGCAAGATATATAGCTCTCAATGAGCATAGTCGTTCTGGATTTGATCCACGAACAGACTGATCAGATCCTCAGTAAAGCTCTCTCTCCTCTTCTTTTCTTCTTCTTCTTTCTCCTTCAGTTTCTGCTCTCTCTTTTTCTTCTCTTCTTTCTCTCGTTTTTCTGGATCGAAGGACTCTCTGCTTTTCTGCTCTTTCTTCTATATCTTTCTCTTTTTCGATCATACTCCATCTGAAGACGAAGGTTTCTATTTATATCAGCAGCAGCAGCAGATCCGGTTCAGAATGCGTGTGCCTCCCACGCTTGATCCAGAACCTTCTTGCCACGTGTCCTTATCGGATTGGTTCCTCTAGCATTGGATCACGTGCTGCCCAGACACTGAGGAGTAATCTTCCTCGGATCCCTGCAAGCAGATTAATTACATTAATGCTCAGGGTTCGCTATATGTAGCTGAGATAAGTTGGTTGGCCATAAGAACAAAGAACTGCACGAGATATATGATAACAAAACGAGGTGCACTATACTGTGACTGACACGAGGTACGTTAGATGAGTTTAGCACGAGATAACACGAGAACGACACGAAGTACACGAGAACACAGCTAACACAACAACGAAGACGACACGAAGTCAGATGAAGACAGCATGAGGTGAGAAGAAGATAACACAGAGTGAAGCAATAGAAAGACACGCGATCAGAAGAGACCAGGACGAAAATAGAAGGAAGCAACACGGAGATACAAATACAAAAGAAACACGAAGACACGAATACAAAGACAACACGAAGACACGAATACAAAGACAACACGAAGACACGTAGTGAAACAACACTTGAAAACACAAGAAAAATAACTCGAGCACACAATAGCTCGAATGAACGACTCGAAGACGAGGCGACACGAGTTGAAAACAACACGAAGACGAAAACAGAAACCGACACGAGGTGAGGTCACAAAGCGACAAAGACACGAGGTCTAGGAAACACGACACGAAGACATGAGATAGACACGTCTTCAACAACACGTGATGAAACGGTGGAAGCAGAAGAACAACTCGAGGAACTACAGTAATTGACACGAAGACACAAGAGCAAACATAGAGGACTGACTCGAGATGAGCAACTAAGTGCTAACGACACGAGGTTCATACAGAAGCAACTCGAAGTTCATCAGAACAATTCGAGCTGCTTCAGAAGAATCAGCACGAAGTCAATCAGCACACAACTTAACACAACACGAGGTACGAAAGGACGACACGGCGTGTTGAAAACACAAACAGTACTAAAACTAAAACGACACGAAGGCAAACAGTACAACACGAGGTGTTATACACAAACATGACGAAGTTCCAACCAACACGAAGACAGTCCCTGAAAATACCTGAAGTGAAATGAAGGTTTATTCTTCACAGAAAAATATTCTTTGTTCACTTTCACAGAAAAATATTTTTGTTAATTTTTCACAGAGAAATATTTTTGAACACCACTAAGACTTATAGTGTTGTCATCATCAAAACATGTAAAGATTCAACAAGACTCAACAATCTCCCCCTTTTTGATGGATGGCAACACTATGAGTCTTGAGTCTTTGCAGAAAAAAAATTTCAGCCTTTCCAAGGCTAAACAAACATTAGCACCATTATTAAACATTTTTAAAGTGTCAAATAACCATTCTCAATGAATAACAAACATTCTCAACGAGCTAGCAAAGGCCTGATTTCTCCCCCTTTGTCATCATCAAAAAGAAGGAAACAATAAGGATGCAACAATGCAAATGATATGAAATTTAATTAATAAGTCCAAGAGTGTGAGAGAGAAAGCCTCAAAATGGGCAACAAGATACAGAGCATTGTCTTTTCAAGAAAAATGTCTGGCATGTCTGCTAGAAGGGCCACGCGGCCTGCCATGTGGTGGTCTCCCCCTTGGAGAAGCAGAGGTATATTCTTGAGGTGGAGTTCTGCTAGAAGAAGCTTGACCAGGTGCTGAACCCAAGGTAGACTGAAATTCCTTTAGGTCATTTGACAGTTCAGCTAGCCAATACACCACAGCGCTTCTGACATGTGCCACTTCAGAAATGATGTCGTCTTGGCGAATATTAACAGTTTCATATCTGTCAGTCAGAATTGTCATTTCTGTTAAGAAGGCGACCAATTTATCATAGATCTGCTGAACACCTGGACCTAGGGCACTGGATGACTTCTTCAAAACTTCTAAAGATGTTCTGATCTCAAAGCAGTGATCTATAATGTTGGTAGATAGTTTGAAGGAGGAAATTTGAACATCTTGTAACTCACGCAGTGCTTTTGCTATCTTTGAACAAACCTCCTGCAAACCTTGCATCAAGGATCTGTTGGCATCATCTGAAGCCTTTTTGTTGAGTAGGAACCTTTTCCATTCAGTGAGGAGAGATATCTCAAGCTTCAGTAGCCTGGAATGTACTTGATTGATGTTGAGAGTGACATATTTGAGCAGATCATCTAATTTCTTATCTTGTTTCTGCATCTGCTGAGTCAAGTTTATGAGGAGTTCTTCAATGTTGGGTGCCCGAGCAGATTCAATGTTGGGCGCCTGTGCAGATAGAAGTCTAGGTGGACCTAGAGGTGTACCAAAAAATTCTTGCACAGGCGGTTGGTTATCTACTGGTGGAGCCTGATCTTCAACTTCAGCTTGTGTGTCTTTGACAGGAACTACAATTTCAGGTTCCTCTTCCTCATTTGAAGATTCTGTATCCAATTCTATGACAGGAACTTTTTCTTGACTGTTATCCCCTCTATCTTCCATGAGATCATGATATGTAGGGCTGTCAACAGGTGCCTGTTCAAGACTTTCAGATGTAACCAAGTTGGTAGCCTCTTCCAAGCTTTTCTCTACAGTCTCTCTTAGAATCACATTAACAAAATCAGCAAGTTCTTGATCAGTACTTTCTTGCTCTTTAGCTGGCTGTTCCACGGGCAATATCACCTCTTCAGATGTCTTCCCAAAAGAATCAAACAGACCATCAATATTTGCATCTAGATCAGTCTGAATACTTTCTTCAGACAACCTGATTTCTTCAGATGCAACCTCAACTAGCCTCTGAAAGGAAAAAGATACTTCAGTGAGTGCAGCAGACGTAATAGACTGTGGTTGTTCAGCTGGTGTATCCTGTACAGCAATCTCAGAAACTAATTGCACACCAGTTTGAGCTAAGTCTTGAGATTGTTCCAGATGCTCCCCCTGAGTTTGTGATTCCTTGACTTTCTGGGCCTTAACTTGCCCCACCATTGAAGAGCCCTCCAAGCCCAAAAACACTGAAACAAAATTCATATTAAATATGTTTCGGGCCTTAACTTCAGATGCAGCCTCTCCATCCAAGCAAATCTCTGAATACTTGAAGATGTCTGTCAGATGGGCGGCATAGGGAAGGTGTCTCTTGGATCCAATACATCCCTTCATGACAGTAAAAATGATTTCTGGCAAACATATCTTTACATTCTGAATCAGACAAAACAGTAGAAACCTCTGTGTGTCTGTGATTCTACCCCTAGCTCCAGTCTGTGGTGTGACTATAGAAGCAATTATGTTTTGAAGGAGCTTGTGAAGAGGAGGAAATGACGAGGTTTGGAAAGCTTTCAGCTTCACTTGCCCCTTGTCAAGAATGTTACTGGGTTTACCAGTAATAACCGAAAATGCCTCATGCAGACTGTATCTGTACCCTCTCTCCACCTCTCCCTTTTCTGGAATACTTAGAGCTTCATGGAGAGAGTTGCATGTCACTGTTATCTCAACCCCTTTAACAGTCGAAATCAATGCAGACTTATCTCGGCTCAACAACAAGTTGTTGTAAAATTCCATCACCAGGCTAGGGTAGAATACCCTGTGATCTTCCAAAAATTTCCTCCATTCCTGAAACTCGAAGATCTTCAAGAGTTCTGGAAACTTCAGGACCATGGATTCATCACCGAAATCAACTATCCTCGGAGGAATGATTTTACCACTCTCTAAAAATACGGTAGACTGGGAAGGCCTGGTACCTTGCTCTGAAGACATTCCCGCAGCAGCTTCTGATTCTAGACAACGTTGCTGCTTGGACGGAGGCTCCTCAGCAGTTTCCTTTCCTTTCCTCTTCCTTTCAACCTGAGCGGCGGATGCTTGCTGATCCATTTGCCAAGACTCCTAGAGTATCAACTCTCTCTTGCCGGTTGCTACTGGAAGTGAAGCTAGACCCAAGAGAGGAAGAGATCTCTGTGGGGAAAGGAAGTGAGCGGGAAAAGATAGAGATGAGTTTGAAGGAACACTCAAGGTGGAGCGGCACGAAGATGAATAGGAAGCGGCAAGGGGAAACGAGGGTTTGTGGATGAAGGCGTGTGAAACAAGAAGGGTTTTGTCGGGTTGCTTTTCACTCTTATCAAACTTTTTCTGGAAATACCCAAACTACCCTCAGTCATGATGTAACACAGCCATTGCCTGTTAAAGTTTGCCCTTCAATATATGGACTAGTTATATTCTTCCAAATTCCATGGTCAGTTACCTCAAGATATTAAATCAACATGATCACAAAATTAGCTGTTAAAGTTGCTTAACCTAGAGAGAGTCACGATTAAATTACTCCTTATGTTTGTCAAGCAAAGAAATAACACATCGATGTCAAGCAGATTTCATTTCTTCATTTAATGGACAAGAGAAGGCATACAGGGTCAACCAATTTGTTGAGCACAAGGTAGAATAGTCCCTTTTTACACAAGGAGACATGTTTATCAGACACCAGAAACCCTGGTTACTCAGGACGGACTACCTTTATGCCAATCAAAGCCAATGAAATTTTTCTTTGTTGACTTTTCCCTTTTTTTTGTATTATTTTAACATTTCTATACAGAGATAGCTAGTTGTATCATGACAGAAACTCTGGACTTCTCTGATCTAGAGTGTCTATTTCTCCACAAAAGCCATTGCTCTGCCACAAAGAATGGCGTATTCCCTGGTGGCACTTCTCATGATTTTAGACAAAAGACAGATATCTTACTTAACACAATTTTTATCTCACAGCTCTCTTCACATAAGTTTCAGTTAAATCGAGATCCTCAACAAGTTTTTCTCATTTAACAGGAAGTTTTATAATATGTTGACCAACACTTGAGAGGATAACTTAGAAGGATCAAGGACCAAATATAACCCCCATACATTGAAGTTCTTTATTAACAGGTGTAAGTTGTTACACTAGATATTGGGTGGTTTAAGGTATACAGATCACATCTGATAAGAGCAAGAAGACTGTAAGAAAAAAAATTTCTTTGAGAGAATTTCTGAACCAAAAGTGATAGGAGAGAGATAAGAAGGTGGCAGACCGAATGGAGAGAGATGAGATGAGCAGCACTCCTATCAGCAAGCCAACAAGTGAGAGATCACTCAAGACATTAAGCACCAAGGACGCTTACAAATATAATATTCTTGAAGAAGTTCTGTCTCACATCCAGAGAAGCTCTTGGGCAATAAACTGCAACCTCATGAGATGACAGATCTTAACACCACATTAACTGCATCGGCTGACAAAATTCTTCAGAAACCAAATGGCCTGTCAAACTCCTTTTCAGCCCACTCAAGGACATCTCACACACGACTCTTGGAAGTATTAATTATTTATTGAATGCAGTGTTTGCCATGAAAATTAAACATGTGAGTTTGTGAATCATGCACATACAGGCTCCCCTGATCAGCAGAATGACCCATGGTACTAGGCGGAGCACTTGGTCTGAAAGACCACCTCACACATAGTAAGCACCTCAGGACAGATTTCCCTGCCTTTTGATAGCTTACTATTTGATATATCATAGTGGTCAAACATGATAATCAACGGGCATGGCAGACTAGAGAGGTTGTTCTAATCATGATAATTCTGTCTAGTCCAAAATAGGCAGTTTATATGAACAACAACAAACATCATTCTGATGGATTGGAGATTGAATTCAGATTAGGAGGGAAGCAGTAAATTTACCTGGAGCATTCAGACATGGGGTCCTTTTATGTGCCCTGGTTTATTACCCCTTTATTCCATCCAAGGCACACCTGCAAAGCAAAGTTATTTTGCACAAACAGGTACCCAAGAAGTCTTGGGTCCTGACATGACAGTATTACTTCTAGCAAGTTTCCTCAGCACATTTTTAACTTGATAGCAAGGAGCAGCAGCTTTCAGTACTGATTTATGCATATCCTTGTTAGCATGAATCTTATGTGCTTAAACATGAGACTCCTTGTTAACAGAATAAACATTCTGTTTGCCAAAACCAGTTTGGTTTTGATATCCTGCCAGCCAACAGGTTGCAATCCTGTGACCTGGCTTCCCACATTTGAAGCACTCATTGTGCTTGCCTCTAAAGACATTTCTACCAAATGCATTTTTATTCGCAGGGAGATTAACAGTTTTAGAATTGAGTTTTCTACCCTGAGCATGCCAGCAGTCCTTGACTGCATGGCCATGCTTCCCACAATGGGAGCAGAAAGGAGACTCTCTCCTATAAGATCTTGCCCAACATTCAGTGACCTTATGCCCAAGCTTGTTACAATTAAAACATCTGACATGCTGGTTCGGAGAAGCAGTTTTGTTGATATTAAGAGCATGTTGGTTAGCATAAAATTTAGCATGATGTGGGAGTGGTTTTTTCTTTCCATTAGCAAACCAACATTGAGCAAGGGTGTGGCCTAATCTACCACAATGCGAACATTCCCTTTTCTTTGAATGAACATCAGGATTTCTATCACGATATTTCCTAGCATCCATATCATCCTTTTCCATCAATCTACATTCATGCATCAAATGGCCAATTCTATGGCAGTAGTAACATGACATTTTCTTTTTCTGAACCTCATGATTTCTGTCATGAGTTTTCCTAACATGCATTTTACTAGTATTCATGTCATCTTTTCCTTTCAGTTTGCATTCATGCATTTGATGACCAGCTTTATGACAATTAAGGCATGACATAGGTTTCTTGTTAGCATGGGATTTAAAGTCAGGATGCATGTATGTAGTAGAATCCACTTTGTTCTTCCCTTTTTGTTCTACAGTTGTCTTCAGACTTCTTTGAGCAGTGAATTGAAATACAGAAGGACTGGCTAGGCTAGCAGATGCAACATCTGAAACAGCAGAAGTTTGAATCTTATTTTCAAAACTCTTTTTCTTTGTTGAGTTATAGCCCAACCCTTCTTTTTGAAAATTGACTTTAACACCTAACAATATGTCCAGATTTTCTTTTCCTTCCACAAATTTTGACAAGGATTTCTTCAAGTCTTCTATTTCATTTTCCAGAGAAACAATGTGTATTTCATAACTGGCAATCTCTTGTTCATTGCAGTTTACACATTCACTTAGCACCTTGTTTGCGATTTTATAGTCCTCAATTTCATTTTTCAGATTGCTCAGTTTATCAGAATCTTCAATGCAAACAGTTTTTCCTTTTTCTAAGGTTAGAAGTCTCTCAGACATACTACTGTTCAACATTTTCAATTTTTCAATTTCTCCCTTGAGCTTGTCATTCTGGACCAATTCATTTATTAAAATCTGATCTTCACACGGTGGTTCAAATTGTTGATTAGATTCAGATTTTTCAGTTAGCAGTTTGTTTTCTTGTTCAAGGTTTTTAATTTTCTGAACATTTTCTTCAATGATTTTTCTGAGAGAGTCATTTTCAGATTTAAGTTCATTCAGTTCTGAATTAACAGATTCTTGATTCTTTTTCTTTAACAATTTAATTTGACTCTCAAGCTTACGAATCTCAGCTATGGAAGCATCATTTGTTTGTTCCAATTTTAAACAGTTTTGACATGAAGAGGAATTTGCACTGGTTAACCTAGTACCCTTTCTCAGTTTCTTATGTTCTCTTTTTAAATTTTCATATAGCCCCAACAAGTCAGCATAGCTATTTTCCCAATCATCCATAGTATAATGTTGAAAAGGGTTTACCTGATCATCATTGTCCTCTTCATTACTTTGATTGTTGCTGTGATCAGTCCCATTGGCCATCATGCAGGCGTCCTTCTTTGACTCGAAGGCTATTTTCAGTTGGTCCAAAATTTCAGTGGCTGACCTGCAATGATAAAAACATGAATGTAAAGCTTTGTCAGTGGCAGCCTTCAGAATTTCCATAGCCTTCTCGTTTTGATCACACATGTATCTATCATTGTCAGTCCATTTGGACATTTTCTTTGACAGTTTGTGTGGACCATGTGAAATCAACTTCCACATATCCGGATCACGTTGTTTAACATAGGTACGCAGACTTCTAAGCCACAACTTAAATCCAGAACCACTAAAGATCGGTGGGTGCTTCATTGAAATCAGTTCAGGAGTAAAACCAAGCAGTAAGACCAAAACAGAAATGCACCTATCAGACCAGCAGGATCCCCTACAGATCGTTGAACTTGGAGATATAGGGAACCTGGCTCTGATACCAATTGATAGGTCCAGAGGGGGGTGAATGGACCTTTGGATTAAAAATTAAGTTTAGATCTCAAACAGGAGTTTCCGAATTAGAGCACAATGGTCAAACACTAACCGCAGAACGAACTGCTTGGAGGATAGGGAAGGATCGGCCTAAACAAGCATCTACCGAATATCCAAGCCCAGAAGAGAAAAACAAGCAAACGGCACGGGGATTTTTAGATGGTTCGGTCCTCCAGACCTACATCCACCCCACACTCAAACTGAGTGTGGCTTCACTAACAGCTGGGCAACACAGCTTGCCAACAAACGCTGATACACAGCTTACCCAGGGGAACAACCTCCCCTCTTCCTCCTACTCGGAGGGAACCACTAGCAACCCACGGTCACTAGAAACCAGAGACTCACGTCTCTCTTCCTCTATACCAAGAGGGAACCCCACTGGTAGCAGTCCCACTACCAGTGAACCAGCCAGTAGCAACCTACTGCCGGCAACCCACCAGAGGCCTAGCCTCTCTTCCTCCAGACCAGGAGGGAACCCACCAGTGACTCCCTGTCACTAGCAAACCAGAGGTCTAACACCTCTCTTCCTCCAACCGGAGGGACCCCTTGACTTGCAAGCCACAAGCCAAGGACCGGAGGACAAGCCTCCCTTCCTCTAAACCAGAGGGAACCCTCAAGTGACAACCTGTCACTTGCAACCTGGAGATCAGATCTCCCTTCTCCTGTACCACCAGGAGAAACTCGATCCCCAACAGGGCAATCGGAAGAACAAGACTAAACAAGGTAGCAAAAGGAAAAATAAGAAAACATGAAAATGACAGCGACAGAAGCTGGAAATAAAACGCAAGATATATAGCTCTCAATGAGCATAGTCGTTCTGGATTTGATCCACGAACAGACTGATCAGATCCTCAGTAAAGCTCTCTCTCCTCTTCTTTTCTTCTTCTTCTTTCTCCTTCAGTTTCTGCTCTCTCTTTTTCTTCTCTTCTTTCTCTCATTTTTCTGGATCGAAGGACTCTCTGCTTTTCTGCTCTTTCTTCTATATCTTTCTCTTTTTCGATCATACTCCATCTGAAGACGAAGGTTTCTATTTATATCAGCAGAGCAGCAGCAGCAGATCCGGTTCAGAATGCGTGTGCCTCCCACGCTTGATCCAGAACCTTCTTGCCACATGTCCTTATCGGATTGGTTCCTCTAGCATTGGATCACGTGCTGCCCAGACACTGAGGAGTAATCTTCCTCGGATCCCTGCAAGCAGATTAATTACATTAATGCTCAGGGTTCGCTATATGTAGCTGAGATAAGTTGGTTGGCCATAAGAACAAAGAACTGCACGAGATATATGATAACAAAACGAGGTGCACTATACTGTGACTGACACGAGGTACGTTAGATGAGTTTAGCACGAGATAACACGAGAACGACACAAAGTACACGAGAACACAGCTAACACAACAACGAAGACGACACGAAGTCAGATGAAGACAGCATGAGGTGAGAAGAAGATAACACAGAGTGAAGCAATAGAAAGATACGTGATCAGAAGAGACCAGGACGAAAATAGAAGGCAGCAACACGGAGATACAAATACAAAAGAAACACGAAGACACGAATACAAAGACAATACGAAGATACGAATACAAAGACAACACGAAGACACGTAGTGAAACAACACTTGAAAACACAAGAAAAACAACTCGAGCACACAATAGCTCGAATGAACGACTCGAAGACGAGGCGACACGAGTTGAAAACAACACGAAGACGAAAACAGAAACCGACACGAGGTGAGGTCACAAAGCGACAAAGACACGAGGTGTAGGAAATACGACACGAAGACATGAGATAGACACGTCTTCAACAACACGTGATGAAACGGTGGAAGCAGAAGAACAACTCGAGGAACTACAGTAATTGACACGAAGACACAAGAGCAAACATAGAGGACTGACTCGAGATGAGCAACTAAGTGCTAACGACACGAGGTTCATACAGAAGCAACTCGAAGTTCATCAGAACAATTCGAGCTGCTTCAGAAGAATCAGCACGAAGTCAATTAGCACACAACTTAACACAACACGAGGTACGAAAGGATGACACGGCGTGTTGAAAACACAAACAGTACTAAAACTAAAACGACACGAAGGCAAACAGTACAACACGAGGTGTTATACACAAACATGACGAAGTTCCAACCAACACGAAGACAGTCCCTGAAAATACCTGAAGTGAAATGAAGGTTTATTCTTCACAGAAAAATATTATTTGTTCACTTTCACAGAAAAATATTTTTGTTAATTTTTCACAGAGAAATATTTTTTGAACACCACTAAGACTTATAGTGTTGTCATCATCAAAACATGTAAAGATTCAACAAGACTCAACAGGACTATCATGCTTTTCCCATGCTAACATCAATTACAATTATCCATAGGGAAACTTAACCAAGAACATCCCATTGTCTCCCATCTCTGCAACCTCCACAAGTATGTAAGCTGTCATGAGTTAAACGAAATGTAAATTTCATATCAAATAAAAAGAAATATTTCATTACACATAACTTTTTTTTGCCGCCATTTGCGAGGTGTATACTGCAAATAGTAGGTGCCAATTTGTTTGTGTATATAGTACCCTTTCCACATGCATGTCATGGGAGAAATAACTAGTGCATATAAATAGTCCAAAATGTTCCAATTAAATTTTTCTTATACTTTCTACTTCAAAGGTAGTTATCTCAACCTCCAATTATTCAATTGATTTGCAGGTTTTCAACAGGAAAGGACGATGTTTTTCATCATAACAAACAAATAAGCAGATATGATAGAACATAAAGAAGTTATGATTCCACCTGAACGCTCTTATTTCCAAACCAAGTACCAATAATATATTCCTCTTTGTCTTCTCCGGTATATGTATACTGAAAAATATAGCAATCACCACTGTGGAACTTCGAGTGCTTTGAGAATGGAATAGGGATCTTTTCGTGGCCATTTACTCGCTGAACCTAAAAATTGAATTATGCCAATAGCAAGATAACCATGTGGTCAATGTCCTATATTATTAATAATCATGTCAATAGTTTCACGCCAGGGAAAGGGCCAACTAATATATTCAGTATCCCTTCCAATCATAAGAACTATTGATTTGACAATCCATGATTCACCCAAAACACAACTTCCACAATGTGCAACCCTGCAGTAGAAGATGAACCTAGATCGCCACAAGGAGGGCTAAAAAGATGAAGAAAACTCATTTTTCCCCAAACAACAATTTTATTTTAACACAGGCAACTTATCACCACCTATACATTTTCCCACCCAGTAGTAACTCCACATCTAGAATGTCAGCATTAGCTGCTCAAAGATCTCCTCCACCCCTAACCCTCAAAATACCCAAAACCCTTGAATAAATTAGGATTTCACAGCCCACAATGTAGAAGTGCCTCGGAAAAATTTATGATGAGATAGACTAAGAGTAGCCACAATCAGATCATCCAGATATCTGAAAATTTTAAATGAGTGTATACATATCCTCTCTAACACTGCTAGGGTAAAGGCATCCATTAGCCACGCATTTACACATAGATGAATGGTCACCATACAAATGGATATAACACTTGCGAGTAGAAGAACCATGGTGAACACTCACAACAGAAGTTCAGGCTATTCATTCCCTTAGACTATGGACCACCATATTTCATCCTCTTAAAATAATTTTCAAATGACCTACTATAATGTGAGTTGATAGAAAGAATGCACCAGCATAACTATCTGATTATAGGGGTCCTAATGCAGGGACCCCTATAATAGGAAAAATTGGATCAAGTTTTAAACCTTTTATATTGAGGGACTCCTTTGTTGTCATATTTGACCATTTCTTTAAGAATCCAAATAAGGAACATATAGTTTTTTGGGCACCAATACCATTTCAAAAGTTGTAAGATATATGGTCTTAGGGGCCTAGATGTAATCAGATCCCTTCGCCAACACCAATTAATACTTGAAATCGCATGCAATTTAAAGAGTATGCAATTGAATTTTTCATAGAAAAGCAATAATAGAATTTATTATTGCACTCCCTACCCATATTCCATAACTAATTGTTCTGAGGACAGACTGCAAGACTTATCTCAAGCTGAGACTACAAGCCTTATTGGAGGGTTATAGTAAGAAGATGGGACAACCAAATTCATAGTTCCTCACATGCTACAGGTTATGGTATAAATCCAATTTTTTCTACAGCTCTATCTGTTCACCATTTGGCATCTTGTTTCTCTAATAACAAAAATCAATAGTAAAATAGATCATCACTAAACCAGTTACCGAACGGTATGTGTTTAATAGCCACTAATCATATTCAAGTGACAATGTTATGTGATCCACAACTCTCTTTTTTTAATCAAAAAAATATGGTGATTATCACCAGAGCTCTAAAGCTAGTGACAACTAAAAGAAAGATCACCACTCATAGTGGGATACGTGGGAAGAAATGTTTCAATCTAAGTATTCTGGGCATTTATGTCTCAATTTCACTAATGTTCAACATTATAAATATAAAAACTCAAGGTAATATAACCAATATGCATGAGTCTCAAGTTCTAACATCCACATCAATATCATGATAGATCAAACTCATCTCTGGTATTCCTGATGTCACGCCCCGACGCGGAATATAGGAACGCGGCAGTTATATACATTCATGATAAACAGAGCGATAACGAAATTAAAAGAGCATAATTTCAAAGAGAAGGAATTACTCTATAATTACCAATTTACTCATACATAGAGAACAAAATGTTTCCAATCATCTTACATTTTGACTAGAAGAAGGAAAAGAAGAAAAGAAAAAGATTACAACTCGAATTGAGCAACTGGACTAACAATAAACAACGACTCTTTGAAATAACTCTAAGACTACTCCGATGACTATCTATGACATTAGCAAGGTTCACGCCTATCAGGGCCACTCCAGGTCTTTACTCTTGCCCATCCCCGTCCGTATGCATTTCCTCATCGGTGCTACCTAAAAATGGGTGGAAAACTGGGTGAGCGAACGCTCAGTAGGCAATAGCAGGCAAGTTTAAGTGGTTAACCAAGTTAAATAACTGTCATGCATGCGAACTAAGAATGATAAAACAAGTTAACATAAAAACTGATAGAAACGAAATTAATAGAATGAACTGAATCGAGATATATCAATTTCTAGGAATTGGCCGATCAAGCACGCAAACAAGCAAGTCATATCAATATAAATTCCATGTAAGAATCTGATAAAATGTACAGAGAAAATGGACGAATGTCATAGACACATGCTAGTCAAGCACTCGGTGCAATGCCTCACCATGTCATTACAACTCCCCAGGGTACTAGTACTTTTTGGGCGCTCCTCCTAGGACTAGACCGGGCCCTTATGATGCGTTGGCATTGATTTGGTGGATCCAAGATCCCAAGTAATATCTAGACATTCATTGGAATCGGCCAAAAATTCCAAGGTCAAGCTATATAACTTAATCTCTAAGATCAAGAGATATTTCAGTAATAGAATGGAAATCCAAGATTTATGGCTTGAAAGGGATAAGAACCAAATCAGGATTTATTGTAACTTAAGCCCATCTTGGCTCAGCTTGC
Organism: Amorphophallus konjac; assembly: GCA_022559845.1. Lineage (NCBI taxonomy): Eukaryota > Viridiplantae > Streptophyta > Magnoliopsida > Alismatales > Araceae > Amorphophallus > Amorphophallus konjac. The sequence goes on along the minus strand of CM040124.1, from coordinate 58,461,603 downwards.
CGGAACACACAAGAAACACGTGAAACGAGCTACAGGCTAAGTTACGGTTATACCTGGGCCGCAACAAGACAAAAAAAATGGTCTAACATGGATCGCTACGATGATATTGGGCCAGAAGAACAAGATCCAGAGTCAAGAATTAAAATGGTCCTAGATGGGCCGTTTACCAATTGAAAAGGTCCACAGGGGGCCGCCAAGCACGAGAAGGTTCCTGGCCACAGTAAGGTAAACGGTCTTTTACTGGGCCGCCCCATCCAGAAATGGTCCTTGGATGGCCGCTTGAAGGATGAAAACGGTCCAATGACAACCGCAACTATTCTAGGCCCAGCTAGACTGAAACAGTCGACCTAATGGGCTCCTAGCCCGCCCAAGACATAATGGAACTGAACCAGGGTCCAGCCCACACCTCTCAAGTCTAGCCAGAGGTGATTTGGTCAACTTAGACATTGCTAGGTCGATGGAAAACATGGAAGATGACTAGCAGAATCTGACTCATGGCCAGCAAGAAAATGGTCATGACTAGACCACTTAAAGCACCAGGCGGTCTCGCCCGGGGCCACCTTTAAGCCAAGATAGACCCGAACTCCGACTGTAAAATAGGTGATTCGATCGAGTAATTGGGTACAGGTCTTGAGGGTACTGTTGTGCCCCTGTGGTTTTGATGATAGCAAACACTATAAGTCACACTGTGTTTGCATGAAAGATTGAATGAGCATATGGTCTTTGCATGTTATGTTGCATACAACTTCATCAGAGTGCATGCCTGGCATTTCATCATACATGGTACAGGCACACACATATTTTCCTTTGCGTATGTAGAGAGTCCATGCACTCACTGTTCAACTCGATGCATATGTTTGTTCCTTCTTAATAAACCTCAGTGCATACTTGGTTTATATGTATTGCTAAGCTCGGTGCATATTTTGTGTAAATATTCAAAGTCAGTGCACACTTTGTGTCCGTCTTACTTTACGTCTCATATGGCTTAGACTTGGTGCATATCCTGTGTATCTTTTGCACAGTGCTATTTGCATCTTATATTGTGTCTCATATTGCGTCTTATGCATATGAGGGTTGTGGTGCTTGCGTCTTATGCATATGAGGGCTGTGGTGCTTGCGTCTTATGTTGTGTCTTATGCACATCTGTGTCTTAGTGCAAGTGTGTGTCTCATATTACGTCTGTGTCTCTACATCTTACTCTGCATCTCATAGTAGCACGGTCGGTGCAAGATTTGGTTTCAAAGGATAAACGTCGGTGAATTCCTATCTTTACCTACGTTTGAGCTATACAACATCCGTGCAAAGTCTGTTTATGCACGACTAAAGTCTGTGCACATCTCTTTTATGCAATAAAAGGTCCGTGCATCTCTCAATTCAGAGTCCGTGCATATCTCAGTCCTTGAGAGGATAGGTCTGTGCATTACATTTCATAGTCCGTGGTTCTTTTCATAGTCCATGCATTCTTTTGTAGAAACACATGCATACTCGATGCTGTTCTTGCTATAAGCATATAAAAGTCCGTGCATCGTTTACATCACGCATACACACAAGGTTTGTGCATACCCAACGTCCGTGCATGTCTTGTTATAAAGTCTATGCACACTAGTCATGTGCTATTCAAAGTCTATGCAAAGTATACTCCTCCTAGTTAATAACACTGACTGTTATGCTTGTTCTTTGCCATGACAGGTAAGGCCCACGATCAAACACTTTGAGGGCAGAACCAAAGAAGCACGTGAGCTCGAACTGAGATAAGAAGGGCACGTGATCCGAGGTAGAAAGCAAGCTGTTGATCGTGACACGTGGAAAGTCATTATGCTCAGATGCTGCCACGTGTCCAGTGGGGATCAGATCTTGATGAAAGTTTGGGTGGGAAACGTGGTCTCCACACGCCCATCTCTCAGTTGGCTATAAGTAGCAGATACGGAGAAGTGCTGAAGCGAGGGTGCCACCATAGAGAAAGAAGAAGAAGGAGAAGAAAAGAGAAGAGAGAGCTAGTGTGTGATAAGAGAATAATAAGAAGAAAATAGAAGAAGAGAGGATCGAGAGAAGAGAAAGATAAAAAAGAGTGATAGAGATTGAAGCAGGCAGTATCCAGCTATCTGTCGATTTCTGGATCAGACCCAGACCAATCTGCTCCTGCGAGAGCTACATTCATTTTCATTTTCTATTTGTTCTATTTTTCTTTTATTACTTTCATTTTCCACTGTGTTTTCCGATTCTCTGGTTTGAGGTCAGGGTTCCTCCTGTGGACTCAGGAGAAGAGAGACTTGGGTCTCTGGTTGCTAGTGACTGGGTGTCACTAGTGGTTCCCTCAAGTTTGAAGGAAGGGAGGATTGGTCCTCCGGTTTGCAAGTGACTGGGTGTCGGTTGTGGTTTACCTCTGGTTTGGAGGAAGAGAGACTTGGGTCTCTGGTTGCTAGTGACTGGGTGTCACTAGTGGTTCCTTCCGGGTTGGAAGAAGAGAGGAGTGTGTTCCTCTGGTTCAAGCTATTAGGCAGCGTTTGTAGGCAAGCTATAACGCCTAACGGTTTCAAGCTATTTGGCAGTAGTAAGCCACACTCTGGTTGGAGTGTGGGGTTGATGTAGGTCTGGAGGATCGAACCACCTAAAACTCCTTGTGCATCGTGTTCTGATTACCTCTCTGAGTTTGCTAGATGCATGTTTAGGATCGCGATCTAATTACTTTTCACTCACGGTAGATGAATGCTTGGGATCGATTCAATTGCATAGAATTACTGTGTTTGCTGGGCATGCTGGTTAAGTGTTCTATCATGTGTCTCATTAGAGCATCTGTTTAGATCAAGCTGTTTTACTGTGTTCCTATCTTCTACAATTTTATTCATGCTAAGTGCCGAAGTAAGATCACTGGTTGTGCATGTTAAGTGTTCGAAAGAGATTCGTATTAGGTTGACTGATTAAGTGTTTGAGTGTGAATCTTACTAGAACACCTGCATTACTAAACCATAGTTTTTATTTTCGCAAAATTTTATGGGTTCAATGATAATTGGGATCTAAGATCCAAATTGGGCAAATATTTTTCAAAGGGGATTCATCCACCCCCCTCTGAATCCGGACCTTGGACCCTATCAGGTACAACCCACCCAGCGTCCTAGTGGGAATCTGAGGCTCGCGGGGTCTTATAGAGGTCTCATAATGGCGGTCCTAGTCCGACAGAAGGAATATCTGGCGGAGAGTCCCAACCATTACAAGATTAAATGTTTGATGAAACGTCAGAAAACGGTAGATGATCGGTCAGTCAGTATCACCGGAGTGGAGTGACTGTCAAACAATCCTACAAAATTTTCACATTGTGACATGTTGATACAAGTTTCAATTTTATAACCAAGATCATGTTGGAGAACGTTGTGTGATGGAATGGAAGAGAGATATTATTCATGAACATAGTTAGATCAGTTCATATGTTCCATAATTTACCAATTCCTTGTTTGTTTCTGACCTACACATGCAATCTAGCCGAGGTAATCAATACATACAAAAGGGAAAAACAGCGATACGAGACGGTCAATTTAGGACCGCTAACAGAGGCTAGCGGTCTATCGAATGACCGCTTAGGGTGACGATCAACAGAACTGGTAGATAGGGGAAAATGGTCTGTCGAGCGACCGCTAGGGTTCTTTAAACGGTCATTTGATAGGCCGTATGGTCCAGAACAGTGACCGTGGAAACGGTCTATCGTTCCACCGCTAGGGTCCCAGGCGGTTCCTTTTACGACCGCAAACAGGTTGACACGCCCGGTCTCCGGCGATCCTTGATAGACCCCAATTGCGAGATGAAATTCACGATGTACAATACATAATATTTAGGCAAAACAGAACTACTAGAAAGAGCATGAAATTTTACATAACGAGGCATGTTTAATTTGATTTTAGCCCGCTAGAAAGCCTACGGTCAGATCAAAATATGAAAGCTAAACATGGATGAAACCCATGTTGACATGCTTCTACTAAAATCTATCATACTACCTCTATATAGGATAAAATTTGGGGCTTTTATTATGAATCGAAAGAGGACTTGCAGACGCTTCTAAGGGTATATTTTATTACAAATTTGGTCTGCCATTACCTACCTTAATTCGAAGGAAGAAGACGATCGCAAGCACCCGAACCGCATGAAGAACACCTCGCTCACGTCGCCAAATACTCCCACGTCCACACTCCTCGCCGGCAGCCGCATCAAACGTTGATACTAGGTCGAGTTAGGGTTAGTTTTATAGGGTCAATTGAGTTTGGATTCGAGGATAAGATGGGATAGAGTCCCATGCACAATTCGTGCACGAAACCCACGCTGACCAAGTCGTGCGCCGCCGATCGCCACCAAATTAGAATTCTATAGTTAGGGTTTCAGCGTGGAACGAGATGGCTAAAGGGCTTCCAATCAAGACGGATCTAATGGGCTTGATTTGGGCTCAATTGATCGTGATTTGGGCTCGAATTAAATGATCTAAAGGTTTGGTTACTTAAAGGTCCGATTTTATCCTTAATTCCTTAATTTGGCTTGTTTAGGATTTAAATTAGGGTTTGACTTAGAAAGACAATAGTCTAAACTTTTCGTCCTCTACATGATTATCATTTTTCCAGATTTTTATAAATTATTTGAGTTCCTCCAGAACAAAAAAGTTTAAATTCCACCATTTAGTTTTAATTAAATTCGCAAAGATATTACACCCTCCCCCACTTTAAGGAATTTGGTCCTCCAAATTCACTACACTTATCGAATGGGGATAGTAAGATAACTGACCTTAGAATAAATCTGGGTATTACTTTCGGATAGCAACTTCAGACTCTCAAGTAGCTTCTTCGGTTTCACGTCAGCTCCATTGAACCTTGACCATAGGTATGGAACGATTCTTGAGTTCCTGTTCTTTCCGATCCAAAATCTTTATGGGCTTCATAAGTCAAATCTTTCTTTAATTCCAGATCCGCATGTTGAATGATGTGAGTGGGGTCATAAACATATTTCCGCAACATAGATACGTGAAAAACATTGTACACTCCAGATAACTGAGGTGGTAAAGCTAATCTGTAAGCAACTTCTCCAACTCTCTCCAATCTCGAAAGGGCCAACGTATCTCGGACTTAGCTTGCCACGAATGCCAAACCTTTGAATTCCTCTCATAGGCGAAACTTTCAAGAATACATGCTCGCCGACTTGAAACTCCAAGGCTCTTCTTCTACTATTAGCATAACTTTTCTGTCTCGATTGTGCCACTTGCAGACGATCTCGAATAACACGAATGTTCTTGGATGATTTTGAGATGAGGTCCGGTCCCCACCATTGCTTCTCTCCTACCTCATCCCAACACAATGGTGATCGGCAACTTCTCCCATAAAGAGCCTCGAACGGAGCCATCTGGATACTGGACTGGTAACTGTTATTGTAGGCAAACTCAATTAAAGCCAAGTGCTCATGCCAGCTACCCCCAAAATCAATCATGCAAGCCCTTAACATACCTTCAACGATCTAGTTAGTTCTTTCGGTCTACCCGTCTGTCTGTGGATGAAAGGCAGTGCTGAAATTCAGATGGGTTCCAAAGGACTCTTGCAGTCCTCTACAAAAATGCGAAGTAAACCTGGGGTCTCTATCTGACACAATGCTTACCGGTACTCCGTGAAGACTTACAATTTCCTTCATATACAGAGCAGCCAAAACATCCACTGTCCACTTTGACTTAATGGATAAGAAAAGAGCAGACTTAGTTAGTCTATCAACAATGACCCATGTCGCGTCAAATCCACCACGAGTCTTAAGTAGACCCATGATAAAATCCATGTCGACACTCTCTCATTTCCATTGTGGTATATCGGGCGGCTTTAACTTCCTAGTAGGTCTGAAATGCTCAGCCTTTACTTGCTGACATACCAAACATCTACTCACAAATTCTGCCACTTCATTTTTCATGCTCGGCCACCAAAAGGTCCTTTTTAAATCCCAGTACATCTTAGTACCTCCAGGGTGAATAGTATACCTGGACCTATGGGATTCTTCTAAGATCTTGCATTTTACTTCAGCCACATCAGGAACACATGTTCTTCCTCGAAACAACAACCTGCCGTCATCGGATAACATAAAATCTGGTCTACTGCTCAGACTTTCCTTAATCTCTATCAACATCGGATCATTTCCTTACAGGGTCTTAATTTCCATCAATAATTCTGGACGAAGCCGAAACTGAGCAATCATGACCCGATCCTCACTAACATTGAGGTCTAAACTAGCCAACTGTTCCAACAGTTTCCATTCTTGTAACATGAGACTTGACAATTTTGCTATTGGCTTGCGGCTCAAAGCATCAGCCACCACATTACCTTTTCCAGGATGGTACTCAATGGAGAAATCGAAATCCTTCAAATACTCAAGCCACCTTCTCTGTCTCATGTTAAGTTCCTTCTGAGAAAACAGGTATTTAAGGCTCTTATGGTCAGAGAATACAGTAAAATCCTCTCTATATAAGTAGTGCCTCCAAATTTTTAGGGCAAACACCACTGCAGCGAGTTCCAAGTCATGGATGGGATAATTCTCTTCATGCTTCCTCAGTTGCCTAGAGGAATAGGCTATTACCCTAGCATCCTACATAAGTACACAACCCAAGCTAATGCCCGAAGCGTCTGTGTAGACTTCAAATCCTCCTTCTCCAGAAGGCAAAGCCAAAACAGGGGCGGTGGTCAAACAGTCCTTCAGAGTTTGGAAACTATGCTCACAATCTTCTGACCACTCAAACCGATTCTCCTTGCGGGTCAATCTAGTCAGGGGTACCGCAGTCTTGGAGAAATCTTTAATAAACCTCCGATAATAACCTGCTAAGCCTAGAAAACTTCTTACTTCAGTTACATTCATAGGCCTATCCCAGTTTCTTATTGCCTCCACCTTCGAGGGGTCAACAAAAATTCCTTCCTTAGTGATAATGTGTCCCAGAAAAGACACTTCCTGCATCTAGAAATCACATTTACTAAACTTGGCGTATAATTGATGATCTCTCAATAATTTCAACGCCATCCTCAAGTGCTCCGCATGCTCTTCCTCACTCTTAGAGTATATCAAAATATCATCAATAAACACCACAACCCACTGATCTAGGTAGGGTCAGAACACACTATTCATCAACTGCATGAAAGCTGCAGGAGCATTCGTTAGTCCAAAAGGTATTACCACAAATTCAAAATGCCCGTATCTACTACGGAAGGCAATTTTAAAGATATCATCGTCCTTGATCTGCAGCTGATGGTATCCTGATCGAAGATCAATCTTAGAGAAACATTGTGCTCCCGCTATCTGATCGAACAGTTCATCTATTCTTGGCAATGGGTACTTGTTCTTGACAATAAGCTGGTTCAATTGCTGGTAGTCGATGCACAGTCTCAACGAACCATCCTTCTTCCGTACGAACAATACTGGGGCTCCCCACGGGGATGTACTCGAGCGAATAAACCCCTTCTCGAGCAACTCCATTAATTGCCTCTTTAATTCCCTCAACTCCATAGGTGACATACGATACGGAGCCTTAGAAACAGGAGACGCGCTAGGAATTAGATCAATAGAAAAGACTACCTCTCTCTCAGACGGAAGTCCTGGCAAATCCTCAGGAAAAACATCTGAAAAATCTTGAACAATAGGGATGTCCCTGATCTCCAACTCCTTCTTATTGGTTAAAGAAACCAAGGCTAAAAATGCCTGACATCCTTTCTTCAATAACTTCTCAGCTCGAAGGGCTAAAATAAGCGGCACGGACTTAGAGTGCCTAACCCCAACAAAAGAAAACTCAGGGTGTCCAGAAAAAGACACAGAGCTAGTTCTACAATGAACACTGGTCTCATATCTAGCCAACCAATCTGCTCCTATGATTACATCATAATCCTTCATTTCCATACAAACCAAATCAGCTGGCATATTCTGCCCACTAATCAGGATCTTACTAGAAGGGTAGTAATATTTAATTGCTGACCCCGAACCAATAGGGGTTGAAATTTCCAATAGAGAATTCATTAACACAGGTTTCACAGTTAAGGACTTAGTAAAACTCTAAAAAATAAAGGAATGCGTTGCTCCAGTATCAAATAGAACAAATGCTGGCTTATCATAAACAATAAGTGTACCTTCAACCAATCCACCCTCCTCGGTGGCCTCAGTTTCGGTTTCCTGTAAGGCTTGGAGCTTGCCCTGCCGCTTGTGGCCTCCTTGCGGCTTATTTGGTGTAGCTTGATCTGACAGGAGAGGACACTCGGGGATACGATGGTCCCAGCTTCCGCAGCGTAAATAGGCGTCTAACTTGCGCCAACACTCCTCCATCTTGTGACCTGGCCGGTCACAAAACTTGCAAATAGCCTTAGACGGGGCAGTCGAACCTACCTTCTTATCACTATTCCTCGACTTCCTATCTTGTGAGAAACTTGACCCGTCATTGGGCCTCTTCTTGCCATTATGGGGTTTGAAATTCCCAGAACTAGTGGTCTGCTCTTTCTTAGGGTTCTTTCCTCAGATCCTCTCAGTCATCTCTAATGTATCTTCAAGAACTTGAGCTTTCCTGACAATCTCGGCATAGGTAGAGATCTCCATTGGTGCCAACTAGTTAATATATTGAAGCTTCAACCCGTTCATAAATCTCTTGGCCTTCATCTTCTCGGTGGATACCAAGTGCGTTGCAAAACGAGACAGCCTGGCGAATTGTGCTTCATACTCCGCAACTGACAAGTTCCTCTGTTTCAGAGCAGCAAACTCTGCCACCTTCTTCTCCTGGACACGATCTGAAAAGTACTTGCTATTAAAATGTTCCTTGAATTCATCCCACGTCGCACGCCTATTTTCGAGCGTAGCTTCTACTGCTTCCCACCAAGCACGTGCATCACGTTCCAGCTGGAAGGTCGCCAAGAGCACTGAGTCCTGGTCATTGCACTGCATAACTCTATAAACCCGCTCTATCTCCTTCAACCAATTCTCGGCTTCATCAGGATCCGCCGATCCACCAAACCGTGGGGGATTCAAGCCTCAAAAACTCCGGTGGAGATCACCGGCTCCATGGTGTGCTCCTCCTCCTTGGGCTACATGCTGGAGGGCCTGAGTCAAGCCCTGCACAGTACGCTGCATATCCCTCCATTGCGCACGTTCTGCCGCCATCGGAATATACTCCTACATATGTGCAGGAAAAATTAATTAAAAAAAGTCTAGCGAGAATCTTTTAGAGTTTATTAGTTAACTCAACCCCAAGTCTCTACCCAATCTCACCGAGTTAGATCCTTAGACTTTAACAAGGTTACATGTTCTACAACATCACTGATAAACCTAGGAACTTAGAAACCTAGGCTCTGATACCACAAAACTGTCACGCCCCGACGCGGAATATCGGAACGCGGCAGTTATATACATTCATGATAAACAGAGCGATAACGAAATTAAAAGAGCATAATTTCAAAGAGAAGGAATTACTCTATAATTACCAATTTACTCATACATAGAGAACAAAATGTTTCCAATCATCTTACATTTTGACTAGAAGAAGGAAAAGAAGGAAAGAAAAAGATTACAACTCGAATTGAGCAACTGGACTAACAATAAACAATGACTCTTTGAAATAACTCTAAGACTACTCCGACGACTATCTATGACATTAGCAAGGTTCACGCCTATCAGGGGCACTCCAGGTCTCTACTCTTGCCCATCCCCGTCCGTATGCGTTTCCTCATCGGAGCTACCTGAAAATGGGGGAAAAATTGGGTGAGCGAACGCTCAGTAGGCAATAGCAGGCAAGTTTAAGTGGTTAACTAAGTTAAATAACTATCATGCATGCGAACTAAGAACGATAAAACAAGTTAACATAAGAACTAATGGAAACGAAATTAATAGAATGAATTGAATTGAGATATATCAATTTCTAGGAATTGGCCGATCAAGCACGCAAACAAGCAAGTCATATCGATATAAATTCCATGTAAGAATCTGATAAAATGTACAGAGAAAATGGACGAATGTCATAGACAGATGCTAGTAATGCACTCGGTGCAATGCCTCACCATGTCATTACAACTCCCTAAGTCATTAATACTTTTCGAGCTCTCCTCCCAAGACCAGACCGGGCCCTTATGATGCATTGACATTGATTTTTTGGATCCAAGATCCCAAATAATATCTAGACATTCATTGGAATTGGCCAAAAATTCCAAGGTCAAGCTATGTAACTTAATCTCTAAGATCAAGAGATATTTCAGTAATAGAATGGAAATCCAAAATTTATGGCTTGAAAGGGACAAGAACCAAATCATGATTTATTGTAACTTAAGCCCATCTTAGCTCAGCTTACCAGAACACACAAGAATCACGTGAAATGAGCTTCAGGCTGAGTTACGGTCATACCTGGGCCGCAACAAGACAAAAAAAATGGTCTAACATGAATCGCTATGGCGATATTAGGCCAGAAGAATAAGATCCAGAGTCAAGAATTAAAACGGTCCTAGATGGGCCATTTACCAATTGAAACGGTCCATAGGGGGCCGCCAAGCACGAGAAGGTTCCTGGCCACAACAACGTAAATGGTCTTTTTACTGGGCCGCCCCATCCAGAAACGGTCCTTGGATGGCCGCTTGGAGGATGAAAATGGTCCAATGACAATCGCAACTATTCTGGGCCCAGCTAGACTGAAACAGTCGACCTAATGGGCAACTAGCCCGCCCAAGACATGATGGAACAGAACCAGGGTCCAGCCCGCACCTCTCAGGTCGAGCTAGAGGCGATTTGGTCAACTTAGGCATTGCTAGGTCGATGGAAAACAAGGAAGACGACCAGCAGAACCTGGCTCGTGGCCAGCAAGAAAATGGTTATGACTAGACCGCTTAAAGCACTAGGCGGTCTAGCCCAGGGCCGCCTTTAAGCCAAGATAGACCCGAACTCCAGCTGTAAAACAGGCGATTCGATCGAGTAATTGGGTACAAGTCTTGAGGGTACATCTCGCCCGGCGTCCTAGTTGGAATCCAAGGCTCGCGGGGCCTTACGGAGGTCTCATAATGGAGGTCGTAGTCCGATGGAAGGAATATCTGGCGGAGAGTCCCAACCATTACAAGATTAAAGGTTAAATGAAACATCAAAAAATGGTAGATGATCGGTCAGTCAGTACCACCGGATTGGAGTGACTGTCAAACAATCCTAGAAAATTTTCACATTGTGACATGTTGATACAAGTTTCAATTTTATAACCAAGATCATGTTGGAGAACGTAGTGTGATGGAATGGAAGAGAGATATTACTCATGAACATAGTTATATCAGTTCATATGTTCCATAATTTACCAATTCCTTGTGTGGGTTTCTGACCTACACATGCAATCTAGCTAAGGTAATCAATACATACAAAGGGAAAAACAGCGATACGAGATGGACAATTTAAAACCGCTAATAGAGGCTAGCGGTCTATCGAATGACCGCTTAGGGTGACGATCAACAGAACTGGTAGATAGGGGAAAACGGTCTATCGAGCGACCACTAGGGTTCCTTAAACGGTCATTTGACAGGCCGCATGGTCCAGAACAATGACCGGAGAAACGGTCTATCGTTCGACCGCTAGGGTCCCAGGTGGTTCCTGTTACGACTGCAAACAGGTCGACACGCCCGGTCTCCGGCGATCCTTGATAGACCCCAATTGCGAGACAAAATTCACGATGTACAATACATAATATTTGGGCAAAATAGAACTACTAGAAAGAGCATGAAATTTTACATAATGAGGCATTTTTAATTTGATTTTAGCCTGCTAGAAAGCCTACGATCAAATCAAAATATGAAAGCTAAACATGGATGAAACCCTAGTTGACATGCTTCTACTAAAATCTATCATACGCTCTCTATACATGATGAAATTTGGGGCTTTTATTATGAATCGAAAGAGGACTTGCAGACGCTTCTAAGGGTATATTTTATTACGAATTTGGTCTGCCATTACCTACCTTAATTTGAAGGAAGAAGAGGATCGCAAGCACCCGAACCGCACAAAGAACACCTCGCTCACGTCGCCAAATACTCCCATGTCCACGCTCCTCGCCGGCAGCCGCAGCAAACGTTGATACTAGGTTGGGTTAGGGTTAGTATTATAGGGTCAATTGAGTCTGGATTTGAGGATAAGATGGGATAGAGTCCCACGCATAATTCGTGCGTGAATCCCGCGCTGACCAAGTCGTGCGCCGCCGATCGCCACCAAATTAGAATTCTAGAGTTAGGGTTTCGGCGTGGAACGAGAGGGCTAAAGGGCTTCCAATCAAGACGAATCTAATGGGCTTGTTTTGGGCTCAATTGATCGCGATTTTGGCTCGAATTAAGCTATCTAAAGTCTGGTTACTTAAAGGTCCAATTTTAGCCTTAATTCCTTAATTCGGCTTATTTAGGATTTAAATTAGGGTTTGACTTAGAAGGACAATAGTCTAAACTTTTCATCCTCTACACGATTATCATTTTTCTAGGTTTTTATAAATTATTTGAGTTCCTCGCGAACGAAAAAATTTAAATTCCACCATTTATTTCTAATTAAATTCTCGGGATGTTACAGCTGACTTCTCCAAAACCTCTTCTCCTAGACTTTTAAAGATGATTTTTAGATTTGATATTGAATTTCTTACTCTTACTCCTACTTGGACTCTAGATTTAGCATGGTTAGCTACACAACAGGCTCTCTTAGCTACGTACAAGAACAAATCAGCCTCTCCAGACACCACACTTAGAGATAATGAGCATGCATACTCTGTTGAATAGAATGTGTGGAGATAGTGCATGCAAGAAAGGAATGATTGCTATACTACTATACTGAGAGTCTACACAAAAGCAAGTCTTTTTACATGTCTGAAGTTACCTTAAACCAAGGTAACAAAGCAGACAAAAGTAAGACCAAAAAAATAGAAAGATGCCCATATACATGGAGCATGATTCAAAGATGAAGGTTTTGTGTTTTTCTAAACAAGAAAAATAATGGTGTTGTCAAAAAAAAGAATACAGTAGAAAATAAATATGTCATAACAACATCAGCGCAATCACTTGAAGAGGAACATATCAACCCAATGCAAGAATCCCAAAGGTTGATATGCAAATAACTTTTCCTGAGGTCTGGATTGCTCGCTAAAAGAAAATCGTTTCAAAACAATCAGAAGAAATAAAATTCTGAGCAAAAACAAAAAAAAATGGAAATTAAACTAGCCTAACCAAACTAACCGAGGTCATCCCTGGCAGAATGAGACTGAGGTCAGAATTATCTGACCAATTTCTATCCATCTAAAAATTTTGTGGTCTTTCCAATTCATGTAAACATCTAATTATCTGACCAATTTCCAAACTTACCTGTCAAACAGTCCTTACAAGACTACTGAAGACCACAAAGTAACATTGGCACTACATCCAATTCAAGGCAGGCTGGGTCTCTAAAGCAATTTGGGCGCATCAAGGTCGACAGGATTGGGGATGGGGAGAGGAGATCTAAGTAAGTGGTCAACGGAACTGCATTTCTATCCCAAACAGATATTAACTTGAAAACTACCATATGCATTTTCTACAATATAAATTCTATCTTGAACTATTATACAAAAATTAACTTTCTTAAGCATTCAATAGATTTCTGAAATGAAAAGCAAAATAGAATAAATAACAATCATAAACAAATTATTTTCAGAAAATGAATTAGAATCATGAATACCTTTCTACAAAGATGAAAAAAATTAACTTGAAATTGGATACTCAAATGAACACCAGGGTCGACAGGATTTAGTGGAACACCAAGTCCAGCCAGGAGGAGTGGTGGGCAGATTGGATTTTCTAAGTCAATGGAACATCAAGGTCGACAGGATTTAGTGGAATATAAAGGTGGGCATGGGGAGAAGAGATCTAAGTCAAAGGTCGACAGAACTGCATTTCTGTCCCAATCAGAGATTAACTTGAAAACTACCATATGTATTTTCTACAATATAAATTATATCTTGAACTATTATACAAAAATTGACTTTCTTAAGCATTCAACATATTTATGGAATGAAAAGCAAAATAGAATAAATAACGATCATAAACAAATTAATTTCAGAAAATGAATTAGTGGTGCATTATAGCGTTAATTTAAATTCTTAAGAAAATTAAATGATGGACAACTACTTTGGCTTTTTAATCTCCTTTGGTACTTCAAATATGTCTAGGTCACAATTGCTCTCTACTGTTGCACTGCCCATGTCATCAGTTTTTTGTTATGCAAGTGTTAAAATAAAACTAGATTATGTTATGTTGAACCCCGTGCACAACCGTGTATTAAGGAATTTTGATGATGAACTATATACCATGTGCTTGTTCTCCATGTAAACATTTTGCATATGTAGTTTGTGGATTTGAAATGAACTAAGCAAACTCCATTTGATTAAATGGCTAGTGTATGACACGGTCAATTGATTTGATGAACTTAACTGACGTGTGTTTTGAAATGTTTACAGGAGTTAGTGAGAAAGGAAAGTCTCTAGACAAATTGGGTGAAATTCTTCTAACTTTTCCCTAGTTGATTCGGATGGGATTCAAGCTATTGTGATAGCTATCATGTGGTGTAAAGAATGGGAATGAACATATAGACCACATTGGATATCTGCCAATTGGATCTTCACATGCATGTGGACCAACAAAATGGTAAGTTGCTTTGGTTGAATGGTAGGAGGAGGTTTATTGTGAAAAATGGATGGACATCTCTCAAGGTAATTCTCTAACAATCTCTAATTGGTATATCTATGATTTGGGGTACTTAATACCCATTTCTCTCTTACATGTATTCATCTTTGTTGTCTCATGTCTTTTGAATAACTCCATTATGTGCTGTGTTATCATTTGATTATGTCAGGAAAAGTGTCGACCCCTTTGTCTAGGGGTAAGCGGTTTTCAGCCAGCCCTCTTATGTCTTTGAACGTAGGGATAAAAAGTCGACCCAGAGGGTCGACCTTTATATCGCTAGGTTCTGTCTGGGTTCATTTTTTAGAACCCTAGACATAAGTGTCGACCGACAAGGTCGACACTTATTCCGGGTCTTTCTGCCGTGGCCTTTAATTCATGCCACAGGTAGAAAGTGTCGACCCCATGGGTCGACACTTTTTACGCTGGGTTCTATTTGGGCCGAGTTCTGTTCTTCCCCGAATGCGAGTGTCGACCCATGGGGTCGACACTTTCCGGCGACCGGAAAACATGCCGGTTCGCGCGACAGCCGGAGCCCTTGCTCGATCCCATCTTTTTGTGCCCTATTGTGATTGGTCCTTGGAGGATAATATCCTCCACGTGGCCGCCCATTCCTCTTGGGTATAAATCAAATGAGATAAGGTTTTTTGAAGATATGAGAAAGCATTGAAGGATATATACATTTTTGGGGTTTTGCAGGGAGAGAGGTCGGAGCAGTGTTGAAGCTTCTTCCCATGTCGTGCTAAGCTCGATTCAAGGTTGAAGATGATCGTCTTCCACCTCCTAGAAGCCGTCGTGTTGAAGAAGACGGCTGTACCATCTCCAAGTTACCCAATGCGCAGAAAGTGATTCAAGGGGAAGAAGAAAGGGTATGATGTTCATCCTCTTCCATCCTTCAGAAATGAACCTGCTAAAGCATCAACTTTCATCCTCTTTCAAAAATCCAGTCCGCCTCAATCATTAAAGAAGCCAAGGCCATCGTCCTCTAGCCAGGAGTTCTCTCAACCCATCCTTGTTCTTACTTACTGCAGTCTAGTGCTTAGTTCATGTCTAGTGAGATTGCTTTGAAGATTTGTGCTTATTGAGCTTGCAAATGTACATATGTGTCCATCTCTTAAACTGAAGAAAACTATGTGTGTGTTCGGAGCGGTGTCTCCGAGTGTGGATTAACTATTGGGGTGCGTTCCCAATCTTGGTGTGTGTGTGTGTGTGTGGTGCTGAGCACCGTGTTGAGGGTTCGCCCTCGTGTGTGTGGTGCTGAGCACCGTGTTGAGGGTTCACCCTCGTGTGTGTGCTGCACTGCAGCGTGTTGAGCTTCGTGCTCGTGTGTGTGTTTTGCTGCCGTCGTGTAGCGTGTGGTGTATTGGGGTTCGTCCCCGTGTGCTACCTCGAGTAACGTTCTAGTGAAGCCTCACCGAGGTGGTGAGGGGTGGACGTAGAGTACCCGTCGTGGTCCCGAACCACCTAAAAAATCTTTGTGCATGTGTGATTGGTTGTGTGTTTGTTCCTTATCCTCTACCACCATTCACATGATGGATTATGAACTGTGTTGCACATCGATGCTAAATTTGTCAATGTATACGGTTAGTTCAAATTGCTAATTCTCCGTGTGTGATCTTGTCACCTGCACGTTTGGTGAGGTTTGATTGAGAAGCCTTTCAAGTTATTTTAATTGGTCTTAATTTTTAGAGAGGGATCTATTCACCCCCCCTCTAGATCTGTGCCACTACACTGTGGGACCCAACATGTTAGGATCTCATCTCATTCAAGGAGTCAATCCATGAGGAAAGGAAGAGTAATGAAGTTATTAACTTGAGCTGAGCTTTGGTTCATCTATTCTGTAGTGAAATTAATAATCCTATTATTTTTCTTCTTCCCTTACAGTGGGATATGTAAGCTAGTTTTGTGTTGCTAGGGAAGAGTCAGAGCTTTCCTTAATGAGAAGAAAACACTGATTTGCAGAAGAAAAGAGGCCCGGCTAAGCTCAGTGCGTGTTTTATTTTTACCATGTGAAGGGGGATTAGAGCAAGATGAAAGTGGGGGGGGGGGGGGGGGAATAATGGTGCATAGTACGAGTACTCAGATCTACTGCACACCAAAGTATTTGAAAGTTCCCGGGCCACTAGCTAGTGTGTCATAGTGTGGGGATTGAACACAAGCCCTCATAAATCTACTGAATCCAGCCTACCTCTGGAATCTCTCATTTCCGCTTGCAGGATCCTCATGGTGTTAGTTGCTGGTTAATTAAGGCAATTTAATGCTCTCTCTCTCTCTCACTCTCTTGATATATGAAAGGACAAAGCAAGCCCATAGGAGACCTTTCTCTAGAATCATGACCCCTTCGACTTGTAGAGCCCATTCTAGGACACAAATTGTGACCAGTGCATGCAGAAGGTTTCCATAACATAAGAGAACAATACTACAAACACGAGGGAAAAGTTAATAGGACTCCTGGAAAGAACACCATGAATGTTAACCAGCAACGCACAAGGGAAAAGTTAATAGGATTCCCACTTAGAAAGACTGAAATAAAGAATGTTATATATAAGAATGAGTATCAAATATAAGAAAACTCTGAGAATGGCACCAGAATTTTCAAAAGATGACTCTAAATTATTAAAAACATTATGAAATGGAGGAATGGAGAATGAGAATGTGAATCACATGATTAGCCAAGCCATGAAGTGTCCAGCTAAACCATTTAATGCAGTTATGAATGAAAGATAGGGATCTGAAAGTGCACTAGCAACCTGCATGTTGAATATTCCGTTATTGTTGATAAATATGGAGGACATCCAGATCTCATTTAGTATGCAGCAATGAAGAAAGATCCCAATTCTTATAACTACATATGTTTATATATGACCCACGTCATGGAAAGCAAATATATTAAAAAGATGCAACTTATACCTATCCATTACCTTAAAACTACAGGAAACTGTTTGCAATAAATAAGATTACAGAAGGCAATGTTTCAATAACATAATAACCTTGATACTTACCAGGTGAGGCAGTGTGAGCACTAACATTTCCCCTTTCGTGATCACTGTATATGAATGTAAGCATAAGGGTTGGTTAATTTCATATATGCACAGCTCAAACACATGATAAAGAAGAAAATGGAAAGAGAACTTTCAGGGGAAAGCTTATAGAGAACACAATGATCATATGAGTGCATGTGGACTATGACATACAATCTCATCAGCTCTAGCATTTTGGGATTATCAAACCCTAGGATATGGGAGCAATTTCCACGGTAATCTAGAGATTCATCTGCATGTATGATCTATCCACCCTTGTAGATTCTTCATAACAGAGTAACTAAGTTAGTCTCCAGTTACTATGTTTTCAATCACAAGTAACAATCACCAGTACATAGTACATACATACAATAATTGAAGTCCACTATTTAATACAAGTTGAAAGGTAATTCAAAGTGATTTAAAGAATACATAGAATGCGCATGGAATTTGTGGTAACAGTTGGCTCTTTCATATGGAGTCTTAATACATAATACAGTGAAACAAAGATGTCTAGGTGCGATAATGCTCTTTCTTCAAGATCACTATTTACATAAAGGACAACTCCAGCTAACATGGGATGGCTTCAAAAGGGCATATTACCTTCTATACACTTAAGAAGCTACAACAGGAACTCGAGCAATCAAATTTAGAGAATCCTCAAATGTAGGCTCCCAAAACCTAAAAGCAAGAAAGGATTCTGTAGTACAACAACCCATGGACAACTGCAAAAAGAACTTTTCTAAAGGTGAGCTTGAAAATGAACTGACAACATAATAAGGAATTTTACTTTGCTTTTGGCATCCCTTTCTCATATGCCTTCTGAAATTCACTTTGGACTTGGTATAGAAAATGCATAAGCAATATATTTTAGAAGAGCATTTTAACCAGGGTATGCAAGAATTCAAGGAGGCATGTCTTTACAACTAGAAAACAATAAAACTTTGACATTATACTTAATATGGCCTTTAAAAAATTATACAACAGATGAACTTCATAAATGGTGGCTGCAATATCATACCCCTGGCCTACTTGCATTCAGGATTCTGGATGAGGGGGTAGACTTAGGTGGAAGGGCGTGGCCATTTAATGTATGGGTCAAGCCCTTGCAGAAAGTATCCATCCCCTAGCCCCTTGCAGAAGTATGGTACATGTAATAACTGAAAGCGATGAGGCCAGTTGAATCTTTTAAAACTTGATAAGTTGATAGAAGATGCATTGTCCATAGGAGGGGACTTCCTGTGTTCCCTCTGTAGGTTGCTTCACCTCCAACCTTCACAGGCACACAAGAATAAGCTAAAAGGAAAGTTTTCCCCAAATCCACATAAGAAATGAACATAATCCATAGGTGTTGGCCCGAAAATTTACCTCTTTGTTGGTTGATTTGAGTTCTATACAGGGAGATCCCTAATCTTCTCATTATAAACTTCCAGTTCACTCGCAAAAAACTCATATCTCATCAAGGAGCTCTGTTGACACCCGTTTTTAGCCTGCAAGTTGAGTCATTTCTCTTATTCATCATTTTGATGTCCCGAATTATCAATTATTTTGGAGTCTTTCTTGGATGGATTTCGAGCCCATTTCATTATTCCATTCCCTTTGAACCTTGGAGATCATTATTTCATAGAGCCATGGAGCCTATCTTGTCACCTTCCGGCCTTCAAAGTCACCTTACGGCCCATTTAGGCCGGCTTCCCTCAAGCATTCAGCCCTCTTTCGTTGCGTAGTCTTGAAAACGGTCCTTTTTCACCCCCTTCCTTTCCTTTATTCAAAATATGTCCTGCACCAAAGTTGTTCATCTTTCAAA
Source organism: Amorphophallus konjac (assembly GCA_022559845.1). Classification (NCBI taxonomy): domain Eukaryota; kingdom Viridiplantae; phylum Streptophyta; class Magnoliopsida; order Alismatales; family Araceae; genus Amorphophallus; species Amorphophallus konjac. The sequence goes on along the minus strand of CM040124.1, from coordinate 58,442,098 downwards.
TCCCTACAATTTTCTCTTCTACGTCATTGGCCAGTTCTGCACCGATTTCAAGTTATTTACAATTTTTTGGTAGACTGCACTGTTCACCTATGTCCCGATATTCTTTCTCTCTCTTCTAGCCCTATTTTCCCTCTCTTCTGATCATTTTCTCATCTTACTTTCTTCATAAAAGTTATTCATTTTTGAGTTATCTATAATTTGTCTTCTACCACTTTTGCTAATTCTGCACCGTTTGGGAGATATGATCCAATTTCCAAAGTCGTGCAAGGTCTACCTTAAACGGTCGTGCTAATGGCCGTTCATTGTTGCAAACGGTCAGTTGATGACCGTTTAACCCTTAACGGTCGGTCGTCCGACCGTTTATCCAATAAGAGTCCAGCCTGCTCTGGACTCTATCTCCACGAACCTGCGCGATGTGCCTATCTTGTGGCGGCCATAACTTCTAGAATACTTATCCAAATTGACCTCCGTTTTTCCTACTTCTAGCCCTTTGTATTATCTTTAATTTGGTTCATAGAAATCAAATTTTGATGGGCTATATCTCCTGGAATCGTGGCCGCAATATCAGGTTTTTCTGCTTTTCATGCAACCAAAAAACCCTGCAGATTAGGTTCTAGAGGCTTCTTCCAAGAGCCATAACTTCCACAATCTTCAACCAAAAAGAGTCCCGTTGGTTCCTACGCCTTATCTTGACTATTATTTCGAGAATGATCCAGATATCTCGAGATTTGGTGGACTCTATCTTCTGGAATTGTGGGAGAAAGTTGGGGGTTTCACCATTTTTTCTATATAAACATGCCCAGATTTCCTGTGCGACGAGGGCGCGTTTCCAAGGAGACGGCGAAGCCATGCTGGATTGTTGATTCAACCCTTTGGCCCTAGCCTGAAAAGGGAAGTATAAGCTTCATTTTGGTTCCTTGTTTGCTCAATTTCATCAACGTTTGCCCTCTCAACTTCGCCCCTACTTTTGGCAAATCATCACAGTTTGCTGATTTCTACTACAAAGTCCACGACCGGGGCCTGTTCATCAAGCCGGTGCGGAGTCATGCTTCATCTTTTTTGTCCTCCCTCAACTCCATCTTGAAGATGGGAGTATTATCTTCACGTTGATTATATGTTTGCCATATTTCTCATATCTTTCCCCTCTCTTCCAAGCCCCTACTTTTGAGGTTTGACCACACTGTTCTGCACTTTACTGAAACTCAGATTTCTTGCGACGGGGGCATGTTTGCGTCGCCGGTGTGAGGCCGTGGGGCACTCTTGATCTGTCCTTTCAACTCCAGGCTCTAGAGGGAAGTATAATCTTTGTGTTCCTTAGTTTTAGGCTCATTACCTCATCATCTTCCTTCATATTTTTGTCTATGAGTTTTACACTTTCATTCTGTTTTTACACTTAGTCATTTTTCTCCCATGTTCTGCACCCTTCTGTTTTCTTGAGTTTTCCACCCCATTTTTCACTGCTGTCTTCCCCGTTTTAAACTCTCCTTTCTACCCTAGTTTCACCATAACACTCCCACCTTTCCATAGCATCCACTCTTTCTTCTTTTGGTGTTCTATCGTGTGAGATATTCATCATTCTTTGAGCCCATTTTGTGTACTGTTCTGAATTTTCTGCACAGTCCATATTTTTCCCAAATCTCCGGTGTCATAACTTTCTATCCCGACCTTCTTTTTTGAGTGATTCTTATTTCTGCTTCTTTACAACACTCAAGTCTTCTGTCATCTCAAATTTATCCCCATTTGGACTTCGTTTACCCTACTATTTGCATCAGTCTTTGCACCCACTTTACACTGTTTGCACAGTTTTTCTTGTGGCATGCACTTTTGCACCTTATTTATCTATGTTCATCATGACATATTAAATCAAGTTCTTCATGTTAATCTCATCACAATATACACACCTATTGTTTGCACCCTTCCATAGGGGTTAAAAACCCTCCCCGGGTAAGTTTGCCCTCAATCTTTCATGCTACTTTATGCACTTGGGCAGATTTCTACACTTAGCATTTTCTAATGAGTTTTGCCTCTTGTTTTGTGTTTGTTTCGCAGGAAAGCATGGAAAGTGAGGCCCTTACCTTCTAACCGACTGGAAGGCAAGGAGAGGTAATCCACATAGTCCCCGCATCTTGATATTGAGCGCGATCATCCTCTTTTTCCAAGGTACACAACGCACTTAGTATTTTATATTCTTTTGGCGTTGTCATTCCTTGGTGGCGATCACGGTATTCTTTTACATCTTTTATCGCCTTTATCTTGATTGTATGATCATGCTACCATGTTTACATAGCCACATATTCATGTTATTCACTTGATTGATGCACATATGCCTTCATGCTTATTCATGTGATTTGTGGGATCGGCATGCATATACACATCCACATTTTCCACATCTACAACCGTGTCAGAAGTTAGAAGTTTTCTGGGTCTGGCTAGTTATTCTAGGCGAGTCATCAAGGGTTTCTCAAAAATTGCTGTTCCTTTGACTAGACTCACAAGAAAGGAGAACCCTTTTATATGGTCGAAGGATTGTGAAGAAAGTTTCCTAACTCTTAAAGATCATCTTACTTCAGCCCCTATTCTGACACTACCTATTGAAGGTGGCGGTTTTGAAGTCTATACCGATGCATCTGGCATTGGCCTGGGATGCTTTCTTATGCAAAATGAAAAGGTGATTTGCTATTCATCAAGGTAGTTGAAGCGTCATGAAGAAAACTACCCTATGCATGATCTGGAGCTAGCTGCGGTTATATTCACTTTGAAAATTTGGTGACACTACCTTTATGGGGAGAAATTCACTGTATTTTCAGATCACAAAAGTCTGAAAAACCCCTTCACCCAAAAGGAATTTAACATTAGACAACGCAGATGGTTGGAATATCTCAAAGACTTCGACTTTCCCATCCAATATCATCCAGGCAAAGCAAATGTTGTACCTGACGCTCTTAGCAGAAGACCAATGGCAACTCTAGCAAGCCTCAGGAAAGGTACGACATATCTTTTGCTCGTTTGAATCTGGATGTTGATAAAGAAGAGGAAGGATGTATGATTGCTAATATAATGTCACAACCTATATTAATCGAAGATCTAGCAAAATTACAAGAAAATGACCCCACATTGATGAAGATCAAGACTAATATTGATCAAAGGCTAGAATTCTCCATTTTAATTGATGGGAAAATATTGTTTAAAGATCGAATCTGTGTGCCGAATCATGTCGACACTAAGAAATTAATCATGGAGGAAGCTCATAAATCAAGGTATGCTATTCACCATGGTGTTACCAAGATGTACCAAGACTTAAAAAGAAACTTCTGGTTGCCCAACATGAAAAGAGAAGTAGCGGACTATGTATCTCGCTGTCTCACTTGTCAGCAAGTAAAAGTATAACATTTAAAGTCCGTCGGTAAACTACATCCCTTGGATATTCCCGAGTGGAAATGGGAAAGTATAGGGATGGATTTCATCATGGGTTTACCTAAGACAAGAGGTGGACATGATGGTATATGGGTGATTATAGACCGATTGATTAAATCTGCACATTTTATGCCAATCAAAAGTCAATGGTTTGTGGATGTATTAGCAGCACTATACATGAAGGAGATTGTCAAACTACATGGTGTCCCTGTCACCATTATATCTGACCGAGACCCTCGATTCACATCATAATTCTGGAAGGGTCTACAACATTCATTAGGGATCCAACTCAACTTTAGCACTGCGTTCCATCTACAAACTAACAGTCAAACCGAAAGGACAAATCAGGTGGTGGAGGATATGCTCAGAGCATGTGCTATTGATTTTGGAGGGAGTTGGCACGACCACTTGTCTCTAGTGGAATTCTCATACAATAATAGCTACCAAGCTAGCATACAAATGGCTCCGTTCGAGGCTCTGTATGGAAGGAGCTGTCGCTCACCTATTTGCTGGAATGAAGTAGGAGAAAGGCAATTTCTCCGCCCCCACATCATCAGGGATACCACTGAGAAGATAAAGCTTATTCGGGAGAGACTCTAGTGGCCCAAGACAGGCAGAAATCATATGCTGATAACAGAAGGCGCGACCTGGAATTTCAAGTAGGAGACCATGTATTCCTTAAGGTTTCTTCGGGTCGAGGTATTCAAAGATTCGGTATCAAAGGAAAGCTCACTCTAAGATTCAGTGGCCCCTTTGAAATTCTCGAAAGGGTTGGTGAAGTCGTATATCGAATAGCTTTGCCCCCTCAATTAGCCGGAGTTCATGATGTATTTCACGTATCAATGCTCAAAAAGTATGTCTCCGATCCATTTCATGTCATAACCTATGACAACCTGGAGAATAAGAAGGATTTGACGTATGAGCAAAAGTCAATTAGAATAGTTGAACAGGAAGTATGTCAACTTCGGAATAAAACTATTCCCATGGTCAAAGTCCAATGGACCAAATTATGTCCACATGAAGCAACATGGGAAACCGAAGAAGCCATGAGCAGAAGATTTTCTGAGATATTTGAATGTAAGTATACTCTCCTTAGCAAATATTATTACGATGAATTTGGGGGTCAAATTCTTTTTAAGTGGGAGAGGGGGTAACGCTCGAGAATTTTTTAAGAATTTTCTGGGTTTAAAATATAATTATTAAGCATTTAAATGGACTAAATGGGCTATTAAATGAATTATGGTTAATTAAATCTAATTATTAAGGCTCTACACTAATTAAAGAGGATTAGGCCCATTTAAATAAGCCCACATGGCAGTTTTGGACCCTGGCCCATGTTCTAGAAGCTTAAATTTATGTATTTACGGAATTAGGAGATAAATAGGTTTATTTAAGGATAAATAGAGGATAAATGTCGAAAGAGTTTCAATCAATTCAAAATTCGGCGCTCTAGGATAAAAACGATCTATCACGAGATCGCCTGATGTCAAAAACGGTCCTCATGTGACCGCTATTAACAGGCAGATCCGAACAGCAAAGAAAGCTTGAAAAGCTGGGAACTGTGGCATCCAAATCATCTGGGATCGATGCTATCTACTAGCTGGAAGGGTCTAGAACGTGTTAGGGTCAATTACGAGCCCTAATTAGGACTCTAGATTCGTCCAAATCCTCAAAACCCTAGTTAAACCCTATAAATAGACCTTAAGTCTCACCTGCACGACCCTTACTTTTGGCTCGCGTGGAACTAAGGTAAAAAGGCCGAATTAGAGGTAAGTTCTTTAGAAGAATTTGTTCATGATAGTAAGGTCTAACTCTCCTCCGAATTTCACATTAGGAGATCGAGACATCAGGGAGGATAAGGCTTCCAAAGACGCTGGTTCGCTGCAAGAAACCCAGGAGATTGTGCGACCGGGCCAGATTGATCAGCAAATTAGAAGCCATAAACGAGGTAATTAGATATGGGTTCTTTAGAATTAATTGTTCTTTTTTGTGCCCTCTTCTTACCCTCTAAGTTTCGTGGTCATAGGTGAAGAAGATCAGAAGTTAGAAGGCCACAAAATTGCTGATTCAGTTCGGGACAAATAGGAATTAGGGTCGAGTTCCAGCCCAAAATTTGAAGTTTAGAGCTCTGTTTAGAGGTAAGTTATCTCATGATTGGCTCAAACTCGAAGTTAGGAATAAAACCCCTCTACTTCCAGTCATTTTCATGCATGGTACATGGAGTATTTTGTGTTTTATTGAGACTACGCAAGTTAGTTCATTTTCATCCATGAACTTAGCCCTAATGCAATTAAGATGAAATTCTTGTCTAATTCTCACAACCTATGCATATGCATGGCCTAATTACCTTCTAACATATCCTAGCTACGTGGTTACATCACTTTCCATGCATAACATGCCTTAGATTAGCGTTTTATTTCACTATTTTACAACTCATGTCTGTCAGACAGAAACGGTCAATAAAGTGACTACTGCATCTAAACAACGGTCTATCGCAAGACCATTGATGACATCCTTACGGCTAGATCTTGACCGCCATCTGGTTCTGAGGACCAATTCAAACTTAATTTGTTTTCCATGTTATTATTTATTATAAATATGCCATGTTTCATTTAATCATGCCCTGATTCATGTTAAGCACCCTAGACATACGTGAGCAAGTTTAAGAATCTTATTTTCATCGTTATGTTAATTTCATGCCAAAATTATTATAGTATTGTAATTAAATACTCCTATATTTATGAAACATGATTCATGGTTGTATTTTGAACGTTGTTTTGATCACTGGTTTCACACGATTCACTCCCATCTCTTGAGTCATTTTTCATAGGTACATGGTGTATACTCCGGTATGCGACCATTAGATACACGTTGCACTTATATACACATCTCTTGGACTTGTGAACCTCTCCGCCGGATATTCCTTCTGTCGGACTAGGGAATCATGTTTCAAGGCCTCCGTAAGTCTCCATGAGCCTGGGATTCCCACTAGGAGGCCGAGCTGGCTGTACCCTTAAAGCCCAAATTGTCTAGAGAGCACTCACGTGACCGATGTTTTACTTTTTATACCCTTGTTAATTGCGGCCCTCTAGGAGATCGTCACTGTTACTTAGCAGTCCTACTCAGACCGTCTTTTGTCATAAGACGGCCACCTTGAGACTGCTATTATTCCAGAATCCTCCAAGTGTCGACTTTTCCTTTGTTCTGGTTGACACAGTTTAGTTGCGGCCTTCACTGGACTGTTAGCATTGTTTAAAGCGGCCTGACTGTGACCGTCTTCTGCATGAAACGGACCAGCAAATGATCGTCTGTTTCTGTCAAGTTCATAACCCAAGGTTTGACCAAGGGGTTGTTGAAATTCTATTCTTGGATGATCTTAGGATTATCTGGATCCCAAACCTATGTGTAACAAGTTAATGTTAAGTTATGGAACTTAATTAATATACCGTTATGATACCGGAATGCCACCATAGCATAATGTTCTTTTAATTCTTCTTGAAATCTCATATCAGTTTTGGAGCGTTCTATACCTTGGTTACTTGGTCATGAAACCTATTATTTGAACTTATTACATTATTGGCCATATTTATATTTTCATGGAAGTAGCTTGATTTATAACTTGAAGATGCAAGAGCGGGCACGGACAGTGTCCAAGGACTCCACTCTAGTCCCCTCGGCAGATAGCCGGAAACATACTATAAACCATGGGGTATGATGAACACTGACGTCACATTGTGCTGGGAGTACTTTTTTTTATAAACAGGTGAATATCCATGAATACTCACGAGGTATTCTTCTGAAATTACATGCTTGCGAGTACATTCTCGTTACATGACTTTCTAGTTCATAGCCTTTGTAGTTATGAAAAAATACATTCTTGTTCATGAAAGGCCAAACTTACATTCTTGCTATATACTTGCTCAATCATGTTTTCAATTCTCATTCTTAATCATATCAGGTTACTTGTTATACTCTGGTTTTACACGGCATATTTTACCGTATTTCATGTATTTTTTCTCTAGAGCAAAAATGTTAATTACTTAAATATTACCTTCATGTTGATACTGGGCAAGTGTGCTCATACCTACTTTCTCATCTTTTCAGGAAATACTAGCGAATAGGATTCGGATTATGCAAGTAGCGGGTCCGAGAGCGATTGATGGTCTATTGGAATGAGAGAAGCCCTAGTTATCTAGTGTCTAGTCGAGTCATATTGTAATTTTCAATTTCTTGAGTCATGATGTAAGGATGTCAAAGGCAATGGTCTTATGTACTTTTTGGTTATTATTATGAAATAAAGTTGGAATTTAAGTAATTACTTGTGCAATTACTTTTAAGTGATTGTCTTGCTCTCTGATTTCTTGCTTGCTTGAGGCGTACTAGTCGACTGTCCACGTTCTCAAGATTCCTTCCACTGTATTAAAAGCTCGGGACGTGACACTTCTTACCTTGGTGAAGATGTCCAATGGATACATGTGATACTAAGAGTGAAAGCAGGTTTGATGAAGTTATTTGTCAATGCATCAAGGTGGTTGAGTGGTTGTAGGTTTTAAGTTGATTGTTTGGTTCATTTGTTAGATTTGTTAGATTGTTGCCTTTAAGGTATTTTATGGCACATGACATCGTGGCCAAGTGTGTGGAAGGAGGCACATTAAATTTGACTAAGTATTGGATACTTGCTAATGTCATCATTCCACAAAGTTAATTTTGTCAAGTTAGTTTGATCAAATATTCAAATGTTGAATGCTCGGCCAAGAGACTAAAGAGTTCACCCTACAAAGATCAAAGAGTGGCGTGCATGACTGCAGTTTGTCTCTAGTGTCTGCAGGAGTAGGAAGTCAAATATGGCAGTGGCACCTGCTGTCTTGCCTCTCACAGAGAGCACCTGCTCTCTTCACTGCCCCTTAGGTCTATAGGTGAAATTTTCGACAAGAACCAGGGAAGATCTATACAGAAACATCAAAGTTAAGGTCAACCAGAAACTTTAGACAATACAGACCATAGTTTGAGGGTTTTAAAGGGGCAACACTTTTGAAAAACATGTCTCCTCTGGAAACAAGCAAAGAATATAATTATTGTTGTTCTGTTTTGGGGCATAGCAACCAAAACTCGTTCTAATTATTTTAAGTCTGCAGTAACCACCAATTTCATCAATTGTGCAGAACTTGAACAAGAATTTGGTCGTGGATCTCTGCCAATGTTTTCAACTCTTTCCCCTATAACCTGAGACAATCCTTGATAACTCAATTTCAAGTGCTAGGTAAAAACAAATTCTGCCTAGTGGTTATCTCATCAGACGCTGTGGGGGTGGCAGACCAATGATCCACATTGTGGATCATGTTGATTTGGATGTAAGTCTAACTTGGAGTGATTCTGGTTGATTAAAATGTTGATTCTGGAGTAATATATCTTCCACAATTACTGATGTATGTGGTGATCTTGAAAAGTTTTTATTGATATATAGTTTCTTTTTTGCAATAACCATAACATTGTACTTTTGCTCAGTGTTGCTTGGCTGGTTTGGTTGGGCTCTTATACTAGAATATACAATTGGAGGCTCCGCTGTTGCACGTGGGATTTCCCCAAACTTGGTAGGTATATTAAGATTAGTTTTCAGTATAATCTTTTATGCCACACTCAATTCTCTATGTTGGACAGAATATTTTGACATGCTTTATAATAGTAGAGAAGCATGATATTTGCTAAAAGCTGAATTAAATACCATAGCTGAATTTTTTTTTTTAGGATAATATTTTTGTTAGTGTGCAAGTTTTCCTTGTGATTGATTGCACTCGGAAACTTTCTGTTGTACAGTTATCTCATTCTGTCTAGAAAGAATACTTGTCCTCACTAGAAATCAGAAGAAATAGACTATTGATAATTCATGTTTTATAGTTTTATGCCAGTTTCATTGAATAGAAAATTTTGCTCTCTGGCCTTATTGTGACTTGGTAATTGTTTAAATGTTATAATGCAAGTTATCCATGAGGTCAAGCATCAATATAAGCTATTTTACTAGAATAAGATATGATTATAATTTGTTTGTCTTAATCACCTTGGTTTTGGTGGTGACATGTATACTTACTGCATGTTATAGTGTGCAGCCATTTTGAAAATGTATTGTGATCCTTTTAGAAAGACAAAGGCCATAAGGGAATCTGGGAATGGTTCAAATATTTTGTTATCAATTATCTATTTAATTTCATATTTTCATCTTAATAGTAAAAAAAGATAGGTCAGTTCAATGAAACGCTACATCTGTCGCATGTTTTTTGTTTGCTTTCGATTTTCATACTGTTGTCTTCTTATGGATGCATCCTCTTTTCCAACAATCAGATGGAATGCCTGAATTGATTGAGATTGTTTCCCCATTTTCCTGATATTTCAGGCACTTTTCTTTGGGGATCTAGATAATTTGCCCTCTATTTTTGCACGCACTCAAATACCCGGGCTTGATATTGTTGTTGACCCCTGTGCTGCATTTCTTATGTTGATTGTCACTACACTTTTGTGTGCGGGAATAAAGGAGGTAATCATTCCCTTCCCATGAGATATTTGCATCTGGCATTGTTAATGGTACTACAAAATTTGATATGTGCATTTTCTCTTCAGAGTTCATTTGTACAAGCTATTGTCACAACTGCAAATGTTTGTGTCATGATTTTCGTTGATGTCATGGAATGCAGTGGGCAGTGTAAGTTTCTACTTGCTCTGAAAATTATTGATGCCGTTTCCAAAGCATCATTCACCATAATTTATTGGATTAGTTTGCCAATAATCTTTGCGATGCTTTAACTATAGGTATGTGATCACAGCGGGAGCTGTTCTTGCACTTTGTGCAACCTTGATGGGCTTGATTCTACCTCAGGTACGTGACGAATCAGATGATTGTTTTTGTAGTGGTATGGATTGCTATGTCTGAGAATAAATAACTAAATTTGCATTATCATTCTCTTTTGTTTTTAATAGTGGAATCTTCTATATTCACTAGACTCAAACATGTGAAAGCATGACATTTCCTGACGTTAAATAATGAAAAATGTAAAGCTAAGAAAACTAATATAACTCGATATTTTATCCTAATGCAACTAAGAAATAAATAGAAATACTTGGAAAGACGTTGCCAGTGAGCATTCCCTTGAAATAACTCTCAATAAAGATTTTCACAGTGAGTATGCTCAGTGAGTGATACATATTTCTTTCTGTGGGCAGAGTTATTCAGGTGCTTAATATCTATGTTGCTTAGCTATAGTTATGGTGATAAAATTAGTGAAGGACTTATTATGGATATTTCAACTTGTTGGGATAAATCATAAGAATTTGTTGGGTCATATCCAGGAAGAGGGATATCTTCAACATGAAAACCCCATGGAGTGAGGTCCTAGGAATCAAATATCCATATCAGTTTATTAAGGTTATGCAACTCATGATGAAGGTTGCGTATAAATATTTGGCATCAGCACCATTATTCCTTTTACATTAGTTTGGATTTGTTAAATCAAATGAGGGACCTAAGCATTTGACAAAAAAATCTTAGCAGCTATCCTGCTTGGCATCAGCCCTCTACAAGGTGGTGTGAAGTACACGATCAAAATAACTTCAGATGGAGGATTTGTTTTTTTAAAGTGGTTGTGGCCACAGTGTGTTTGGATGAATGGTAGGATTCTATGTTGGCATTGGTACGGAACACCAACCCCCCTCCCACATCCCCCCCCCCCAAAAAAAAAAAAATAGCAACAACAACAAAGAAAGGGAAAACAAAAACAACCACAAACGATTTGATGGCAGGAAGAGAGTGGTATTCCATGCTGAGATTAGTGTGGCATACAAGAATTCCTCTTCTGTTTATGTTAAATTTTTGTTTTGGAAAACTTGTTCCAACTCATGCATGGCTTCTGTATGTTGTTTACCTTTGCCTTTTTTCCATGTTGTTCCATGCCCTGATAGTTTGTAGTAAAGTAAGTTTTCATGTCTCTGAGACAATTGATGCTTAGATTTGCAAATGTTGTTCGTCAGGAAAGTGTTTTAGTAAACAATAGGAGAAGTCTAAGCTACACCCTAGCAGCTTATTACTTTAGACAAGTTTTAGAGGTCTGCTTAGAAATAAGCTCAAAAACAAGTGATTTTATCAGTTTAAGATGGGCTGTGTTTGATGGTTTTAGGTACCCAATCCCCCTAAAATGATGTCCTCCAATTTCTTAGCAGCCTGTGGATGTGCATTTTACATGTACACTGACAAAGTATAATCCATAATCAATGACATGTTGCAACAGATTAAGAAAAGACATCTGGAGAATCTCGTATGCGGAAAAACATAGAAATCCATGTGCTTTGAAATTTCCACATTTAGTCTGCCCTATCTCCCTCCAAAAATAGGGGAAAATATTAAAGTGTACTAAATGTCTATGATAAATCTGCTCCATCCCCCTTCTAAAATAGGGAAAGACACATTGGGATACATATGTTTTCTCCTGGTTCTTTTTTGTCAGACTCCCTTGGATGCCTTCATGGAGGATTTCTTGCAGTTCATTTCTCATGTTATTTGTCATGCATTATTTGATTACTGTACTATTGTTCATACACCCTCTGCCTAATTTGACAAGAATTGTTTAGTTATTGATTGATCATTATGGACTCTGTTTGCCTATTTAACAGCCAAGAATATTGATGGCTATGTCAAGAGATGGACTATTACCACCTTTCTTTGCTGATGTCAACAAGAAAACTCAAGTTCCCTTGAAAAGCATAATATTGACTCGAGTCAGTGCTGCACCTTTAGCCTTTTTTATGGATGTTTCTCAGTTAGCAGGAATGGTATGACGACCTCTTTAATGTTTTTGACAAGGAAGATAAAATCATGTCTTTTTGTATTGAAAAGAAAATTGAATGTCACTCTGAGAAACGCATGGTTTAGTAGTTTGATTAGTTACCATTTTTATGTAGGTGAGTGTGGGTACACTGCTTGCATTCACAATCGTTGCAATTTCTATCTTGATCGTTAGATATGTCCCTCCTGAGGAGGTACAATTGCCATCATCTCTTCAAGGGTCAATTGATTCAATCTCGTCACTATACAATGTTCCGGTAAATGGAGTTGAAAAACAAAAGGATAAAGAAGGAACTTCCCATGAAAATGATCTGGAAGCATCACATAAGAATCCTCTTATAATGAAGGAAAATGATCAAGGTAATGCTAGTCTTCTAGTAGATATTCCCTTAGTATGCTAATTTGTCTCAATTTTATATCACTTGATGACAAATGACCTCTCTGCATATGAAATGATGAAGATGAAGTAAGTAAAGAGGATCGGCAAAGAAAGGCAACTATGAGCATAGCATTTGTGTGCATTGGAGTAGTCATCCTTACTTTAGCAGCTTCAGCTATATTCTTGCCTAAGTCGATGCACGGAACAGTTCATCTCCCAGGTCTTGATTCCCCTACTAACATGGTGATATATGTTAGACTGCCCCCCTTATTTTCGATATATATACTGATTATAATATAATGTTTACACTAATTTTGATTGTGTATATATTTTCACATACATGCCCTTGTTTGTTGCTCATGAAACTTTGCTATATTTTTGTGATTGCAATGTTGATACATTGCCACAATCATACTTGATGATGGAATTTTACATATGTAATATCAAGTTATGATTTGAATGTTAATGTGCAGATTTCTTGATCTATGTGAATGATGTGAATGTGCAAATTTTGAATGTGTAAAATTTGTGAATGTGTACAAGTTATGGTTTGAATGTGAATGTATAGATTTCTTGATATATAATATGTGAATGATGTGAATGTGTAAGTTTTGAATGTGTACAAGTTATGGTTTGAATGTGAATGTGCATATTTCTTGATATATGATATGTGAATGATGTGAATGCGCAAGTTTTGAATGTGTAAAATTTGTGAATGTGTACAAGTTGCAGGTTACTTATGGTTCATATAGGCATTATAGATGAATTTATTATGTACATAATTAGTTCATGTTATCTATGGTTCAAATAGATTATCTACTATTAATATAGATTATTTAGGATTAAGATTAAAAAAAATATTCACCTACGGTTCGTTCACGTTACCTACGTTTTATTAACAGCTCAAAAAATCGTAGGAAAGTACTTATTTGAGTCATAGGTAATTATCTTATAATTGTTAGTGAAAATTGCGCAGGTACTTACGTGATAAAAAACCATATGAGAAAATACCTACGCGAGATAAATCGTAAGTAAATACCAACTACGACTTACGCGACCATGACCGTAGGAAATTACCTACGGAACATTAACTGTAGGTAACTACCAACAACCACCTACGCAAAAAAATCGTAGGTAAAATACCTACGTGATATTACCTACTACATATGTCGTAGGTATAAAATTGTGTAGGCTTGCCATGTACGCCATAGGTAATTACCTACTCGACAAAACTCGTAAGTAATTACCTACGACATTCGTCGTAGGTAAAAACTGCGTAGGTAAATCTTTACCTACGCGACATAATTCCGTAGGTAATGAGCACCCCTATATCTACGCTAAATTGTCGTAGGTATTGACCACACTATACTGACGGTATTATGTCACGTAGGAAAAAGTTTACCTACGCAATTTTTGCCTACGACACCACGCCGTAGGGAATGTCGTAGGTAAAGGTTTTACCTATGATTTTTTTGCCTTTACCTACTACATTTGCCATAGGTAAAACCTAGTTTTCCCGTAGTGATTCCTATTTCATCCACCTTTCCCTCCACTCCTTACTTATCCGTTCGTGGAGCAATCGACGCATGTCGTCTGTACGCTTAGCCACGACCACCAAAAAAAAAATGTCAATTCCCAAGCGTGCACCTGTGAGCTCACCATTGAAGAAACCTCCTCCTTGGAGCATGGATCCCTCGGCCAAGGGCTGACGTTTTCCACCTTGAACCACCTCTCACAGGTTCCGCTTGTACATAGTAGGGTAGAATCGAGTCCGAGTCTAGGTCAACCTAGAGCGTCCTCTTCCTCTCATTCTAAGCAAACTAGGGTTCGTCATGTTCTCGCGCATTACCTCAACCAGCTGGTCGAGAAGTGCGCACAGTTGTGTCAGGTCTCTGATTTCACATCAACACCCATTCCCCTAGGGGCAGTTGAAGTAGAAGGGTCGTCATTAGATGATGACCTAGGGGTCTATGTTTTAGAAGAAGATAGAGATGATGATGGAGAAGAAGAAGAGAAGCAGCCGGATTGCACTGATCCTATAGCTCCTTTCATCGACGGGACTAGGAGGTTTGATGAACCCAATCTGTCTGTAGATGAGTCTACCAAGGAAGTTAATCTCGGCACCAAGGATAATCCAATGGTCATCTTGATAAGTGCCAATTTGGAGAGTGAAGAAGAAGCATCCCTTGTGGCAGTCCTCCAGGAATTCCCCGATACCTTTGCTTAGTCCTATAAGGACATGTTGGGTTTAGATCCCTCACTGGTAGAACACTGCCTGGTTCTAAAGCCCGATGCCCGAGCTGTCAAACAAAAGTTAAGGCGGCTTCATCCGAAGCTTGCCCTCAAGGTCAAAGAAGAAGTTGACAAGCTTCATAAGGCTAAGTTCATCAGGGTAGTTTTATACCCACAATGGGTAGCTAACATCGTCCATGTCATGAAGAAGGACGATAGGGTCCGAATTTGTATAGATTTTCATGATCTTAATCGTGCCTGTCCAAATGATGATTTTCCTCTTCTACACATAAACGTCCTTGTAGATAACACCGCCGGTTATGAAATGCTATCCTTCATGGATGGCTTCTCGGGGTACAACTAGATCCGCTTAGCGGAAGAAGACTAGGAGAAGACATCCTTCACCACTCCATGGGGAACCTATTGCTACGTTGTCATGTCCTTCGGATTAAAAAATGCGGGAGCTACATATCAATGGGCAATGATGGCCATCTTCCACGATATGATGCACCTTCACATGGAGGTATACGTGGATGATATTCTGGTTATGTCTAAAACCAGGAGTGGCCATGCTGAGGTCCTCCGCGTAGTTCTCCCAAGGTCTCGGGAGCACCAACTCAAAGAGGTCCGAGGAGTGGCCGTGCAGTTCTCCCAAGGCCTGAAGTGTGTATTTGTGGTCTCTTCAGGCAAACTGCTAGGGTTCATAGTCAGTAAGAGAGGGATCAAGATAGACCCTAACAAGGCCAAGGTAATTGCTGAAATGCCTCCTCCCAAAAATATCAAAGAGGTCCGAGGTCTTATCAGGCGCTTGCAATTCATCAGGAGATTCATATCTCACCACTCTCAACGATGCAAGCCCTTTTATGACATGCTCATGGGTGAGGCTAAGTTCGCATGGAATGACAAGTGTCAAAAGGCCTTCGAAAACTATTGGACGCACTTTTTTAATCTTATGTATATTTTTTCATCTTTTATCGGTTCATCAAGTGCGAGGGCGTGCCAGTCACTGAGGTGACAATGTGTTCAGGCTCCGAGACTGGAGTAGTCCGGAGCCTATGCTGCGTGTTGAGCTATGGTTTTGATGATAACTAAACTGTGTGTGATAGAGATTGTGAGCTATGGCTTTGATGATAACTAAACTATGTGACATATTGTGTGCTTGATTAGTGGAAAACATCTTCATGATAAATGAACTCACATGTGGTTATCTTATCTTGCAGGTTGCTTTACTAAGTAGGTTGATGACTGAATCATGCATGCTGCACATTAGTCTTTAGAGGTTTCATGTGAAGACTATGCTTCTCAGTGAAATGGTTGAGTCCTTATGGATATGAAATTGATTGCATGCCCTTGTGTTGTGTAAATGCATAGCCATTTCATTACATGCTCTGTTGAGGATTTCCTCTAGTTCTTGTATATGATGAATGCATGAGTGATGGCTCATAGTCATTCTAATCATATGGCTTAAATGCTTTGAAATGGTTTGTGGGAGAATTGGGTTGAAGTCGGGATCTTCAGATTCATTGGTTTAATATTAACTTGCCTCTAAATTCCCAGAAAGTGCAGGTTAATGATTCCTACATTGTGATGGATTCAAGGTAAGAATTTATATTAGAATCCATGGTGATACTCTAATAATCTTGAGTTGGAAAAATAGGTTCTCAAGTGCTTTCATACAGATCTTTCGTGTCGATTCTTATATGCCTCATGCTAATGCTTTCGTAATCATATTTCATGTCATTTGGGTCTTGGTCTCAAAACTAGCTTCATATGTTAATGCATGACCCATATATTTTGATCTTGATCTAACCTCTTGGTTTATCATGTTTTTCAGGATGCAAAATCATTGTTGATCTTCATGGGATTATGGTAACATTTAATCAATTGTTTCCCTTTGGTTTGATGGTGGTTTTAGTTATTTTTCAAACTCAAACTGTCTTACAGTCTTCACCATTTTCAATCCAACTGTTGGATCTTCCCTCTAAAAATTTTATGTTGCAGCTCTGGGAGTTCTCTTTCCAACGCCTCCAGTCTCGCTTCGATCGGAGTTCGGATCTAGGAGAATTAATTCCTGCCGTCGAAGCGCGCAGAGCTCTTTTTGTGTACACTGCCTGAAATGGTCGACCCTTGGGGTCGACCCCCACTAAAAGGGTCGACCCATGGGGTCAACCCATTTAAACCTGGCTCTTTTTTTGGCCCCGACAGCAACCTAGTTGCCAAGGGTCGACCCCAGGGGTCGACCCCCACTGAAAGGGTCGACCCCAAGGGTCGACCCCTGTAACAGAGGGCCTCTTTTTGTGTATTCCAGCAACCTGGTTGCCGAGGGTCGACCCCAAGGGTCGACCCCTTCCGGACGGGACTTACGAAAGTGTTTTAAACTTATTGTAAACCCTATTAAACCATTCTAAAATATACCCTAATGGTTCCTAATCATGTTAGGGTGTTTTAAACTCATTTTAAAAGGGGTATATGGGTCATTTGGTTTGTCTCCTATATATATCAATGTGTTGCTCCGAATTTTAGAGTGATTAACCCTAATGCTCATTTATTCTTTCGTATAGGTGAAGAAAAGGGGGAAAACGTGGTGGAGCTCTTCCAAGGAGGATATCATCTACATCCGTGAAGATCTGGAGCTCGTGGAAGAAGAAGAAAAGGAGCGGATCGATGAGAGGATCAAGAGGACGTAAGAATCATCTTCATCCGGCTTCTCTCCAACTCGTGGTTCAAGGAACATCATCAACCGGCCTTGAAGATCAAAGGGGGACTTCTTCTATGTCTTCTATCAGTTCTTTGTGATATGTTCTATGATCTATATTTTGGGTTTGAGCATGCTTGAGTATTTGTGTTTATTTTCTGAATAATAGAGATACTCTTGTGTGTGACCGTTTGTGTATACGGTCGTGTTTGATCATCTTCGTGCGATCGTGTTTGTGTTATTGTGCTGCGGTTGTTGCAGCGTGTGTGTGTGTATGTTGTGATCCGGTCGCCGGATCGTGTGTGTGTTTGTGATCCGGTCGTCGGATCGTGTGGGAGACTTCGTCTCCGTCTGTGTGTGTGTGTTGGGGCGTGTCCCCGTGTGTGTGTGGGGATTCATCCCCGTGTGTGTTTGGAGCGTTGTCTCCGTGTTGGGGATTTATCCCCGAGTGAAGCCTCACCAGGTTTGGTGAGGGGTGGACGTAGAGAGCCCGTCATGGTCCCGAACCACCTTAAAATCCCTGTGCATTGTGGTTTGCTTTGTGCGTTGGCTTGGTGTGATTGTTGAATCCTTTTATATGATCGTGTGGGATCTGTGAGATTGAGAGAATCTGTTTCTTGGCATAATCAACTTCCTTAATCTTGTTGTAAGGAGTTTACCCCACCACGCAGCTTTCGTCTTATCGTCTAGTGTGGGGGTTAGTGTAGGTTGCAATCTATCTTGCATGTTCAACATATTTGATGTTTTAGTTGTTGTTTCTTTACACTTGTTAAAAGGGAAAGAGTTTCCTTAAAATTTGTAATCACCCAATTCACCCCCCTCTTGGGTGTCATTGATCATGGGACCCAACAATTGGTATCAGAGCTAAGGCTCTAATTTCATAGATCTAACGATCTAGAGTGATCCGGATCAATGACCACCATGATGTACACCTTGAACTCTCCACCCGTGTTTGATGGCTGTAATTTTGATTTGTGGTTAGGAAGGATGTGTAGTCTAGTTAATTCATACGAAGCTATGGAAGCTTATTTCACATAGTCCTCATGAATTACCTAAAGACAAAAGTGTCTGGACTGAAAATCAAAAGCACATACATGATCAGAATTGCTTGGTTTTGAAGTTGCTTACTGCTGCAGTTGATTCTAACTATTTTCCTTTTGTCTCCCATTACAGATCCGCAAAGAAAATATTGGATGGATTAACAGACCTCAAGGAGGAGCTTAAAGACAGATGTCTTGTAGCAGGCACGAGTGAACAAGGGAGTGATCAGCAAAGTGGATCAAGCTCAAAGGTAAATTCTGACTCTGATTGTGAAGATGATTTTAACTACGAAGAATTGTTGAATGCTTATGAAGAGCTTACTGAAAAATACAAGAAGTTAAAATCTGAAAACAAAAAATTGAAAAAGAATGTTGGTCAAAATAGAAGTGATTCCTCTTGCAAAGAATGCTCACACCTTAAGGAATTGATTGATGGTTACATGTTTGACATTGAAATTCACAAAGATCAAATCTCTACCTTGAAAAATGAAAACAAAGAGCTGAGAGAGAGAGTTTGTCTTATGGACATTGACCACATTGAATTTGCTCATGATAAGAGACTTGAAAAGGAAAATGATGAATTGAAACAGTTGAACAATGCCATGTCTGAAAGATTGTTATTTTTAGAAAAAGGAAAATATGTGGCTTTGGAAGAGTGTGAAGATGTGAATGAAATAAGGCAAGAAGTTGAATGTCTTAGGAAAACCAATGTCGTGTTAAATGTCAGTCTTTCCACTTATGAAGAAGAACTTGCCAATTCTGAATTACACATTTCATCTCTTGAAAAAAAAATTTCTGACTTGAATGCTTCATTGTCTAAATTTGTGAATGGTCAAGAAAACTTGGATAAATTGCTGGGCATGAGAGTGAACTTTCAAATGGAAGGGCTAAGTTTTAATCCTGTGAACAAAAAGAAATTTGAGAGTAAGCTACACACTTCTTTTGTTCATACCACTTGTGCACCCAGCACCTCCACATCTCACTCCCATGAACACACCATGTCGAGAACTCAATCAAAACTGAAAAAGGGTGCGAATGTCCAGAATGTGCATGCTAGAAACATTCATATAAAATCCCATGCATCCAACAAAAGAAACATGTCTTGTCTTTACTGTGGAAAACTTGGACACATGATACATGATTGTTTCATTATGAAGAACGATGATTTGAGAGCTTGTAGAAATCAGGCTGGTTTGAAAAATGCAAAGAAAGTATTCACCATAAAATCTCTCATGCATTGCAATCACTGTGGTAAAAGAGGTCATACAATTTCACACTGCTGGCTACTAACAAAGAAAAAGAGTTTTCATTCAACACATCATGCTCAAATGTACAAAATGGTAAACCAAATGAGAAGAGTGAATGTGACGTCACATGCTTCAAAGAATCCTCGTGCTTTTAAGAACTCAAAGTCATGTTGCAACTACTGTGGTAAATTTGGACATATGGTGCATGATTGTTTTCTGAAGAAAATTGATGATTTGAATGTTGTTATGAAGTGGAAGCCACGTGCCAAAGATGCTGCTAACCCACAAGGACCTAAGATGGTTTGGGTACCTAAGAATGCCAAATGAGAAATTTATTTTGCAGGTGTGCCTTGGGAATGTAAAGTATGAAATCTATTTTTCTCACGAAGGTAAGGCACACTAGTGGGATAAATCAGGTTAAAAGAAAAAAACCAAAACTGAAATTTAAAAATTCAGGTGATATCCCTCTCACTCTCTTCAATAATTATGTCATTGTTTGATTCATATTGTGCTGAATTGTCTTGTGTTAATGCACATGTTTGTTCATGCATTCCATCCATAGATAGTTGCATACACTTGTGCATATCATCCTCATATAGTATCTTGTTGAAGTGGTGCTTTGAAACCATCAATAAAATTCACTACATTTGTTGAGCTTGCATGCACCCTCATGTTTGCATACACCCTTTCACATATTGTCTTGCATAAGTTGAACATTGTGAAGTTATGTCATAATGCATAGCATTCCTCCTACCTTAATCACCCTTGACTACATAGTATATCAAATGGTGACATGTGGAAGGGCAGGTTATGCCTGTCTGAAAGCTATCACTATGCGTGAGGTGATCTTTAGATCTAAGTTCTCCGCCTAGTACTATGAGTCGTTTACTTAAAAGGCTGCATATGATATTGGATTGTTACTGAACATCTTGCATTCTTGCACACACTAAGGGGGAGCAACCACATTCTTCATATGAGCTTAGTGTTTAAGGTTCACACATGAGTCATGCATTGCATCTTGAGCTATCTAGAGGACTTTGTTTGTTAAAATAATGTGTGATGCCATAGTTAATAAATATGAATCAAATTTGACAAATCAATTCTTGTTGTTCTTGAATGCAGATTACACTCCCAAAATTCAAATGCTGATGGGCTGACCGTGACCAAGTTTGAATCAAATGAGGAATACCTTGTAAGGATGAAAACGATATAAATTTCCTCAATCCACCACTAGGAGATAGGAAGTGATCTTGATAGTACCCAAGACATGGTATGAAAAGTGTGCATCTCAATTAACAAAGGATGGTTCAATAGGTGAAAGACTTGGAAGAAAAAGGATTCTCAAGGCAAAGATAAGAAAGAAAAATCTGAAATATCAACCTCCGTGAGGTTGGCAATTTCAGTGATTGAAGGCTTCCAATCTTGTCTCCTGAACTAAGGTAATTCAACCTTATTAAATCATGCAATGGTCTTATTGCCACTTCGTGATACCTTTAGATGACAAGTATTAATTCTAAAAACTTGAGTGGTCATCCACTAGCATGCTGTGACAAATTGGTTGAATCTAGTTTGATGTGATGATCATACTTAATTGATTTAACCAAGTGAAAATCTTGAGAGTTGTGCTTGAAGTGGTTGGTTACTGTATGACACTTGAATTGAATTGCATGTCTGGTATATCAAATGGCGTTTGTGAAAGAGTGGATTATATCCACTTGGAAGCATTCCCTATGCGCTGAGTTGGGTCTTTGGACTAAAATCTCCGCCTCGTACCAGATCTTGATTAGTTTATGATTGATTAATTGTTGAATGAATCCTTGAGATGAGTTATGTGACTTGAAAATATGTTTGTGATTATATGATCCATACATTTAACTTTTGGATGAACTCTTATTTCAAAACTTGTGAAAGACCTTTCAAAATCTATTTTTGAACAATTCTGAAATTTGGGTTGCATTGCTTACTTTTGATCATTTATGCACCCTCATTCATAAAGGTCTTGTCATAAATAATGTTTGGGTTGGAAATGAACTCAATAAGTTTTCTGTCACACTGGCTTGGAAATGAAAGCTCTCATCTTTTTTATGCATCCTATCTTTCATTCTCATACAGCTATAGGATGCATGCATCAGAATCTAATGCATTAGGTGCATTTAGTTCACTTAAATGAAAAACCAAATACACACACTTTGCACCCATGTTAATTTCTGCATTGCATTAGAACTCATGCATTAGTTGCACTTAGTTCATTCTGTTGGCATCCATTCAATTGGTATCAAATTGACATCACATTGCTCACATGCATGTCATTGTGCATTTGCATAAACTCTAAATGTGTGTTTGTGTGTTGTTATATGCTATTCACCCCCATCCTTGAAATGTCTATGACCTTATACTTTCTTGATAAATAATGTTGCATTTGAAGTCATTATCAGTGTGCTTCATGTTGTACACTTTGGGGGGGAGTAAAAGTGCATCTATTTAGGGGGAGTTGTATTGTTATGTATTCATAATATTTTCGATATACATGTTGAATCAAATTCACACATTTCTTGCACAAAATATGAAAATGAGTGTTAAAGATAAGGATATATGAATTTCTTTTCAACACTCTCGAGATGTTAAACTTGATGCATGTATGTTGAAGAGACAGTTGAGGAAAAAGTTGCCTACCTATCTTTGTTGAAAAATCTGCAATGAAAATGAACGGCAGAGCAATGCTTGGTCTTACTGAGTAAACTGGGCACATGTCACCTGAGACGTGATGTGGTTCATATCTGAAAGGGTGGACTAGTACCTCTGTTCAAAATGAGGTGAAATGGTTCAGTATTCTGAGTAACCGGGGATTCTGGCATGAGCTCCATGCGTCTACTCGCGTAAAAAGGGATCATTTTGAACCTGATCACTCTTGAAAAATTCTGACTATCATGTGATATTGGTTGAGTTGAAAAAAAAATGATGGTGAAAACTCATTGTGGTAGAGCAAAGCCTCCAATACGCTGCTCTCAAATTGAAGTGCAGTCTATAAAATGTCTCCCTGTGTTGATCTGAAAATCTGAATATCCATATTGAAACTATCACTTTTCATGTTACTCACTTACACATTTCAGAATTTGATTTAATATGTATTCAGAAAGTTGATTGACTGCATTAGCAATTGCATTAATCTCCTATATGATTGGAAAATCTACCATGTGCTACACATGTGTATTCTGATTGCCATGACTCCCTTGCATCTTTTCTATACCCATCCCTTCTTAAATAAGTACGGGGGAGCAGTGTTGCATGTATATATATATATATATATATATATATATATATATATATATATATATATATATATATGTGTGTGTGTGTGTGTGTGTGTGTGTATGTGTATCTATTTGTTTGCTTGTGTATGCATCTCACATGCATAAGTTGCATCTCATGCATTTCAAACCACAAATCAAAAATTAAAAATCTGGAAATTACTGAAAACCAAAAATTGAGTGAACTTCCCATGCTATTTACTTGCTCAATAAATTCTTGTGTTTGCTTGGCAAATGGGGAGAAAGATTGGGCACAACCAGGTAATCAACATTTGGTATCCTCTCTACCCAACAATTGGTTCTCTAGTCGACAATTGGTATATCCCATAGTTTCCATGAACCCACTTATTTATAGCTTACACCTGCTTCATCAAAATTTCAAATGTGGGTTACTATTCCTTGCACATTTATCATGCTACAATGTGCATCACCTCTGTTTCTTCTTCATGAGGGAGTATGATTGACATTACCCCGCTTTTTGATAATGTCAAAGGGGGAGAAATATTTCATGTGAGTCATGCTTGCTGGATTCATGATTGGGGTTTCATGATTGGGGGAGAACAACATGCCACTCGTTTGACATCTTCACTTAGATTATCATCATTCAAGATTGTCATCATTCATCACTAAGTTTGTCATCATCAAAAAGGGGGAGATTGTTGAGCTATGGTTTTGATGATAACTAAACTTTGTGTGTGATAGAGATTGTGAGCTATGGCTTTGATGATAACTAAACTATGTGACATATTGTGTGTTTGATTAGTGGAAAATATCTTCATGATAAATGAACTCACATGTGGTTATTTTATCTTGCAGGTTGCTTTACTAAGTAGGTTGATGATTGAATCATGCATGCTGCACATTAGTCTTTGGAGGTTTCATGTGAAGACTATGCTTCTCAGTGAAATGGTTGAGTCCTTATGGATATGAAATTGATTGCATGGCCTTGTGTTGTGTAAATGCATAGCCATTTCATTACATGCTCTGTTGAGGATTTCCTCTGGTTCTTGTATATGATGAATGCATGAGTGATGGCTCCTAGTCATTCTAATCATATGGCTTAAATGCTTTGAAATAGTTTGTGGGAGAATTGGGTTGAAGTCGGGATCTTCAGATTCATTGGTTTAATATTAACTTGCCTCTAAATTCCCAGAAAGTGCAGGTTAATGTTTCCTACATTGTGATGGATTCAAGGTAAGAATTTATATTGGAATCCATGGTGATACTCTAATAATCTTGAGTTGGAAAAATAGGTTCTCAAGTGCTTTCATACAGATCTTTCGTGTGGATTCTTATATGCCTCATGCTAATGCTTTCGTAATCATATTTCATGTCATTTGGGTCTTGGTCTCAAAACTAGCTTCATATGTTAATGCATGACCCATATATTTTGATCTTGATCTAACCTCTTGGTTTATCATGTTTTTCAAGATGCAAAATCATTGTTGATCTTCATGAGATTATGGTAACATTTAATCAATTGTTTCCCTTTGGTTTGATGGTGGTTTTAGCTATTTTTCAAACTCAAACTGTCTTACAGTCTTCACTATTTTCAATCCAACTATTGGATCTTCCCTCTAAAAATTTTATGTTGTAGCTCTGGGAGTCCTCTTTCCAACGCCTCTAGTCTCGCTTCGATCGGAGTTTGGAGCTAGGAGAATTAATTCCTGCCGCCGAAGCGCGCAGAGCTATTTTTGTGTACCCTGCCTGAAAGGGTCGACCCTTGGGGTCGACCCCCACTAAAAGGGTCGACCCATGGGGTCGACCCCTTTAAACCTGGCTCTTTTTTTGGCCCCGACAGCAACCTAGTTGCCAAGGGTCGACCCCAGGGGTCGACCCCCACTGAAAGGGTCGACCCCAAGGGTCGACCCCTGTAAGAGAGGGCCTCTTTTTGTGTATTCTAGCAACCTGGTTGCCGAGGGTCGACCCTAAGGGTCGACCCCTTCCGGACGGGACTTACGAAAGTATTTTAAACTTATTGTAAATCCTATTAAACCATTCTAAAATATACCCTAATGGTTCCTAATCATGTTAGGGTGTTTTAATCTCATTTTAAAAGGGGTATATGGGTCATTTGGTTTATCTCCTATATATATCAATGTGTTGCTCCGAATTTTAGAGTGATTAACCCTAATACTCATTTGTTCTTTCGTATATGTGAAGAAAAGGGGGAAAACGTGGTGGAGCTCTTCCAAGGAGGATATCATCTACATCCGTGAAGATCTGGAGCTCGTGGAAGAAGAAGAAAAGGAGCGGATCAATGAGAGGATCAAGCGGACGTAAGAATCGTCTTCATCCGACTTCTCTCCAACTCGTGGTTCAAGGAACATCATCAACCGGCCTTGAAGATCAAAGGGGGACTTCTTCTATGTCTTCTATCAGTTCTTTGTGATATGTTCTATGATCTATATTTTGGGTTTGAGCATGCTTGAGTATTTGTGTTTATTTTCTGAATAATAGTGATACTCGTGTGTGTGACCGTTTGTGTATACGGTCGTGTTTGATCATCTTCGTGCGATCATGTTTGTGTTATTGTGCTGCGGTTGTTGCAGCGTGTGTGTATGTGTGTTGTGATCCGGTCGTCGGATCGTGTGTGTGTTTATGATCCGATCGTCGGATCGTGTGGGAGACTTTGTCTCCGTCTATGTGTGTGTTGGGGCGTGTCCCCGTGTGTGTGTGGGGATTCATCCCCGTGTGTGTTTGGAGCGTCGTCTCCGTGTTGGGGATTTATCCCCGAGTGAAGCCTCACCAGGTTTGGTGAGGGGTGGACGTAGGGAGCCTGTCGTGGTCCCGAACCACCTTAAAATCCCTGTGCATTGTGGTTTACTTTGTGCGTTGGCTTGGTGAGATTGTTGAATCCTTTTATATGATCATGTGTGATCGGTGAGATTGAGAGAATCTATTTCTTGGCATAATCAACTTCCTTAATCTTGTTGTAAGGAGTTTACCCCACCACGCAGCTTTCGTCTTATCGTCTAGTGTGGGGGTTAGTGTAGGTTGCAATCTATCTTGCATGTTCAACATATTTGATGTTTTAGTTGTTGTTTCTTTACACTTGTTAAAAGGGAAAGAGTTTCCTTAAAATTTGTAATCACCTAATTCACCCCCCTCTTGTGTGTCATTGATCATGGGACCCAACACTGCGCTCCCTCTGACTAATCAGATGATTGTGGGTATTGGGTCAGGACTGGAGACCTGCTATGCCATAAAGGTCACGGCGTTAATTACATCCCCTCGGAGAGGAGAAAATCTTTGATTAATTGCCAAGATAAGGCGTCTCATGGCCTAAAAATCAATTTTCATATAGCGAGTGGAAGAAATGACAGAGAGCATTAAAATCCCCCATATTAGGGTGCGAAAGGGTATTTGAAATTATGTTAGTTGTATATCCACCATTTCATGTTTGGACTAACGTCTGGGTCGAAAACACCATGAAGATATGTGTAACATGGGGACATATGTATGCAGAAGTACGACATATTTAATATTTGGAGAAATAGAGGAATTTGGTTATATCCCGGTCAAAATGGTTCAAATTCAGTGGGTTATTGGCCTGGTGCGAAGTCAGGCTATGACCATAATGGGGGTGACCCCCGGGGTCGAGCATGTCTCGTAAGGGCATCTTTGATATTCCCTTCTCATAGGGTCAAGGGGGAGGAAACCCGGATAAACACCATTAGACCATTCAATGAGTGTATTTCATATTCATTATCATTTTTTTGTTTTGTATTACTTTCATAATTACATGACTTATCTTCTTTTTTTGTTTGATGAAGGCTGAGTCAAAGCAGGGGTTGCTTGCGTCGACGTAGCATAAAGGGGCAGCGACCCTGGAAGCCAGGAAATGGTTGGGTCGATGCAGAAGGTTGCCTGCGTCGACGCAGCCCTCCCTCACACTTCAATTCTTTATTGTTTTATTGTTGCTTCCTTTCTTCTTCATTTTTTGTTGAAAGTGGAGTTCGGTCGACTGAAATCTCAGTTTGGTCGACCAATTCTCCCAGGGATGGGGACGGGCCGAAAGGGGTCGACTCCCTGAGAATGGGGCGTCAACTCCACAGCTGGTCGATCGATCGAAGACTGAGTTCGGTCGACCGAACCCAGCAGCCAATGCAATTTCAATTTTTTTTGTTTGGGTTGTCTTGCCTTCCTATGGGGTTTTGTGTGGATTCATTCATCTCATTTCAGTCATTTTCATTTCATTTCCTTTTGCTTTTCCTCCTGCACATGAGCGAAAACACATGGTGTGCATATGAATGCATGCATGGAAGCAAACGGAAGGCCAGATTGGGTTTCCTAGAAAGGGGTGCGTCGATGCACTCTCCCTACCAGCGAACATCAAATGGGGTTCTGCATGTAGATGAAAATTTCTTAAATTTACATACCCCTACTTAGCCAATGAGATGAGGCTCACCCCCTGCTTTTCAGGTGTGGCGTTCTCTTCGGAGTGGAGTGTTCGAGTCGGAGGTTCATTAGTTGCCAGCTCACCAGGGTATGCCCCGAGGCAGTGTACGTTTCCTTTCTTTGATTGTACTTGTGAACTGGACTATGTAGAATTATAATTGTTATAAAATTTGTTGTGACCCCTCTATGTTGATGATGTTGACACTTGCTCTATTCTTTGGCAACACCATTGTTTTGATTGATTGGCAACTGAGTTTGATATGATGAAATTGCTCCATTGTTTTGATTGATTGTTTGATTGCATCGCTTATGATCATGTCTAGATTTCTACCTTTTGCTTAGCACTTTTCATTTAGATTTATTGATGCTTGCCTAAATTCCGCTCTAGAACTTACAATAGTTTTAAATTAGGCAAGTTGATCTATTCACCCCCCTCTAGATCCACACTTAGTGGAGATAGACTGCGTCCATCTAACCCAACACTTGGTATCAGAGCCTAACTCTTCTGCAGGGACTCATCGCCCGAAGAGAATAGGCAGAGATGGATGCTCGAGGGATGACTGCCGAAGGTCACTCAACAACGAAGCCCCCATTCTTTGATGGATCGAACTACGCATACTGGAAGAATCGTATGCAAGTGTTCCTCAGGGCTAAGGATTACGAGATTTGGAAGATTGTCAGCAAGGGACCTTATGAGCTATCCCCGAATGAAGATGTATGGACCAAGGAGGAGATCAGAAGGCCCACGCTGAATTGGAGTGCTATTAATGCTATCCAGTGCGCTCTGCATCCTACAGAATTCTCCCGTGTGTCTGCTTACAAATCAGCTAAGGAAATGTGGGATGCGCTGGAAGTAATTCATGAAGGTACATCTCAAGTAAGAGAGCAGAAGGCCAATCTTCTTGTATCTGAGTATGAAGCCTTCAAGATGAAGCAGAACGAGTCCATTAAGGAAATGTACGCTCGGCTGACTGTAATAACCAATGGCCTCAGAGGTTTTGGGAAACCTCAGGCAGAGTATGATGTAGTGAGGAAAATTCTGCGCTCCCTGACTCCAAATTGGCACACCAAAGCAACTGTGATGGAGGAGTCAAGGGACTTGCGTAATACTAAATCTGATGAGCTAATTGGCTCACTAATGGCATATGAGATAAACATGCCAAGGATAGATGAAGCCGAGAGGAAGAAGAAGCCGATAGCGCTGAAGGCTAGTTCCATCAAATCAACAAGATCCAGCTCCAGCAGCTCTTCATCATCAGAAGAGAACCTAAATGAAGAGGAAGATGTGACTCGATCTGAGATAGCCATGATGACTAGAGAGTTCAGGCGATTTCTCAGAAAGGGAGCAGGACGGTTCGGTCAGAAGAAATACAGTGGTGACCGAAAGGATAAAAGGTATAAATCTAAACCTGCAAAGAAAAATGAAGCTAATGTTTGTTATCAATGCAGGAAACCAGGGCATCTGAAAATTGACTGTCCAGACATTCAGAAACATAAGGACAGGTCAAAGAAGAAAATCAAGAAGGGAAGAGCTATGATCACCACATGGAGTGATGAAGATGAAGGCTCTTTCAGCAACAGCTCAGATAGTGAAGCCGAATCTGAACAGCCCATTTGCCTTATGGCAACAAGCTCCGAAGATAGAGAGGAGGATACAGATGAGGTAATCACTAGATTTGAAAACTTCACAATTGCTGATTGGGTAGATGCTTATCATGACATAGCTGATAGAGTTGATGATATTAGAAAAGAGAATAGGCATCTTAGAAGAAAAATCAATTCCATGCAAAATGATAAAACACTAACTGATAAAATTGCATGTTTGGAATCTGAGATTGATGAATTGAAACTCACATGCTCTGAAGAAGATGAAATCAAAAATGAGTTAAAAGCTTCTAAGGAAGAGAATCTAAGGCTTGAAAATGAAATTGATGAATGGAAGCTGAAGATTCAGAAATGTGAAAGTGAAGTCAAAATTATCTCTGAAAAATATGAAGCTGTCCTCAATGTCAACAATGAGCTGAAAAAGGCTATTGATGAACTTCAGAAAGACAATGAAGATAAAATGAAAACCATTGAGAAAATGACCCAAGGAACAGATAACTTAAATGCTTTGTTAGGGTCAAAGGTTAATTTCAGAAAAGAGGGCCTAGGTTTTAATTCTAGTGCAACAAAAACATTCGGAATGAAAACAATTTCATTTGTTGCTCAAAAGGAAAAGGGACCTCTAATCAGCATGAACTCAACAAATTTGATGAAAAAAACTGCTAATCTGAAAGAGCCCAGTGCTGAGGAGAAGGGCAAACGAAAGGTTAATGAGCCTAGTAGAGCTAGCACATCTAAGCAGAATCCTAGGGCTCAGACTCAGGTTAGGGGTCAACCTACACAGTCTGGTAAACCCCAGGTCAAGGTAACCAAGTCTCCACCAACACCTCCACCTCTGAAGAAGACCCAATACAAACCTATGTATAGGTCAGCAGGGTCCAAAGTACATGGGAGACAAAGTGCTGCTAGGAGTCAACCAAATTATTTTTATCAACCCAGAGCTCAGACCCACTACAATGCACAGCCAACCTACTTCAATAGGTCGAATTGGTCTAGAACTCAGGATAGGTTTACAAGTCTTGCACACCAGGGTGCTAAATATCAAAGACCTCACAGTAGAAATTGGGTCAATGGGTATGGTTACTGGACATCTAGAAATCAATATTTTCATAGCCAGCCCAGGAACTACTATGGCCAAAATTTTGTGAACACACCCTGGCCAAGGCACTGGCACAGAAATAACAATATTGTCAATAATTATGCTGCTGCCAATAAGAAAAAGAACAACAGAAGAAAATCTGTAGGATCCACTGAACAAAACACATTTAAACAAATGTGGATTCCGAAACATTTGCTTTCCTGTTTTGCTTCTAGTTCATTTACATTGGAGCCCAATCAGTCTTGGGTTCCAAACTTCTCTACCTAATTGTGTATGCAGGTATGCCTGGAAGCCAAGAACAACTTGTGGTACATGGATAGCGGCTGCTCCAGGCATATGACAGGAGATAAGGCCAAATTTTACATACTGACTGAGAAAGTAGAAGACCTTGTCACCTTTGGAAGTAACACAAAGGGTAGGATTATCGGATCAGGTAAGG
Source organism: Amorphophallus konjac (assembly GCA_022559845.1). Lineage (NCBI taxonomy): Eukaryota > Viridiplantae > Streptophyta > Magnoliopsida > Alismatales > Araceae > Amorphophallus > Amorphophallus konjac. The sequence continues at coordinate 58,411,412 of CM040124.1, read as the reverse complement.
TAGGTAAGTGTTCTACCTGCTGCATTGATGATGTTATGCTGGTTGAAGGGTTAGTCTATAATCTACTTAGCATTAGCCAGTTATGTGATAAAGGTTACAATGTTTTATTCAATTCTCAATGCTGCAAGGTTTTTGAACCTGATTCTGATATTGTCAAATTTTCTGGAAAAAGAATAAATAATACTTACATGATAAATTTAGATGAAATTCAACACACTAACCTTTGCCTTACTGCCAGTAGAGAAGACATAGCATTTTTATGGCATCGTAGGTTAGGTCATGCTAGCTACACTGTTTTGCACAAATTAAATAAGCATGGCATGGTTAGAGGACTTCCTGAAGTCTCATTCAAGAAAGAAAATAAAATATGTGATGCATGCACTCAATCAAAGATAACTAGAAAGTCATTTAAGTCTAGAACTGAAAATCTATCTTCCAAACCCTATGAGCTGATACATTTGGACCTTTTTGGGCCAACTAGATCTGTCAGCCTATCAGGGAGGAGGTATGGGTTTGTCATGGTAGATGACTTTTCTAGGTATACTTGGGTTTATTTCTTATCTAATAAGAGTGATGCTTTCTCAGAATTTCAGGAGTTCTGTGTTAAAACAAATCAGAAAATTGAAAACATTTTGTCTGATCATGGAGGTGAGTTTGAAAACTCACAATTTGATGAATTCTGCAGGTCGAATGAAATCAACCACAGGTACTCCTCTCCAAGGACACCTGAGCAGAATGGAGTTGTGGAGAGAAGGAACAGAACCCTAGTGGAAATGGGTCGTACACTTCTCGTCGAAGGGGGTCTACCAAGGAAGTTTTGAGCTGAAGCAGTGAACACTGCCTGTTATGTAATTAACAGAGCCATGGTAAGACCTTCTACCCAGCAAACACCATATGAGATATTAAAAGGTAAGAAACCTTCTATTACTCACTTCAAGGTTTTTGGTTGTAAATGTTTCATTCACATAAATGATAAAAAGGACCTTGATAAATTTGAATCTAAAGGAGAACCAGGAATTTTTCTTGGTTATTCTGAAAACACCCGAGCATACAGAGTGTACAATCTGAACTCTAAAACTGTTGAAGAATCTCCACACATAATTTTTGATGAATCTTTGGCAAATTCTAATGTTGGTAAATGCAGGAATGAAACCAATGGTGAAATCCTGAAGGAAGGAGATCCTGCAGACAAATCCGAGGATGAAGAAGAACATATAGAGCTTAATGAAGAGGAGCCTACAGTTCAGGGGGAAGTAAATCAAGTTCATGATACTCCAATTGCAAATATTAGATATCTCAAGGATCATCCTGTAGATAATGTTATTGAAAATCTGCATGACCCCCCTAGGACTAGAGGCCACTTAAGAATTCAACATGAACTGAATGCGTATGCTTTTGTATCAAACATAGAACCCAAGTCCATTGACTGTGCTCTCAAAGATGGGCATTGGATTAATGCCATGCATGAGGAGCTCAATCAGTTTGACAGGAATAAGGTGTGGCATTTGGTTCCACCTCCTGATCATGAAACAGTCATAGGGACTAAATGGGTATTTAGAAACAAAACTGATGAAGCGGGGAATGTTATTAAAAATAAAGCCAGACTTGTAGCTCAGGGGTATAATAAGGAATTTGGAATAGACTTTGAAGAGTCTTTTGCCCCTGTAGCTAGATTAGAAGCAATAAGAATTTTATTGGCTTATGCATGTTCCCTAGGAATAAACCTTCAGCAGATGGATGTGAAATTTGCTTTTCTAAATGGGGAAATTAATGAGGATGTCTATGTGAGACAGCCTCCCGGGTTTGAATGTTTAGATTTTCCTAATCATGTTTACAAGCTCAATAAAGCTCTCTATGGGTTAAAGCAAGCTCCTAGAGCTTGGTATGACAGGTTAAGCAAATTTCTCACCAACAAGAACTTCACAAGAGGTATAGTGGATCAAACACTGTTTACCAAGGTAAGTCATCCAGATATTCTTATCATTCAGATTTATGTGGATGACATTGTGTTTGGGTCAACTAACCCCAAATTGTGTGAGGAATTCTCTCAAATAATGACTGATGAATTTGAAATGAGCTCAATGGGTGAGCTCAAACTATTTCTTGGACTGCAGATTACACAAACGGAAGATGGCATCTTCATCTCTCAGTCCAAGTATGTAAAGAACTTATTGAAGAAGTACAAAATGGACAACCTCAAGGAAATAGCTACTCCAATGGGTACATCAACCAGTTTGGATGAAGACTCTAAAGGTAAACATGTGGACCAAAGGCTATACAGAGGTATGATCGGATCTTTTCTCTATCTTACAGCATCTAGGCCTGATATACAATTTGCTGTGTGTTTATGCTCTAGATTTCAGGCCAGTCCTAAAGAAAATCACTTTAAGGCTATGAAAAGAATTTTTAGGTATTTACTAGGCACCCAAGAACTAGGTCTCTGGTATCCTGCTAAGTGTGAGTTAGAGCTTCTAGCCTACACTGATGCAGACTATGCTGGGTGTCGAGTAGATAGAAAAAGCACTAGTGACTACTGTCAATTCCTTGGTGGCTGTCTAGTGTCTTGGGCATCTAAGAAGCAACACACTGTAGCATTATCCACAGCTGAAGCTGAGTATGTTGCAGCATGCAATTGTGCAGCCCAAGTACTTTGGATTAAGCACCAACTGGCTGACTATCAGATAAATCTGGGATGTATTCCACTTTTATGTGATAATACTAGTGCTATTTGCCTTGCTAAAAATCCTGTTCACCATTCTAGGACTAAGCATATAGAGATAAAACATCATTTTCTTTGAGATGCTGTAAATAAAAAGGAGATTGAAATGAACTTCATAGAAACTGAAAAACAAATTACTGATATTTTTGCTAAGCCTCTTGGGAATGAAAATTTTAAGTTTCTTAGAAGAGAACTTGGCTTATGTAAATTTCAGCATGATGAATGATTGTTTAATTGTTGTGAATAAAATCTCTGATGTGGACTTGTTTTTGATTGCTTGGATAAATCATGTGGATGTGAATGTGGATGTAGAACTGTCCTGCATTGCATATATTCAGGGGGAGCTTGTTGTGTCTTTGCATGTCTTTGCATATCATTCATTCATGACCTATGCATAAGCTCTCTCTCAATTAATTCTTGCCATGCTACATGCATATAGACAGGGGGAGTATTGCTAAGAAAAATCAGAGTGGTTTCAACTTTCTTGAAGTCATTCAACCTTTAACTCTGAATACTTGTCTCTGACATTATGGCAATCTGTTGGTCAGTTCTGATTTCTAAGTAGTAGAAAATGGACTTCTTCATTTATAAGAATTTGAATTGTTCAAAGACTGATGTAATGGTTTAAATCTTATAATGGTTGGAGTTTAAAGATTACAATCAGTATATAAGTAAGTTGAAAATTGATAAAACTCTCAACCTCTTTCTTATTTCATGTCAGACAAAGCTATTCATATCTGAAATCTGAAAACTCATCTGAAATCATGTCGGAGAGATTAAGTATGTGTATTGTTCTTAAACAAGTCATTCTGAAACATAAAAAGGACAGCTAAGAAAGATACTGAAAAACATTGAGAATCATTGAAAATATATATATTGGCAGAGCAATGACTGGTAATCACTGAGAAACTGAGTGATCCATCAAAGAAGTGGACAACACTCATGTCATGAAGTGTATCAGCTATCTCTGTTTAAAATGTTCAAAACAGCAGGCTGGTTTCACTGAGTACCTGGGGGTAACTGGCGTCTGATAAACGTGTACCTTCACACAAAAAGGTGTAACTCAGCTCTGTTGAATTTGATCATAGGCAGAATGGTCCATCTTGTTGAATATCTAGGGGTATTGGCGTCTTATAAACGTATACCCTTAAGCAGAAAGACTTGTGGTACCTGAATGCTCACAATGATCTAATATTGATAATGCTGCTCCCTCAAAAGAAAAGTTCATGAGTGTCAATTTGTTTAGTTTCAATACATGACTTAGGTTCTCTCAAATTTTTTAGACTATGAAAGTAAGATATCATGAAACTGAATCTTTCATGCAAATGTGATTCTGGTTTTTTGTTTTATCATGCACAGTGAACTTATCCATTGGTTGTAGTGCATGAACTCCAAATTTTATCATATTTAAACCAGCACTCTTTCTGACAGCAGTTTCTAATTTCATATGACTGAAGACTCTATGCTTTAGAATGCTTATTCATGAACCACCTGTTCAGAATGCCAGTCAGTTCGTCTCTTGATTCCTCCATTGTATTTAATTTTTCTCTCCTCTTTGTTGATGACAAAGGGGGAGAATATTGTCTAGGGGATGTCTAGTTGTCTAGGGGATGTCTAGTGGGAGAATACATATCTGTCTGAATTCTGAAGTCATTTCTGAATTAATTCCAAGGGAGAGTTTGAGGCAGTGAGTTGCATGCATTCATAGCATCTGCATGTCAATCTGCATAACACATCATGTCTTTCATCAAACATATATATCTATGACAGGTTGTTACTACTCTACTTCATATGGGGTTGCCATCATCAAAAAGGGGGAGACTGTTGTGACCCCTCTATGTTGATGATGTTGACACTTGCTCTATTCTTTGGCAACACCATTGTTTTGATTGATTGGCAACTGAGTTTGATTTGATGAAATTGCTCCATTGTTTTGATTGATTGTTTGATTGCATCGCTTATGATCATGTCTAGCTTTCTACCTTTTGCTTAGCACTTTTTATTTAGATTTATTGATGCTTGCCTAAATTCTGCTCTAGAACTTACAATAGTTTTAAATTAGTCAAGTTGATCTATTCACCCCCCTCTAGATCCACACTTAGTGGAGATAGACTGCGTCCATCTAACCCAACAAAATTTAATTTTATTTCTTTCAGAACTATAGATTAATTCTGTAGATTTACTTTCCTGCTATTGTTTAGAATTTCAATGCATGACCACACCATCTCTTTTAACCATTCCGAGCCTTCCGGCTCGTGGGTGGCGGGCCAGGATTCAAATGGTATCGGGTTATTTCCGGTATCTGGATCTTGGGTTGTTACATAGCTTCTGCGTTGGCAGCCCCTAGAGGCGTTCTTCGTCCTTGAAGGGCATCAGTTGTTAGAGCAGCCCAAGGATCCTCTCGTCTAGTACCAGCACTGCCCTCGATGGTTCCTCCCACCACTTCACCGAAGCCCACGTCGGATCCCGATAGTAGAAGAGGGACTAGGTATGGGTATCCCCCTTCACCACGCTTCCGCGGCCCCAGCAGTGCCATCACCACCGGCAGATAGTCACGCTCTATCCCAGTGTGCCCTGTCCTTCTCTAGCAACTGTCCTCTCCACTTCCTGGTCCCCGCAGAAGCTGGAATATTTTAGCTAGGTTCCATGGGAACCCTAAGGATCTCCTCCAAACAAACTTCCATAACAACCGCCAGAGGGCCGGTGCACATGATCTTCACACCCCTACAGTTTATGATCCCTACTCAGAATTCAAAGCACTGCAGTCCAACAGGATTTCCTAAAGCTTCCCCAGAACATCGAAAGTTTCCATATGAACCATCGCCCCATGTTCAATCCATGTACCGCGCATCACACTAGGGGCTAGGGAGCAAGTGTTGTGTGGGCACTCATGGATGATTGCCATGTGTCCTGCTCCCATTCGACCGGGGTTACGCACTGGGTCCTAAGAAATGATGGCCCGACGTTAGCATATCTGCTTCCCTACGCAACACCATGATTTCTCTACTTCCCCATACTGACTATGGCCTCGACTACCATGCCAAGCTGTGTGGTCACCTCAGAAGACATGGAACCCATCGACCCAGTCACCTCTCCCTCCACTCGTCTATAAAAAGGGGTCTCAAAGGCCTCCTTCAAGTATGAGAAGGCTAGGCAACTGGGTAAGGCACATCCTTATGTTATGAGATCAGTTCTAGAGGAAGGTCCAACACTCTAGCCCCAGAGCCATGGGCACACTGCCCCACTTACGCCTAGCCACTCACCTTGTCCTGAGCCATCTCCACCTCTTTTTTTTATCTCTCTTTGCTCTTTACCCCCGCTGATTGACCTAAGTATCAGAGGGTTGTCACGAGGATATCTCATCCTAGTGAAGAACTTTTGTGCAAGTTGAGGCTCCACAAGGTATACTTGAGATGATGTATGGTCCCTACTTCCTCGCAGAGAGGATCAGGGAGGCACACTCACCACTGATAAAAGGTGTGGGTATGCTCGATCGAGCCCTATGCACAAGACCAGTCTATCCAGGTGGAAGGCGGGCCATGCACAACCTAATGGGAAGTCGCCAAGAATGACTTCTAGATCTCCCCCCAGCCTAGAGGCATCGCCACTGCCTACAAGCAAGAAAGCCACTACAAGATGTGGCACAATCATGATGGCATTCCTCTGACAACTCCTGGGTTAGGTACTGCGCCCTTGCCTTCATAGAGTCAGGCCCTTTGCAGGGGCAATCAAAGGCATGCATTCTCTGCCTATGGAGGTGTGGCCAACTCATCTATCCCTTCTCAGACAAATGGGGGCACCAGACAGTGATGGCCGACTTAGAGCTCACCACAGGAGACGACTAATCCAAGGATGACGCCTTTGGGGGGCCCTTGACCAGCAACGCGAGCGGCCTCTTTCTCAAGCACTACCCGATGCACTCGAGCTATTTCAGGAACCCGAACATGATGCTCGGCCAGCCTCCAGGTACCCCAGACTGCTCCTTCTCGGGCTCCGTACCCGAGCCCCTATGTTTCTTCTCAAGCTCTGTATTTCATCATCTTTAATCCCTTTATAATTAATTTCTTATATATCAAAATAAATTCAAGTGTAATATACGCGAGCAGTCCTCTGCAAAGTCTTTTGCTTGAACAAAAATTCTATCGTCCGTCCCTGGTAATTAATCATGAAAACGTTGTTAGAAGATTGATATACGGTGAGTTGTCTTTTGTTCTCTATTCTGCATGTAAAATGGCTGAGAGACAATTGCTTGAATTGCAGTATCCGTTGGGAAATAATAAATTTTATCTATCGAGGTGTTATGTACACCTTAAATCATATGTTATCTAATTAATCTTTTAAGATAAACATATTTCCAGGTTGTAACCAGAACCTTCTTGCATATCCCTATTTGTTGGCGTCCAACGCATGCAAAATCACGTGCGCATCACTCTGTATAGGTTGCAATCCCCGCCCCGGCCCCACCCGCCCTTTTGGGGCCCCAAGTGTGGATGTGAGGTCTAAAACTGCTGGATGGATCAACAGATGATAATATATATATATATATATATATATATATATATATATATATATATATATATATATATATATATATATATATATGGGAGATGATCCCATGGGGGGGTGCCGGCACCAGGTGGTGCCGGCACCATGGGATCAACTCCCTATATATATATATATATTCTTATATATATATGTATATATTGAAAGGAGTGCATCTCCATACCTACTTAACACCCAGTGACCCGAGATCAATCCAATGTCTGCCGCAAAAGATCCATTTTCTTCTACGATAAATAATCCAGGCTGTGGGGATGCATGACCAAGGTTCGAGCCAGCCATGCATGGAGGCCTCTTCTCCCTTGTTTCCGGCTTCAACTGTTGGAATCTGAGTTTACATTTTAAAAGGTTTGAATCTCTCTTTGTGATGATTAGTCCAACATTAGAAAATGGAAAAGGTTTCCATTTACTTTTAGTTGGGACTCGTGTCTTTGTTGTGTATTCATTTGAGGAGACATGGAGGCTGGCCAATTTGGGCTAGTGGCCTCTTTGGCCCGTATCCTCTATTTCACACATACACGAATTGCCTTGCCTTTCCGTGGTCCTGGCGTGCGTGTGATTCTCAAATATTATTTTATTTTATCTTTCTTTTATTTTTTGACCGTTTGACCAAGCGTCTCTTAGAATCTCTCCGCGTCTCTTCGAATTCTCCTCTTTGGGCGGTTGTCTGTGACTCGGTCAAGGGTCACTTCCCAAGAGGGTATTTGAAGTGAGTCATTTTTTTATGAGAGGTACGGTTTTCGGTTGTCTCTAATCCAAAAGGCTATCTCTCTCGAACTCTTCTCTCCGATCGTCTTCTTTCTCTTGCAAGAGCAGTCTGTCACTGTGGTGTTCGCCTCCGACAACGCGAGTTGGAGTGCACCTTCGCGTCGCCACCGGTTTTGGGTTGTCGTATCTTGGGGGAAGTTCCGTCGCGAAGCCTATCTGCACCGGAGTAGGGGCGGAACGACTCTAAAGAAAGCGACTACGCGCTTCGACCTGTGTTTGCTCATCTTGATCTTGATTCCCTTTGATTTTTATGCTCAGATCTAGTAGACAAACTCTACCCGTGAAATACTATTTTCTATTAGTTTAGAGTCGTTCCTTTCTATTACATCGAATGGCACCAGAGATTGTTGCTCGCCCTGATAAATTTAGTGGCCCATTTTTTAAACGTTGGCAACAAAAAAGATGCTATTGGTTGACTTCTTTGGCTTTGTTCTCCGTCATTGAAACTGTCCCCCCCCTGTGGATGATGAAAATGAACCCGCTAGGTCGGTAGATGTAGCCAAGTTTAAGGAGAGGGATTACCTGTGTACTGGTAGTATCCTTTCGTGCCTTTCCGATAAACTCTATGATATCTATTGCACTGCTAAATCTGCCAGAGACCTATGGTTGGCCTTAGAGAAAAAGTATGGCTCCAAGGATGTTGGTCTAGATAAAATTATGGTAGCCAATTATTTTAACTTCAAGATGAAAGATAGTGCATCCATTATTGACCAAGCCCATGAAATCCAGTCCCTTGTTTTGGACATTCGAAGGTGTGGAATGTCTATTGATGAGAAATTCCAGGTCTGTGCTTTAATAACAAAACTACCACTTTCTTGGAATGATTTTTCTCTATCTCTGCAACACAAACGTGATGAGATGACTGTTGAACAGTTGATCTCTGCTATTCAGGTTGAAGAGAGAAATAGGGACAGGAATAAAACTAGAAATCCTCCACCTAAACATGAATTCCAATCCAAAGCTGATTTGATTGAAAAACCTACCTCTCGTTCCTTCAATAAAACTTTCAAAAAATCCAAAGACATCAAAAGAAAAAAAAAGGTCAAGAAGGAATCAGAGAATATTACATGTTATGTGTGTGGGAGGCCTGGACATAAAGCCTACAGGTGCTTTGAAAGGAAAGACATAAACAAGAAACCTTACAAAGGAAAGAAGTCTGCTGCCACTGATCAACAAGTCAATATGTTGACTGTTGGCACCACATCTGATGAAAGGTTTATTTCCTTTAATCTTGAAATTCATGTGGCATGTCTACCAACAGATTGGTTAGTAGATATGGGAGCAAATGTCCATGTTTGCTCAGATAGAGCTTTGTTCTCTTTTTATCAGGGCCTCGAAGATAGGAGCATGACAATGGGCAACTCCACTGTAGCCAGAGTAGAGGGTGAAGGAGGTGTTGACCTAAAGCTTACTTCGGGGAAGACCTTAAGTCTCTACAAAGTGCAGCATGTGCCAGATGTTAGGAGGAATCTTGTTAGTGGGTCTTTGTTAGTGCAGCAAGACTATGAAGTTGTGTTTAAGTCTAATAAAGTTGTAATCACTAGGCATGGAAACTTTGTAGGAAAATGATATTTGTGTAATGGTTTATTTGTACTTAATGTTTTAGACAATGTTTCGTTAAATGAATCTTATTCTTCTGTCAATTTTCATGTAGAAATTAGTGATTTGTGGCATGCTAGACTTGGTCACGTTAATTTTAATACCATCAAAAGAATGATGCATTTAGATTTAATTCCCAAGTTTGATGTGAAACATGCTGATACATGTCAAATATGTGTGCAAGCTAAACAACCTAGGAAGCCTTTTAAGTCCGTTGATCGGAACACCTCTGTATTAGAGTTGATACACTCTGATATTTGTGAAGGGATATGTTCTTTAACTAGAGGTGGGAAAAGGTATTTTATTACATTTATTGATGATACTTCTAAATTTTGTATTCTGTATCTACTTAGAACTAAGGATGAGGCTCTGGAAAAATTTATGGCTTTTAAGTCCTTGTCTGAAAAATAAATTGAAAAATTACTTAAAAGATTGAGATCTGATAGGGGTGGTGAATATGTGTCTAATGCCATGAATATTTTTTGTGTCAAAAATGGAATCATCCATGAGTTGACGGCTCCATATTCACCTAAATCAAATGGAGTGGCTGAGAGGAAAAATAGGACATTGATGGATATGGTGAATTCCATGTTATGTAACTCAGGAATTTTTGTGAGATCACTGCCTTCCCGCCACCCTTCTATCCGTACAGTCGAGCTTTGGTGATCGTCGAGATTCATGTCAGATTGAATAGTTTTCCATGGCGATTGAAGCGTCGGGGGAGCCTCCCCCGACCGTCGCTCCAGCAAGTTCTTCTTCTCTCAAGGCCCATGCGGCCATGGATGGATCTCGTCGTTCCTACGCCCAAATCCTTTTGGCATCTCAGCATAAGGCGAAAATTTCCATTCCGGTGAAGGGGTTCTAGGATTTACGGATCTTGGAGAACCTGCAGTTTACTTTTCCAAGGCTGATCTTGAGGCTTCTCAAGAAAAGCTCAGATTCGCAATCATAGCAAAATGTTCTTACGGAAGACCTGCTATCCCTGAGGTTAAAAGTTGTCTGATGCAGAGGATTCCACTAGAATCTGACTTTGTAATAAGCCGTCTCAATCCGAGACATCTTCTTCTCATACTAGATAATGAAAAGGATTTTCTAAAGCTCCTTATACAAAAGAATCTGTACATCAAAGGCTTTCTATTCCGTTTCTTCCGTTGGATGCAGGATTTCGATTTTGAAGTAGATCCTGCAGTTGCTCCGGTATGGATTGGTTTCCCCTCTCTTCCTGCTAACTTGTTCCATGAGGACTGTATGTGTTCAATTGATGGTAATTTTGGTCTGGAATTAAGAATTCATGAAAACACTTTGGCTATGACCGATACTTCTGAAGCTTTAGCCTGTGTTGAATTAGATATCTCAGCTTCTCGTAAGGAACGGATTTGGATTGATTTGGATGGACATGGCTTCTGGCAACCGGTGAATTACCATCGCTTACCTAATCTATGTTCATTCTGTCATAAGCTGGGACATACTACTGCTGAATGTAAGAAGAAAGCTAATAAAGAAAGCCATCGTCGCTTAATTTCAGACCCTTTTCAAAGGCATAATATTCAAACCTACAGGCCCCGGCAACCAGGCATCCTTCCTGTTCGAACTAATACTACAGATGTAAATAGATTTGCAATTCTGCAGCAGGTTGATGATAATTTGAACTTGGATTGCCACCACACTTCTGAGGATAGGAAGCTAATTAACTGCTCCGAAGGATCTAATTTGGCCACAGCTGAGCCACTAATCCCTGAGGCTTCCAAACATATTACAATTGATCACTCTATCCCCCATTCAAGTATACACCAGGCCTCGGAAGAAAATCAGGCTTCAATAGATGATTCAATTCCACATGAGGACAAGCAGATTTTATGTTCTGATGATAAATTAGTACACTCAGAACATCCTCCACAATGCTCATTGCAACAAGTTGTTAATGGTAGCTTAGATCCCATTGATTCTACAATAATTCCTGCTCCAGGTTATCCAAGAAACAAGCAGACCATAATATCAGATGTGAATCTTGATCAAACAATGAAGACTGATTTTGCTAAATCCTTGAAGCAATCTACTGAGGATATTTCCAAGCTCCCTTCAAACCAAAATATTTCCAACAGTGTGGTAATAAAGGAAGGATCAGTTCAATTCAGTGTGGGTGAGCCTCCAACCTTGCAACAGGAAGGACTTTAGCAAAAATGTAAAGACATTGTTCTTCAGGTAGAGATCAGCAATATAACCTCTTTATACAAGGAACGGCCATGTGTAATTACCAGAGGCATGAAAAGGATTAGCTCCACAGGTAACCTTCATTTAGCATCAAAAGACCAATGACATTCATTATTTGGAACATTAGAGGTATTGGGAATGATTTGTCACTTGGTCGGGCAAAATTCTTAATCAAGGAATACAATGTGGACTGTATTATCATATTAGAACCCAAAGTTAAAACTTCTCTGTTAAGAAATACTCGCAAGAAGCTTGGAATGCATAACTGTTTGGCTAATCAAGAGGAAAATGCTCATATTTGGGTTTTGTGGAAAGAGCCCTTTGACTTTGTTATAATTCATCAAGATGAGCAACATATTTCACTGCAGCAAAATAATTCTGCTTTACCTCTCTTTTATGCATCATTCATTTATGCCAAATGTAGTAGTCTTGAGAGATTACCTCTGTGGGCCTCCCTTCTCCATGTTCATTCGCTGATCAAAGGTCCCTGGATTGTGGCTGGTGACTTCAATTGTATTTTAAATATGGATGAAAAAGTAGGAGGCAATGCTCCTTGCTTGAAATCTATGTCTGAATTCAAGGACTGTATTAATGACTGTGGTCTTATTGATGGAGGTTATATGGGATCCAAATATACCTGATATAACAACCAGCAGGGTGCAAATGGAATCTGGTGCAGACTAGATAGAGCACTTATTAATCCATGTTGGTTAAATAAATTTCCAATAACTATAGAGCATCTGTTGAGAGAGGCATCAGATCATGCTCCTCTTCTCATCAGATTGGCCATCACAAATAAAGTCAAGAGCATGTTTTATTTTCAATAGATGTGGACCACACATGATGCATTCTCACAAGCTATTACTCAGTGTTGGAAGACTAGTCCCATTGCCACTTCTGCCATTACCACCTTATGTATCAAACTTAGGGCTGTAAGGAATATGTTACGGATTTGGAATAAGTAGGTTTTTGGAAATGTTCACAACAACCTCTCAATTGCTGAAGATGAGGTGCTGCAGGCAGAACACTCTTTTGATTCCAGTCCAAGTACTACTAACTTGGAATTGTTAGATAAGGCAAAATCAAAACTCACTGACTGCATTGTACAGCAAGAGATTTTTTGGAAGCAAAAGTCCAGAATTCGGTGGTTAAAAGAAGGTGATAGAAATACCAGATTCTTCCATATGACAACTATGGCTAATAGAAGACGGAACTCAATTACTCATCTTCGGACAGAATTGGGTACTACAACATCAGACAGTCAGGAAATTAAAGACATTGCTGTGGACCACTTTCACAAAGCCTTCACCTCTCAACATCATCTTATTAACATGGACTTACTTAATTGCATTCCTCATCTGATATCGGCTGATGACAACCAATTTTTGTGTGATGTTCTTGATTATAAGGAAATAAAGGAGGCAGTCTTCTCAATATCCCCTGATAGTGCCCCTGGTCCGGATGGATTCATAGGATATTTTTTTTCAAAAAGCTTGGTCTACTATTGATATGGAAGTAGTCAATGCTATTCAGGAATTCTTTGTTAAAAGAAGGCCCCTTCCTAGAGAGGTTACAGCAACTCTTGTTGCCCTCATTCCTAAGACCAATAATGCCTCTGCTATTTCTGAATACAGACCAATCAGTTTGTGCAATTTCTCCCACAAAATTATAGCCAAGGTGTTATGCAGCAGACTAAGTAGTCTCCTGCCCACTATTATTTCCAAGGAGCAGTCTGCCTTTGTTAAAGGCAGATACATCACTGATAATATTGCTTTGGCACAAGAGATGACCCAAGAACTTGGGAGAAAAGTCAGAGGGAGTAATGTTATTTTAAAACTAGATATGGCTAAGGCATATGACAGGGTCGAGTGGGACTTCCTGCTAGTAGTGATGAAGAAATTTGGATTCAATAGCATATTCATTGACATGATAAATCTCATGATTAACAATTTCTGGTTTTCAATTTCTTTAAATGGAGAATCTGTTGGTTTTTTTAAGTCTACAAGGGGTCTTAGGCAAGGTGATCCCATTGCACCATTTCTCTTTATAATTGCTCAAGATTCTCTCAGCAGATACCTTCAAAATGCCTTTGAGAATGGTTCTATTAGATGGTTTTCTGGCCCCAGAAGATGTCCTATTATCTCCCATCTTTTATTTGCAGATGATACCTTAATTTTTGCTAATGCTACTGCTAGCTCCATCAATAATCTGATGGCCATTCTGAGGTCATATGAACAAGCCTCGGGTCAGCTCATTAATGTTGAAAAAAGTGGTTACTTTCTTCACTCAAAACAAGGCCAATCAATCTCCCACAGAATTGAACAAATTACAGGGTATGCTAGACAGAACTTTCCCCACAAATACTTGGGTTACCCTTTGGCTCTGGGTAGAATTAAAAAAGTTCATTATGGAGGTATTATTGCTGCTGTTCAAAAGAAGATTGAAGGATGGCAAACTAAATTCCTCTCCCAAGGAGCGCGCTTGATTCTTATCAAACATGTGCTCTCTTCAATTCCAATTTACATTCTCACTTCCTCTCCTCCTCATGAAGGAATTCATCACATTTTGGATCAGTCACTTGCCAATTTCTTTTGGGGTCATCCCCATATGGTAACCGGAAACATTGGAGGGCCTGACAGAAGATATGCAAACCAACATCCCAGAGGGGTTTGGGAATCATGTCCCTAAGGCACATGGAGACTGCCCTTCGGGTTAAAATGCTCTGGCATGTTTTGCATTCTGACTCCTTATGGGCTGGTTTTTTCAGAGCCAAATATATCAGAGGAAACCACATCAGCACTATTGGTTTCAAAGAGATGAAGGGGTTTGCAAGGAATAGCCGGCTACGTGCCAAAAACATTCTCATCCAACATCAGAGATTCATTATTGGCAATGGTCAAAACACCAATTTCTAGAAAGATACCTGGATAGGGGATTGTAACTTAGAATATATGGTTTCTCCTCACCTCATTCAGAATCACAAAGCTTCAGTCAAAGAAATCATTACTCAGCTAAATCAGAATATGGTTAACCTTGTTGATACTGTCCTCCCTAATGATATCAAAAGAGCTCTGCACTATATTGAGCTTACTTATATTCCTTACAAGGCTATATGGAGTCTATCTTCAAGTGGGAACTGCACTGTATCCTCCATTTACCATAGTTATTTTAACATACAACTGTCTGAATCTCAATCCTGCTAGAAACAAATTTGGTCTAGATGGATTCCCATCCGAATATCTATTTTTGCTTGGAAGGTTATGCATAATTGTCTGCCATCAGACTGTAATATAAAACGCAGGGGTGTACCACTTTGCTCTAAATGTAGACGTTGTAAGCAAAGTCAGGAAGAGGACACAAACCATTTGTTTGTTGAGAGTGATCTGGCATCCAATATATGGTCATTCTTCAGAGCCAAAGGTCTTCCAATCTCACGTGACACTGTAAGGAATCTTATATCCCAATCTGTTCAAGTAGTTAATAGTAACACTGCTTTTGAACTATTTACTGTTGGGATTATTGCTCACGGATTATGGGAGATTTGGTCTGCCAGGAATGCTGTAATCCATGAAGATAGTTTTCCTCAACCGAATGCTCTGATTTCTAAAATTATAACCCAGGTTAAACAAGAAATGAGGCTGGTAAACTTGCAGGAACCAGATCTTAAAAAGAAGCAGATCTTGGCTGCCTTTGATATCACAACTCAGCACACAAAGGAATTGCCATTTAAACTGGTTAAGTGCCTATGCCCCCCATGGCCTTATCTTAAACTCAACACTGATGGAGCGTCAAAATAGGCAGGTATCTCGGGTGGTGGTGGCATTATTAGAGATGCTTCGGGTACTCCTATTATTGCCTTTTCTCACTACTATGCTCAGAGTAATTGTATCATAGCTGAAGCCAGAGCTTTCATGGATGGAATTAAATTCTTAAAGGCAGTCTCAACTCAGCCAGCTCTTATAGAATGTGACTCTCAAGCCCTTGTGCAAGTGGTCACCCGAAAAATTCCTTGTCCTTGGAAGATTACAAGTTATGTGAGAGAAATTTGGAGGCTATTATCTACTTTTGACTCTATCAGCCACATTTATCAAGAAGCAAATAATGTAGCTGATTCTTTGGCCAATTATGCTTGTGATTTGAAATGTAATTTCTGTTTCTTCTCACTTCAACAACTCCCTAAGCATATAAAGGGAATTGTTCGAATGGACAAGCTAGGATTCCCTAGCATCTGGATGATGTAAATTTCCCCCCCTTGATCATTAATAAAAACTAGCCTCCTAGTGTTGTGATGGTGGAGTGGCTTTCTCTCTATCTTTGATAGAGGGTGCACTCTCCTATTGCACCGAGGTAGGGTTTCAATAAAAAAAAAGCTCTGCTCTCTGCATGTCATGTCCTTAATTGTGTTCCTAACAAGGCAAAAGATAAATCACCTTTTGAAATGTGCTTTAAAAGAAAACCAAATTATAAGTTATTGAGGGTTTGGGGATGTTTAGCCAAAATAAAAATTCTAGAGAATAAGAAGAGAAAATTTAGTTCTAAGACGGTAGATGGTGTTTTTATTGGTTATGCCGAAAATAGTTCTGCTTATATATTTCTCATCACTAAATATGATATTTCTGATATTATTGTAAATACTATTTGTGAATTTGGTGATGCAATCTTGTATGAGGATATATTTCCTTTTAAGACTAAGGACATTGTATGTGTAGATTCATCTTTTATTCCTTCATCCATCACTTCTAGTCCTGTTCAGCATGATCATATAGACATAGAACCTAGAAGGAGTAAAAGAACTAGAATAGAAAAATCATTTGGAGATGGCTTCGTATCATACCTAGTAGAGGATGATCCTTTAACCTTTAAAGATGCCATGTCGGCTAGTGATTCTACATTCTGGAATGAAGCATTTAATAGAGAAATAGAATCAATTAGAAGAAACCACACTTGGGAACTGGTGGATCTTCCACCTGGTGCTAAAATAATTGGTTGTAAATGGATTTTTAAGAAGAAATTGAGACCAGATGGCTCCATTGACAAATATAAGGCTAGATTGGTTGCTAAGGACTTCCGACAGAAGGAGGGAATAGATTTTTTTGATACATATTCTTTTTTTTATATATATAACCCAACCTAGGTGTAATAGGAGAGTGCACCCCCTATCAGAGATAGGGAGAAAGCCACTCCACCATCACATTGATACCTATTCTCATGTGGCTAGGATGACTACAATCCGAGTGCTAGTTGCATTGGCCTCTATATATGATCTAAAGGTTCACCAGATGGATGTGAAAACTGCATTCCTGAATGGTGAACTTGATGAAGAGATCTATATGGATCATCCAGAGGGATTTATAGTTTCCGGCCAAGAGCGTAAAGTATGCAAGTTGGTGAAATCCTTATATGGACTTAAGCAAGCCCCTAAGCAATGGCATCACAAGTTTGGCGAAGTCATCTGTTCTAATGATTTTTCTATATGTGAATCTGATAAATGCTTGTTGAAGTCCTGCGATCAATGACACCCAAGAGGGGGGTGAATTGGGTGTTTACAAATTTTAAAGAAAATTTTGGCTTTTTACAAAATATGTGATAAACATTAATTAGTAATTTGAAAACTGTTTAACTAATTCTCTCAATCTCTCTGTTCCCACACGACCATATAACAAAAACAATCAAACCATACAAATAACACACAATGCATAGCGGTTTTTAAGGTGGTTCAGATGCAACGACGGTAATCCTACGCCCACCCCTCACCAAACCCGGTGAGGCTTCACTCGGGGATAAATCCCCAAACGGAGACGACGCTCCAACCACACACGCAGGACGACTCCTGCCCACACACACGGGGACGCACCCCAACACACACACAAACACGGAGACGAGGTCTCCAACACGATCCAACAAGCGGATCAACAAGACACACACACGCTGCGACAAGTGTATTACTCCACACACACAAACACTAAGATCTGGATAAAACCACACACACACGTAGATCTAAGAAGACCTACGCACACACGAATAAAATACAACACACATACACATGACCACGGATCCAACAACGATCCACACACACACAAGTTTTCACAGTTTATGAGGAAGACAAAAATAACACCCAAAACACAAAGGTAATGAGGCACAATTTAGAAAACTCCTGATTTGGCTTCCCTTTGAACGTATGCTGTTGATCTTTGAACGTGGCTTCAATCTTCACTTGAGCAGAGCTTGAAAGACTTCATATGGATCTTGAGAAATAATATTCTTTAACCTTTTAGCAGCCTTTTCTCGAATCGGTGCTTGCTTGCTTCTTCTTCTTTCCCCCTTGGGCAATCTTCCTTTGAATCCTTGCTTGCTTGCTTCTTCACTTCTTTGGAGGTTGCTGGCTTCAGCTTTGGCTTGAAACACCTTGGAGATGGATGAAGAACTTACAAAATGGAGTATGTTTGCAAAAGTTCCTGCAGCCTTCTTCTTGCCTTGATGGCCTCCCTCTTGATCTCTCTTTGTTGGTTGCTTGCTTCTTCACTTGGATGGGGGTATATTGGCTTCAGATTTACCTTCAATGTGTTGAGGAAGGATGAAGAACTTCAGCTCAAAGCACTGTTCACGGAGGTGCTACAGTACCCGTGAATCTCCTCTTCTAGCCTCCCTTGATCTCTCTTGATCCCCTTGAAGCATTAGGGTTTCTAACCCTTCTTGTGAAGGTTTTATAACCTTTGAATGGTCCTTGGACATCCTCCAGACCAGATCCACATTTTGTGGATGATTAGGTGTCATTAGGATTGAAGAAATACAAGGAGAATGGCTCTTCTCGAAATGGAGAACAAAGTCAACTTTTGTTGTCTCGGGGCTGGCGGTCGACCTGCAGCTTCTAGCGGTCGATCACTATTGAGAAAACTGTTGGCCGTTGGTTTCTGGGATTTTCGGTCGACCTAAACTTCCTGGCGGTCGACCGCTAGCTACAGTAATTTTAGGTCGACCTAAACTATCCTTTAGGTCGACCTAAACCATTTTCTCCCAAAAATATACACATGCAAAGTGTCAAGTTCTCACCATGAATCTTGATACCTTTGCATATGGGATTGGCATTCCATTTTAAACCTACATAAGAGAGTAAATGAAGTTAAGACAATGTAAGTTCAATCACTTCGATGCCATATACCACTTTCAACCAAGATTCTCATGAAGCCTTCATTTTATGAATCTAAATGATCTATATATGCATCACATTGACATCAAACATTCAACCAAAGATTATATACAAACCAAGGATCAAGACCATGTAATCGTTGCCATTTGCCATCCGAACCATGCAAGTTTAGTTATCATCACGTAATCACTCATTAAGTTTAATTATCATCAAAACCATAACGGTCATGAACAATAATCACAACAATCATCAAAACCATAACTCAACAATCTCCCCCTTTTTGATGATGACAAACTTAGTGATGATGACAAATTTAATGATAAACTTAGGATGATATAACATAATGGCACAAAATGTTCTTCTCCCCTTGTCACACACAATCCCCTTGTTACACCTCAATCATCACACACAATCATCAATTTTTCTTCCCCTTTGACATAATAAAAAAGCGAGATAATGCAGATCTTTCTGCCTCTGTGACATGATCAACAATATCAACAAGATGGAAGAAGCCAAATTTGGAAGAACAAGCTAATCTCCCTTTGAAACAGCATCTCCCTTTGAAACAGCAATAGCCCATCTTATCAAATCAGAAGAAGTAAGGGCAAATCATGGACAAACAAATCAACATGATTCCAATCAGATGAGATCAATTGGTGATTAGTCTTACAAGTCAATATGATACCATCCAAAGTAAATACAGTCAAGCATGTATAGATACCAATTGAAGATGGTGATTGGCCTCAAGGATATGAACCAGTGGGGGAAGATGTGCACAGGATGGGGTGTTCAGCATGATAGCATTCAGAATCTAGATCCCATGTCAAATTTTCACAACAAGTAAGAGCAAGAATGCATATCAAAATGATTTTCTTTGATTTTTAAATTTTCTGATTTTTATATTTTGGTTTGAAATGCATGAAATGCAACACATGTGACACTATGAATGCATGCAAGGCAACTGAACAAACATGATGACAATATGAATGCAATCATATGAAACTCAATGCAAGCATACAATGGAATGAAAAACAACTAGGCCAATTTTTGAACTCAGAAAACATTTTTGGAATGTGATGGATTTTCAGATTTTGACATTTTCGGTTATAGTGCATGAAGCTATATATATGCAAATGATGCCATATGAGATGTACAATCAAACAAATACATATATATACATGTAACATAGCTCCCCCAGACTTATTTAAGAGAGGATAGGTATAAGAAGGGTGCAAGAGAGTCATGGCAATTGAAATGCACATGTGTAGCACATGGGAGGTTGTGCAAGCATATAAGAGATTCATGCAATTGCTAATGCAGTCAATCAACTTTCTGAATACATATTAAATCAAATTTCAAGAGTGTAAGTGAGTAACATGAAAAATGATAGTTGCAATATGGATATTCAGATTTTCAAATCAACACAAGGAGACATTTTACAGACTGCACTTCAATTTTGAGAACAGCGTATTGGAGGCTACGCTTTACCACAATGAGTTTTCACCAATATTTTTCAACTCAACCAATATCACATGATAGTCAGAATTTTTCAAGAGTGATCAGGTTCAAATGATTCCTTTTTACGTGAGTAGACGCATGGAGCTCATGCCAGAATCCCCGGTTACTCAGAATACTGAACCATTTCACCTCATTTTGAACAGAGATACTAGTCAACACTTTTCAGATATGAACCACATCACGTCTCAGGTGACATGTGCCCAGTTTACTCAGTGAGACCGAGCATTGCTCTATCTTTCATTATCATTTCAGATTTTTTTTTTCCAATAAGGATGGGTAGACAGCTTTTTCCTCAACTGTCTCTTCAACATACATACAGCAAGTTTAACATCTCGAGAGTGTTAAAAAGAAATTCATATATCCTTATCATTAACACTCATTTTCACATTTTGTGCAAGAAGTGTGCGAATTTGATTCAGCATGTATACCGAAAATATCATGAATACATAACAGTGCAGCTCCCCCTAAATAGATGCACTTATGAAATATAAACTCCCGCAGAGTGTACGATATGAAGCACTCCAAAAATGACTCAAATAAAGCATTATTTATCAAGAAGACATAAGGTCATAGAAGTTTCACGGATGGGGGTGAATAACATATAATAACAAGCAAGCACTCATTGGGAGTTTATGTAAATACACTATGACATGCATGCGAGCAATGTGATGTCAATTTGATACCAATTGAATGGATAATATGATACCAATTGAATGGATGCTAACTGAATGAACTAAGTGCGACTAATGCATGAGTTTCAATGCAATACAATGTATGAGCATATAAGAATGCGATGCTGTGTGCAAAGTGATTCAGACTTATGATATTCATTTGTATGATCTAAAAGCACCTTATGCATTGAATGATGATGCATGCAACCTATAACTATATGCAAATGGAAAGCAGGATGTAAAAGCACGATGAGAGCTTTGATTCTAATCCAATGTGACAACTTCCACATGAGACTATTCACATTCAATTAATGGATCAACCAAACATTTTTTTTGACATGATCTTTATGAATGAGGCTGCATACATGATCAAAATTAAACAATGCAACCCAATTTTCAGAATTGTTCAAAATCAGATTTTTAGAAATCTTTTACAAGTTTTGAAATTAGAAATCATTCACAAGCTAAATGTTTGAATCATGAGCAAAAATATATTTTCAATTGAAATAACTCAGTTCAAAGATTCATTTATAGATCAACCATTTGACTTCTTTGAGTTCTAGTACGAGGCAGAGAACGTTGATCCAAAGACCAACTCACGCATAGTGAGAGTTCCCAGGTGGATGTGACCCACCTTTTCACTACTCAGTATTTGATATACTAGATACTCAATTGAGCTCAGATGTCATCATGCAATTCAAATTGAGAGATATTCAATAGCCAATCACCTCATACACATTTCTCAAGATTTTTAATTTGGTTCAAGCAATTTGACAAAATCATCACATCATACTAGGGCAACAACATGTCAGGTTTCCAGAATTTTTACCCGAGTTCAACAGACCTGTTGAGAGGTGCATTCCATAATCTTTCACATGCAAATGTCAAGATTCATCACAAATGTTTATGCATGAAAATGGATATGCATTCTAATAACAAAACCAATTTTTTTTTATCTTCATTCATGGAAATATGGTTAAAACAACTATGAGTTTTTCAAACAGAGCTCAAAAGTTATGTTGAACCCCCTCCTCATGTATTATGTCTTATGGATTTTGATGATGACCAAATGAATTTATATGAACTGAAAATGAGCTTTTCTAACGTTTTGGAAGTGATCACATCACATAAGGATTTGGCATTTAGACGGCTCAAGAACATCATCTCAAGAGTAAGTGTTTTGATTTGAATTTGGACGAATAATCTAATTCAGAGGTTGTTTTGATAGGACAATCTATATGGCCAAAGATTACCAACGTTCTAGGACGATTGATGAGATCGACTTCAACATATTGACTTTTGAATGTGTGGTTTGAAGTTCTTTATTTTGATCTCAAGGATTAAATTTGTTTAGAACTTATCTAAGTTTAAATGGTTTGAGTTTCATTCCCTCTCATGCTTTAAAAACCATCTTGAAACCCCTAGACTTGTTCTTGGACTTAGTGAGTCTTTCAATCAATATTTTGGATGTTCTGGAACAAGGGTTGACCCCTTGGGTCGACCCCTAGGCCCCCTGGTTCTGTTAAACGTAGGCCTTTCATCTCCAGCTGAAAGGGTCAACCCATTGGGTCGACCCCCAGCTGGTCGACCCCTGGTGATTTTTTTTGCGAACCCGGTGGGCTCCTTCACCAGACCTGCAAGGGTCGACCCCAAGGGTCGACCCCTGGGGTCGACCCCTGAAAACCCATTTTGCCAGATTTGTTAAAACAGCACGGGTTCCCTGGAAGGGTCGACCCATGCTGTCTGGCCCATTTGGCCCCTCACGAGGGTCGACCCCAAGGGTCGACCCTTTCTGGTCTGGGCGGTGCCGTGATTGTGGACTCTTGGCATTTCGACCAAATGGTCCAACCACACTTGTGTGGCTATCCTTAATCGACTCCATAACAAGTGGATATTGTCCCATGGCTGTCCCTTGACCACCCTTGGCCTATATAACATCTTGTAGAGGATGAAAACCCTAAGAAAATTCGTATGTCCTAATTTTGGGTTTCTTTCTAACATTTGTGTGTGCAGGTCGCAGCAGCCACCTCCAGCCCTTGTTCCACCTTGGTGTGTGCGTGAATGTGAAGGGAAGAAGGAGGAATCAAAGTTCCAATCAAGCCTCTGCTACTGGCTGCGAGCGAAATCGAGATTCAGCCACATCCGAGCCCAGATCATCAAGAACGGTCATCGTGTTGCACAAGTGTTTGATAAAATTCGCAGAAGAGAAAGGGGGAGCTCCAACCAGATAAATCAATCCTTCTTCACTCTTTCATTCTGAATCATTTAGCTTAAACTTGAGCATACGTTTGTAATCATTATTTCAGATATTTGTGTATGGTGTTCGTGTTTGGTAACACGAACGTGCGTGTGTGTGTGTGTGTGTGTGTGTGTGCTTGCTGTTCTACACAGCGTGTGTGTGTGATTCACTACATAGTGAAGCCTTAATCCTCCGTGTGAGGGGTGGACGTAGGGGACACGGCAGTGTACCCGAACCACCTAAAAATTCAGTGTGTCAATTGTGGTTTGCTATTCCGTTTACTTGTCGAGTGGGCTTCGCGGTGAGGTGAGCATTCACCATTTTCTCTATCAATCACACCCACTTCACACGCATTCACGAGTGTGATCCTGTTCGTGTAAGGCTAGAGCTTGTGTGCATAATTAGTATAGAATTCACGTAGGTAGTTTCTTTTAATTGGCCATAAATTCACCCCTCCCCTCTTGATTGCCACCCTCCGGAACTCAACAATTGGTATCAGAGCCTTGGTCTCTGTTTAATCTCGACCACACGGTCGTCAGAGCTAGATCCCATTAAATGGCAAACAAGGGGATGATGCCCGAAGGGCATTCTATTCAAAGACCTCCGTTCATTGATGGATCAAACTACCCCTACTGAAAAAACAGAATGTATGTTTTCCTACATGCCCAGGACTACGATGTTTGGCGTGTCATAAGTAGGGGTCCATATGTATTATCTGAAAATGAGAATGAGTGGGATGAAGAAGATATTATGAAGTGTTCAGCGAATTTTAAAGCTATGAATATAATTCAATGTGCTGTTCATCCTAATGAATACTCACGTATATCTACGTGTTCCTCTGCACAGGAGATGTGGAACAAGCTATGGCTTATCTATGAAGGAACGTCAGAAGTAAAGGAAACCAAAGCCAATCTTTTAGTCTGGGACTACGAGCTGTTCGCAATGAAGCAAGATGAGTCCATTTCTGACATGTTTGCTAGATTGACAGAAATTACAAATGGACTAAAGGGACTTGGCAAGGAGTATTCCAACAAGGAGCTTGTCAGAAAAGTTCTAAGATCCCCCTCTCCACAGTGGCATACAAAAGCCACTGTAATTGAAGACTCCAAGGATCTCAGCACTCTAACTCTGGATGAGTTGATCGGCTCGCTGATGACATATGAAATAAACATCAAAAGGAGCGAGGAGGATCACAAGAATAAGAAAATTGTCACACCATTGGCCCTAAGGGTGAATCCACAAGATTCATAGGGCAGTGACAATGATCCCATTGGCAACACTGAAGATGAGGAACTGGTTGCCATGATCACACAAAGAGCAAGAAGGTTCGTCAAAAGAACCAGAAACTTTGGTGGTCAGTTCAGGAAGGGACCAAGAAGGTAAGGACCAAACAGAGGAGAAAGTAGCAAGAAAGAAGAAGTGATTTGCTATGAATGCAAGAAACCTGGCCATATGCGGGGTGAGTGCCCCGATCTCATCAAGAAGGTGAAGAAAGGCAAGTTCAGGAAGCCTAAGGCCATGATGGCCACATGGAGCGATGAAGATGAGGAGGAATCCGGAAATGAAGATGGACTAGATGAGCTAGTCCAGAATCTATGTCTCATGGCCAATGACGACGAAGGAAATGAGGTAGATTCTGAAACTGAAACTCTTACTTGTGAACAATGGCAAATTGCATATGAATCTTTATATGAAAAATGTAAAAGATTCAAATCTGAAAACAGAAATTTGAAAAAGAAAATTGATCATTTTGTGCATACTAAAAAATCATGTGAAGAGTGCCATGCTTTAAAATCAGAAAATGAAAACATGAAGCATGAAAATGAAATTCTTGCATCCAAAATTGAACTGTTTGAAGAAGAGATTTCATGCATGAGAGAAGAACAATCCACATTTCTGAAAATGCATGAAGAATTGAAAAATGATATGAAACAAGAAAAGCTTGAAAGCATTACTTGCAATGAAGCCAAAGTAAAGGCTGAAAAACAAAGCCAATCTCAAATGGCTCAAATAAAAGAGCTAAAGGATGCTCTTGCCATCCTTGAAAAATCAAAAGTTCAAACAACCCATTGGGCCCCCATAAGTTCAGCATCCTCCAAACCAAAGAAACACATGCATAATTCCTTTTCAAATGTTGGTAGAAGGAGAAAAAGAGATAGAGCCATCACTTGTTTCTATTGTGGAAAAATGGGTCATGACATGTATGATTGTAGAATTCTGAAATATGATGAAGAAAATTCTGCTAGATTCAGAAATAGATCATATATGCATCATGCCTCTAACCATCATGGACCCAAGCTTGCTTGGGTACCAAAATCTCATAAGCACTTTGGTTGAATTGCAGGTCTACTCGAGAGCTCAAAGGAACAAATGGTATTTGGACAGTGGTTGCTCTCGGCATATGACGGGAACAAGGAATGGTTTGTGGACCTGCATGAAAAGATGGTGGGACGGTAGCATTCGGTGGTAAGGACAAAGGTAAAATCATCGGAGAAGGTAAGATAGGTAAGAATCAAAATCATACCATTGAAAATGTATTGCTTGTGAAAGGTTTGCATCATAATCTCTTAAGCATAAGCCAACTTTGTGATAAAGGATGCAATGTGATTTTTGATTCTAACCACTGCACTGTTTTGAATAGAAATACTCATGAGATAAAGTTCATTGGTTTCAGGTATAACAATGTTTATATGATAGACTTGAATGATGCCTCTCATGAGAATTTATGTTTAGTTGCAAGGAACAATGATGATGCTTGGCTCTGGCATCGCCGGCTTGGGCATGCTAGTTTCAATATTTTGCTGAAATTATCTAGAAATGATTTGGTAATTGGACTGCCCAAGTTGAAGGCCGTCGATGATGGAGTGTGTGGGGCGTGTAGCATGGGGAAACAAACAAGGACATCATTCAAGAGCAAGAATGATGTGACCACATCGAGACCCCTTGAAATCATCCACATTGATCTCTTTGGACCAAGCAGAACACACAGCTTGGGTGGTAAATTATATGGTTTTGTAATTGTGGATGATTACTCAAGATTCTGTTGGGTTTACTTCCTTTCTCATAAAAATGATGCCCTGACGGAATTTGAAGCATTTTGCAGGGTGGTTCAAAATGAAAAGGGGTTTTGCATCAAAACCGTGCGGAGTGATCACGGCAGGGAATTTGATAACCATGAGTTCAGTAATTTTTGCAGGGCTCAAGGCTACACTCATGACTTCTCCGCACCAAGAACCCCCAAACAAAATGGCGTTGTTGAAAGGAAGAATAGAACACTGATCGAAATGGCAAGAACCATGCTAAATGAGAATAATCTGCCGAGGTACTTTTGGGCTGAAGCAGTGAACACAGCCTGCTACATAATCAACCGTGCCATGGTAAGACCGTTGTTAAAGAAAACCTCCTATGAGCTGTACCGAGGTAAGAAGCCAAACGTTTCACATCTTAGACCATTTGGCTCAACCTGTTACATTCATAACAATGGTAAGATAGACCTGGCAAAATTTGATCCCAAAAGTGACAAAGGTATACTTCTTGGGTACTCACTTAGCTCAAGAGCATATGGAGTGTACAACTTGAGAACTCTTGTAGTTGAGGAAAGCCCCCATGTCATTATTGATGAATCATCTCAAAATAGAACTAATAATGAAAAATCTGTCTTGCAGGATGATGAGTTGGATGCTGGAGATATCGGGAAGAAAGAAAGAAAAACTGAGAAACAAGAAGAAGAACCACAAGAAGATGATGCTAATCAGGAAATTCAAGTTGAACAGCAGCTACCAATGCAATGGACCTTTCCAAAGGACCATCCGTCGGACAATGTGATGGGCAATGTAGAAGAAGGAATACAGACACGAGCCTCTTTCAGGGAAGTTGAAAATCAGGATTACATAGCCTTGCTTTCTCAATTTGAACCTCACTCCATAGAAGAAGCCTTGAATGATGAGTCATGGATCATGGCCATGCAAGAGGAACTACACCAGTTCCAAAGGAACAAAGTGTGGTTCCTTCTTCCATGCCCTAAGAATCACTCCGTGATCGGAACGAAATGGATTTTCCGAAACAAAACAAACGATCAAGGAGTGGTAACTAGGAATAAGGCCAGGCTAGTAGCCAAAGGCTATAGCCAAGAGATATGAATTGACTTTGATGAGTCTTTTGCTCCAGTAGCAATACTTGAGGCAGTGAGGGTTCTCTTAGCATTTGCATGTTGTCACAATATCAAATTATTTCAAATGGATGTTAAGAGTGCATTTTTGAATGGCTATATCCAGGAGGACGTGTATGTGGAGCAACACCGGGGTTTGAAGACACAGAGCATACAGACCATGTGTACAAGCTGGACAAGGCACTTTACGGTCTGAAACAAGCACCCCATGCATGGTATGAACGGTTAAGTGATTTCCTCATTCAAAATGAATTCAAACGAGGTAATGTTGATCAAACCCTCTTTACAAAATTGAATGGTAAGGAAATCTTAATTGTTTAAGTTTATGTTGATGATATTATTTTTGGCTCCACTAATGATACTCTCAGCAAAGACTTTGCAAAATTAATGCAAAATGAGTTTGAAATGAGTCTTATGGGAGAGCTAACATTTTTCTTGGGATTGCAGGTAAATCAAACAGTAGATGGGCTGTTCACACATCAAAAGAAGTATGCAATGGAGTTGCAGAAAAAGTTCAATTTGACATCAACAAAACCACAACCAACTCCTATGTCCACCTCAATAAAAATTGATCAAGATGAGACAGGTAAATCAGTGGACCAAAAACTCTTTAGAAGTATGATAGGTTCACTATTGTATTTAACTGCCAACAGGCCCGACATTCAGTTTGTTGTTTGCCTATGTGCAAGATTTCAGTCAAATCCAAAGGAATCACATATGTCGGCTGTAAAACGGATTTTTAGATATGTTGCTGGTTCAGTTAACTTAGGATTGTGGTTTCCACGTAATTCGTGTTTTGAACTAGTTGCTTATTCTGACGCCGATTACGCGGGCTGTAAGGTGGATCAGAAAAGTACCAGCGGGTATTGCCAGTTTCTTGGGGGGTGCGTTGTCTCATGGGCCTCCAAGAAACAAAATTCAGTGGCATTATCAACAGCCGAAGCCGAGTATGTGGCTGTCGGTAGTTGTGTTGCCCAGGTGTTATGGATCCAACAGCAAATGATTGATTATGGCATATCCTTTAAAAACACCTCAATTCTTTGTGACAACACATCAGCCATAAACCTGTCCAAAAACCCAGTTCATCACTCTCGCACCAAGCATATTGAAATTAGACATCATTTCATTAGAGATCATGTAAGCAAGGGTGATATTGATATCATCTTTATTGAGACAGATCGTCAAATTGCCGACATTTTCACCAAACCTCTTAGTGAAGACAAGTTCACATCATTTAGAAGAGAACTAGGGGTTTGTAGGATAGACAAGTCTGAATAATAGCCATGTGCATCAATGTATAAATAGGTCACTGCAGTACATGTAATTGTATCAAGTTTCATGCATATAGTTTATCCCTTGTCATGCACTTGCATCATATTGTGTGAAGAACAAAAGAAAAATCATTTTTGTGTGTTACTGCATTTCTTCTATGTATATTGTATACACACAATGCCCTTTGTAATTTCTATGGCCGAAATCATTCTTGAAATATTAAACTGCCCACAAAGGAGCTAAATTGGTCAAAGTCTAAAATCCGGATCAAAAGGACATTACACGTCTCATATAATCCAAAATTTTGACTAATAATATCCCAATTGCTTACACCACAAATTCTATTCACAATTCCTTGATTTCATAAATTTTTACAATTGGGGACTCGAGCCGGACATTCCTTGACATTCTCTTCGAGTAATTCTTTCATATTGCTGAAAACCAGTGAAAGGGTTGACCCATAGAGTCGACCCATTGAGTATCCAGAAAAAGGGTCAGCAAATGGGTCGACCCCAAGGGTCGACCCTCGCGAACCCGGTTCTGCCCGGGGGTAAGAGTACTAGGGGTTGACCCATTGGGTCGACCCAAACCGGCGGGGTGGCTCACCCGCACCCAAGCCGTTCGAACATCGGTTCCAACCCTAAGTTGGACCCTCCCATGGCTATAAAATATCTCTTGCCCCCCTCCTAGCCTAGCCACCACCCTTTGCAAGCCCTAAAAACCCTTCCTTGGCATCAAAGACATCAAGACCTAGCCACGGTTCTCCGGGTGGCATCCGCGTGAAATCTTCTCCTTGTGGCTTAAATCGTCATCCTTTGATCTTCATTCCCTTGAGGTAAGCTTCTGATGTCTGTGGAGGATCATAGATTCACACTTCTCGCATTCCTCTTTGGTTGAACCATCAAGATCTATACCCCATCGGTGGGTTCTTTCGGTTTGTGTTTTAGATGGCCCCAAAGAGGCGTTCTTCTCGCAGCAGAGGGGAGTCTAGTGCGGCCATGGCACGTCGTGGTAGGGCGGCCGCCTATGGCGGAGACTCTGTGCCTTCGAGCAAGGTCTTGGATAGAAAGGTACTCCGACCTTGAGCGGTATCATTTGTCAATCTTAACCGCCATCTTCCGAGTTTAGTGCATGTTCTTTGCAGTCAGCCAAATTTGGATTTCTTCATGTCTGAACATCGACGCATTTATCCGAATTTGGTGCATCAATTTTATAGCAACCTCACCATGTCTGGGGAACACCCGATTACTGTGGTTAATGGTCAACGGGTTATACTCTCCACAGAATTTTTAGGAATGGCATTTAATCTCCCTCATGAAGGCTTTACATTTGGAGATATTGTGGTTCCTGAAGAAACTGTTTATCAAATGATGACATCTGAAGAAAAAGGTGCACATTCACTTGCTGGGTTAAACGCCAATCATTTTCCTCTCCTGCAGCATATATTACACAGGATGATCACTACTATCCTGCTCCCAAGAGGAGGAGGCCATGACAAAGTGACAGAGATCCGTATGTTCTTATTTTACCGTCTCTTGGATGGTATTCCAGTTAATTTTCCATCTATGTTTTTAGCTCATATGTGTAACAGCATGAAGCACAAGAATAGAACTCTTCCTTATGCCGTCGCACTTTCTGCTATATTTGCACACCTGGACATCAACCTCTCAAAAGAATCTTCTCAGGACATTAGAGAGGCTGATATAATTACTGTTCATTCTATTTGTCATAATATGGGCTATGAACTGCGAGATGGTAACTTGGTCCGGACATTGAAAAGTGCTGCACATGAAATCAATTCTGAGGAGGAGGATGACGATGATGCACAAGCCGATGTGCAACAGCCACATATTCCTGTTGAGGACATGCCTTCCGAGGCGGTTCAGCTAATCATGGATCGGTTGGATACTATTGATGATCGGTTAGATGAGTATGGGGAGACCATGGCAGCTATGCAACTTGAACTATCCGATCTGAAACTCTCTCACCAGGAGCACTCTCAATATGTCACTGACGCTTTGGCTGACCAAACCCACATGATGGAAGAAATTTCGGCATATATTAGGCGTCAACCAAGTCCCTCCACTCCGGATGATAATGATGATTAGACTATGATGCTCCTTCAATTTGGCACAGTTGTTATCCTTATTTCACCCCCTCCTTTTTGATGCTGCTAAAGGGGGAGAAAAGACTATTCGGATACTTATATGTATTGTGTGATGTATGCTTGCATGCATGTATGCTTTCCTCATTTTCCTAGTTCATTAGTAATGTTGCACTTCCTTTGAGTCTCATACATTGCATCTTGCTATTTGCATTTCAGACTTTGCTCCCCTTACAACTTGTTGTCGGCAAGACCTTGTGGAAATATGCAATGTTAATCAATCTTACATATTGTGTTGTTTTATATTGTGTTGTCTTTTATATCGGTCCAATATGGTGAGATGGAATGATTCATGCTAATGTGGTTTCAACTGTTCATGGAATGAATGAGTCATGCTAATGTGGTTTCAACTGTTCATGGAATGAAGTTTTTATATAGAATTTTGTCATCATCAAAAAGGGGGAGATTGTTGAACCCCCTCCTCATGTATTATGTCTTATGGATTTTGATGATGACCAAATGAATTTATATGAACTGAAAATGAGCTTTTCTAACGTTTTGGAAGTGATCACATCACATAAGGATTTGGCGTTTAGACGGCTCAAGAACATCATCTCAAGAGTAAGTGTTTTGATTTGAATTTGGACGAAGAATCTAATTCAGAAGTTGTTTTGACAGGACAATCTATATGGCCAAAGATTACCAATGTTCTAGGATGATTGGTGAGATCGACTTCAACATATTGACTTTTGAATGTGTGGTTTGAAGTTCTTTATTTTGATCTCAAGGATTAAATTAGTTTAGAACTTATCTAAGTTTAAATGGTTTGAGTTTCATTCCCTCTCATGCTTTAAAAACTATCTTGAAACCCCTAGACTTGTTCTTGGACTTAGTGAGTCTTTCAATCAATATTTTGGATGTTCTGGAACAAGGGTCGACCCCTTGGGTCGACCCCTAGGTCCCCTGGTTCTGTTAAACGTAGGCCTTTCATCTCCAGCTGAAAGGGTCGACCCAATGGGTCGACCCCCAGCTGCAAGGGTCAACCCCAAGGGTCGACCCCTGGTGATTTTTTTTGCGAACCCGGTGGGCTCCTTCACCAGACCTGCAAGGGTCGACCCCTGAAAACCCATTTTGCCAGATTTGTTAAAACAGCACGGGTTCCTGGAAGGGTCGACCCATGCTGTCTGGCCCATTTGGCCCCTCACGAGGGTCGACCCCAAGGGTCGACCCTTTCTGGTCTGGGCGGTGCCGTGATTGTGGACTCTTGGCATTTCGACCAAATGGTCCAACCACACTTGTGTGGCTATCCTTAATCGACTCCATAACAAGTGGATATTGTCCCATGGCTGTCCCTTGACCACCCTTGGCCTATATAACATCTTATAGAGGATGAAAACCCTAAGAAAAATTCGTATGTCCTAATTTTGGGTTTCTTTCTAACATTTGTGTGTGCAGGTCGCAGCAGCCACCTCCAGCCCTTGTTCCACCTTGGTGTGTGCGTGAATGTGAAGGGAAGAAGGATGAATCAAAGTTCCAATCAAACCTCTACTGCTGGCTGCGAGCGAAATCGAGATTCAACCACATCCGAGCCAAGATCGTCAAGAATTGCCATCGTGCTACACAAGTGTTTGATAAAATTCGCAGAAGAGAAAGGGGGAGCTCCAACCAGGATAAATCAATCCTTCTTCACTCCTTCCATTCTGAATCATTTAGCTTAAACTTGAGCATACGTTTGTAATCATTATTTCATATATTTGTGTGTGTGTGTGTGTGTGTGTGTGTGTGTGTGTGTGTGTGTGTGTGTGTGTGTGTGTGTGTGTGTGTGTGTGTGTGTGTGTGTGTGTGTGCTTGCTGTTCTACACAGCGTGTGTGTGTGATTCACTATATAGTGAAGCCTTAATCCTCCGTGTGAGGGGTGGATGTAGGGGACACGGCAGTGTACCCGAACCACCTAAAAATTCCGTGTGTCAATTGTGGTTTGCTATTCCGTTTACTTGTCGAGTGGGCTTCGCGGTGAGGTGAGCATTCACCATTTTCTCTATCAATCACACCCACTTCACACGCATTCATGAGTGTGATCCTGTTCGTTTAAGGCTAGAGCTTGTGTGCATAATTAGTATAGAATTCACGTAGGTAGTTTCTTTTAATTGGCCATCAATTCACCCCTCCCCTCTTGATTGTCACCCTCCGGGACTAAACATGTTAATTTCCCAATACTTGTGCCTTGAGCATGCGTCATCTTCCAAATCTTCCACCTGCAATTCAAAGAAGGGACAAATCAGTTCATCCATAATGCTCATTTCAAAATCTTCTTGTATAATCCCTGCAAAATAATTATATAAAGCATTATTAGTAGTTCGAGAGATGATAATAAACACATATGCATGAACCACTAAAAGGACTTTACCTGATTTTCTCATGAACAATGGTTGATAAACTTTACCTATTGCGGGCCTTTTATACCATACCTTGGGTACTTATCTAGATCACTTTCTGTCTCCTGGTGGTGGATTGAGGAAATTTTTATCATTTTCATCCTTGCAAGGTATTCCTCAGTTGATTCAAGCTTGGTCATGACTAGCCCATAATCCTTTGAATTTTTTGGAGTATAATCTACATCCTGGGACAAGGGAATTTGAGTTGTCAATTTCAATTCAAAATTATTGACAATGGTATGACAAATTATTTTAACAACCAACATCCCCTAGACAGCTCTAGATGCAATGCATGACTCATGTGTGAACCTAAACATTAATCCCATATAACGAATGCGGTTGCTCCCCCTTAGTGTGTGCATGAATGCAAGATGTTACCATCCAATGCCATATGCAGCCTGTAACTAATTGACTCATAGTACCGGGGGGAGAACTTAGATCCGAAGATCACCTCACGCGTAGTGATAGCTTTCAGACAGGCGAAACCTGCCCTTCCACATGTCACCATTTGTTATACTCCATAGTCAAGGGTGGTGAAGGTAGGAGGATTGCTATGCATTATCACATGAATTCACAATATTCAACTTATACATGACAGTACGTGAAAGTGTATGCAGACTCAATATATGTAGTGAAATCATGATCTGAAGAATCTTCAAGCTCTCCTACAACAAGATGCTATATGACAAGTGATGTACACATAGATATGCAAACAACTATAGATGGAATGCATGTACAGATATGTGCATTATCACAAGACTATTCAGCACAATATGAATCAAACCAATGACATAATTACTGAAGAAAGTTAGAGGGATATCACCTGAGTTTCCAAATTTCAGTTTTGGTTTTTCTTATAAGCTGACTTATGTCACTAGCCCATGTTTCTTACCTTCTTGATGAAAATAGATTTCATGCTTTTCATTCCCAAGGCACACCTGCAAAACAGATTTCTCATTTGGCCTTCTTAAGTACCCAAATCCTTTTGGGTCCTTGTGGGTTAGCGGCAACTTTGGCATGCAATTTCTAATTTTTAACAACATTCAAGTCATAATTTTTCATGAGAACATAATCATGCTTAACATTCCCAGATTTGCCAAAGTGATGGGGGGAAGCACATGGCATCACATTTTTCTTTCTCATTGGCTCTACTAGTTTATGTATGTGAGCATGACTTGTTGACTGAAGACTCTCTTTCTTCATGAATAACCAGCAGTATGACTTGGTGTGACCTCTTTTACCACAGTGATTACAATGCATGGAAGGTTTTGTGGTGAAGACTTCCTTTTCATTTTTCAAAACAGCTTGGTTCCTACATGCTCTCAAGTTATCATTCTTCATAATGAAGTAATTATGCATAGCATGTCCATGTTTTCCACAATAAAAGCATGTGAGTTACTTTCTAGTTGGTTGTCTGTGTATGGTAGAAGAATGTTCAACATGCATGGGTGTGCTAGCATCATTTTTAGATTTTTGATGCAAATTGATTTTCTTTGTGGATGCATGTGTGTGTGGAACATGATTTTTCTTTTTCCGATTTTCAATTGACGTGCTGGCTATATTTGAATTGTGCACAAAGGATGTATAAACTTTGTTTTCAAACTTCTTTTTGTTCACAGGATTATAGTCCAGCCCTTCCCTTTGAAAATTCACTTTCATCCCAAGCAATTTGTTCAAGTTTTCTTGACCATTTACAAATCTAGACAGCGAATCATTCAAGTCAAGAATTTCAGATTGAAGAGATGAAATTTGTAATTCAGAATTGGCAAGTTCTTCTTCACAAGTGGAAAGACTAACATTCAACATGGCATTGGTAGTCTTAAGGCATTCTACTTCTGGCCTAAGTTCATCCACATTTTCACATTCTCTAACAACAACAGATTTTCCTTTTTCAAGATTTAACAATCTTTCAGAAATGGCCTTGTTCAATTCCTTCAGTTTCTCATTTTCTTTAACAAGCTTTTCATCATGAATCAGTTCATTTATCAAGGTTTGATCATCGGCCATAGAATTCAGTTTTGTAGTCATCTCCTTGTTTTCATTTCTTAAAGAACATATTTGATCTTTGTGAAATTCAATGTCAAACACATGAGCCTCAATCATTTCCTCTAGATGCAAGCATTTTTTACAAGAGGAATTACACTTGTTTTGTTCGACATCCTTTTTCAATTTTTTGTTTTCATATTTTAGCTTCTTGTATTTTTCAGCAAGATCATCATATGCAATCAACAAATCTTCATAAGTAACTTCATCTTCATTATCAGAATCAGAATTTACCTTTGAACTTGATTCAATTTGCTTATCACTCCCTTGATCGCTCATACCTGCCACAAGGCCTTGGTCTTCATACTCTTTCCAGACTTTGGTTAAGCCATCCAAGATATCCTTCGCAGACCAGCAATGGGAGACAAAAGGGAAATAGTTAGAATCAACTGCAGCAATAAGCAATTTCAAAACCAAGCAATTTTGATCATGTTTGCACTTTTGATTTTCAGTCCATACATTTTTGTCTTTAGGCAATTCATGAGGACCATGTGAAATAAGCTTCCATAGCTTAGGGTCATATGAATTGACTAGACTAAACATTCTACCTAATCACAAATCAAAATTGCAACCATCAAATACCGATGGAGAATTCAAAGTGTATATCATGGTAGTTATTGATCCGGATCACTCTAGATCGTTAGATCTATGAAATTAGAGCCTTAGCTCTGATACCAATCGAAGTCCCGCGATCAATGACACCCAAGAGGGGGGTGAATTGGGTGTTTACAAATTTTAAAGAAACTTTTGGCTTTTTACAAAATATGTGATAAACATTAATTAGTAATTTGAAAACTGTTTAACTAATTCTCTCAATCTCTCCGTTCCCACACTACCATATAACAAAAATAATCAAACCACACAAATAACACACAATGCACAGCGGTTTTTAAGGTGGTTCGGATGCAACGACGGCAATCCTACATCCACCCCTCACCAAACCCGGTGAGGCTTCACTCGGGGATAAATCCCCAAACGGAGACGACGCTCCAACCACACACGCAGGATGACGCCTGCCCACACACACGGGGATGCACCCCAACACACACACACACACACGGAGATGAGGTCTCTAACACGATCCAACAAGCGGATCAACAAGACATACACACGCTGCGACAAGTGTAGCACTCCACACACACAAACACTAAGATATGGATAAAACCACACACACATGCAGATCTAAGAAGACCTACGCACACACGAATAAAATACAACACACACACACATGACCACGGATCCAACAACGATCCACACACACACAAGTTTTCGTAGTTTATGAGGAACACTAAAATAACACCCAAAACACAAAGGCAATGAGGCACAGTTTAGAAAACTCCTGATTTGGCTTCCCTCTGAACGTATGCTGTTGATCTTTGAACGTGGCTTCAATCTTCACTTGAGCAGAGCTTGAAAGACTTCATATGGATCTTGAGAAATAATATTCTTTCACCTTTTAGCAGCCTTTTCTCGAATCGATGCTTGCTTGCTTCTTCTTCTTTCCCCCTTGGGCAATCTTCCTTTGAATCCTTGCTTGCTTGCTTCTTCACTTCCTTGGAGGTTGCTGGCTTCAGCTTTGGCTTGAAACACCTTGGAGATGGATGAAGAACTTACAAAATGGAGTATGTTTGCAAGAGTTCCTACAGCCTTCTTCTTGCCTTGATGGCCTCCCTCTTGATCTCTCTTTGTTGGTTGCTTGCTTCTTCACTTGGATGGGGGTATATTGGCTTCAGATTTACCTTCAATGTGTTGAGGAAGGATGAAGAACTTCAGCTCGAAGCACTGTTCATGGAGGTGCTACAGTACCCGTGAATCTCCTCTTCTAGCCTCCCTTGATCTCTCTTGATCCCCTTGAAGCATTAGGGTTTCTAACCCTTCTTGTGAAGGTTTTATAACCTTTGAATGGTCCTTGGACATCCTCCAGACCATATCCACATTTTGTGGATGATTAGGTGCCATTAGGATTGAAGAAATACAAGGAGAATGGCTCTTCTCGAAGTGGAGAATAAAGTCAACTTTTGTTGGCTCGGGCCTGGCGGTCGACCTGCAGCTTCTGGCAGTCGACCGCTACTGAGAAAACTGTTGGCCGTTGGTTTCTGGGATTTTCGGTCGACCTAAACTTCCTGGCGGTCGACCGCTAGCTACAGTAATTTTAGGTCGACCTAAACTGTCCTTTAGGTCGACCTAAACCATTTTCTCCCAAAAATATATACATGCAAAGTGTCAAGTTCTCACCATGAATCTTGATACCTTTGCATATGGGATTGGCATTCCATTTTAAACCTTCATAAGAGAGTAAATGAAGTTAAGACAATGCAAGTTCAATCACTTCGATGCCATCTACCACTTTCAACCAAGATTCTCATGAAGCCTTCATTTTATGAATCCAAATGATCTATATATGCATCCCATTGACATCAAACATTCAACCAAAGATTATATACAAACCAAGGATCAAGACATGTAATCGTTGCCATTTGCCATCCGAATCATGCAAGTTTAGTTATCATCACGTAATCACTCATTAAGTTTAGTTATCATCAAAACCATAACGGTCATGAACAATAATCACAATAATCATCAAAACCATAACTCAACACTTGTATGTTAAATTGTTTGATAGTACTTGCATTATTTTGTGTCTTTATGTTGATGATATCTTGATATTAGGCAATGACTTGATGTTGATAAATGAAATCAAACATTTTCTGAATAGTAAGTTTGACATGAAAGATCTTGGAGAGGCAGAGGTGATATTAGGGCTTAGACTTCTAAAGTCACCTGAGGGCTATTCCATTTCACAATCTCATTATGTTGAGAAAGTCTCAAGAAGGTTTGGTCTATATGACTGTAAACTTGGGAGCACTCCTTTTGATCCTAGTGTCATACTTAAAAAACATCATGGTGAATGTGTTGAACAACTCAGATATTCACAGTTAATTGGTAGTTTAATGTATTTGTCAAATTGCAGTAGACCTGACATCTCTTTTGCTGTGAATAGACTTAGTAGATATACACATTGTCCTAACGAAATACATTGGCATGCACTTGAAAGAATCTGCAGATATTTAAAAGGTACCTTATTTCATGCACTGCACTATGGGAGATATCCTCCTGTAATAGAAGGATACTATGATGCCAGTTGGGTGACTGGAAAAGCCCAAGGGAAGGGTACCACTAGCTTTGTGTTTATGATGGGTGGTGGGGCAGTTGCCTGGAAATCTATCAAACAAACTATATTAGCTCAATCTACGATGGAGGCTGAGTTAGCGGCAGTAGAAGTGACTGGTAGAGAAGCAGAATGGCTGAAGAACCTTATGGTTGAGCTTCCATTGCTGAGTAAGTCAATTCCTACTATCTCTATTCACTGTGATAGCCAAGCTGCAATAGCTAAGGCAAAACGTGAGAAAATAAATGATAAATTGAGTACTCATATAAGATTGAAATTAAAATTTGTGAGAGAGTACTTGAACAAAGGAATAGTCTCTTTAGACTATGTGAAATCAGTAAAGAATCTTGCTGATCCTCTAACCAAGGGATTAAATAGAAATCTGGTTGAACAATCATCGAGGGGGATGGGACTTAAGCCCATTTTAAACACCATCAATAGTAATCCAAGCTGATGTTTGGAGATCCCATAACACAGGTTCACTGTGAAAACTAGTTGAATGGGTGTATACTAGAGAGCACGTGTTGGAGACTGGTGTCTCAATGTCTATCCCTATGATGAAGGGCTTATTCTAGAACGATAAAGGATGAGTTACAACTTTTAATGAGTCCAAAAGCATACGTGGCGAGGTGTAAATACGTTTCAGTGCACCTTGGATGTCACGCCCCGAGCCTTTACTTACAGCGGAAGACTCGCTCGGGGAGCGTAAACAGCCGGCATGGTAAGCCTCTTGCAAGCAAGAATCAATCAGAGCGCAAGACAATCACACAAATAAATGCAATTGCACAATAATATTCAAACTCCAACTTTATTTCATAAATGATCAATTTTTAAATACAATAGCCTCTACTTCTCAATTTATTGACTGAAGAAATAGGAAAATTACATTGACTCAATCTAGACAATTTAGACTTCCTATGTCTTCACTCTTGTCATAATAACGTTTAATCGCTCTCGGACCCGCTACTTGAATCACCCGAATCAGAATTCGAACTATTTCCATCTCCTGAAAAACATTGGAACTAGGTAATGAGCACACTTACCCAGTAGGTATCTTCGCATCAACATGAAGGCATTATTAAAGTGATTATCATTTTAGCTCTAAAGAAATAAGTTAAAATCATGCAAATGTGAATCAATCATGCGATCAAATCAATAGAAACAAGATAACCATGTAAGATAGAATGATCAAGAATGAGCTAGCAAGAATATAACAAGAACATGATATTGGCCTTCCATGAACAAGAATATATCGAGAATGTACTAGCAAGCCACATATTCCTCACTTTAGCATCTTATGCTTAATAGCAAGTGCTTCGTGAATTTCTGTGGAATATCAAGCAAGAATGTCATGTTGTGTCGTGAATCTTCACTTATTTATAGAAATAGTACTCCCAGCGTAATGCGACGCCAGTAGCATCATACCCCATGGTTTTCAAAATAGTATGTTTCCGGCAATCAGCCGAGGGGACTAGCATAGAGCCCTTGAACACAATCAGTACTCGATCGCATC
This sequence comes from Amorphophallus konjac, assembly GCA_022559845.1. Taxonomy (NCBI): domain Eukaryota; kingdom Viridiplantae; phylum Streptophyta; class Magnoliopsida; order Alismatales; family Araceae; genus Amorphophallus; species Amorphophallus konjac. Next base: position 58,371,276 of record CM040124.1, on the reverse strand, counting down.
TTCAGTTATAAATTAAGCTACTTCCACGCAATATAACAGTAAAGTATGGCCAAGAATATAGCACTTCTAATAATTCCATGATAACGAAAATCAATGAATGAATGCTTCAACGTAAGAATGTAGGAGTCAAGAAATAGACTTTAAATAATGTCATGCTCATAGGAATAAATCGACAGCATAACGGTATTTTCCTTAACTTCCATTTCATTTAGATCAATTTAAGCAATATGACAAGTTCTAGATCATCAAGGTTTTTCTAGAATCATTGGAATATCAACCCTTTGTCAAACCTTGGGTTAACATAAACAAGCTATGTAACGGTCATTGACTGGGCCGTTACATTGTGTAACGCGCCAGTAATGGGCCGTTACAGTGATCCGAGTCCAGAAGGATAAAAATAGACCCAGAGGAATGTGACGGTATGGTACTGGGCCATTATGTGATCCTGACGGTCCAGTTCAAGGCCGTTACATTTCAAGAATCAAAACCACGATAGAGTGTTCTAATTAATGGGCTTTCATTGGTACAACCAACTCGGCGTCCTAGTGGGAATCCCAGGCTTGCAGAGAATTATGGAGGTCTTGAAACAATGATTTCCTAGTCCATTGGAAGGAATATCTAATAGAGAGGTCCTCATGTCCAAGATTGTGTTCCTATAGTGCAAAGTGTGAACTAATGATAACATACCGTAATATGTGCCATGTACTTATAGAATTGACTCTATTGATAGAGAGAGATATGTATAATCAATGTAAAAATCATGATAAAAATTGCGTCAAAAATATAATGTTAAAAAGTCATGCTTTATAGTACAAAACTATATAATTTGGTTTCAAGAAACTAACATAACTCAAATACAAGTGAGATTACCAAAACATGCAATATCTATCATGAATAATCAAATAACCTTAAAATCACATGATTAGGTTTAAAACTTAGGTAACTAGGCTTTCACAATAATAATATTGGCATGTTATATTCTGTCTTAGGGTTGACAGAACACAGAATATAACGGTCTGGAGATGGGGCGTCACAGTGACAGTGACGGTCAGGACCCAGCCGTTACATGAACGTAACACGTCTGTCCAAGCGCGTTAGAACCAACAGTGCAATTCAAATACCACAGAGTGTGTAACAGTCTGTCGTAGGGCCGTTACTTGAAAGTGACGGTCCTATGCTAGTGCGTTACAGTATCTGCTAACAAAAAATGGTATAAGCATAAAGAGATCGATTCATATCATGTCTATAATCAAAATATCATGAGTTTCTAGACATGATAACGAAGTATAGGTTATCTATATGCGTGGGTATTGATGAATAGATGGATAGTCAAGTCTTTAATCTTTAGTTAGGGCTAAGAGAAACATGATATGCATAGAGCCAATAAAACATGAAATTGATGATCAATCATGCATGAAATCCAATCAAAACTGAGGCTCTTAGTCCTATCACGTTATTTTTGCCGTTCATGAGATAACCTATCTCTTACTTAGACTATAGTTTCTGAATTTGGTTGAGAACCTTGCCCTAGATCCCTTCCTTCTCTTGTGACTTTTTCAGCAACTTCCTTGGGCTCTAACTCCACGACCTCTTGACCTAAAGATGTGAAATTCGGAGGGGAGTTAGTCTAAAGTATTGTAATCAAATACTTCTAAAGAACTTACCTGAGATAGTGACTCCTTACCTTGCTTCTTTACGTCCAAAAAGTAAGGGTCGCACAGTTCAGAACTATGCCCTATTTATAAGATTTAGACTAGGGTTTGAGGATTAGATCGAGTTTAGAGTCCTTATTTCATCAACTCCTAATCCCTAAGAGTCCTTAGTATTATTATAACTCTTCCCAAATCGATCCTTAGTGGATAAGATCTCAAAGTGTCAATCTTTTTATGAGTTCTTCCACTCACGGAACTAACATGTTTGTAACGGTCTGGTGCCCACGCGTTACATGGATGTGGCGGTCGTACGATAGACCGTTACAGTCATTGTAGGTAGAATTTCTAAATCATTAAAACTCTTTTAATAATTATCTATATAATTATCTTATATAATTAGTATTTATCCTAAAAAATCCGTGGATAGGCTTAAATACCTTCTGGAATGTGGGCCTAACTTAATGGGCCTGAGTTAAAAACCTTTTTAGACTTTACTTAAGTGGGTTGGGTTAATTGATTAACACTATTTGGCCTTTTTAATTTTTAAAAAATTATTTAAAATTCTGGGGCACTACACCCTCCCCCACTTAAAAAGAATTTGGTCCCCAAATTCAAAACACGGATTATGGAGAGTGTACTTACAGTCAAACAATTCCGGGAATCTTTTCTGCATGGTTGATTCGGTTTCCCATGTTGCTTCATAAGGCCATGCTTTCTTCCATTGAATCTTAACCATAGGAATGACCTTATTTCTGAGTTGACACACTTCTCGATCCAGAATCTTTATCGGTGTTTGTTCGTATGTCAAGTCTTTCTGAATCTCTATATTGTCATAAGTGATAATGTGATCTAGATCATACACATATTTCTTCAGCATAGAGATGTGAAATACGTCATGAACTCCTGCTAATTGTGGTGGTAAAGCCAATCTATAAGCCACTTCACCGATCCTCTCGAGGATTTTAAATGGACCGATAAATCTTGGAGTTAGCTTTCCTTTAATGCCAAATCTTCAAATACCACGACCCGGAGAAACCTTTAAATATACATGTTCTCCTACTTGAAATTTCAAGTCGCGTCTTCGATTGTCAGCATAAGATTTCTGCCTATCTTGTGCCATTTTCATCCTTTCCTGAATGAGCTTGATTTTCTATGTAGAATCCCTGATCAAATCAGGGCCTAGAAATTGCCTTTCTCCTATTTCAATCCAACATATTGGTGATCGATAACTTTTCCCATATAGGGCTTCAAAAGGTGCCATTTGTATGCTTGCTTGATAACTGTTGTTATATGCAAATTCTACCAGAGGTAAGTGATCATGCCAACTTCCTCTAAAATCAATGACACAAGCCCTGAGCATATCTTCTACCACTTGATTTGTTCTTTCTGTTTGTCCATCGGTTTGTGGATGAAAAGCTGTGCTAAAATTCAATCTAGTCCCAAGTGAGTGTTGTAAACCTTTCCAGATCTGTGATGTGAATCGAGGATCTTTATCTGATATAATAGAGATAGGGACACCATGTAGTTTAAAAATTTCTTTTATGTATAAGACTGCTAGAATATCCACAGACCATTGACTCTTAATTGATATGAACTGTGCAGATTTAGTCAATCGGTCTATGATTACCCATATGCCATCGTGTCCACCTCTTGTCTTAGGTAATCCCACGATGAAATCCATTCCTATGCTCTCCCATTTCCATTTAGGAATACTTAAGGGATGCAATTTTCCTACGGGTCTAAAATGTTCCGCCTTAACTTGTTGACATATGAGACATCGTGACACGAAGTCTGCTACTTCCCTCTTCACATTGGGCCACCAGAAGTTTCTTTTAAGATCCTGATACATTTTTGTACCTCCTGGATGAATGGTGTACTTTGATTTATGTGCTTCTTCTAAGATCAATTTCTTTGTGTCTTCATGATCCGGTATACACATTCGGCCCTTGAATAGCAATCTTCCATCTTCGGAAATAGAAAAATTCTGTCTCTGTTCAATATTGGCCTTAATTTCCAGTAAAATTGGGTCATCCTCTTATAACTTGGCCAAATCCTCAATCAATGTAGGTTGAGCTCGGATGTTTACTATAAAGCAATCTTCTTCCTTAATGTCAACATCTAGATTTAACTGAGCAAATTGAGGAACAAGGTTAGTCATACTAATCATGAGACTTGATAACATACCCATTGGTTTCCTACTGAGTGCATCTGCTACAGCATTTGCCTTGTCAGGGTGATATTAAATAGCGAAATCAAAGTCTTTAAGATATTCCAACCATCTCCTCTGCCTCATGTTAAGCTCTTTTTGAGAAAATAAATATTTCAAACTCTTATGGTCTGAATAGATAGTGAACTTTTCTCCATAAAGATAATGACGCCAAATCTTCAAGGCGAAGATAACTGCTGCCAATTCTAAATCATGTACAGGATAATTTTCTTCGTGACGTTTCAATTGTCTTGAAGAATAGCAAATCACCTTTCCATCTTGCATAAGGACACACCCTAAGCCAATTCCAGATGCATCCGTATATACTTCAAATCCAGCACCCTCTATTGGTAGCGACAAAACAGGGGCTGTTGTAAGATGATTCTTAAGACTTTGAAAACTCTTTTCATAGTCCTTCGACCAGATAAAAGGATTTTCTTTTCTAGTAAGTCTAGTTAAAGAAACTGCGATCTTTGAGAAGTCCTTTATGAATTTTCTATAATAACCTGCTAGACCCAAAAAGCTTCTGACATCAGATACAGTTGTTGGTCGGCTCCAATCTCTGACAGCTTCTACCTTAGAAGGATCCACAGCAATACCTTCTTTTGAAATGATGTGGCCTAGGAATGAGACTTCCTTGAGCCAGAATTCACACTTATTGAGTTTGGCATATAGCTTGTGTTCTCTAAGTGTTTGTAAAGCTATCCTTAGATGTTCTTCATGTTCTTCTTTGGTCTTGGAGTATATCAGGATATCATCGATGAAGACGATGATGAATTGGTCTAAATATGGCTGGAAGACACTGTTCATAAGTTGCATAAATGCTGCTGGGGCATTAGTTAAACCGAACGGCATCACCACGAATTCATAGTGGCCATAACAACTTCGAAAATCTGATTTATAAATGTCCTCTTCTTTGATTCTAAGCTGATGATAACCTGATCTTAGGTCAATCTTAGAAAAGTACTCAGCCACCGAAAGCTGGTCGAAGAGCTCATCAATACGCGGCAATGGATATTTATTTTTGATTGTAAGCTGATTCAGTCGCTGGTAATCGATGCATAATCTGAGAGAACCATCCTTCTTCTTGACAAATAGAATAGGCGCACCCCAAGGGGATGTGCTAGGTCTAATAAAACCCTTGTCTAGAAGTTCATGTAATTGCTTCTTTGATTCCTTGAGTTCTATGGGGGACATCCTGTAAGGGGCTATAGAAACAGGTGCCGCACCTGGAATGAGTTCGATGGTAAAGTTTACTTCTCTCTCGGGTGATAAATTAGGTAGTTCAGATGGGAACACGTCCGGGAATTCATTTGCAATAGAAATGTTTGCTAGGATAATTTCCTTAGATTCGGTGACAATGACTGAAGCAAGAAAAGCTTCACATCCTTGCGAGATAAGTTTATAAGCATGTAGAGAAGATATAATGGTAGGATGCTTCTTGTATTTGATGCCAAGAAAAGAAAATCTTGGAAGACCGGGCTTTCGGAAAGATATAATCCTATTTCGGTAGTTGATGTAATCATCATGGTCTACAAGCCAATCTACCCCTAAAATGGCAGCATATCCTTTCATGTCAAGGCATACTAAGTTTACGGGGAGATTGTGTCCTTCTACCACTACCTCACAATCAGGATAATAGTTGGTAAGCTTAGTTCCAGATCCTAAAGGTGTAGTAATAGCGAGATCTGAAGGTAGGGGAACTGATGCAGTTGGTAAGGTTTTTGCAAAAGTGGTGGAGATAAAAGAATGAGAAGCACCAGTATCAAATAGCACGAATGCAGGACGAGAACAGATTTGAAGAGTACCTTCCATGAGCCCATCATTTTGATCCCTGGGTGCTTCTTCTTCATCTATAACTGCATTGAGGTGAGGCTGCCTCCTACGTCCTCCATTATTTGGTTGGTCTTTCATAAGGGGGCAATCTGGCACACGATGCTCCCTACTCCCACAGCGCAAACAAGCACCTAGGCGCTTCCAGCATTCTTCAGCCGAGTGGCCGAATTTCTCACAAAAGGTGCACGCCGAGGCGACTTGCTCCTTTTCTTCCTTCACCTTTTTACTACTCTTTTGAGAACTTCCACCGTTCCCGTTCCTTGATCTTTTCTTATTATCACGGCTTTTGTATGGTTCCGTGATGCTGAACTTCTCCTTCTTATAATGCCAATCAGAGCGCCGGCTAGATTCTTCTCCCTTTCCTTTCAACCTTTCGACCTTCTCTAAGGTCCTCTCGCATAAATATGCCCTTTGAACCATCTCCGCATAAGTGCGGATATTCTGTGTCCCTAGTTGTTGAATGAAATCGGGTCGTAACCCATCCATAAATCGGTTTGCTTTTAATAAGTCTGTACTAATAAGGTGAGGCGCATATGGTGCTAGCCTTGAAAACTGTAATTCATACTCTGCTACTGTCATCATCCCCTGACGAAGGGAGGCAAACTCCATAGCCTTCCTTTCCTTGACATGCTCGGAGAAATATTTGGAACGGAATAAAGTGGGAAAACCATCCCATGTGTGAGGCGCAACGGCCAGAGGTGCCGGAACCGATTTCCAGCAAGTACAAGCGTCCTTATTTAACCGAAACGTCGCTAGACGAACTTTCTCCTGATCAGTGCATTGTATAACGTCAAATATCCTATTCATCTCATCGATCCAGTTTTCTGCTTCGTCTGGGTTGGAAGATCCATAGAAACGCGAAGGATTTAGACTCCGAAAGTTGCGATGAAGATCTCCTGCCCGTGCCCCTGCACCACCTTGTGCTATAGTTTGCAGTGCCTGGGTGAGGCCGGCAACAGTTTGTTGCATACCGTCCCAGTCTACGTGATGAGCCATGATAAAAATAAAAAGGTACCTGAGAGAGAAAAATAACACTTGTTATTTCTCATGAATATTGGAATAAGCATAATAAATCTTAAAGTAATTAGCTATCTTATCCCGGGCTCTACCCAATTCTCACATGGGTACGAAAATTTTCTTCCTTAGTTCATAGGTATGGGTCCTTAAACCTTGGACTTATCCTATGACATGACTCTTTTCCTTAAGTCCTGAGACTTAGGCTCTGATACCAACTTAACTATCACGTCCCGAGCCTTTAATTACAGTGGAAGACTCACTCGGGGAGCGTAAACAGCCGGCATGGTAAGCCTCTTGCAAGCAAGAATCAATCAGAGCGCAAGACAATCACACAAATAAATACAATTGCACAATAATATTCAAACTCCAACTTTGTTTCATAAATGATCAATCTTTAAATACAATAGCCTCTACTTCTCAATTTATTGACTCAAGAAATAGGAAAATTACATTGACTCAATCTAGACAATTTAGACTTCCTATGTCTTCACTCTTGTCATAATAACATTTAATCGCTCTCGGACCCGCTACTTGAATCACCCGAATCCGAATTCGAACTATTTCCATCTCCTGAAAAATACTAGAAATAGGTAATGAGCACACTTGCCCAGTAGGTATCTTCGCATCAACATGAAGGCATTATTAAAGCGATTATCATTTTAGCTCTAAAGAAATAAGGTAAAATCATGCGAATGCTAATCAATCATGCGATCAAATCAATAGAAACAAGATAACCATGTAAGATAGAATGATCAAGAATGAGCTAGCAAGAATATAACAAGAACATGATATTGGCCTTCCATGAATAAGAATATATCGAGAATGTACTAGCAAGCCACATATTCCTCACTTTAGCATCTTATGCTTAATAGTAAGTGCTTCGTGAAATTCTATGGAATATCAAGCAAGAATGTCATGTTGTGCCGTGGATCTTCACTTATTTATAGAAATAGTACTCCCAGCACAATGCGACGCCAGTAGCATCATACCCCATGGTTTATAAAATAGTATGTTTCCGACAATCAGCTGAGGAGACTAGCATAGAGCCCTTGAACATAATCAGTGCTCGATCGCATCTTCAGTTATAAATTAAGCTACTTCCACGCAATATAACAGTAAAGTATGGCCAAGAATATAGCACTTCCAGTAATTCTATGATAACGAAAATCAATGAATGAATGCTTCAACGTAAGAATGTAGGAGTCAAGAAATATACTTTAAACAATGTCATGCTCATAAAAATAAATCGATAGCATAATGGTATTTTCCTTAACTTTCATTTCATTTAGATCAATTTAAGCAATATGACAAGTTCTAGATCATCAAGGTTTGTCTAGAATCATTGGAATATCAACCCTTGGTCAAACCTTGGGTTAACATAAACAAGCTATGTAACGGTCATTTGCTGGGCCGTTACATTGTGTAACGCGCCAGTAATGGGCCGTTACAGTGATCCGAGTCCAGAAGGATAAAAATAGACCCAGAGGAATGTGACGGTCTGGTACTGGGCCGTTACGTGATCCTGACGGTCCAGTTCAAGGCCATTACATTTCAAGAATCAAAACCACGATAGAGTGTTCTAATTAATGGGCTTTCATTGGTACAACTAACTCGGCGTCCTAGTGGGAATCCCAGGCTCGCGGAGAATTATGGAGGCCTTGAAACAATGATTTCCTAGTCCATTGGAAGGAATATCCAATAGAGACGTCCTCATGTCCAAGATTGTGTTCCTATAGTGCAAAGTGTGAACTAATGACAACATACCGGAATATGTGTCATGTACTTATAGAATTGACTCTATTGACAGAGAGAGATATGTATAATCAATGTAAAAATCATGATAAAAACTGTGTCAAAAATACAATGTTAAAAAGTCATGCTTTATAGTACAAAACTATATAATTTGGTTTCAAGAAACTAACATAACTCAAATACAAGTGAGATTACCAAAACATGCAATACCTATCATGAATAATCAAATAACCTTAAAATCACATGATTAGGTTTAAAACTTAGGTAACTAGGCTTTCACAATAATAATATTGGCATGTTATATTCTGTCTTAGGGTTGACAGAACACAGAATATAACGGTCTGGAGATGGGGCGTCACAGTGAAAGTGACGGTCAGGACCCAGCCGTTACATGAACGTAACACGTCTGTCCAAGCGCGTTAGAACCAACAGTGCAATTCAAATACCACAGAGTGTGTAACAGTCTGTCGTAGGGCCGTTACTTGAAAGTGACGGTCCTATGCTAGTGCGTTACAGTATCTGCTAACACAAAATGGTATAAGCATAAAGAGATCGATTCATATCATGTCTATAATCAAAATATCATGAGTTTCTAGACATGATAACAAAGTATAGGTTATCTATATGCGTGGGTATTGATGAATAGATGGATAGTCAAGTCTTTAATCTTTAGTTAGGGCTAAGAGAAACATGATATGCATAGAGCCAATAAAACATGAAATTGATGATCAATCATGCATGAAATCCAATCAAAACAGAGGCTCTTAGTCCTATCACGTTGTTTTTGCCGTTCATGAGATAACCTACCTCTTACTTAGACTATAGTTTCTGAATTTGGTTGAGAACCTTGCCCTAGATCCCTTCCTTCTCTTGTGACTTTTTCAGCAACTTCCTTGGGCTCTAACTCCACGACCTCTTGACCTAAAGATGTGAAATTCGGAGGGGAGTTAGTCTAAAATATTGTAATCAAATACTTCTAAAGAACTTACCTGAGATAGTGACTCCTTACCTTGCTTCTTTACGTCCAAAAAGTAAGGGTCGCACAGTTCAGAACTATGCCCTATTTATAAGGTTTAGACTAGGGTTTGAGGATTAGATCGAGTTTAGAGTCCTTATTTCATCAACTCCTAATCCCTAAGAGTCCTTAGTATTATTATAACTCTTCCCAAATCGATCCTTAGTGGATAAGATCTCAAAGTGTCAATCTTTTTATGAGTTCTTCCACTCACGGAACTAACAGGTTTGTAACGGTCTGGTGCCCACGCGTTACATGGATGTGACGGTCTTACGATAGACCGTTACAGTCATTGTAGGTAGAATTTCTAAATCATTAAAACTCTTTTAATAATTATCTATATAATTATCTTATATAATTAGTATTTATCCTAAAAAATCCGTGGCTAGGCTTAAATACCTTCTGGAATGTGGGCCTAACTTAATGGGCCTGAGGTAAAAACCTTTTTAGACTTTACTTAAGTGGGTTGGGTTAATTGATTAACACTATTTGGCCTTTTTAATTTCTAGAAACTTATTTAAAATTCTGGGGCACTACATTGGAGGACTCACCTATGTGGGTGTGATTGTGTGGCCGCAATCTATGGGATCTTTTGGGCTAATCCCTAGAGCACTCATGAAACAAGATACATAGCACATGGCCAGAAAGTGCTATCCCGTGAGAACACCACTATTGAATACTGATATGTGTGCTGTATAAAACCTTCTTCATAAGGGTTTAAGTTCAAGACATAGTTCACTTAGATCTGTGGAGGAGGGGAAGTACATTACTATGTGAAGGTTCAAGTCGGAAGACACCTTCACTTATGCGTGTCATCTCAGGCTCTTGTAAATCCGTGTCTCAAACTTTTAAAATTTTTCTTGGTGGGCGAATGTTGGAATCTAAGTTTAAATTTTAAAATTTTTGAATCTCTCCTTGTGATGATTAGTCCCATATTGGAAAATGGAAAAGGTTTCCATTTACTTTTAGATGGGACTCGTGTCTTTATTGCGTATTCATTTGAAGAGACTATGGAGGTTGGCCCATTTGGGCTAGTGGCCTCTTTGGCCTGTATCCTCTATTTCACACACGCGTGAATTGCCTTACCTTGCCATGGTCGTGGCGTGCGTGTGATTCTCAAATATTATTTTATTTTATCTTTCTTTTATTTTCTGACCGTTTGACCAAGCGTCTCTTGGATTCTCTCCGCGTCTCTTCGGATTCTCCTCTTTTGGCGGTTGTGTGTGACTCGGTCAAGGGTCGCTTCCCAAGAGGGTATTTGAAGTGAGTCATTTTTCTATGAGAAGCACGGTTTTCGGGTCTCTCTAATCCAAAAAGCTATCTCTCTCAAACTCTTCTCTCTGGTCTGTTGACACCCATTTTTTGCCTATGAGTTGGGTCATTCCCCTTACCACCATTTGTTGATGCCTTGAGTTGTCCATTACTCATTGGACTATTTCCAGGCATGTCTTTGGGCTTGTTTTATGGGTATTTCCCTCCCTGGCTAGGTCTGCTCTCGAATTCAGGCTTAATGGGCCTTGATTTCGCTTGGTTTTGATGTAAATAGGTTCGTTTATCCCATTTTATTAATTTCAAACGTCCAGGTGGTACGCGGTCTAGCGATGGGCCGTTTAATGGTTGGGTGGTCTATTTGGAACAGTTTACAAGCTCATAACAATTTATTGGATATTTATTTGATTTTTTGAATTTCCACCGACAAGCCTTTACACGGTCTGGGTTCAGCCGTTTACTGCCATTGAATGGCGTGTCTTTAGATCGTTCATATCCCAGAGTCCTAAACAAGTGGGTTTTTCAGATAATTATTTATTTATCCTATTTTTCTGGATTTATCACCATCACGTTTTACACGGCCTATCATTAGACTGTTCCATCATTGAGTGGTCTATCGTTAGACCGTCCTATCCGAAAGAGTCCAGCGCTATGATAGCCGGTCAGTTCGGTGGATAATTAGATAATTTCCTATTTTCTTTGTTTATCACCGACAGCATTAGACGGTCTAGCAATGGACCATGTACATGACTGAGCGGCCTATCGCGCGACCATGTAAAGGCTCGAGATCTGTGGATTATTTGGTTTTTATCTCTCCATCCGGGGTTAAACCCCTAACTTCTCCCACCCATTTCTCCGCAGTTTCTCAACCAAATGGGATGTCGTTTGATCCTGGTGGAAGATTAGAGTATTATCTATGGATTTTGTTTAATAATCTTGGATTGATATCCATTGGAAAACCCAATTTCGGGGCTGGACCTTTAGGGCTCTATAAATAGAACCCCTAGTCCAGGCTTGAAGGGGGGAGATCCAACGTCGACGTCGAAGCTCAACCGAATTTTGGAGAGAGCTGTAGCCAGAGAGGGAGGCTTTCTACGTCCTTTTGAGCCTCCGGTCAAGGGAGTAGTCACTTTCTTTGTGTTTTAGTCTAAGTGTTTAACCATTTTTCCATTCATTGCATGCTCTTTTCAGCACCTCTCCATCCACGTTTTGCACTTGCCATCTTCATCTTACACCCTTCCCATTTCTTTTTGCGCCCTATAGGGGTTTAAAAACCACCCCAGGTATCGCTGATTCCATGCCATTATGTCGATCTTCCGTTCTATTTTATAGTTGCTACACATTCCAGGGCTAATTTGGGTGTTATTTCCTTGTTCTCTACATTATTTTGCAGGTCAGCATCAGCACAGCACGAGGCCCTCTGGCCGACCGAAAGGGGTGGAGGATCAAGTCCTACAACTTGGAGTCTGGCAATTTTGAACGATCTTCTTCCGTCCGTCTGCAGATCAGAGCGGTCCTCCACGAGCCATCCGGATCCTGTGAGAGGCCGTCTGCGAACCGTTTTGGAGCCAGTCCAGCCTTCGTCCCCCTTCTCTCTCCAGCGCTGTGAACGACCTATCGAGCGGTCGTGCCATCCATTGAGCGGTTCGCCCTGGACTGTGTACTACTGCCAGTGCTGCACTTCAGGCGAGTGTCTTCTCCCTTTCCTAGGTGTGTAGTACTCTTCGGTACCCCGTGTCTTGGTGGCGATCACGATCACACACACACCTCTCCACACCTTTCTTTCCTTTATTTTTGCTTGCCTTTATATCTTGACTTAGAAAGGTAAGAGAAAGAAGAAGAGGGGGGGGGGGGACATGTCAACATCCCATTTTTTGGCGATCACGGTGGGACGCCTGGTGCCCATCGTGTTGTTGTTTTACTGATTTGTGTTTTTTGTGCTTGGTTAGGGTTTTTTCTAAGTTGTTCCAGGTTGCTATCTCATCCACGGTGCGTTTCTATTCCTGGAGGTGTAAGCGGTTCTCCCAGGGCCGCTCAACTCTCCCCACGGTTGGACGATAGGCCGTGCTGTCTAGGTCTCAACTGCGTTCCTATTTGATTTCTTTCACATTGCCATTGATTGCACGGTCTTCTTCTGGCCGCTCATGAGTTTCCACGGTCTCCCAATAGACCGTCCATTTCTATCTCACGAGTGTTTGGATTTCTATGAGACTGCTTAGATTCAACGATCCTTGCTAGACCGTTCACTGGTATCCATGGTCTGTCCGAAGGTCGTGCACGTCTGCTGGCTCAGGTACGTTACTGTTCTACATACGCTTGTGGCTTTACTGATTCTCTGCAGTCTGTTTAGGGCCGTTCCACATTCTGCACGGTCTGTCGATATACCGTCCAGTCTTCTCAGGTATGCACTGGTGTTAATTATTTCAGTTCACCTTGGTTCTGTGGTTTTATTATTTTTTCACTACTCCCTGCTGTTGCACGGTCCTGCCCAGGACCATCTACCTCCCTGAGCGGTCTACCATCAGACTGTGTGTTAGTGCTACAGTGCACCCGTGATCACCATTTTGACTATTATTTCACATTATTTCATGTTAGTTTGGGTACTGTTTTGATCTTCCCTTATTGTCATTTGATTTTGCGTAATTATTGTCATACTTGTCATAATTGATTGATCAGTGCTTGTTAGATTTAAGTTAGATCTTGCATGCACTCCGGTGCGCATATGACCATACATATATTCCATATTATCTACATTCCTACCTTGGTAGGGGATCCTCTTGTCTCCATATTCCTTGGAGCCGACTAGGTGACCTTACTCGGGACCTCCGTAAGCCCCCGTGAGCCGTGGATTCCCACACGGACGCCGGGCAGGTTGTACCTTACCACACCAGTCCAGGAGTGCATCCATGAGAGAGAGTCCCCTTTAGAGTCAATGATGTGACACAACCTAGGACTCAACAAGCAAGCACAATTAAGCATTCAAAAATGGACCGATAATAGCAACCGCTCACCCGATGCTCACTAAGACCCGGGGTAACTTGGCAATGCCAAGGGGAGGTTGTGTGGGCTAGGCCCTTGCTGGTAGAGGGCCAGCAAGGCCAAGGTTTGATTCCCCAAGGGTACGGCTGCCCAAATCAAGGGTCCGACGAAGTGCCAAAGGGCACGGGTTCCACTCTCTTCCCACGACGATCACTTATAGCAAATGAGCTTAAGGATCGGGCTCTCGTCACGGCCAGCGGAGTTTATGAACTAATATTGAAAGAACAAGCATGAATTAGAGCAAAGTTTTGGAGCACTCACTCGACCGGTTTGAAGAAACCGGTCCCGCTCGGAGACGAGGGCGAGCGGGGAAGCGTGGGTTCCCACACGCCGCGTCGGGGTAGCTTGACCTGCCCAAACAAGTTACACCACTACACCTCTCGTAGGAGGGGGATCTTGGGGTGGGGGTTAATGAGATTACAAATAATACTACCTCCACGCAGGGAGGGGCCTTCAGCCGGCCAAGCGGGGCGGGGAAATTAGACTAAAGAGGGATGACTAAGTAACGGCACCGAATCTGCTTGCTATCTACGAACAGGGATAGATAGTCGGTGTTGCTACTGTAGAACCCGTTCAGGAATTTTGCTGTTGGCGAGACTGGTGGGAAAATCTTTGTAGCTGAGAAGGGAATGCCTCAGAATTTCTTTAATTTCTTTTGGAGTCGCTGCTGGCCGGGATGGAGGTTTGAACAGAGCCTTAGATTCTTGGACCGGCAGCTGCAGACTTCTAATAGCAGATTGTAGAGAATGCCTCGGCAGATCCCAACCTGAGAATCAAGCGCCGTTAGAGTCTTTGGAATCGTGGATGAGTCCTCTTCACAGAAAAACTGACGGGGAAGCCAACCGATGTCGGAGAAGACTAGGGGATGCAGAACAATGGCGACTGGTCAGTGCAGACTGTGGGTAGCAGATCTGCATAGCTGAGGGAGAAAAATGAGAACTCTGGATCACGAATGCCGAATGAAGTTCTGTTTCTTGATTCTAGAAGTAGACTGGGCGATGAAGAATTTTTAAGAAGAACTCGTGGCCTGATTTTTCCGGGGTTTGTCGTGGCAGAGCTTCTCATCTGGCTCAGATTCTCAGCTGAGGTAGAATTGCGCAGTTGTGGGAGAATGGACCTCCTGGATGGCTCGTAGATCGGAAGAAGATGAAACTACTTCTGTTGCGAAGGAGACTGGTAGACGCTTCCGACGATGGCTTTTGGGTCTTCAAACTCGTCCAGAGGAAGTCGTGGTGGTTGCTGAAAGTTGCTGGTTCATCTGCAACCTCTGGACAGCAAACTGTAACTTCGAAGTAGCTTCCAATGACCAAGAAAGAAGATGGGGAAGGGGGTAGATGAGTGTGGGAGTGACCCCTAGTTGTAAGGGGGTCTTGGAGGGGGTGTTCTAAGGTGTGGGAGGTGGAGAATAAGGTCTGGAAGAGGGTCCAAAAGATGGTGGTAGTGGGGGCTGCGAATTTGGGAAGGTGGGTGAGAGGGAAAGGGTATTTGAAAATGGGTTTAAGGGTGGGGTTAATTTGTTTGTCTTGGGAATGGGGGGGGGTTGTGTTGGGGAAGGGAATGGGTGCTTGGGAAAGTGGGAAGGGTGCTTGGGAAAGTGGGAGGGGTAGTTGGGGGTTGGATGGTGAGGAGAGGATTGGTGGAGGGGGTCTTGGGAAGGGATGGAGTATTGATGAGGGTTGTGGGGAATGGGAAGAGGCTTAAATGGGGTAGGTGGGGAGTGAAGGTGGTTGGGAAGGGAGGAGAGAGAAGAAAATTCGAATTTGGGTGTTGAGGAGAGAGAAAGTGGAGTGAAAAGAGAGATTAAGAGAGGGAAGGGTGGGGAATCTCTCCCCTAGGGTTTCTCACCCAAAAAATAGAATCTCTCCACTAGATAAGAAGTGTAAACTCTCAAAATGGTAATTTTTTCATTCATTGATTCATTAAGTTGAAATGGGGGGAATGGGGTCCTATATATAGGCAACCCACATTTTACAATAAGTCCCTGACAAAAGACTCAATGACAAATAACCGAGGGGGTAGGGGGGTGCACTTGGGCCAAACCCAATGAATTGGGCCCAATAACTAACTAAACAACATAATGACTCTCAAACTTAGGGAAATAAGCACAAGACCTAGGGACATGACTCAAGTAAAATGAAAATTACATCAAATGACTCAAATAAAAATTACGTAGGACTCAAAATTAGATAACTAGACCATGCCGGATGCAACCGGGGCGAGGAGACGAGCTGTGAACGTGGGCATGTGAGGTGATGTCCCCATCAGTCAACCAAGCCTCCCATGCCACCCTTGTTAAGCACCTTTGTGGTTGTGAAAATTATCATTTTAATTAATCCACTAAGGTTCTAAAAGGGAGAAGTTCTAAAACTTGCCGCGCATCATTCAACTTGGTTGGTCATTTAATTGTGTCACGCCCCGAGCCTTTATTACAGCGGAAGACTCGCTCGGGGAGCACGAACAGCCGGCATGATAAGCCTCTTGCAAGCAAGAACGACCAGAGCGCAATACAATCACACACATAAATGCAATTGCATATAATTTAATCAAACTCCAACTTTATTTCATAAATGATCAATATTCGAAATACAACCACTTTCCATCATCTTTCATTCTACTAGACTCAAGAAATAGGAAAATTACATTGACTAAATCTAGACATTATAGACTTCCTAAGTCTTCGCTCATCTTTAATCACTCTCAGATCCGCTACTTGAATAATCCGAATCCGAACCTGACTCACTTTCATTTCCTGAAAAAGATTGGAAATAGGTAATGCGTACACTTGCCCAGTAGGTATCTTCGCATCAACATGAAGGCACTATCAAAGTTATTAATATTTTTGCTCTAAAGAAATAAGATAAAATCATGCAATGCGATGATCACGCGATTAAATCAAAGTAACAAGACAACCATATAAAATGGAATGAGAACAAGAACAAACTAGCAAGAATAGAACAAGAACATGATATTGGCCTTTCATGAACAAGAATATATCGAGAATGTACTAGCAAGTCACATATTCATCACTTTAGCATCTTATGCTTATGAGCAAGTGCTTCGTGAATTTCTGTGGAATATCAAGCAAGAATGTCATGTCGTGTCGTGGATCTTCACTTATTTATAGAAATAGTACTCCCAACGTAATGCGACGCCAGTAGCATCATACCCCATGGTTTATAAAATAGTATGTTTCTGGTAATCAACCGAGGGGACTAGCATAGAGCCCTTGAACACAATCAGTGCTCGATCGCATCTTCAGGTATAAATTAAGCTACTTCCACACATGTAACAGTAAAGTATGGCCAAGAATATATCAATTCCAAATAATGAAAATCAATGAATGAACGCTTCAATTTCAATATATGATATCAAGAATGACTTAGACTATGCCATGCTTATGGAAATAAATCGGCAGCATAACAGTACATTCTTTGTTTTTCATTCATTATATTAAGTTCCTTGATCAATATGATAAGTTCTAGATTATCATTAGTACATCTAGAACCTTAGAAAATCAACCCTTTAGTCAAACCTTGGGTTAACATATACAAGCTGTGTGACGGTCATCTGCTGGGCCGTTACATAATGTGACGCGCCAGTAGTGGGCCGTTACAGTGATCCGAGTCCAGAAAGATAAAGATAGACTCAGAGAAATGTGACGGTCATGCAATGGGCCGTTACGTGAGCCTGACGGTCCAATGTAAGGACGTTACATTACTAGATCCAGAAAACAACGATAATGTATTCTAGTTAATGGGCTTTAATGGTACAACTAACTCGGCGTCCTAGTGGGAATCCCAGGCTCGCGGAGAATTACGGAGGCCTTGAAACAAGATTTCCTGGTCCATTGGAAGGAATATCTAATAGAGAGGTCCTCAAGTGCAAGATTGTGTTCCTATAGTGCAAAGTGTGAACTAATGGTCAACATACCAGAGTATGTGCCATGTACTTATAGAAATGACTCTATTGATAGAGAGATACAAGTATCAACATAAAAATCATGATGAAAACTCTGACAATACAATAGTTAAATGAATCATGATTTAGAATACAAGACTATAGAATTTTGGCTTATGAAACTAACATAACTTATGGAGAGGGGGATTCCTACAGCCCACTCAAAGAGCAGACCCAACTAGGCCCAACAAGGCCCAACGAGGCAAGCTCGTCCAAGCGACAGACCACAGGGCCCACTTGGAAAAGCCCAATAAAACAATGCTCTAGGAAACAACTCTCCTAGGCGGCCCCAAGGCTCGGAGAGCCCGAGCCTCGGTCAGGTCACAGGAAGACCTGCGCACGAGCTATCCCTCCGCACGAAGGGGGGAAGCGCTAGCCGGTCTGTCCGACCCATCTCCTCACCGAGCTAGGCCTATTGCCCGATAGGGCCGGCCCCCCTAAGCTCGGTACGACCGATAAAATGTTCATCATTGCAGCCGTTAGAGTCCACAGCGGGCCGGGCGCCAAGAAGTCCAGGAGCTCCGGCTTCCCCGCGAGGATAACGCCCCCACGATGAGGCCATAAAAGCCCACGACGAGGACGTAACCTCCACCGGAGACCCCTCAGCTTGCAGGACTCCAGAGGGCGGCGCACTATTTAAACCTGGGATACCCTCCGGCGAAAGGTAAGTCCAAAAGGGCATTGATCCACCCCCAATTCCTGAGCACGGATCACTTCACCCCATTGGTGGAGAGGGATCTCGCGCCTTCACCTTCTCCTCCCTATCGCTGCTCCCACCATTGCTCTACTGACTTGAGCGTCGGAGGGTTTCGCCCCAGGGAATCCCCCTGGGCCCTCTGACCCGTTTCCCTGTCTTGCAGTTCACAAACTTGGTGATTACCAGCCCGCTCAGGAACCAGCGCGAGATTTCGCCTCTTCATCTGGCGCCGTCTGTGGGAAACACACGAAGAGCCAACATGGTGAGAAGGAGCTCAGGGAGGAGGTCCGCCGGCGAAAGGGGTAAGGCCATGGTAGCAGCAGGGGATGGCCCTTCCAGGGCCTCACAGAACCCTCCCTCCAACGCCAGCATCCCCGCCGACGGACCACCACCCCCCCCTGCGGCGGTGAGGCTACCCCCCTACGGTGGCGCCGAAGCCTTCCAGGCCCTCAACGCCAAACTGGATGTCCTCGTGGAACTCATGAAGACCCAGGCGGCCAGGGATGCAAGGTCCCGTGCCCCGTCAGGGAGCCCCCCCCGCAGGAGTACGTCCCAGCACACAGCTGGGGGCCGCTTCACCCTCCGCGGCCAGCAGCTCATCCGTAACAGGGTCGGAGGACCCTCGCAAGCTCCACCTCCGGAGCAAGAGGCCTCCTCCACGCCGAGGAAAGGAAGGCGGGGGACGCAACGGCCAGATCCGGAAGCCGACGTTCCCGGAGACCGCCAAGACGCTCCCCCCAGCCTCGCGGCACGACAGCAACCGGAGTTATCCCTCCGGCTGCGAGATTTCGAAAGGCGCTTCGCTGAGCAGGAGCGCGCCCTTCGCGCCCTACAGAAGGCCTCTTCCCCGGAAGACGAGGAGAAATCCCCGTTCTCCGAGTATATCTTGAAGGCAGAGGTATCTCCCAGAGCCCCCATACCAACCTTCAAGCTTTACGACGGCCAGGGCGACCCGGCCGACCATTATGATAGCTTCGACGCCCTGATGACTCTACACGGAGCGTCGGACCCCATCAAGTGCCGAGCCTTCGTGACCACTCTGGTCCAGGGCGCTCAAGCGTGGTTCCGGGCCCTCGCCCCCGGATCCATCCGAGACTTCAAGCAGTTCGGGCGAGTCTTCAAGGAGAGCTTCGCCGGAAGTGCCCCCCCAAGGTCGGTAGCGGGGCTCTTGGCCCTCAAACAGGCGCAAGGGGAAAGGCTCCGGGCTTACGTCCACCGATTTAAATCGGAAGCCCTCCGAATCCCCCGCCTGGACGTGGCCTCGGCCACAACCGCACTGACCGGGGGTACCCGGGACGAGAACCTCCGCCGTGAACTTGTCCTCCACCCTCCCTCGACCCTTGCCGAGCTAGTGACTCTGGCTCTGCGCCACGCCGAGTGCGAAGAAGTACTCAGCGCTTGCCGAGACGCAACCGGCTCGGGTCGGGAGGGGGACAAGAAGCGGGGCCCCGAGCCAAATCCTAGCTCGGGAAAGAAGCGAGACCGAGATGGAGAACGCAAGCGGAAGTACGAGCGGTACACCCCGTTAACCGCACCGGTCTATGAAATCTATGAAGACGTCAAAGACTCGGGACTCCTCCGCAGGCCCGAGCCGATGAGGTCGAAAAACCGTAAGCGAGACAGACATTGTCTATTCTACGGCGATCATGGGCATCACACCGGTGACTGCCACCAGCTCCAAGATGAAATCGAGCGCCTCATCCGCCTGGGGCACCTGGCTCGGTTCACCGCCGAGCGCAGAGAAGATCAAGGCGCCGCAGAGGAGATCGACAACGCCCCCCGAGGGGTCACATCAACGTCATCTCTGGAGGAATAGCATCAGGAGGCGACAGCAGCCGTGGAAGGAAGCGTCATGCCGAGCGGGCGAGCCGAGCCCCAGAGCCACCCAAGGCCCCGCCCCAGGTCATAGTCTTCTCCGATCAAGACCTGGAGGGGCTGAGCACCCCGCATGATGACGCCCTCGTAATCTCGGCCACTATAAACCATTGTAACGTAGATCGGATTCTTGTGGACAATGGAAGTGCCCCTGATGTATTGTCTTATGACTGTTTCCTCAAAATGGGAGAGGATCCATCCAAACTCCGCCCGATCCGAACGCCCCTCTGTGGGTTCAACGGCCTGGCCACTCTCCCCGAAGGAGCCCTAAGCCTGCCGGTTACCCTCGGCACCCCACCCAAAACCGTTACGGTCATGGTAGACTTCATGGTGATCAAAGGGATGATAGCGTACAACGCCATCTTCGGCCGGGGAATCCTCAGCCGGATCAAGGCAGTACCATCTACCTATCACCAAAAAATGAAGTTCCCCACCAAAAATGGGGTAGGGGAAATCCGAGGTAACCAGGCCACGGCCCGAAGGTGCTATAATATCTCGGTGGAGGCCACGAGGCCGGGCGGGAATGATAAGGGCCCCCGGGAAGTCGAGGAAAAATCCGCAGCTACTGAGCCAGGTGGCGAGTTGCTGACAATTTTCCTAAACGACGACCCGACCCTAGGAGTAAGGATCGGAGCCGACCTACCACCCGAGGAACAGCAGCAATATAAGAAATTTCTTTCTGAGTACATCCGAGTCTTCGCTTGGTCCGACGATCAGCTCCCTGGGATACCAGAGGAGACCGTGATGCACCGACTCAACCTCAACCCCACCATGAAGCCCGTGCAGCAGCGCCGAAGGAAGCACGCACCCGAGAAGCAGACGATTATCAAGGCGCAGGTCACCAAGGGGCAAGAGACTGGTCTTTTTAGACCGGTCCTGTACCCGACGTGGCTAGCCAATGTCGTCCTGGTACCAAAGGCTTCCGGCAAGTGGCGGATGTGCGTGGACTTCACCGACTTGAATAAGGCGACCCCTAAGGACTGCTATCCCTTGCCCAGCATCGACCAACTGGTCGACTCGACATCAGGCAACGAGATGCTCAGCTTCCTAGACGCCTATTCGGGTTACCATCAGATCAGAATGAATTCTGAAGACGTCGAGAAGACCGCCTTCATCACTGACTACGGCGTGTACTGCTATACCCGGATGCCTTTCGGGTTGAAGAACGCCGGAGCCACATATCAAAGACTGGTCAATCACATGTTCGAGGAGCAGCTAGGTCGGAACGTCGAGGTCTACATTGACGACATGCTCGTCAAGACCCCCAAGGCCCGGGACCACTTCACCGACCTCGCTGAAACCTTCGGCGTCCTCCTGAAGTACAACATGAAGCTCAATCCTGCCAAGTGCGCCTTCGGAGTAAGATCCGGGAAGTTCCTGGGTTTCCTGGTCACTCAGCGTGGGATCGAAGCCAACCCCGACAAGGTCCAGGCCATCCTGGACATGCGCCCGCCCGCCTGCATTAAGGACGTCCAGCGTCTGACGGGGCGTGTCGCCGCTCTCAGCCGTTTCTTGTCCCGTGCGGCCGAACGATGCTTGCCCTTTTTTAAACTATTGAGGGGGCCCAAGTTGGCATCTGCTACGTTCGCATGGGATGAGGAATGCCAGAAAGCGTTCGCCGAGCTCAAGGAGTTCCTGGCTTCGCCCCCGGTGCTCTCCAAGCCCGTGCCGGGCGAAGTCTTGCTGCTCTATCTCTCGGCGACGTCATCAACGGTCAGCTCGGTCCTAGTCAGAAATGACTCAGGAATCGAAAGACCAGTCTACTACACCAGCAAGGTGCTTAACGAGGCCGAGAGGAGGTACCCCGCAACCGAGAAGCTCGTGCTAGCGCTGGTTACCTCCGCGAAACGCCTCCGACCCTACTTCCAGGGGCACCCCATCACCGTGCTAACCGGCGAGCCATTGAAGAAGATTTTGGCCCACCCCGAGGCCTCAGGGAGACTCGTCAAATGGGCCATTATGCTTGGGGCCTACGACATCTCGTATCGCCCGCGCTCAGCTATAAAAGGTCAAGCGCTCGCCGACTTCATCGCCGAAAGCACCATCCCGACCGAAGGAAGACTACTGACCATGCCCGGGCCAACCTGGGAACTGTACGTCGACGGATCTTCCAACTCGGTCGGTAGTGGTGCTGGGATCCTCCTAAGATCCCCCGAAGGAGTGGAGCTGCAGTACGCCTTGAAATTCAACTTTCAGGCGTCCAACAACGCTTCCGAGTACGAGGCCCTTATATCGGGAGCGCGCATGGCCCGGCGGTTGGGGGCTGAGCGAGTCAGGATCCACACCGACTCTCAGCTGGTCGCAAGCCAGGTCAACGGCGAGTACGAAGCTCGAGAGGCACCCATGATCAAATACCTCCAGCTGGTCAGGAGCCTGGCCCAACAATTCGAGGGATTCGAGGTAGTCCGAATAGCCCGGGAAGAAAACTCCCGAGCGGACGCCCTCTCTCGGTTGGCCTCCTCCCTAGACCCAGAAGGTACCCGATCGGTCCTCCTCGAAGAGCTAGAACGCCCGAGCATTGACTCGGAGCTCCTCGCTGTTGACTCGGCCGTCCCGAGCGACTGGCGCACCCCCTACCTGTCTTGGCTCCGAGACTCCCAAGAGCCCTCCGACCCTCGGGAAGCACGCCGAATGAAGTACCAAGCCCGGCGCTTCGTCGTCCTGGACGACACACTCTACCGAAGGTCTTTCGCCGGCCCTCTCCTGAAGTGCCTCGGCCCCGACGAAGCCAGCCGAGCCATCCAAGAGGTTCATGAAGGCCTGTGCGGAGCGCACTCAGGGGCAAGGTCACTGGCCAGGATCCTGTTACGACAGGGGTACTGGTGGCCCACCCTGCAGCGCGACTGCTCGGCCTATGCTCAACAGTGCGACCGATGCCAGCGGTTCGACCACTTGGTCCATCAGCCGGCTACAGAACTCGTCACCCTCGCCGAGCCTTATCCCTTCGCTCGGTGGGGGATCGACATTCTCGGGCCATTCCCCACGGCTCAGTCCCAGAAAAAGTTCATTGTCGTCGCCATCGACTACTTCACTAAATGGATCGAGGCCGAAGCCACTGCAAGGATCACCGAGACAGTCGTCTGGAGTTTCGTCTGGAAATCGATCATTTGTCGCTTCGGCATCCCCCGAGTGATAGTGAGCGATAACGGTCGGCAATTCGATTCTCGATATTTCGAGACAGATGCGCCGACCTAAACATCCGCAACCACTTCACTTCGGTCGCCCACCCTCAGGCCAACGGGCTGGTCGAAAATGCCAATAAGACTATCTTGAAAGGCATAAAGACCAGACTCGGCAAAGCCAAGGGTAGTTGGCTCGAGGAATTGCCTAGCGTACTGTGGTCGCACCGAACGACTCCCAGGACGGCAACCGGTGAAAGTCCTTTTCAGTTGGTGTACGGCACTGAGGCCGTCATTCCATTAGAGATCGCCAACCCGTCTCTCCGAGTCATCCGCTACTCGCTCGAGGAAAACAACCAAAAGTTACTCGAGAACCTCGACCTAGCCGATGAACTCCGGGATATTGCCAGCATCCGAGCGACGGAATACCAGCGACGCCTCACTCGATACTACAACGCCAGAGTCCGAAGCAGACACTTCCAACCGGGAGACTTCGTCCTCAGAAAAGCCGAAGCCTCTCGACCACTAGAGGCGGCGGGCAAGCTGTCCCCTAACTGGGAAGGCCCCTACCGAGTGGTCGAGACGCTCGGGAAAGGTGCGTACAGGTTAGCAACAATGGAAGGGGAACCCATTCCTCGGACATGGAACGCAGCCGCACTACGCAAATTCTATTTTTGAAATTGTACAGCAAGATGGACGAAATAAATCCCTTTTCTTTTCATTCAAAACTATTGATACATCAGAAAGGCAAAGGCCAGTACATTGCATGACAAAAAGCAAGAAAATCCGTCTAACACCGCTGCAAGGGGTCATCGCTCGGTTGACTCGATCTCGATCTCCTCGCGTCCAGCCACTGACTCTGCCTCGCGTAGAAACTGGCTCGGACAAGAGGGGGCCGATCCAGTTGGCTCAGATGACCCCTGACAAAGGTGACAGAGGGACTGCAGAGAAGGTAACCACCTTCTAAAGTTGGAGAAGGCTACCTTCCAAGTTGATAGAGGCCAGGGAGAAGGAGCGCCGTGAAGACCTCCTCTTTCCCAACCTACCAACTCCTTGGAAGGGAACAGAGAGCAAGCAGCCTCCGAAGAGTGAAAGAAATGAAGAGCAGAAGAGGGAAAAAGAGGCTGCAGACGGAGGAAGGCTTCGGTGAGGAGGGAACTTGATGCGCCTCCCCCCCCATGCAGAGGGGGAGTGGCGGCAGGCATCCCTGATACCCCCATCCGTCCTCCGCCTCGGCGCCCGCCCGGAAGCCACGCCAGAACTGAGAAAGGGCAAGAGCCGTGCCCTCACACGTCGAAGCCCTCTCCAGATCCGCGCGGCGACCGTCGGACCCGTCTCAAACCCGCGCGGCGACCGTGGGACCCGTCCAACAAGCCGGGATGGCAAGAGCTCTCTGCTCCCCGTCGTCGGCGGCGTCGCCCTCCGAAGGATCCTCCATGCTCCGAATGCAACGGCACAACGCAGAGTGAAGAAGAAGGAGTGAGGAAAGACTGTTAGAGAAAATCCCAAGCGGTAAAGAGGAAAGGGCGCCTTTCGGTCCTTCTTATAGGCCAAAGGAGGCTACATGCCTTAAATGACTCCCCCCTCAAAAACACGCCAAAGGATTTCTCCCCTGAACAGTCACCTCCAACTCCTCGTTTCCCGCCCTAGCGGGATTCACGAAGTGGCCTGGCATTCAAAGCGTGAGGGAACGGAAGGACGCCCCGTCAGAAGCCTACCAAATCAGCATGCGAAAACCACGCAGGACATATCGGCACTCTCCAACTACTTCAGATACGCCAACCAAATCACGGCAAGGATGGCGATCAAACAAGTAAGTCATTTATTATCTCATAAAGAGGAAACTCTCTAAAGGAGGAAAGAGAGACAAACAAGAGAGAGGGGCAAAATAAGGTAAAATACATCAGGCCTCGGACCCACTTTGAAGCTCGGGAGTGACGGAAGTGGGCGCGTCACCCCCAGCACCCTCGGTGACGGCCGACCCGGGCACTGACCTCGCCTGTGCGAGAACTGTCTCGGTCGCGAGCCCTCCCGAGACGTCCGGAGTTGGTGACCCCGCCGGAGGAGACCCCTCTGGATCTTCCCCGCTCGACGTAGAGGAGCTAGAAACCGACTCATCCGAGTCATAGCTCTGGCCCAAAGGGAACTCGATCCCGGAGTCTTGATCGTAGGCGTAGTCCACCGCCCGACGATAACCCTGCTTAAACCCCTTTCGGGCGCCCCGGCGAAGCGCTACCTCGTAATATGGTAGGGCGGCTCTCTCCAGGTCGGCTGAGTAGGCGTCCGAGCTCCTATACCGCTCGATCGCCTCCGCCTCGATCTGCTCCGTCCTTCCAACGAGCTCGACCCAAGCCCGCTCCGCCTTGGCCGCACGCTCCTCTGCCCCCGCCAGGCGTTCCTCTGCCTCGACCCTCCCTCGCTCGGCTTCGCTCGACCGCCTCTCTGCCCGGGCTCGGTCCGCCTCGGCCACGGAACGAAGGCGCTCCGCTACCTCCGCCCGGTCCAGTAGCTCGGCACGTTCGAGCTCCCAGCGACCGTCCAGCTCGAGGTGACGCAGACGCTCCTCCTCCAAGAGTTTGCCCTTCCTCTCAAGCGACTCTCCGGCCTTAGCCAACTACTCGGTCAGCGCCTCGGTTTCTAGCCAGCTCGCCCGTGCCAAATCCCTGATCACGGAGAACTCCCGTCGAAGCCCCTCATGCTCCTCGCTGAGGCGGGCCAGTTTCCTCTCGCACCCCCCGAGGGCCCAGGCGAGATTCGACCGCTCCGCCTCCGTCCGAGCGTACGTCTCCGCCATCAAGGCCGCCGACCGAGCCATGACTAGGCCGCCCTCCATGAGGACGTCGAGGACTCCGGAGGGGGAGTGGCGCTTGTCTCCCCCCCTCGTCTTTGCGGCAACCTCTCGGCAAACCCGATACAGGTCGCCCAAAACACCGAGCCTTTCCAAGGCCTCCGGCATGGAGATCCGCTCCCCACCGGACGCCCCGCGAGAAGGTTCGGCTCCAGCAACGGGGCCGACCGCCTCGCGCGCCGCGGTCGGTTGGGGTTGCGACGCCTCCCCGGGTGAACCCCCAACCTCGACCGACGCCACGGGATCGACCGCACCGGAAACTTCGAGCACTTGGGGTTACGACGCCCTCGCGGGCGAACCCCCATCCCTATCTGTCTCAGCCCGCGCCTTGCCGCTCAAGACATCGCCGACCTCGATCGGTCTCCTGGTCTCGACGTCGACTGCTTCAGCACCGGTACCCTCCATCCCCGGGAGGGGAGAACCGACCCATCTCCGCCCTCTGAGGGGCCCCTGGTCTCCTCGGCCCCCTCTCGCCTGGTAGGTAGGGGAGCTGGCCCGGAAGGGTCGGCCCCATCTTGCCCCCGAGAGGGGAGCACCGCCGAGCTAGAGTCGCCCCCGGCAGCGGTAGGAAGGCCATCATTCTTGGCCCGTTTCTTGGCCTTCGCGGCTTCCCGCAATTTTTCCTCCATGGGATCCTTGCGCTTCGCCCCACTTGGCCGCGAAGATCCCTCGGAGGCCACCCCCTTGCCCTTATCCAGGCTTGGGAACGACCCGCGGGAACGACAGACTCATCAGCCGCCGAGTCATCCCCAAGATCGATGACCGTGGTGACCTCTTCCAAAGGTTCCCGCCGGATGTCTGCAATGAAGAAGAAGATTCGGTTAAGAAGCGAAAAGGTGACCCTCCGACCCCGCCGACGGATCCGAAGGATGATACCTGATGGCTTGAGCTGTGTAAGCAGATGCTACTCTACGTTCTCCAGCGTCACCAGCTCCTCAGTCGACCGGCGATTTGTCAACAAGCGAGCGGCGTATTCCTCCACATCGGCGGGGAACTCTTCCCGCCGCTGGGGAAGATTCGGATGGAAGTTGGGCATAATCTGGCACCTCCAGGATTCATCTACTGCTTCCGCCTTCACCCAGAAAAACTGTCTCTTCCACCCTTTGTGCGAAGAATCCTTCGCCGCCAGCGGAATACAACTCCGATTCCTGTGCGCCTGGATAAAATAGAAGCCTTTCCCCGCCGATGGATGTGCCTTCAGCTCAAAGAAATAATGAAAAAGATCCAGGGACGGGGGAACCCCCTGCAGGCGGCAGAGGATCCGAAAGGCAGACAGCAGGAGATACGAGTTGGCCACCAGCTGAACAGGCGCCAACACAAAAAAATTGAGAAGCTTCAGAATGAAAGGTTCGAAGGGGAGGCAGAATCCGCTCTTCCACGCCAGGAGAAAAGTACAGATATGGCTCGTACGGCTATCCAAGCTCGTCTCGTATGGGGCGGATACAAAGCTATATCGGAGAGGCAGGCGAAACCGATGCTCCAGTTTCTTCACATCAGCCTCCCCCAACTCGCTGCGATTGGGGACGGGCTCTCGCCTCACCTGCTCGATTTCCGAGCGCAGATCCGCCATAGAGCTAGAAGAAGAACCTTCACGAGAGCCCGAAGACTCCGGGGGAGAAGGAAGCTACCGGATCGCCTCCGCGGTTATACGCGCCAGCTCCTCAAATGCCGCCGCAAGAGCTTGCTCCCCCGCTGTATCTTCACGGCGCATCAAGGAGCCCCAGAAGCAAATAAATGGAGGAAAGGCCAAAAACCCTAGAAAGACTGGGAGGACGAGCAGCGCCCTACGCCTATAAACCCTCGCGGGAGGCGGCGCGCCGTTTCAACCTCCGAGAAAAAGGGGGCCCCTTCATTTCAAATCCGTCAGGATCATTATTACTACGGGCCCAGGCGACCACTACACGTGGCTTCATAACGCCGACAGGATTCCACCCACCCGAGCCACGCCGGTCCAAAGCCTCGAAAAACTACTCAACCGAGCCCCCTTGGCTCGGGAGTAGGAGGGGGACAAGTGGAGAGGGGGATTCCTGCAGCCCACTCAAAGAGCAGACCCAACTAGGCCCAACAAGGCCCAACGAGGCAAGCTCGTCCAAGTGACAGCCCACAGGGCCCACTTGGAAAAGCCCAATAAAACAATGCTCGAGGAAACAACTCTCCTAGGCGGCCCCAAGGCTCGGAGAGCCCGAGCCTCGGTCAGGTCACAGGAAGACCCTGCGCACGAGCTATCCCTCCGCACGAAGGGGGGAAGCGCTAGCCGGTCTGTCCGACCCATCTCCTCACCGAGCTAGGCCTATTGCCCGATAGGGCCGGCCCCCCTAAGCTCGGTACGACCGATAAAATGTTCATCATTGCAGCCGTTAGAGTCCACAGCGGGCCGGGCGCCAAGAAGTCCAGGAGCTCCGGCTTCCCCGCGAGGATAACGCCCCCACGATGAGGCCACAAAAGCCCACGATGAGGACGTAACCTCCACCGGAGACCCCTCGGCTTGTAGGACTCCAGAGGGCGGTGCACTATTTAAACCTGGGATACCCTCCGGTGAAAGGTAAGTCCAAAAGGGCATTGATCCACCCCCAATTCCTGAGCACGGATCATTTCACCCCATTGGTGGAGAGGGATCTCGCGCCTTCACCTTCTCCTCCCTATCGCTGCTCCCACCATTGCTGTACTGACTTGAGCGTCGGAGGGTTTCGCCCCAGGGAATCCCCCTGGGCCCTTTGACCCGTTTCCCTGTCTTGCAGTTCACAAACTTGGTGATTACCAGCCCGCTCAGGAACCAGCGCGAGATTTCACCTCTTCAACTTAAAATACCATTAAGTTCCTGAAATAATGCAACCCCTATTATGAATAATTAAAATAACCTTAAATTCACATAATCAGGTGAAAACTCTAATCAACTAGGCTTAATAATAAGTAAGATTGACGAATCTTATTCTGTCTAGGGTTGACAGAACATAGGGATTCTGACGGTCTATAAGTGGTGCGTCACAGTAGTGTGACGGTCTATCGAACAGCCGTTACAGTAACGTAACGCTCATGCATAGATGCGTCAGAGTCAACAGAGAAATCAATAGGCAATCAGGGACTGTGACGGTCCATCGTATGGCCGTTACTTGAGTGTGACGGTCCTACTATGGTGTGTTACAGTATCTGCTGACAGACAATGATATGAAACCCAAGAGATCAACTCACATCGTGTCTAAATCAAATACCATGTGTATACTAAGCATGATAACGAAGTATAGGCTATCTATATGCATGGGTTCCAGTGAAAATAGACAAGATACATCTTTTAAAATTTCCAATTAGGGCTAAGAGATGCATGTAATGCATAGAACTAGTAAAACATGAATTTGATGATCTACTATGCATGAAATTCAATCAAACCAGAGGGCTTATAGTCCTATCAAGTTGTTTTTGCCGTTCATGAGATAACCTACCTCTTTTCTAGGCTTCAAACTTCCAATTATGGTCTGAACACCGAACCCTAGTTCCCTTCTTCCTGTGATTTTTCAGCAACTTCCTTGGCTCTAACTCCACGACCTCTTGACCTAAAGATGTGAAATTTGGAGAGGAGTTAGTCTAAAGTATTGTAAACAAATACTTTTAAAGAACTTACCCAAGATTACACCTCCTTACCTTGATTCCTTGCGAGCCAAAAGTAAGGGTCGCACAGTTCAAAACTAGGTCCTATTTATAGGGTTTTGGCTAGGGTTTGAAGATTAGATCGATTCTAGAGTCCTTAATTTACTAAAACCTGATATCTAAGAGTCCTTAGTAATGTTATAACTCTTCCTACGTTGATCTTTAGTGGATAAGAGTCCAAAGTTTTGATCTTTGTACTTGTTCTTTCCTTCACGAAACTAACAGGATGTAACGGTCTAATGCAGGTGCGTTAAGGGCATGTGGCGGTCTTACGGTAGACCGTTACATTTATTGTTCCCAAAGTTCAACATGAATCAAACTCCTTAGCTTACGGAATTCACAGAGTGTAACGGTCGTAGACCCATGCGTTACAAGCATGTGACGGTCGCACGATAGACCGTTACATTCAACATATATAGAGTTTCAAATAAATAAAACTATTTTATTCATTTTCCCATATTATTATTTATATAATTCATTTTTATCTTTAAATAATCTAAATAACCTTCTAGAACATGGGCCAAACTTAATGGTTTTTGGGCCTTACATGATGTGTACTTAGGCTTGGTTAATTATTCAACCTAATTGGGTCTTATGATGACTTATTAGTCTCAGAATTCATTTATTAATATATTTAGGCCTTTATAAATTCTAGAAAATTATTTATATAAAATTCTGGGGCACTACAAATTGCCTCTCCTCTCCTCTCCTTCGATGTGCATGTAATTGATAGTTTGACTGTTTAGGAGCTCATTAGGTTTGGTCTTTTGTGTCAGTGAGTGTTGCATGTGGAGTTGCCTCACACCCTCGGGATCTTATCCTAGAGGCAATTCTCATTTCTTTTCCTATTTCAACCCTTTGTTCGATTCCTCCCCCACCATGTCTTCCTACAATTTCTCCCACTCCCATGAACACTCTCTCCCTCAGGGACTTCTAGAGGACCCACCTAGGGTCACGCACGTGCAGGGAAGAGAGGGGACCGCCCCTCCTCTTCCGACCATTGTTGTTGAGGGTGCTCAATCCTCCCTTTCTGATTCCTCCTTTCAGAACTCGGCCAATCAAATCCTTCATATGATGGCCCAGCTAGATCCGACTCAGCTTCACCTCATCTGTCAAGCTTTGCAGGGGTCGGACGCCCCGTCTTCTATTTCTCCTCATGGCGTGTCTGCCGCCGCCACTTCATCCCCGATTGTTGGGTTAGGGGCTGCCTCTGCGGCACCCATTGATCTCACTTCTGTCCATCCTCGGACCCTCCGATTTCCTAGTATGGAAGCGGGCCAAACTTCTAGCTCGGCCCATCAGATTGCTGATAAGGGGAAGACCCAGATCCCCTCATCTTCCTATCCAAATCCTTATATCACTACTTCTCCAGCGCCGCAGGCCCTTGTGGCCTCGGCTGATTTTGTTCATCTTCAAGCAGGGGCTGCCCAGCTTGCTCATGCATATATGGTCCCTTCCCTGGCCCATTATCCTTCTTACAGGCTTGCCCCTCCATCAGTCTACCCATCAGCTCCATATACTAGTTCTGTTCTTCCTGCTTTGTCTCTTCCTTCCTGGGAACGAGAACTTCTCGATAAGTGAGCTACCATGCAGCAACAGATTGACCTCCTTCACAAGTGGGTCGGCCCACAGTCTCTCGCCGATATCCCCGTTCCTAACTTACGGGACATTCGCTTCCCTCTACAGTTGGAGCTCCCCACGTACCACAAGTACAATAGGAATGGCAACCCCTTTATTCATGTAAGAGAGTTTCTATATGAGTCGGCACAGTTCCAGCATGACGATCGCCTCATAGCATATCTCTTCCACCGGTCGTTGGATGGGGTCGCACTAGAATGGTTTTACACTTTGCCGTTGGAGGAGGCAGAAAGTTTCAAGGTGGTCAACGAGAAGTTTATACAAAGATTTCAAGACCGGGTAGGCCCGGAGTATTCATTCACGGACCTAGTAGTAGAGAAGATGAAGACAGATGAAGATTTTGCAACTTATGCAGATAGATGGAGGCAGATGGCCTCCCGTGTGCCCGGGCAAATCCCGGAAGAAGAGAAGGTGAAATTGTTAATTTCAAATGCCACACCTACGTTCCGGAACATTCTGATAATGAATGACATATTAAATATGCACCAGTTGTACAGTCGAGCCCAGTTCATACAAACCCATTTTAAGGACTCCCCTATTCATTCCCTATTTGAGGCCCAGAAGTCCAAAACCACAAGAAAATCCCAGGGCCCTGTTACTGAATGAGTCCAAACCAACGAATAGGTGTAGGTTGTCCAGTTCCCCAACCAATCCGCCCTACCACGCTTCCAATAGCCTCCACATAACCCTCAGTTCGCCGCTCCACTAGCCATTCGACCTCCTTTTGCATCTCCTTAACAGCCACAACAACCACCACCACCACCACAACAGCCTCAGCAGCCACCCCAATACCACAATGTCCCTCCTCCTGCTGGTTATGCACCTGCTCGACCGGGCCTGAAGAGAACCCATTGTCCTCCGCTTCTTGAAACTCTGCTAGATATATTCTCGGCCTTAATGTACACTGGTGACATACAGCTCCCTCCGGAACGTCAGAATTAGAATCCGGCCGCCGCTCAATCAAGATATTGTATGTTTCATCGGCAGCCCGGGCACATAATTGAAAGATGTTATCAGTTTTGAGACTTAGTGTATGACTTGCATGAGGGGCAAAGGACTGACTGGGCCCAGATGTATAAGTTAATAGAAGACATCAAATAATAAAGAAGATAGGCGAGGCCGCAGCAGGCGGCGCCACAGCAGCAACAACTTCAGCAACCCCAACCTCAACCTCAGCAGTAGCAGCAGCAACCTGAACTTGGGATTCATCAAAATCTCATGCCAGGCCATCCACCCGCTCTGCAACAGCAGCCACAAGCACCGGCACAAGTCAATGTTGTTCACCGCCCAGCCCCTAATGCTGGGTGGTCTTATGATGATGAGACTCCTGCTCATCTCCTGGCCTTCCACCACGCATACACCAACTCCCCCACACCTACTGTTCCTCCCATCCTCCGGCTCACTACCTTGACCACTACTCCACCCTCTATTCCCTCCAGGTCACCTGTTACACCGACCACATTACCCACCATTCCGCCAATCCTCACGCCATCACCCGCCATACCCTCCATCGTCACCCCTCCATCTAACCATTCACCCTTCATCCCTCTGCCAGGGCTTGTCAGACTAGCCTCCGCCATCATTACCCCCACTTCTATCCCTTCCACCCACCCTACCGGGCCAATTGGGAGTCCATCCATCGCCGTGCCGGCGTAGAACCTTGCCCTCAGGAGCGGGCACTTATTTCATAAAAGTTATCCCTCTACTAGTGCACCTGCACCCAATCCCCCAATTACTTCCTCAGTAGTAGAAACAGAAGAGTCAGACCCTTTACCCGGCACAAAATATGATTTGTTACAGCACTTGGACCGGATGCCGGCCAAGATCTTAGTCCTGGAGTTAATCAAGAGGTCCATGCTACACCAAGATGCCCTAAGGGCTTTTCTACAGAAGGTTATGGTTAGCTAGGATGTGGCGGTAGACAGTTTGCCGTCGGTATTGGCCACTATCGCAAAGGGGCCATCTATTTCTTTTTCTGAGTCAGAGCTAGCACCCCCAGAGGCACGTCAGATGCCACTATGTATTTCGATTTCATTAAACAAGGTGGCCGTTGATTCAGCTCTAATGGACACCGGAGCTTCTATTAATGTTTGTCCCTTGAGCATGTTGCGTGCCTGCAACATCCCTGAAGACATGTTAAGGCCGACACCGACAACTATTGCAGCATATGATAACTCCAGGAGAGCTTGCCACGGGGTCGTGACAGTTCAGGCCGAGCTAGGGCCTTTGAAAATGGACGTGGAATTTTATGTATTGGACATAGACCCGATGTTCAAGGCTATTCTAGGTCGTCCATGGATTGATAGCTTGCATGCAGTGCCCTCGACCGCCCACCAGTGCCTCAAATTCCCATTTCAGGGGTGGGTAGTCAAGGTGAAATGTATTTTTATGGTCCAGATAGTTGATGCTATTGCCGATAAAATTCTGCCTACACTATGGCCGAGCAACAAGCCAGTTTTATCTGTGAAGGACTTGAACTTTCCATGGGCATATGTGTCACGCAAGCCCACCACTATACCTGTCAATGTCAGAGCCAAGTCGAAGATACAAAATTCCAAAGGCTGGAACAAGATTCTGAAGTTAGGGTACCAGCCAGGCATAGGCCTCGGCGTGCAGTTGCAGGGGCGGACTAAGCCCATCCCTAGGGGCAGAAAGATGAGCCGATGAGGCCTTGGCTACTGGGAGTCAGCACTGTCAATACTGGGAGATTTTGGGCCACTAACGTGGGACTACCGTCAACATTTTGTAAAGGGCCCATTGCAGCCAGGTACTCGGAGGACGCCGCCCTATTCCGATGTAAGAAGTGATGCCGCTTGTGCTGTTGCCGGCCCACCGCCACCACTGAAGGGGCTGGTGGGTGATATGGAAGACTTTTGTGATTGTTTTCAAGAATCGTTCCATGAGGAAGAAGCTTGTTCGAAGGAAGCGGAGATGCAGCTTGTGAAATGCTCTCCGACGGAGCCAGTTTACCGAAGGCCTTGGGAAGAGGGGAGCTCCATCATTACTTTTTCTTGGCCTCCCTCTTGCCTTGCCTCCATGTTTCAGCTGTTGGGGTTTCTTCCCCATTCACCACCGATTATGGTCGACCCGTTCTTTACGGAAAGGCCATTCAAAATTTTGTTTGTTCCGTGTGCATGTGGGCAGTGCCCACCTATTGATTTGTCCACTATGTGGACCCCTACATCCAATCTTTCAGACATGTGGTTTTCTTCTTCTGACCCTTTCTTCGATGTTCTCTTCCCGTCTCTCTTCCCCCTTCAACTTCCCCCTCCACCTTCCTCCTCTGACCTCTCTTGTTGCATGATTTCCTCCGATCTCCAAAAAAAATGCCAATTTCAATGGAGGATTATGCTTTTCTTTGTCCACATCCTTCCCAAAGGCACGAGGCCCCTGTTTCCCTTCCCGTAGATTTTCTATCCCCCAGGTTAGGTGTAGGACTTGTTGAGATTAGAGAAGTGAAGTCAGATGAGTCAAGTGAGTTAGGGTCTTGTTCTAATGTCTCCAACCCGTCCACACTTGCTACGCGCCTGATGACGCGTCCTTCTAAAGCTGTTCCCGATAGATTCCTTTAAGATGTTGTCCAACGCTGTCACTCCCTCCTCAAGTTCCCTGAGTTTGTAGAGACAGCCATAGTCTTGGAGGATGATGAGGAGATAGATAGGGTATGGAGCGATGATGGTTTAGGAGTATATGAAATCATAGATGAGAAGGACCCTATCGATGATGAGGATAGCGACGTGGATGACGCTGCCGATCTGTACGCACAGGGTTTAAAGAGATGTGATGAACCATCGTCGGAAGTGGATGAACCCACGAAAGAAATTAACCTTGGAACTTAAGATGATCCCAGGCTCATAATCATCTCTGCTAATCTCCCTCCTCAGGTTGAAGAGGAGTTAATCAAGGTTTTGAGGGAGTATAGCTATTCATTTGCCTGGTCCTACGAGGACATGCCGAGCCTTGACCCCACTCTGGTAGAACATAGATTGGTACTAAAACTAGGGGCAACGCCCATTAAACAAAAATTGAGAAGATTCCACCCCCAAATGGCCTTAAGGATAAAAGAAGAAGTTGATAAACTGCATAAGGCCAAGTTCATTAGAGTTATCTTATATCCACAATGGGTGGCAAATATAGTCCCGATGATGAAAAAGGATGAAAAACTTTGGATTTGCATTGATTTCAGGGACTTAAACAAGGCATGTCTGAAAGATGATTTCCCGCTTCCTCACATCGACGTGTTGGTGGACAACACGGCTGGGTATGAAGCTCTCTCATTTATGGATGGCTATTCTGGGTATAACCAAATCCGTCTTGCTCCCGAGGACCAAGAGAAAACCTCATTCACCACGCCTTGGGGCACGTACTGCTATGTTGTCATGCCATTCGGATTAAAGAATGCAGGTGCCACATATCAACGGGCAATGATGGATATCTTCCACGACTTGATGCATGTATATATGGAAGCCTATGTGGATGATATTCTGGTGAAATCGAGGTCCAAAGAAGAACACCCCGCTATCTTGGCCAAAGTGTTGCAAAGGGCTAGGGAGTATAAGCTGAAGATGAATCTAAAGAAATGTGTGTTTGGGGTAGCATCAGGGAAGTTGCTAGGCTTTATAGTTAGTAATCGGGGGATTCAAATCGATCCAAACAAAGCAAAGGCCTTTATGGATATGCCACCGCCTAAGAACGTCACGGAGCTTAGAGGATTGATCGGGCGTCTGTAATTTATTCGGAGATTCATATCTCAACATTCGCAAAGATGCCGCCCATTTTATGAATTGTTAAAGGCGGGGGCTAAATTTGAATGGAATGAACAATGTCAGAAGGCCTATGAGGATCTCAAGGTTTATTTATCTAATACCCCTGTTCTGCAACCACCTGTCGCTGGGAAACCCCTGATCTTATACATTTCTATTATTGATGACTCCCTAGGAGCTATCCTGGCGCAAGTGGACGACGAAGGGAAGGAAAGGGCATCCTACTACCTCTCTAGGTTGTTCAATCCTGCTGAATCTAAGTATACCACTATGGAAAAGACCTGTGCAGCGTTAGTATGGGTAGCTCAGAAACTCAAGCATTATTTTCTCACCCATGAAGTTAAGTTGATCTCTAGAATGGACCCAATCCGTTACCTCTTAGAAAAACCCATCCTTTCTAGCAGATTAACTCGTTGGCAGAGCTTTCTCTCTTAATTTGATATCACCTTTGTCGTTTAGAAAGCGATCAAGGGATACGCGATTGCTGAACATCTTGCTCATTCTCCTATCCCCTGCACCGATTCAATCCAGGACGAGTTTCCTGACGAGCATCCGGCTGTACTTACTCATCTCCACTTCTGGTCCTTGCACTTCGACGGTGCTCTCAATTCTCAGGGTTGTGGAATCGGTGCCGTTCTCCTCACTCCGGAGGGAGTGACCATTCCCATTGCATACCAACTCTCCTTTCCTGCTACCAATAACATAGCCGAGTATGAGGCTCTCCTTGCTGGATTGAAGCATGCCTACATCATGGGCGCGCGATACCTAAACATCATAGGAGACTCTCAGTTGGTGTTGCGCCAAGTTCTTCCAACTTATTGCACCCGTGACCCAAAGCTCAAACCTTATCAAGATTTGGTCACGATCTTGGCTAAGCAATTTCATAAACTGATTTACATTCATACTCCTCGATCGTAGAATATTCTTGCCGATGCACTCGCATCGCTCGCTTCTTCCCTTTCCTTTCCCCTCAGTCGCGCCACTGAGACCATCGTGGTCCAGTGGTTAGACGCTCCTTCCCTTCAGGATCCGTGGTTTGACAACCTTAGGAAGTCCGTAGAGAAGAAAGCCGAAAAGGAGGATTTGAAAGAAGCGTCGTTAACTGAGCTCGAGGAAATCTTCGAAGAAGAGGAATTGCCTTGGTACCATGAGATCGAGCAGTATTACAGGGACAGGTCATTCCCGGAATCAGCCAATGCCGAGCAGCGCAAGGCTATAAGAAGAGTTGCCTCTAGATACACCATTGTTGTAGGAGAATTGTATAGACGGGCACTTAATAGAGTTCTCATGAGATGCTTAGACGCTGATGAGACCTGGAAAGTTGTTGAAGCAGCTCACTCGAGCGAGTGTGGAGGGCATGTCAATGGTCAGGCCTTAGCAAAGAAGATTCTTAGGCAGGGCTATTATTGGCCAACCCTAGAAGAAGATTGCTCCACCTATGTCCGTAGGTGCCTTCAATGCCAACTTCATGCCGACAAAATCCACGCTCCTGCTTCATCTCTCCATCTGCTTTCCGCTCCTTGGCCATTTTCCATGTGGCCTTTTGATATTGTAGGCCCACTCGATGATCCAAACTCCCAGGTTAAACGGAAATCTTTCATCCTAACTGCTATGGAGTATTCACCAAGTGGGCAGAAACTGAAGCATATGCGAAAATCAAAGCTACCACAGTTTGCCGCTTCATCCTCAAGAATATCATTTCACGGTTCAAAGTGCCGAGCGACATCGTCACTGACAATGGGCCTTGATTTGTCTCTCAAGAACTTCAGGACCCCGTATGAGATTTTGATCCCTTCCCTAAGAGTGCAGCTAGATAAAGAACTTAATCTCGACGAGCGTCGGGAGGCATTGCTAGTCCAGTTGGAACTCTTGGATGAGAAGAGGCTCAACGCGGCCAATCACGTCTCTGTTTATCAAAAACGTGTCTCACGTCATTTTCAAAAGAAGGTCATCGAAAGAAAATTTCAAGTAGGTAACATGGTTTTGAAACATAAATTCGTTCGATTAGCAGGTCCTAGGTCTAAGCTGCAACCCAATTGGGAGGGTCCGTTCGTGATCAAGGAAATCTATCCTGGGAACGCGTACCATCTTGTTAATGCAAAGGGCAAAAAATTGTCTAATCCGTGGAACGGGTTGTATCTTAAACGTTTTTATCCATAGAGTCAAGCCAGCAATGGCCCGGTGGAGAGGTGTTCCTCTACTAGATCATGAAGAGAGGTCCCCGGTTCAACACTCACACACTACACGACCCCCGTGGTTGGGTTTTCCCTTCTTGCGCAACACCGTTTCTCCCTTGGCCATGCTTGGAGGAAAGTGAAAGTCCTGGTTTTTCCTCTTTCGGCTGAAAATAGGGGCAAGCGGTGAATAAGGGGGCGAGAACTGATCTAGACACCCCGATGAAAGAGAGGTCTCAAATAGGGGCAGTCCGTTATGACCTAATTCCGCATTCACAAAAGTAAAAGAAATAAAAGAAAAGGGGAAAAGTAAGGTAAAAGCTAAAAGCTCATTCAAAAGCTTGAAGCTCAAAAGTCTAAATGCTCCCAAAAGAATGAAACTAGGAATGGCAAGAGTGGCAGTACAGTTTCCCCGCGGGACGTCATGAGCCCGGTCGTATGCGTGCCTAGAGCGGATGTAGGTTCGATGACGGATACAAAGCCCCGGCGCAACAGACCAAATTCCTTGAAAATGGGTTGCCGTGAGAAGAACTCAAGCCCTAAAAGCCTCTATAGCTATTGCCGGCTTTCCTGTCAAATTCTCTTTCATTTTCCAAGGACTAGATCGTACCTCGGGTATGGCCTCGGTAGAGGCACCGTTAAATAGGATTGGACCCCGGCCGTGGGCGGTCACCCATAATGCACATTGAATTTGGGAGACCCCTAATGAGAAATGACGGTATCCTGTCGCCGGGTTTAAGCTGGTTTCAAAATCTAAAAAAAATCAGATATTTTAAAACCCAAAAAAATCAGATATTTCAAAACCAAAAAAAAATCAGATATTTCAAAATCCAAAAAAATCAGATATTTCAAAACCCAAAAAAATCAGATATTTCAAAACGTAAAAAAATCAAATATTTCAAAAACCAAAAAAATCAAATATTTCAAATATTTCAAAAAAAATCAAATACTTCAAAGTCCAAAAAATCAAATGTTTCAAAATCCAACAAAATCAAATATTTTAAAATCCAAAAAATTAAAATATTTTAAAACTAAAAAAAAATTTCATCGCTTGCATTTCATGACATGCATTGCATCCTTTTTCCTTTTGTCATTTTGCCTATTTAATAAGGCTTACCCCCTTGAGCAAAAATCAAGAACTGATCGTTTCCTAATTTGCTACATGCAAGGGGTTAAGCCTAAAATAGATTTAATATGTTTTCTTGTTTATATGTGTGCAGGGGCAGGTCGAAGACAAGGTTCAACATTTCCATCTCTGCACGGTCCTCTGGCAACCATTTTAAACCCTCCAAGGGTCAACATCCGACCGTTCCCAACTTCACACGGCCTCGTTCAGACCGCTTCCAATTCTAGAACCTTCAAGAATCAACGGTCTTTACTAGACTATTTACAAATCAGAATGCTGCAGGCTTGGCGTTTTACTCTGTCCATGGTCCATAGATAGACCGTCCCACTCTCCGAAAGTCCTTGTTCTTTACCCTGCGGTTGATCTGCTACGCGGCACAGGTCTGGCCGTTCAATTCTCTGGCGCGGTTAGACTCTAACCGTTTATCTAACTGAGCGGTCTGCTAATAGACCATGTTTATCCCGAGATCCCTTCTCAAGTTCGTTCAATCACATGCAAGAAAGGCCAAATTCAAATCAATCCAATCATCAATTTTATTCATTCAAATGCAAACATTTCCAAACATGAGTATCATGAAAACAAGAAAATCACTCAATCCTCAGCCGGGCATCCCCGCGAGGCCTAAACTCTCGTAACTCTCTCACCTCCGCAGGTAGGGTAAGCACCTTACTGATCTCCCACATAATCAGCACGCTCCTGACTGCCTGCTCGTCCTCCTCGATGCCGAGCCTCCTCGCCTGTAGTGCGAGAAGGTGGGGCAGTGCTGGAACTGTCATCCTGGGGAGCCCGACCTGTAGAAAACACTTGTGTAGGCTGTACATTGCCAACGTGGTGTCTCCCACAAGCCGCAAGTCGAGTCCAAGCCTCATAGGAAGCCTGATCGTGGTGTCGTAGAGGAAGAACAGTCGCATAACGAACCGATCCAGGGGCAAGGTGTTGATATAGAGGCGCCACTCGTCCCTGCTCTTCTTATCTGCTATCCTACACTCTACCTGCTGGGAGAACCTGAAAGAACCACCGATAAAGAAAAGGGTATGGCTCCTGAAGATCCGGCTGACCGAGGTGACATCCTCCCTAGGCATGAACTTCATCCTAACTCCCATCTAGCACTCCAGGAGAATCATAGAGCCAAATAGTGGATCCCCTAGAGCAGCTGAGCTAAGACCCTCATATAGGTAGGCAAGGACGGCCTGAGAGATGGAAAGACCCTGTGTAATGCCCCGACTTTTTCGGATCTGGATCCTTGGGTTTCGGATCATCTTTTCACGGGTTGCGGATCCTGTCCGATTGAGCTTCGGACTATTTTTACCGAATTTTCGGATCCATTGGCGGTGTGCCCGTGAGTTTCCTTGGGTCTGTGGTGTTGTGAGGAGCATGCCGGTATTTTTTTGGAATTTTCTGAGCACCTTTATGGGTCCCGGGTTGCGTTCTGGGTTTTACGCGTGTTTTCCATCTGTCGGACCTTCGGAACCCCGTACAGGGTGGACCGTTGCGTTCTCCGACTCTGGGACGTTACAACTGCATTGTGCATCTTTCGAGCATCAGGGAGTTGATTTTTCCCTATTTTTCATATTTTTGGTAATTTCTGAATTTTCTATATATAACCCCCCTTTTTCTCTTTCTCCCTATCTCTCATTTCTCTCTTCCCTCCCTCTCTCTTCTCTCA
Source organism: Amorphophallus konjac (assembly GCA_022559845.1). NCBI lineage: Eukaryota > Viridiplantae > Streptophyta > Magnoliopsida > Alismatales > Araceae > Amorphophallus > Amorphophallus konjac. The sequence goes on along the minus strand of CM040124.1, from coordinate 58,329,985 downwards.
TGTTCTCTCCTCCCCCCTCCCACTCCGAGCGGCCGACGGAGGAGGCGAGGGCGGGGCGGCGTGGCTCGTGGGGAGTGGAGTGATAGGCACGGGACGAGGATCGCGATGGTGGAGGCAGTTCGTAGGATCGTGAGCCAGCGAGGGTTTAATAGGCGTTTCTTCGCGGATCGGCGACCTCGGAGCATAAAATCTTTTGTGGAGGTAGGGAGATGGACCCCCAGCTCATGCATTTCCTTTCCCGCGAGTTTTGTAGGTCGTGGTGAGCCGAGCGAGCTATTTGGGGTGTTTTGGGAAAAATCATGTTTTTAGGGCTTGTGCGTCGATCTGCCGTTTCATCGTGTTTCGGACCGATTTGGGGTCATAGATGCATGCTAGGGGTGTCGAGGGAGCTTCCCCCTTGTTTTCTCCATCATCCGTGGATGATCGGGGCGTGGAACGGGTTTTTGGGAATGTTCCCGCCGTCCCGTTCTTGGGTGAGAGTAGCGGTCCTTCTAGAGACCGCCATACTCACTAGCGGCCCAAGGTAGGCGCGCCAGAGACCCTGGAACCCTAAGCTGGGTGCGCCACTTGTTACTATTTTTTCGACAGGGGTTTCTATCGTATGGCGGCCGCACGATAAACTGCCAGACTGGGTGGTGGCCGAGACTTTGACCGCTACTCCGTTTTGATCGATGTGCCTCGGAGCACGTGCTTTTTGACCGATTGGGAGTCTTGCACCCCTGGCGGCCGTAGGTTCGACCGCCAGACAGATTTTTGCGGACCAGAGTTGGGCCACTAGAAGCCATGTGGCGGTCTGGGTAGGACCGCCAGGCCCTGTGTGATTCTTCTTCTGGCAGGCCAAGGGTGGACCGCCAGAGTCCCTGTGGCGGACCAGAGTTGGACCGCTAGAGACTGTAGCGGCCCAAGGTTGGACCGCCAGGCTCTTGGTTGCACCGAGTGGTTTGCAGTCCCATTTCTCTTCGACCGGGGTTCCCGTGAGTTGCGGTCAGCCTCGTGCGTCATCGCTTCGTGGTTTAGACCTAGGTATTAGGCTAGATTGACGGCCTTGTGCTATTGTGTACGACGGTCTTGACCCCGAGTCTTGTGACTCAAGGACCGTTTTATTTAGTGAGTCTAGAGGACTGTCCAGAGTCCAGTGGCTCAGTGCCACTTGGTCCTTCGTGACTTTTACGTAGGGTGCGTGCGTGTTCTCAGAGTCTCTCCTTGGAGAGTGGTCACACCAGTGACTCCCCACTAGTCGTAGCCTTCTAACACGCGAGTGGTCCCACCAGGGAGTGGTGGCGAGGCTACCCGGAGAGACGGTTTTAGACCGATTTCCGTCGGGCCCCACGTCTACCAGCCAGAGTCTGGCTGAGGGGAAAACCAGTCAGAGGGCCAGACCAGAGACGCACGGTTTGTGTGTGCACATGTGGTTGGGGGCGGTTGGACCCGCACTAACGAGCACGACCCCAGCTAGTCACTTGTTTTGTGGTTACTTGTACGGTGTCCCCGTTCCACCAGGGGTCGAGGGGGACACCTAAGGCGCGGACTAAGACGTCAGTGGACGCTTCCGGCCTTACTTCTGGTGGGCAGGTACTCCTGTCACGTGAGACGTGACTCTCTTGTTTCCGGGTTCCATTTCCCATCTGCAAGACGTGGTTTTATGGACCGGCTGGTGTTTCTGAGTTAGTGGCCAGGGTGCTAGTAGCTTTACCGAGGTTGCGTCTTGTTGGTGCGGTGTCCGCGACCGGGTGGTCGGGGTTGCACCTTGGACAGCGTGTCCAGGTTGGCCGTGTCCTGAGAGATAGGCCTCTACTATGGGGTTACCATGGATTTTTACTTCGGTAAGTGGTACTAGTGTGGTTCGGTAGCCCCCGACTGTGAGATCGGGGTGTGTTTTCTTGGTACAGTAGGAGTAGCTATGGTGCCGAGTTTTGACCGGCCACCTGTTCGTTGTTCCTGCTGTAGTTGTAGCCTTCCTTTCCGCTATCGCAGTTGTTTTCGGTTGGGGTTCCGCGGGACCCCTACTGAGTCTCTGTTTGGAGACTCATCCCTGCTTTTTAGGTGTGGCAGTTCTTCCTCGAGGTTCGAGAGTGCAGTGTTGCGGAGGTTCTTTGTTGCCAGCTCGCCGGGCCGAGTGTTCACTTGGCATGTGGTACGTTTTACTACTTTAGACTGTACTTTCTATTAGACTAGACTCTGTTGTAGTAGTTGTTATTTATTTTTGTTAATTGTTGACTTGTCCTGTCTTATTTCCTATTTCTTTGTACCTCCACACTTCTTTTAGCCCTTCCGGGCCCTCCCGGTTCGTGGGCGGCGGGCCAGGATTCGAATGGTATCGGGTTCTTCCCGGTATCCAGATCTTGGATCGTCACAGTTGGTATCAGAGCGGTGGTTGTGGACGTACATAGGAATTCGAGATATTGCAATGATCAGAGTCCATAAGGTCCGGTACAGTCGACAACTAGCTTAGGGTTTTGTGTTTATTTTTCGCTTGAGAGCTTGAGTGCGCTGTGTGGCGCTGTAAAGGCGATTGATGTTCGCGGCTTTCATGCCGATGTGGGATCTAAGGATCGAGGTTGAGAGCTTCTCCCTCATCGGTGGTGATCCCGGTTGCGCTGCGTTGGGCAGAGGTTGCCGGTAGGTGCGTTGCTGCAGTGCTGCGTTTGAGGTTTTTGCAGCAAGGTCAGGTGGCTGGTGAGGACTGTTCGTGGTAAAGTGGCCGTGAGCGTGCTCTGAGGGAGCTGTTGTTGACTCTAGCCACTCCAGCGTGGGTTTATCTAGCCCCGAGGTGTTGAGGTTGTGATTTAAGGTGGCAGAGCGAGTGCTCTGATCGAGAAGTGTGCTCGGGTGAGCTGATGATCTTCTCGGTGAGCTACTATTTCGTCGAGTCTGATGTTCGTGCCATGCTCTATGGCGTCAGAAATGACTTTTCAGTCCCGATTATTTTATAGATTTTGAGGCAAGATTGGGCTTGGTGTCCCCCAGTAAGTTCTTGCTCTTGCGCTCTGGTGTGCGAATGGGTTGTGTTTGCCCTGGATTTGGCTTGAGTTGTGGAAGTTCCGCGGTGAGTTTTGGGACTCGAGGATGAGTGTCGGTGGTTGTCGATTATGGCTCATGTTGTGGCCCTTGGCGTGGCGTGTGGCAGTTCGAGGAATTACAGCGGTGGTGCATCGAGAGATGTTGTGATTGTGGTCCGACATGACACTCGCCGAGTGTGTCGGAGGCGCTGACCTGATGGAAGCGATGGTTTTCTCTCTGCTGGAAGGTGATGTTCCCAGCAGGTGCGAGGTTTGAGGTCGAGTCGGGCGTTGAGTTCTTCTGTTGGTCGGAGGTATGTTGGTTTCTCCTATGGTTGGAGAGATTGTGTTTGGCTAAGGTTCGTCTTCTCACATTATGCTTCCGGATTTGGTTGGCCTCTGTGTGCCATGAAGTCCGTGCGAGATGTGTTCCCTGTTTTGGCAAGGTGGTTGCCTGTGAGAAGTCGTGCCCGATTCCCTTGCTGTGTGAGGGTGCTGGCGCTGTTCCGGAAGGACGAGTGCTGGTTGGGCGGTGTTCAAATTCTTGGCTAGTGCTGGAATTTTCTGATGCGTGGCGGATCGGAGTTTGCAGAGTTGCAGAGGATTGCCAGATTTGGGAGTGAATCTGTGCTTTGGGTTCGAGGTAATGGAGTTTTCCACACCCTGTTTCCTGAGGTTGACCAGCCGAGTTGTGGATTGTCGGGATGGTGAGTCCTGAGTTGCCGTGTTGGCTATGCGTGTGGATCAGAGTGTGCAGCGGAAGCCTGGTGGGCCTGCGACCCACCGGTTCAGGATCATAGCGTTGGTTGCTACGGGTAGATTCCTGAGTTTGCGTTGAACATTGGAGGATTGGTTCCTCTGTGTGAGACGTGTTGTCGCCGTGCCGTTGCTCGAGGTGTTATGGTTCTTGGCACTGGCAGGATGGAGTGTTGGGGAATGTTGGCAAGTGTGCGCATGAGTACCCTATTCCTGTGATGGAAGCCATGTCAGGCGTCGGTGTTAGACCCAGATGGGGTTGTTGAGGATGTCGCTTGACGGTGATCGAGGACATGTTGGTCAGAGTCGGTGGCTTGGTGCCTGTTGACACTTGAAATATAACTGAGAATAAAGATGAGACCAAAGAGAAGATTGAACCATACATGAAGCTCTCAGAGATTCCTGCAAAGCCAGAATTACAGAATAGTCGTCACTAAAGTCGCCACCCGGCTGAAGCCCTTCCCGGCCAAGCTGATGTCCGGTATTGTCGTCGCTCAGATAACAGTACTGATGAAGAACTGCGGTCTACTGACTGATGAAAATATCCAGAATTATTCTGATAAGACTACGTCAACTCACTAATCAACCTTCACATGTTCTGACAGGCTCGAAGGACTCACAAATGAAAAGACCGGTTATATGTCTTTGATAGTCCAGACTTGATAACGAGAGAGTTGAAGATATTAAAGCCCAAATGGGCTCACTAAGGTAGAACCGGGAAATCCTCACAAGGTCCAAAGCCCATAAGGGCGCCGGGAAGTCGTCTTCGGCGCGCCGGGAAGGGTCATGCCGAGAAGGGGGCTGCTGTGCCTATAAAACCCCCCTTTGTTCATCTCGAACAGAGAGGACAGACAGAGACAGAGAGGGCAAGAAAGAAAGAAAGCAAAAAAAAAAAGAGCGAAGAGAGGCATCTCCAGATAGCCAGATAAAAAAAGAGAAGAGAAGAAAAGCTGCTGCGAGCTCGGAAGGAAGGAGAAGGTGGGGTGCTAGGGGAGGGAGAGGAGTCAATGCTCCGCCCTCCCCTTCCCTTTATTGCCGTTGTCCCTTCCTGCTCCCCTTTCCTTTTGATGTATAAGCTTCGATTCCATTTTCCGCTTTCTAAGTGAAGAGATCTCCCTGTTGTCGAGGAGATAGAGTATTAGTCTATTTTTCTTCCCTCCGTCCCCTTTGTTCTATGAATGATGTAAACGATGAAACAGTGAAATGCAACTCCACGGTTGTTCTGATGAAATGGCTTTGGTTGGCCCTCTTCTCCCTGTGCTCTCTCTCTCGGAATGTATGTTATCCCCCGCATACATTAATTGCTCGGATGCTTAGAATTCTAGTGATTTCTTGTGCCTATATGCATGATTGTTTCAGATGGGAAGGAGGTAACAGAGCCCCGATCCTTACCGTGGATCTTTGGGCTTTGTCCCTCTCTCTCTCCTTCGACGACATCGATGATTTAAACGTTGCGAAGTCCATAGTCCTCTCGAGCTTCATAAGCCATTGGGGCCATTACAGGGATCAGAGACAGTCATCTCTTGATCTCCTGGATGGTCGGCGATATGAATGGCATAAAGCCTGTTCCAGAGGGTTCGAACGCCTGGTGACTTCAATCCCTCGAATCCCTTCTATCCATGTGACTCCTTGATGTTAATCTGGTAACCTGGTAGAGCCCTCGACCCCTTTTTCGTTTGCATCCTAAAATCCCCTAGCCGCTACCTGAATCCCAGGAAAAATCCCCAAAATAGAGCACCGTAGAACCCCACAAACCTCTACAAACCTTTCCGGTGCCATGAATACCTCCCGGCGCGGCCCGCGCCGGGAACCTCACGCCGAGAGCTCCCTCCTCCTTCTTTAAAACCATGCCGAGAGCCTCATGCCGAGAGCCCATTCCCCCGCGCCGGGAACCTCACGCCGAGAGCTCCCTCCTCTTTCTTTAGACCATGCTGGGAACCTCATGCCGAGAACCCACTCCCCCGCGCCGGGAAGCATGCCTATGCTCGTTACAGCCATGCCGAGAGCCTCTCCTCCTCTGCCCAATCCTTGAGCACCCTGCCACACTAATTCGAGGGATATCTGCAGGTCGCAGGGTACACCACATGGAATAAACAAATGGGGAACCATCCCCAACATCACACTGTGCCAGGGCCCAGTGCCTTTCTCTTTCAGTTTTCATCCCGGCACTCCGTGGATGATCACCTATTTCCCCTTGGGCATGTTCCAAGTTGAGGGGAGATGCTGTCAAAATCTAGTCCAACGTCATCAACCCCGATGAGTCAAGGGGGTGTCTCCGATACACTTCCCATCCGGCTCCATCTTCGGGAGAAACGAACCTATTTGGAGCATCCGGTCAAGTAGAAGTGTCAAAAGGGAATACCCTAATGATTAGCCAAATTCCGTCATGCCACTGCGTGAACGGTCTTCTATCCTTACCCGGTATGGCTCAAAGTTAAAGGTTGTGCTGCCCGATTTAGTCCGTTGAACTGAATAAATCCGCCCACCATCCATCCTCTTCCATAAGCATGAAGCCTTTATTTCGCATATTAGTATTTTGACTGCCTTCTGAGGCCTCCTATTTTGGCGTTTAATCAAGGGTTGTCCTTCTTAGGAAGGGCGTAATTAACGTCATAGCCTTTATGGTATGGCGGACTTTTGGTCCCAACTCGGACTTCACAATCGACTGATCAAGTCAAGTCGAGCGCACAATGAAATCGTCACACATGTGACTGGCACGCCTAATAAACCAAATTAATAAATAGATAAAAACAAAATTGAATTAGAGATAAAAAATCCCGCGTCCACAAGTCTGGCACGCCCGGTGGAACCTAGTCTCCCTTCATCTCTACGCCAAGATAGGAGGCCCAGTGGGCCCCCCCTCAAATTTCTGATTCCGTGCTTTCTCTATTTTCAGGAAGCTACGATGACGGTTGGAATCATGTCTGTACGCTTTGATCAACAATCGGTCGATGTACATGTTCGAGAGGGCTACCTAGCGGTACCTCTTTCGTTCGGATCGATGCCGCCTGCTGTCGGGATGCCCAACTGTCTGGGCCTCATCTTCACTGACTTGCTCAAGATTGACAACCAGGAGCAAAAGACTGTTGTCGAGACATTGACGCAAGCTACCAGCCCCAAAATGAGCCAGGTGATGCAGGATACTCCTGAGGTCGTGGCCTGCTTCGTCCATCACGAGGCGAGAAGGGGCACATCCTCTGCTGCTGGAAGAAGGAGGAGATCCGACAGGAGAACCCGATCCACTGCTGCGGGTCGTCGGATATCCAACTCAGGAAAGACAATGCTGATTGGAGATGTCCGGGTAAACCTCAGTGGTTGCCCAAGGGCGGTCAAGCCGGACGTGATCGTCCCGATGGTGCCTACTACCAACAGGTTCCGGGTACTAGCTGCCAGGAGGGTTGACATGAAAGAGGAGGATAGAAAGCCACTGGCACCAAAGCCGCCCAAGTTCAGGCAGATCTGGCGGCCGAAGAAAATCCAGAGCTGGGTCCCAGCTCGAGAGGAAGAGAACATTGCTGATACCACTGTTGCCCGCTTCAGGGCAGGAAGCAGAAGAGAAGAAGGAAGAGACATAAGAAATGTTGTTGCTGTTCACCCCAGGGCTCAGACTAGTTGAGGGAGGAAGAGAACGAAGGAAGAAATCTGACTACTATTCGCCCCAGGATGAGGGGCAGAAGATATCAGCAGAAGGAAGACCTCACGGTCACCCACCCCATGGCTGGGGGCAAAAGATGGGAAAGAAAGAATTATGCTGCCAACTGCTGCCAAGATGGGAGTAGAAGGTTCAGGGAGGAAGAGGAAATGAGAATAAGCGAACCAGTCGCTGCTGCCACTCTAAGAAGACCAAGAGCCTGTGCCAGGCAGGCCGATATATTCAAATACTGCAGAGCCGAGCACCTGACTGCTCAGGTGGAGAGACTGGCTTATCAGCAGAAGAGACAGGAAAGATTGATGCTCCGACCAAAGCCACGAAGGCACAATCAAGAGGAGATGAAACAAGTGGCTCAAGACTACTTTCACTACCTAGGGAACTCCGCCCTCGGGCAGCAAAGATTATCCCGGGCCTTGGGCACCATGGATGAAGAAGAAGAAGAAACCCTTCAAGAAGTGATGCTCGGAGTCTCCTCCTCCGATTCCAATGACTATGAAGAAGGCCGCAGAGCCGGATATGGGAAAGAAGACCTGCACAGGGAAGAAGCTAGAGAAAGAATATCAGTCTTTGATCGGCTCGAATACCCCGATCAGGTGAGAAGGAAAGTCTACAGGCAGAGGGAAAAGATGCAGATCTTTGCCTGCAATATGGCCGGGCTTGTCGAAGGGCAGGATATGTTACCAACACAGCCAGATGAACTGCTCAGACTAGCAACCAGACCAGGCCCCGTCACAAGAAGAAGTCAGGCGGCCAAAGATAAGATGAAGACTGATGATGAAGTCCGCAAGATCACCACTATGACAGTTAATGTGGTGACAGTAGAAGATGAAGATAATCCCTTCGTCGATGATGCTGAAGGGACTTCAGAAGATCTACAGATCCCGTCAACCCTGGATCCCATGATCCAGATGATGTTTAGAAGATATCAACAAGAGATCAATGCTCTTAGAAGACAGCTAAATGAGAGACGTGAAGTTACACCGGTCTCCAAGCAAGCCGAGCCTGTGGGGCAGACTGCCAGCTCAACAGAAATGGCTATCCCAGCTAATCCTCTCCCGGCTGATAAGGGCAAAGCACCAAGCCAACCCGTTCTGCAGCAGACGGTAGCTCAGCCCTCTGTATCTCAGACGCAGCCTGCCACGCCAGCCTTGCGCGCAACTGTGATGACAACTCCTTACGGTCAGCAACAAGCTCACTTCTCCCCGAAAAACATAGATCCAGCCATAGCCCAGAAGCTGATGATTGAAAAGATTGTGGAGATGAAGCTGTCTAAAAAGACTGGTGATGATGCTAGTATCTACGATGTGTACAGGGTACCGTATCCTCCCCAGTATGCTGCTAAGAGACTACCGCCAGGCGTCAATAAGCCGCCGAAGTTTGAAAAATTTAATGGCCAGGGCTCTCCCAGGGAGCACATAGCTTACTATACCACAATCATGGGTGACTTGGCAGCTGATGAAGCTTATCTGCTTAAGTTCTTCGGCTCATCCTTCACCGGGATAGCCTTTGAATGGTATTCAAGCCTGCCGGCTGGGTCAGTGACCGATTGGCCTGATATGCAAAGAAAGTTCCGCGACAGATTTCACGTCACGGAAAGAGAGATTACAATAGCAGAACTATATGCAACCAGGCAAAAGCAAGATGAAACAGCACTGGATTACATCAAAAGGTGGAGGAACTTAGCTATGAGATGCTGAAGACCTCCTCATCAAGAAGATGCAGTGCAAATATGTAAGCAGAGCCTCAGGAGAGAGGTACTGGAAAAGATGATTGGTGCAGATGTCAGAACATTTGACCGGCTGAACAATATAGTGGCGGAGGTCGAGACGTTCCTGTCTAAGCGTCCGATGGCCAATGCTCCAACTGTGCCGAAAGGGAAATCTAATGATCGACGACCATCGCACTCTGAGGCCAACACCATCGATTTCAGAACCTTCGAGTAACAGAAAGGGAAGAAGGAGGCAGATGAAACTCTCCCGCCAGCAGACACAGCAGAAAGAAAAGATAAGGTCTCTCTGAGAAACAAAATGAGAAAGCCGTACTCTTTCCCGAAAGATAAGACAGCCGCACTATTCAACTGGGCATACAAGTTCAACAAGGTAACATTGCATGAACCAAAGAGACCCGATGACGCGGCAAAGAAAGGTGATCCGCTGTTCTGTCCATATCACCGTGCGCTGGGGCACGCAATTCAAGATTGATACGTCTTCAAAGATATTATGGAAGGCATGGTAAAAAAGGGCGAGCTATAGTTGGGAGATTACCAGGTAGAGCCACCTCGTCCACATGAGCCTCCGGCATTAAAAATGGCCGCCAATATGATTTCAATCTACCAGCAGCTGCCTAAGGAGGCCGTTGAAGAATGTACCAGGCATACTTATGAAGCTTGCTTCCTCACCCCACTGAAGGATCAGGAAGGATGGCAGATGAAACCCATAAAGAACAGAAAGAAGACTCCCGCAGCCAATACCAATGGAGCAGTTATCCGCGGTGTCACACCAAGACCTGAACCGCCTCCAGTAAAGCCAGTATGGCGCATAGTTGAGACAGGGCCAGTCATCCGGATCCCCACTCATAACCGGAGAAGACAAGTTCCCCTACCTGCACATAAGGAAGTAAGTCCTGCAGCCAGGCATTTATAGTAATATATTAATGGGCTCGATGAATATGAACAGAAAAAGCCCGGGCACCTGCTGGTGAAAGACTGTATACTCTGGGAACAGCTCGAAGAATTGAAAATTAAAGAGCAGTCAGAGGCAGAACAAGAAAAGGCTGAGACTGAACCCTTCTAGGGGCAGGGGCCAATGAAGCCAAATTCCCAGAAAAAGAAGAGACGGCCCAAGTCCAATAAGGGAAAGAGGGTCGTGACAGTACAATGTAACACCCTATCGGCACTCTTTACCTCGCCCGGGGAGAATGATGAGGATGAAACATCAAATGCCCTGCTAGAAGCCAACCATGCCGAGGCCTCAACCTCAGCACATGCAACACGCTCCGGAAGAAGGTGGGGGCACCCACCACCAGCTAATCATAACATTATGTTCAGAGGGGAACAGCCCTACCAGATTCCCGAACCGGAGGTACGAGGTGTCCAGGTTCCTCCCCCTGCCGGCTTGTACCAAGAAAAGAAGAAAGGAGGTCAAACTCCAACATTTCTGGAATTTCTGTCTAGTCTAGAAAACGGGCAGTCGATACAGGCTGGGCCGGATAAAGGCAAGAGACCTCAGCAATTGGCGTCTGTAGCCTACAAGAAGAATGAGAAAGAAGGGGATAACCCTCTGACGGCACCAGGGGCCGTTGCTATAGAAGAAGCCCCCCAAGAAATCAGTCCAGGGGATGAAACCAGCACTGGGCAGCAGAGGCCACGGGCGCCACATGAACCTCCAAAACCCCGATGGGCAGAAGAAATGAGACTGTCTAATGTCAGGGTGGGCAGCCGGATCATGAAAATGCTAAAGAAGCTCCCTACCAGATTCTCCATCTGGGAGATTCTCTCTCTGAGTGAAGAGGCTTGCCAAGCAATTGTTGATGCCTTGCAGTCGCCAGCTCAATATGAAGCACTCTTGACAGAAGTGAATTCTGGGCCGTCAGTTACATTCACAGAGGATGACATGCTGATTCCGAATTCCAGCCATAATAGACCGCTGTATATGAGGGGCTCCCTGAACTGTCAGCCACTGAACAGGATACTGATAGATCCCGGGGCTGCCGTGAACATTCTCCCATACCGTATCTACCAAAAATATTACTTTGATCTGTAGCTTACCAAGGTCAGAGACATGAAAATTGCGGGATTCAACCAGAAATGTGAGACGCCCCTTGGGGTGGCTGATTTTAACCTCACATTGGGGGATCTCACTACCGTGGTACGATTCTATGTAATCGACTCCAACACCACATATAAGGCCCTACTGGGGAGACCGTGGCTGCATGAATATCAGATAGTGTCATCCACGCTGCATCAGTGCATTAAATACTGCCATGAAGGAAAAGAAGAGAGGGTGTTTGCGGATCTGCATCCCTTCGAAGTATTCGAGTGCCATATGCTCGATGCATCCTACTACACGGAGGTGTCACAAAAGGGTGAAGAGAAAGAGGTTGGGGTCGGTCAGAAAAAGCCGGCGACGAAGGCAAGAAACTGGTCTCCCCCGCCACCAAAGGGCTATATTAAAAAGCATGAGGTATTTCACATCTCTTATGCTGGTGACGTTGCCCGGATCACCCCTCCTAGCATTCACCCGGATGATATCGATGAAGAAATGAAAGAAAAGTACATATAGGTAGAGGTTCCGCAGGGTTTAGTCAAGCCCATCGCCAGCCTAGAATACCAAAGAGTGCTACCACTGAAGACTATGGAAATCCCTCGCTTCTGCGAGCATCCTACATATTCTACACCGGGGAGCCAGTCGAAGACGATGATCAAGACTGCATGGTCCCTGAAGAATCTGCAAACCGGATGGTGCCGATCACGGGCTTGGACTATACTACCCAGCGGGTTTCGCAGATGTTCTCTAAAATGCAGATGCCATCACTACAACCTGTTGCCCAAAAGAAGGCTTTCCAAGAGCTATGGGATCCGCCCCGGGATGATAAAGAACTGAGGAAGATCACTCAGCACCCGGGATTGGGTTATACCCTTCAAGAATACTATGAAGCTGAAGTGGACGTCATCTCTGTCTCCTACTAGCATGAAGACCCTTCCGAGGTGGGATATGACAAGTACCCCTCGGAAGATGAAGAAATCATTTATCAATCCATAATGAACAATGAAGCCCCAGACAGTCAGCCGGAGACGGGGACATCTGATGAAACAAAGAAAGATTGGTGCTGGGAAGACCTACCTTGCAAAGAGGATTTGTTCCATCCTGAAGCAAAGTTTAACACGGGAATCCCGGATGAAGACCAAGTAGCCAAAGAGCTGAAAGAATATCTCAAGACCCCTCCACCAAGGAATCTGTCCGAGCTGAGATCTCTGCAAGGGCGTCTGGCCTATATCCGACGATTTATATCAAATCTGTCGGGAAGATGCCACCCCTTTCACAAGCTCATGATGAAAGATGTGCTGTTCCTCTGGGATGATGGCTGTCAGGAAACCTTTGAGAAGCTGAAAGAATATCTCAAGACCCCTCCGGTGCTGGGGGCACCAATTAAGGGCAGGCCCTTAATACTATACATCGCAGCCACATACTGTTCCCTGGGGGCTATGCTGGCACAGATAAATGAAGAAGGCAAAGAACAAGCCTTGTACTACCTAAGTAGGAGGCTCATTAGAACTGAAGAAAGCTACAGCTACATAGAAAAGACCTGCTTGGCACTAGTCTTTGCCGTCAAAAAGCTCCGACACTATATGTTGTCACATGAAGTCAGATTGATATCTGCAGCAGATCCGCCCAAATACATATTGACTCAGCCAGTACTGAAGGGCCGATTGGGCAAATGGGCAATGATCCTGATGGAATTCGATATTACCTATACACCCCAGCGGGCGATAAAAGGACAGGCCGTGGCTAATTTCTTCGTAGAGCATCCTGTGCCGGAAAATGATATGCTAGGGACTGAGTTACCCGATGATGAGACACTCGAGGCCTGCCAGACCCAGTCAGTTATGTGGCAACTATTCTTTGATGGAGCATCCAGAACAGAGACAGACTCCGATGGAAAGACCAGAATACGGGCTGGAGCTGGTATTGTGCTGAAATCACCAGAAGGGGAGGTCGTGCATACTTCCTATTCTATAAACAAGCCCTGCACCAATAATGAGGCCGAGTATGAAGCTCTGATAATCGGGCTATATATCAGCCTCAACATGGGTATCCAAATGCTTCAAGTATTCGGCGATTCGATGTTGATAATAAAACAGATCCAAGGGGAGTTCGAAGTGCGGAAGCCAGAACTGAATCCCTACCACCAAAAAGCTGTGCGCCTCATGGCGAAATTCTACCATATTGAGCTCAAGCATGTGGGCCGTGGACACAATGCCCAGGCTGATGCACTGGCGAAGCTGGCCAGCTCACTAGCAGTCCCACCAAATAAGACACTGAACATTGTCGTTATGTACCGGCGGCAAGTCCCCAGTATGCTAGAAGGGTGCCCCGAAGAAGATGAGGTTGCCACCGTCAGCACAGAACAAGCATCTGATTGGAGACAACACTTGCTGCAGTGGTTTCTACACCAAAAACTGCCGCAGAAAATGGGAAGAAAAGATGAAACTCCTAAGAATTAAAGATTCTTATGAACTCAGGAATGGAATTTTGTTCCGAATAATGGCAGATGCACGCAAAAAGATTCTACTCTGCTGTCTGTCCATTGAGGAAGCCTGGCAAGTGATGAAAGAAACACATGCTGGGACAGCAGGTGCCCACCAGGCTGGTCCCAAGATGAAGATAGAAATCAAGAAGCTGGGCTACTATTGGCCCACCATGTTTGAAGACTGCTGCAAATTTGTAAAATCATGCCAGAAATGCCAGGAGCATGCTACTGTGCCTAGAAGGCCTTCTACGACTCTGCACCCTATAGTTCCCAGTTGGCCGTTTGCACAATGGGGAACTGATGTAGTCGGGCCACTGCCGACTTCCTCGGCCGGACATAAGTATATACTGGCCATAACAGATTACTTCTCCCGATGGGCGGAGGCTATAGCATTAAGAGAAGTGACTGGTGAATTGGTCGCCAGATTCATCAAACAAAACATTATCTTCCGGTTCGGGATCTCCAGCCGAATAATATCCAACAATGGAAGTCATTTCAGAAATCAGAAGGTCTATCGGCTTGCTGAGAAGTATAAGATCGAATGGAGGACCTCCACTCCTTACAATCCATAGGCAAACAGATTGGCAGAAGCTTTTAACAAGACTCTCTGCACCTTGCTGGCCAAGGTCATCAATTCTAATAAGAAGGACTGGGAAGAGAAAATGTACGAAGCTCTGTGGGCATACCGCACTGTCTTCAAGACACCTACAGGGTGCTCACCATACTCGCTGGTATACGGCTCAGAGGCAGTGGTTCCGCTAGATCTGGAAGTCCCGTCACTCAGAGTGGCAGTCCAATATGGCCTGGCCCGTGACGAACAGACCAATGCAGAAAGAAGACTAGAAGAACTGGCTGAATTGGAAGGGAAGCGCCTCCGAGCTCAGAAGAGTATCCAAATGTATCAGGCCCGCATGGCCACTGCATTCAACAAACTCGTAAGAGGACGAGAATTCAAGAAAGGTGACCTCGTCATGGTCAAGAAAAAAGAAGTCATGGCGTCCAACCCAAAAGGAAAGCTGAATGCTAATTGGGAAGGTCCTTATGTGATACAGAGGGTCTACGAAGGAGGGGCCTACGTGGTCGTTAACCATCGAGGGGAAATCCAATTCTCGCCACTCAACGGAAGACATCTAAGGCTATATCATACAGCACAACCAACATTCCCCGAGTAATCGGGTAAAATCTACCCTTTCCTTGGTCTAGCGGCACTCCACCCTAGCCGAGCTACCCTCTCCTTGGTCTAGCGGCATTCCGCCCTAGCCAAGCTACACCCCTTTCCTTGGTCTAGCGGCACTCCGCCCTAGCCGAGCTACCCTCTCCTTGGTCTAGCGGCATTCCGCCCTAGCAAAGCTACACCCATTTCCTTGGTCTAGCGGCACTCCGCCCTAGCCGAGCTACCCCTTTCCTTGGTCTAGCGGCACTCCGCCCTAGCCAAGCTATACTCTTTTCTTCGTCTAGCGGCACTCCGCCCTAGCCGAGCTACCCTCTCCTTGGTCTAGCGGCATTCCGCCCTAGCCAAGCTACACCCATTTCCTTGGTCTAGCGACACTCCGCCCTAGCCGAGCTACCCCTTTCCTTGGTCTAGCGGCACTCCGCCCTAGCCAAGCTACACCCATTTCCTTCGTCTAGCGACACTCCGCCCTAGCCGAGCTACCCCTTTCCTTGGTCTAGCGGCACTCCGCCCTAGCCGAGCTACCCCTTTCCTTGGTCTAGCGGCACTCTGCCCTAGCCAAGCTACACCCATTTCCTTCGTCTAGCGGCACTCCGCCCTAGCCGAGCTACCTATTTTCTGGTCTAGCGGCACTCCGCCCTAGCCGAACTACCCTTTCCTTCGTCTAGCGGCACTCCGCCTTAGCCGAGCTACCCCTTTCCTTGGTCTAGCGGCACTCTACCCTAGCCGAGCTACCCCTTTCCTTGGTCTAGCGGCACTCTGCCCTAGCCAAGCTATACCCTTTTCTTCGTCTAGCGGCACTCCGCCCTAGCCGAGCTACCCTCTCTTTGGTCTAGAGGCATTCCGCCCTAGCCAAGCTACACCCATTTCCTTGGTCTAGCGGCACTCCGCCCTAGCCGAGCTACCCCTTTCCTTGGTCTAGTGGCACTCTGCCCTAGCTAAGTTATACCCTTTTCTTCGTCTAGCGGCACTCCGCCCTAGCCGAGCTACCCTCTCCTTGGTCTAGCGGCATTCCGCCCTAGCCAAGCTACACCCATTTCCTTGGTCTAGCGGCACTCCGCCCTAGCCGAGCTACCCCTTTCCTTGGTCTAGCGGCACTCCGCCCTAGCCAAGCTACACCCATTTCCTTCGTCTAGCGGCACTCCGCCCTAGCCGAGCTACCTATTTCCTGGTCTAGCGGCACTCCGCCCTAGCCGAACTACCCTTTTCTTCATCTAGCGGCACTCCGCCCTAGCCGAACTACCCTTTTCTTCGTCTAGCGGCACTCTGCCCTAGCCGAGCTACCCTCTCCTTGGTCTAGCGGCATTCGGCCCTAGCCAAGCTACACCCATTTCCCGGTCTAGCGGCACTCCGCCCTAGCCAAGCTACCCTTTCTTCGTCTAGCGGCATTCCGCCCTAGCCAAGCTGCACCCATTTCTTCGTCTAGCGGCACTCCGTCCTAGCCGAGCTACCCCTTTCCTTGGTCTAGCGGCACTCCGCCCTAGCCAAGCTACACCCATTTCCTTCGTCTAGCGGCACTCCGCCCTAGCCGAGCTACCTATTTCCTGGTCTAGCGGCACTCCGCCCTAGCCGAACTACCATTTTCTTCGTCTAGCGGCACTCCGCCCTAGCCGAGCTACCCTCTCCTTGGTCTAGCGGCATTCCGCCCTAGCCAAGCTACACCCATTTCCCGGTCTAGCGGCACTCCGCCCTATCCAAGCTACCCTTTCTTCGTCTAGCGGCATTCCGCCCTAGCCAAGCTACACCCATTTCTTCGTCTAGCGGCACTCCGCCCTAGCCGAGCTACCCCTTTCCTTGGTCTAGCGGCACTCCACCCTAGCCAAGCTACACCCATTTCCTTCGTCTAGCGGCACTCCGCCCTAGCCGAGCTACCCCTTTCCTTGGTCTAGCGGCACTCCGCCCTAGCCAAGCTACACCCATTTCCTTCGTCTAGCGGCACTCCGCCCTAGCCGAGCTACCTATTTCCTGGTCTAGCGGCACTCCGCCCTAGCCGAACTACCCTTTTCTTCGTCTAGCGGCACTCCGCCCTAGCCGAACTACCCTTTTCTTCATCTAGCGGCACTCTGCCCTAGCCGAGCTACCCTCTCCTTGGTCTAGCGGCACTCTGCCCTAGCCGAGCTACCCCTTTCCTTGGTCTAGTGGCACTCCGCCCTAGCCAAGCTACCCTCATCTTGAGCTGGTGGCATTCCGACCTGTCACCCTCTAAAAAAAAAGAGGAAGGAAGAAGAAAGAACAAAAAGAAAGTAAAAAAAAATGGGGTTAAAAATAGAGATACCCCGCCAGACTTGTTCAGGCATTCTGGACAAGGGCAAAAATGAGCTGTGGTGAAAACCCGAAAGGGCACTGCAGACAAAATCGGGTACCCCGCCACGTGAAAACTTGAAAGGGCGCGTGGGCAAAAGCAAGAGGGGGCTGGCTCCGGCGAAAACCCGAAAGGGCGCTTGGGTCGGTAATGTGGTGATTCCAAAGAAAGCCTTGCCTCCCACCATAAAACTCCTCGTCGATCGACCGGCGCCTTGCCCGATCAACGATTAAACCCATCCGGAATGGACCTTACGTCTATTCTGTTGAAGCCTTCATGCATTGCTCAAGAAAAATTCCCTCGATAGTAAGCCCACCTCGGGATAGACCTTCCGTTTGTTCTGATAAAACACTTCCACTTGTTTCTGTCTAAGACCCACCACGATGAAACCTACCCGGTTTAGACCTTACGTCTATCCCGATGAAACCTATCCTACGTCTCACCGCGATGAAACCTGCTGTTGATCGATTGGCACACTGCCCAATCAACAATGAAACCCTGTCCGGTTTAGACCTTACGTCTATCCCGATGAAACCTATGAAATCCTCGCATTGGTATAAACTCAATACTGATGATGAAACCTGATATTGATCGATTGGCACACAGCCCGATCAATAATGAAACCCTGTCCGGTTTAGACCTTACGTCTATCCCGATGAAACCTATGAAATCCTTGCATTGGTATAAACCCAATACTGATGATGGAACCTGATACTGATCGACCGGCACGCTGCCCGATCAGCGATAAAACCTTGTCCAGCTTAGACCTTACGTCTATTCTGACTAGATCTACAGGTCTCTTTACGTCCCGCCGTGATGAAACCTGCTGTTGATCGATTGGCACACTGCCCGATCTATGATGAAACCTATCCAGTTTCGACCTTCCGTCTATCCTGATGAAATCCATGAACTCCTTGCATTGGTATAAATCCAATACCGATGATGAAACCCGCCATTGATAGATCGGCATCTCGCCCAGTATCAATGATAAAACCCTATCCAGTTTAGACCCTACGTCTATCCTGATGAAACATATGAAATCCTTGCATTGGGATGAGCCAATACCAATGAAGAAACCTACTACCGATCGATTGGCACGCTGCCTGATCGATGCTAAAATCCATCCAGGGTGGACCTTCCGTCCGCTCTGACATAGCACAACACTACTCTTTGAATCGATTCAGACCCTCCGTCTGGATAGATCATGAAACTCTATTCCTTTACGTTAATGTTAAACCCCACATTAACGATGAGACTCATATTTTCAGCGAACGGCCTCGTGCCCGAGCTGCTATCTATATCCTCTAAATCAATCCGGACCTTTCGTCTGGATAGATCATGAAACCCTACTTTCCTTTGCAATGATGTTGACACCCACATCAATGATCGTGTGTCCACAATAAACATATGGCGCCATGGTCCATAGGATGAAAGTTCTGGTCCCAGAAAAGACAATGAAAAAAAGAAAAGAGAGAAAACGACAAAAAGTACATATGCAGAAATGGGGTTGAAAATAGAGATACCCCGCCAGTCTTGTTCAGGCATTCTGGACAAGGGCAAAAATGGCTAAAACCCAGCTGTGGTGAAACCCGAAAGGGCACTGCAGGCAAAATCGGGTACCCCGCCACGTGAAAATCCGAAAGGACGCGTGGATAAAAGCAAGAGGGGGCTGGCTCCGACGAAAATCTGAAAGGGCTCTTGGGTCGGTAATGTGGTAATTCAGAAGTTCCATGCCAACCGGCACGTTGCCTTCACCTCCCCTTCACTGATGAGGCCTTCCGTCGGTCATCTAGCTCTATGCCCCACCGATAATAAAGCCATTCCGGGGTAGATCTTACGTCTACCCTGATGAAATCTGCATACCCTCTTTCACATGTCCCACCGACAATAAAACCCGTCATCATTATGATAAAGCCTGGCCAGTTCAGACCTTACGTCTGTCCTGATCAAACTCCTAAACCTTCCCTTGATCGATCGGCTCCTTGCCCGGTCAACGATAAAACCCTGCCAGGATAGACCCTACGCCTAGCCTGATGAAACCTACGTATTTCTTGGCAAAGTCCCACCCGCCATAAAACCTACTAGAATAGACCTTACGTCTGTCCTGACGGGACCTACACCTCTACATACGTCCCACCGTTGATCGACCGGCACCTCGCCCGATCAATGATAAAATCCTCTGTCCGGTTTAGACCTTACGTCTATACTGATGAAACCTATGAAACTCCTTGCGTCGATATAAGCCCCATATCGACGATGAAACCAACCACTGATCGACTAGCACCTCGCACAATCAGTGATGAAACCATGTCCAATTAAAACCTTGCCAGTTTAGACCTTCTGTCTATTCTGATGAAACTTATAACACTTTCTTTGCATCGATATGGACCCAATATCGATGATGAAACTAGCTATTGATCGACCGGCACCTCGCCCGATCAATGATGAAATCCTATCCAGTTCAGACCCTACGTCTGTCCTGATGAAAACCACGTACCCTTCAAGGTCCCACCTGTGATAACCTCTACCCAGTCTAGACCTTACGTCTACTCTGATGAAACCTGTAAAACTCCTTTGCATCGATATAAACCCAATATCGATGATGAAATCATATACTGTTCGATTGGCACATTGCCCCGACTAGCTTTGAAACCTGCCCAGGATGGACCATTCGCCCGTTCCGGATAATGCTCTAAGCCTCTTCGCTCACATTCCTGCAAACCGCCTCCCTTGCACGTATGGCCAAGAAGGACGTTTGCTACCACCAACAGAATTCGGTTTAAAGCACCACTCCGGAGGCCGTCACGCAGTGGAGCGAGTTCCCCATCCTTTCTCTGAAGGGGTGGATGCTCTCCTGCTAGGTATGGGCTATTCCCATAGGGACCGCTGAAACCGCTGCTAAATCGCCGTGAAATATTGATGGTGCGATAAGTTAAGAACAAACCACATATGAGACTGGTGTAAAGATTCCTTTCCATTGAATAAAAAAGGGAATACAAGATGGGCCCCTGAGGGGAAATTGTATTACAAAAAGGGGGAAACAGATATTCACGGGCGCCGGAATATGTCTTCGAAGGCCAGAAGCCCTACATGCGGGGCAGCCCCCAGCTCATGAAGTCGAGCCTCCTCCTGCTGCAGCCGAGCAGACTCGTTCTAAAAGGACGCCACCTGCCCCTCCAACAGGGCTACTTTCTCCGCAAGCTGCGGCCGAGAAGTTGTTATCTGCGGCAGTTCAGCCCGGAGGTCAAACAGTTCAGCCTCCAGGATGGTTATCCGGCTGCGCACGAACTGCTCCCGCTGCGCCAGAGATTGCAGTTGGCATTGGCACTCCTGGAGAACAGAGCCCACCTTCTCCAGCTCAGATTTGCACTCCTTCCTTTACAACTTCAAAGCTGCCAGTCTGTCAGACATAATATGTGCCAAGAAGTCCCAGCGATGTATAAGCTTTAACAACAATAGAACCTGCTGGGCCCATATTTCCATGGGACAGCCCATCGCCTGTAGACAGGCGGTGAAACGCTCGCTATCTCCTTCAGCCGCAGACAAGTCAGTCCAGGCTGGGACTCCACCAGCTGGCGCAGCATGTCAAGATTTTTCCAGATAAAACTCTCAGAGGAAGCGAAGCCAGGAGAAGGAACTGGAGCTACTTCGAAAGTCACCTCACTGTCAATGTCCGCCCATGGTGTAACATCAGGCTGGGAAGAGGAAGACGGGAGGTCTGCGGAAGGTGCCAACTGAGCTCTCTCTGCAACCCCTGACGAAACCAAGAGGCCTTCCACCTCCATCTCCTCGGGAGTTGCTATTTGAATGTTCGTAGGGGCAACTTTAATAAGTGCTGGAGCGGCTGCTTCCTGGGTCCCCAATATGATACCCGCATCTTCAGCATCCTCTTCTCGGGGCACCTCCTCCTCAGATTCCGAGAGCAAGGAGATTGATTCTGGGTCGGTTATGGACAATACTCCGGTCTCTGTGGCAGCTACCTCCCCTTCTTCCATCCCCGCTTCAGCGGCCAGTTCCTTCAATGACAAGGCAGCAGGGGCTACAGACTGTAGAGGTAAAAGTTCAGTTTCCATAATTACTGTTATGGGAATTGCTGACTCTGGCGCAATGGTCATCACTGCGGCCGGTATAAAGGCAGAACCCCTAGCTGGGTCCGTCTCAGCTCTAAAATCCAAGACCCGGATGAGGGCCGAACTCTCCCCCGAGGTCCTCAAGTCCACCAATGCTAAGTCTGTAGAAGACTGTACCCTCATCGGCACAGGGCGAATTATCTCAGAAATGCCTGCACAAATGGCTGACGAAGCAGGAACAATAGCCAAGGTGTCAGATAGAATGGCTTCAAAGGCTGCAGTCGCTACCGGGCTAGCAATAGGGGATTCCTGTGAATAGATCAATGCAACATCAAGCAGCAGATAAAAAAAAATAATAATAACAATAATGAGGAAAAGGAGAGAGACCCACTTCTAATGTGATGTCGATATCCTCAAAGGAGTGCAAGGAAGAGGAAAGCTCCGCTGCTGAAGCAGCAAAGGGAGGAGTTATATCTGCCTCGGTGTCCAAGCCAGCAAATTCTTCCGGTAGTTCCTCCTCAGAAGATGGCACCAGCAGTTTGGAGGGGGTGAACAGTGGGACAATGGCAGTACATACGAATGGGGCCTCTGATTGGGAGATACCCTCCGTCTCGCTCTCGCTGAAATCTGCTCCTTCTCCCTCTGCCTCGGAAGCGGTCGCGGAGCTGCTAGAAGAGATTTCCACACTATCCACGGGCGGGACTTGCGTCCCTAACGTCTGCCTAGATGAAGACCGGGTAACTATGCGCCTCACAGGAACAAGGCCCCGTTTCGTCTGGGTCTTATGGCCCTCCTGTGGCTGAGTTATATCGCCAGCTGCTCCCGTAACTGCAGCCCCCTCACCGGCCGTCACTGCAGGGAAAGGCTCGTGAGAAAGACAATAAACAGATAATCGAAATGTGCAAAAGAAGATGAAAAAGCACACTTACCCTCCGCCTCACTAGCCGGCGTGGGGGAAGGCAATCTGGTCTCCACCACGGAAGGTGTCACAACTGGCTCTTGGGCTGTGCAAAAAGGGGGGGGTCAGATTCGAAGATTTCTATAAAATTCAGCAAAAGACGATGAAAGATATAACTGCAGGCTGTTGAGGTTACCCTTGACTGACGTCTGGGCGCCCTCCCTTTGAGATTCAAACTCATCAAAGGAGGGGATATCAGGAAGAGGGGTCCCAGGGTCCGTCACTGCTGAAGCCGACTGCCGAGCATGGGCCTTCTTAGCCTTCCTGGCCTTCCCAACTGCAGTCTTCACTGCAGAAATCTTTCTCTTCTTGCCCGGAGGCAGGGGAGTGGTCGTCGGTGCTGCTGCAGGGACTTCGAAATAAGCAGGCTTCTCAGCTTGCGCAATGATTTTTCTGTAAAGCCCCTGTCGCTTTATATCTGGCCTATCTGTTGAAGACGTCAAAGAAGCAATGAGACCAGTAGATGCAGAGTTTGAATAACAAACAGAAAGCACTACAGTCAGAAAGGAAAGACCATACCTGCTGGGCCATCATAAAAGACAGAAAGCGGCCAGTACAGATAAGCTACCTCCTTGGAGCGGAAAGCAGCCTCCTTGACAAGCCAACAGACATCACCAAATGTCTGGCACTTCTCCACTAAAGATGCCAGATCACTATGACCATGAAAATCGAGACATCGAAATAGGTCGAGGTGGTCCATGCCCCAGCCGTCGACATAATGAAAAGAAATAAACAACGGCTTATTCAATATGCCGGCTATCGGACTCTCTGCAGACAACCCATGTACATTCAGCAGAACAAATAGCCAAGACGTGTGCTTGTAGTACGTCTGAGTCCTATCTTCCCTGCGCACAAACGTCCTATAGGGATGAAATCTATCTGTCGGACCCTTCCAGGGGACGACTGTCAGGAGCGGCTCTTCAACAGGGAAGGGGTACTGTTGCGCCTCCAGACGAGCGCCTCCTACATGGCACAGATGTTTCAAATTCTTCATAAAAGTGTCTTCATTGATGGCAGCAAAGACAGGAGCGGGCGGCTCGGAGCCTCCTTCTTTCAGAACCCGACGCTGAGCCAGATAGTTCTCTGCCTCCCTCGGATGTTGTGAATAAATCCTTTTTAGGTGGGCCTCGGGGATGTCAAATACCGGCCCGGGCTGTTGTTTCAGGAAAGAACGCTCGGCCACGTCCCAGAATGCACCCCTACCATCCCTGTAAAAGCTGGTCCGAATGTTCCACCATTTGATATACTCTGATGTGACACGGGGGACACGGTTAGAAACAGTGGGAACCCTAAAACTGCGCCATCATGGCGATGATAGAAATCCCACCACAACCGGCCATCACCGACAATGGTGGACCCGTGCTTGGCCCGGCTATCCAGGGGAAACTGAGCAACTGATGTAGGGATATGCTGGTCATAGCCAAAGTTCCGCCCGAAGCGGAATGGATAATATGGTTCCAGAAGAAGCAGACCACCCTTTCTGAAAACTAAAACACTGGGTCGAATGGCCATGGCCCATCTAACCAGCTCCGGCTCCAGAATAGACCGAACAGCATTAGCCCCTGAAACGGGGTGAACATAGGTCTCTACCTCTTCCATCTTACACTCTCTTTGAGAATGAACCAAAGGAGCTGAACCTGCTGCCAAGCTCCAGAAATGAATGCTGCCAGGGGCGTCCACTGGTACCCTTATCAGTCGGCCCCTTATTTTGAACAACTGGTCAGAAAAAGAGCCAGGTTCGGCACTGGCAAATTCAATCATTCTGGGTAACACTGTATCTGCCTGCAGAGTTCTAGGGGCCAATTCAGAAATAGACTGCAGACCCAGGCATTGAAGAAATGAAAGGGGCCCACGGTCCTCAAAGAGCGGGGAGTCCGATGCTTGTACAAATCCCCCAAAGATTTGTAGATTAAACACAAGGCCACTGGGCAAAGTGACAGCCTCATTCCCCAGGCCATCTGGCATGCCGGGTATATGGCTTCGGGCCGAATGATTGTCTCGTCCCCTTGAGGGAGAGCGAAAGTGCACAACCAGAATGTGAAGTAAGCCGCGCAATGTGTGATAGGGTCCACCCCTGCTGGATTTGGACCACCATTGCCTACACGGCGCAATGAAGATGGCAACGCTGACTTATAGCGAGGAGCCCTTATCTGCTTGCTGGCAGTCGGACCCATGGAAGGGAAGTCTGCATATTTTAAGGGACCGTCAAAGAAATACTGAATCCACTGCCCTATCCGGACCCTCAGCTTGCTGCCTTTCTCTCGAGGATGGTAACCCTTGGAGGATCCTCTACTATGCGCCAGACAGATGGAGCGATAGGCCTTCATTAAATACCGGTAGGAATAGCAAAGTGAATACTTGCCTTCGCCATCTGAGCTATCCTTCTCGGAATCCGCCAAGCAGACCTCTTCATACGGCTCGCCGTCAATAGGCAGACCAGAAAGTTGTGACAAACTCCAGAGGTCGAGAGATGTTTCGCCCTCTGCTGTATAAAATATGTTGAACAAAGGGCAGAATACTTCAAACATTCCACAACATAACCCTCGGGATATGGGATAGCGGAATCTAGAAGCAAAAACACTGTGATATACCCCGGCTCTGATCAGTAGAGGGGCGTATTCCTTTAAAACAAATTCGGTGAACTCCACCGCTCCCACCCAGAACAGGTGGACGTCAGTGATCTTGGTATCTCCAAACCAGCCGGCAGCTAGATGATACTTGAACTGGACGGCCGAACAATTCAACACAAAGGGTTCTTCTCGGTACCCCCACTTTATCGGTGCCAGGAATAGACCGAAGCCAGGCTTCTCCCTATGAACTCGGCCACTAGCATTATCCCACCGGGCAGGTGTAAATTCCGGGGCTCGGGTCAACATTTTCTTCTCCGGCTCCAGCTCTGATATACCGAGGACTGCGTCCCAGTCGCGCTTCTCCCCGGGAAGATAGATGGCCTTGTGGCGGTACACCGACTCCTTCAGGCTATCTCGTTCGGCAAGGGTGGCAGCCTCGACAGCACGGGCTACCCGATAGTCTCGCATGCCACCCACTGTGAAAGTTCGGATGAACGGCATTAAGTGGCGGTCCTTCGGAAGATCCGGCCGATAGTCGTTGCCCCGTCTGAAGCATGTCTCCATTGCAGTGGAATATACCCTCGATGTTGATACTGTATCCGTCTCAGAATCAGATGATTCGTCAATGGCAGCAACTTTGTCATACCCGAAGTCCAGGCTATGCACGTTCAGCCAATTTACTACAGCCCGTGATATATCTGGCTGCGCTGACGAGCTCGCCCCAACAGCTCCAGAAGATGTAGCAGCAGAGCTGGAAGCCATTGCAATGTCTGCAGTCAGAGAAAAGATGTGAATGAAAGTCCTAAAATAAGAAACAGTCTTATAAAGATTATAGGGTGAAGCCATGTGAAAATTTCAGCAGCATCTCCCCTTATTCAGGGTCTGCCCAAAGAAGATAGGGAGTCACCCACCAAGAGGGAGTGATCCCGGAAGTAAAAGGGATTTAATCCCCAAAGTAATATCCTATCCGGGCGAAATCTAATGAAGCGGGAAGGAAGCTGGATGGCTGAGGGGAAGAGCTCGCCACCACCGCCGAGAGGGTGAAGAGAGAGAAGAGGGAGTGAAGAATGAAGAGAAACGAGGCTCCCGGCGCCTCAAATAGCGGAAGCAGAAGAGAGGTTCTCGGCGTGGCCTTTAGCGTGTCGAGAACCCCCCCTAATTCAAAAAGCCCACCAAAAAAAAAGGGGGCAGGCCGAGAGCCCCCCATATGCCAAAAGGCGCGTCGAGAACCCCTGTGACCGGGCGCGCCGATAAGCCCTGCCGAAAAGTCGTGCGTCGAGAGCCAACGCGCCGAGAAGGCTGTGCCTAAAGGCCGTGCGCCGAGAAGCTCGCGTCAAGGGCTTTCAAGGCAAAGAAATTGAGAAAAATCAAAAGAAATGCCAAAGTAATGATGCTTTCAAGCTGCAAAATGAAAGATGACTAGCAATGCCAAGCTGATAAATGGGTTCAGATGCTGAATGATATATGCACCTACAGGCACCGTGTCACTTATCCTGCATTCCCGCCACCTGCAAGTGGGGGGCATTTGTTGACACCTGAAATATAACTGAGAATAAAGGTGAGACCAAAGAGAAGATTGAACCATACATGAAGCTCTCAGAGATTCCTGCAAAGCCAGAATTACAGAATAGTCGTCACTAAAGTCGCCACCCGACTGAAGCCCTTCCCGGCCAAGCTGATGTCCGGTATTGTCATCGCTCAGATAACAGTACTGATGAAGAACTACGGTCTACTAACTGATGAAAATATCCAGAAATATTCTGATAAGACTACGTCAACTCACTAATCAACCTTCACCTGTTCTGACAGGCTCGAAGGACTCACAAATGAAAAGACAGGTTATATGTCTTTGATAGTCCAGACTTGATAACGAGAGAGTTCAAGATATTAAAGCCCAAATGGGCTCACTAAGGTAGAACCGGGAAATCCTCACAAGGTCCAAAGCCTATAAGGGTGCCGGGAAGCCTCCCCGGTTGACAAGGGCGCGCCGGGAAGTCGTCTTCGGTGCGCCGGGAAGGGTCATGCCGAGAAGGGGGCTGATGTGCCTATAAAACCCCCCTTTGTTCATCTCGAACAGAGAGGACAGACAGAGACAGAGAGGGCAAGAAAGAAAGAAAGCAAAAAAAAAAAGAGCGAAGAGAGGCATCTTTAGATAGCCAGATAAAAAAAGAGAAGAGAAGAAAAGCTGCTGCGAGCTCGGAAGGAAGGAGAAGGTGGGGTGCTAGGGGAGGGAGAGGAGTCAATGCTCAGCCCTCCCCTTCCCTTTATTGCCGTCGTCCCTTCCTGCTCCCCTTTCCTTTTGATGTATAAGCTTCGATTCCGTTTTCCGCTTTCGAAGTGAAGAGATCTCCCTGTTGTCGAGGAGATAGAGTATTAGTCTATTTTTCTTCCCTCCGTCCCCTTTGTTCTATGAATGATGTAAACGATGAAACAGTGAAATGCAACTCCACGGTTGTTCCGATGAAATGGTTTTGGTTGGCCCTCTTCTCCCTGTGCTCTCTCTCTCGGAATGTATGTTATCCCCCGCATACATTAATTGCTCGGATGCTTAGAATTCTAGTGATTTCTTGTGCCTATATGCATGATTGTTTCAGATGGGAAGGAGGTAACAGAGCCCCGATCCTTACCGTGGATCTTTGGGCTTTGTCCCTCTCTCTCTCCTTCGACGACATCGATGATTTAAACGTTGCGAAGTCCATAGTCCTCTCGAGCTTCCTAAGCCATTGGGGCCATTACAGGGATCAGAGACAGTCATCTCTTGATCTCCTGGATGGTCGGCGATATGAATGGCATAAAGCCTGTTCCAGAGGGTTCGAACGCCTGGTGACTTCAATCCCTCGAATCCCTTCTATCCATGTGACTCCTTGATGTTAATCTGGTAACCTGGTAGAGCCCTCGGCCCCTTTTTCGTTTGCATCCTAAAATCCCCTAGCCGCTACCTGAATCCCAGGAAAAATCCCCAAAACAGAGCATCGTAGAACCCTACAAACCTCCACAAACCTTTCCGGTGCCATGAATAGCTCCCGACGCGGCCCGCGCCGGGAACCTCACGCCAAGAGCTCCCTCCTCCTTCTTTAAAACCATGCCGAGAGCCTCATGCCGAGAGCCCATTCCCCCGCGCCGGGAACCTCACGCCGAGAGCTCCCTCCTCTTTCTTTAGACCATGCCGGGAACCTCATGCCGAGAACCCACTCCCCCGCGCCGGGAAGCCTGCCTATGCTCGTTATAGCCATGCCGAGAGCCTCTCCTCCTCTGCCCAATCCTTGAGCACCCTGCCACACTAATTCGAGGGATATCTGCAGGTCACAGGGTACACCACATGGAATAAACAAATGGGGAACCATCCCCAACATCACACTGTGCCAGGGCCCAGTGCCTTTCTCTTTCGGTTTTCATCCCGGCACTCCGTGGATGATCACCTATTTCCCCTTGGGCATGTTCCAAGTTGAGGGGAGATGCTGCCGAAATCTAGTCCAACGTCATCAACCCCGATGAGTCAAGGGGGTGTCTCCGATACACTTCCCATCCGGCTCCATCTTCGGGGGAAACGAACCTATTTGGAGCATCCGGTCAAGTAGAAGTGTCAAAAGGGAATACCCTAATGATTAGCCGAATTCCGTGCCGCCACTGCGTGAACGGTCTTCTATCCTTACCCGGTATGGCTCAAAGTTAAAGGTTGTGCCACCCGATTTAGTCCGTTGAACTAAATAAATCCGCCCACCATCCGTCCTCTTCCATAAGCATGAAGCCTTTATTTCACATATTAGTATTTTGACTGCCTTCTGAGGCCTCCTATTTTGGCGTTTAATCAAGGGTTGTCCTTTTTAGGAAGGGCGTAATTAACGTCATAGCCTTTATGGTATGGCGGACTTTTGGTCCCAACTCGGACTTCACAATCGACTGATCAAGTCAAGTCGAGCACACAATGAAATCGTCACACATGTGACTGGCACGCCTAATAAACCAAATTAATAAATAGATAAAAACAAAATTGAATCAGAGAGATAAAAAATCCCGCGTCCATAGTGCCCGACTTGTATTGGAGCATGTGTCCCCGGGTGAGATCATTTTTGGAGAAGTGATCTCTGAGAGGTTTTGGGTTCTGGTTGGTAGCTGCGAGTGACTGGTAATGCTAGTCTCGTAGTCGACCACGGTAAGATGTGTATCATTAGGGACCCGTGCTCTTTGGTCGTGGTGTTGGCGACTAGGTTGCCGTAAGATTGGGTGGCACTTTCTCTCTCCTAGAGACGTGATGAGGGCATCTCACGACACTCCCTCTAGCTCGGGTCGCCTGCACACTCTTGATATGGATTGATTATGGTCTACACTTGTTATCTTCATTTCCCAAGTTTCATCTTATGTATTTTCCTTTTATTGAGTCCTATCTTTTGTATTTCCCTTTATTGAGTCATGTGGTTCTAGTCCATTTCCCTTGTTATGCTTAATTGGGCCTTATTATCTTAGTTATGGGCCCATAGGATTGAGTCTAGGATATGCTCGGTCTTTTGTCTTATTGTCAGGGGCATTTTGGTCATGTAAAAAATGGTTGCCTATATATAGGCCCATCTCTCCTCATGTACTCAACTTTTGATGAATCAATTTGAATAGAAATATCTCCCACATCTCTCTCCCCCCACTAAATTTCTCCCCTTCTCTCTCTCTCTCTCTATCTCTTTTTCTCTCTCCCACAAGGAAAGGGGCGAACTTCTCCCTCTCTCCTCCCCCTCCCAATTACTCCCAACCCCCACCTACCTCCACTAACTCCCCACCACTCCCCATAACCCCTCTTTACTCCCCTCCTTGTCCCAAGGAAGTTCCACCAATCCAAGCCCCACCACCCAACTACCACCTACCCAACACCACTTCCTAAGCACCCCTTCCTCTCCCCAAGGTTGAAGGGGCTCTTTCCAAGCCCAATTTCGAATTTCCCTCTCCCTAGGTCAGTGCCCTTCCATCTTCCCACCTCCCTAACCACCCAAGGTCGCCCCTCCCTTCCCCATCTAGCCCAAGTTCGCCCCCCTCTCTCCCTTGCTCTCTCTTTGCCCACCAAGAGCTCCACCTTCCCTCCACTCATCTCACAGCCCTCT
The DNA here is from genome assembly GCA_022559845.1 of Amorphophallus konjac. NCBI lineage: Eukaryota > Viridiplantae > Streptophyta > Magnoliopsida > Alismatales > Araceae > Amorphophallus > Amorphophallus konjac. The sequence goes on along the minus strand of CM040124.1, from coordinate 58,300,171 downwards.
CCAGCCATTTCACCCCCCAACCTTCATTCCCCTACAACTCTTACAACCTCTAAACACCCCACATCCCCCCTCCATAGCCATTAGACACACCTCCCACCTCTTACTCTCTTGGCCATCCCCTTCCCCACACCCTCTTCCTCTCCTCATTCTATCTCTGTTTCAGGCAGCAGAGTGGCAGCGACCTGCAGTGGCAGCCATGACCGTCTCTAAAAGATTCAGGTGGCAAGGCCTATATTTATGGAATCGTCTGCGAGGTAGCTTTCCAACGGTGGTGGTCTCGCATCCATCCGAGTCCGGAGCTGTTCGTATTCGAGGATCTCGTCCAACTGCGCATTCTGTCCCTATCTGAAGACCTGAAGCTGAAAGCAGAAGCTGCCACGGCCAGCTCGTGAAGGATCTGAGTGCCATTTTTGTAGGGTAGAAACTACGTCGAGTTAGCTTTCATCTCCAAGAAGAAGGATCACATTCGGCCACCGGAGCTATCAGTTATCATTTTCTTCGCCGGAGTGTGCAGTCTGCCACCTGTGGGTCCAGGTTCGACCAGTCCCCACTTCTCTGGTCACCACTCTCTTCTCCGACCTCGGATTGTGGTCCCGTCAACTTCTGCTCAAAGCTACTCCGACCACGATCCCGCCACCACCATTTTCGTTCCATTTGGAGTTCGGGAGCCTCCGCAGTGCCTTCTGCAACATACTGCATCAGTTCTGCATCAGTCAGTGGCAGAGCGTTGCTGTCCTGCTCCAGTCGCCGGTCCGATCAGCCCCGCATTCCAGAGCTTCTGCACAAATTCAGACATCATCCACTGTCAGTTGGGAAACTTTTGGCACCAGTTTCATCAAGTTTGGAGTTCTTTGGAGTCCGTGGCAGCATCGTCATTGACACCCTATCCAGCGAGCCTGAAGCTTGGCAGAACCGGAGGAGTTCAGAAAGTCGGTCTTCTTTGCTTAATTCCCCCACCCCGCTTGGCCGGCTGAAGGCCCCTCCCTGCGTGGAGGTAGTTTTGGTTGTACTAAGCTTAATCCCTATCTCAAGATCACCCCTCCTGTGAGAGGTGTAGTGTTGTACTTCTTTCACTTTCAGGTCAAGCGACACCGCCGCGGCGATCGGGTATATACCCTCGCCTCCCGGCGCGCCCTCGTCTCTGAGCGGGATCGGTGTTTTCACACCGATCAGGTGAGCCTCTAATACTACCCTTGATTGCCTTATTTCTGCGAGTTTAGTATTGCTTTGAATGCCCGTCGGACGGTGAGAAGAGAGCCCGCACTAGTATGCTACTTTGAAGGTGTCCACCGTGGACCGGGAGAGAGTGCCACCCGAACCCCGCCCTACGGGCCAGCCGCCCACTAAGTTGGGAATCCTAGGCCCTTTGAGGTCAACCTAAGCCAACTAAGTCAATTAGAATCATTGGGTCTCACCCCGGACCCTTGCCATCATCCCCCGGCCCCGCCGGGTGATCGCGTGTGCCGTGAGAGTAAGACGCTATTGTGAGAATCATTGGAGTGCTTGTATGCTTGCGGGTCTAGGTCCTATGTTGCTCATTTCATGCTTAGTCATCTATGGGCTGTTTCACATCAAGACGTGTGCCATGACTTGTTCCGGTGGTGTCCCGTGGCTCTGTGATGTGGGCGGAATTGGGATTGGCAGGTGTCCACTTGGATTAATTAAGATGAAGGTTTTGATGAGACATGACGGAAGAGTGATGCCTGTGTGTGGAGGTCCGTGATGGGACGTTGGTGTCGCAATGGTTATCCCTGGTTTGGTGACCAGCATGGGATGGTTCCCCTGTAAGTTTGAGTTGAGTGAGTTGATGACCGAAGACACCAGGATCTTGTCATTTGGTTTCATCGTGCTCCCCAAGAGGGTCGAGTTGGTATGATGATTGAGTTCGGATGCGGAGTTCGAGAGGAGTGTAGCTCGAGATGTGGTATTGGTCTGTGTGTGAGTCAGTGGATGGCCTATCGTGAGTTGGATAGTGCCCGTGGGGCCGATGGAGGTTTCCCATTGACTTGTATCTGGAGACCAGTGGATGGTCTTTTCACAGAAGGAAGATGATGTTGGTTGTGCATCGTAAATGGTGATAGCGGTGTGCTGGTGAGGCCTTTGGTGGTCGTCTCCGTGATGTGCCTTTTAGTATGGGATCTGGGCTTTGTCGAAATTTATCTTCTGACAGAGTTGGCACAGTGATATGTCTGGCTTTCAGCTTGCCATGTGTGAGGTGACTCTTGGTGCTAAGTCGATGTTCTGGTTGCGGTCTATTGAGATGACTGCATGAGCCGGTGGAGGCTCTGTATTGGTTGTTCCCTTAAGAAGGGTGTGCGACCGGTCAGCTGGTTGTGAAGCTGGTGTATTTTGTCTACCGACCATGGGATGGATCGGTAGCTGTTTCTTGTGACGAGGACCGCATTTCCTCGGTGAGCGAGATGGTGGCAGCGGTGCCATGATTGATTTTCATTGTGACTGAGGTGATACCAGACTTGTGCTTTTGTGTTGTGCCTACTCTAATGGCCGATGTGTGTACGGCATGTGGAGCGAGGTGTCGTTCGTGGTGTTAGTCTGGCTGTGTCCCTCAGGATAAGTGTTTTCGTGAGAATCGAGGTTTTCCATGCTGGGGCTCTGACAGCGTTGTCAGTTGTTAAGGTGTTCTTCCCCTATGTCTTGGTGCTAGTCCTGAATTTTGAGGATGAAATTCCTTTAAGGGGGGAGGGCTGTAATGCCCCGGGTTTTTCGGATCTGGATCCGTGGGTTTCGGATCATCTTTTCGCGGATTGCGGATCCTGTCCGATTGAGCTTCAGATTATTTTTACCAGATTGTCGGACCCATTGGCCGTGTGCCCGTGAGTTTCATTGGGTCCATGATGTTGTGAGGAGCACGCCGGTATTTTTCTGGAATTTTCGGAGTGCCTTTGTGGGTCCTTGGTTGCGTTCTAGGTTTTACGCATGTTTTTCGTCTGTCGAACCTTCGGAACCCCGTACAGGGTGGACCGTTGCGTTCTCCGACTTTGGCACATTACCACTGCGTTGTACGTCTTCCGAGGATCAGGGAGGTTATTTTTCCTTATTTTCTATAATTTTGGTAATTTTTGAATTTTCTATATATAACCCCCCTTTTTTTCTCTCTCCCCATCTCTCATTTCTCTCTTCCCTCCCTCTCTCTTCTCTCACATTCTCTCCTCTCCCCCTCTCACTCCGGGTGACCGATGGAGGCGGGGAGGGCGGGACAGTGTGGCTCATGGGGCGTGGAGCAACGAGCACGGGACGAGGATCGCGATGGTGGAGGTGGTTCGTGGGATCGCGAGCCGGCGAGGGTTTAATCAATGTTTTTTCGTGGATCCGACCTCGGGGCGCGAAATCTTCGGTGGAGGTAGGGAGATGGACCCCCAGGTCGTGCATTTCCTTTCTCGTGAGTTTTGTAGGTCGTGGTGAGCCGAGCGGGCTATTTAGGGCGTTTTAGGAAAAATCATGTTTTTAGGGCTTGTGCGTCGATCCGCAGTTTCATCGCGTTTCAGACCGATTTGGGGTCATAGATGCATGTTAGGGGTGTCGGGGGAGCTTCCCCCTTGTTTTCCCCACCATCCGTGGATAATCGGGGAGTGGAACAGGTTTTTGGGAATGTTCCCGCCGTCCCGTTCTCGGGTGAGTGTAGCGGTCCTTCCAGAGACCGCCACACTCACTGGCGGCGCAAGGTAGGCGCGCCAGAGACCCTGGCGGCCTAAGCTGGGTGCGCCACTTATTACTATTTTGTCGGTAGGGGTTTCTGTCATCTGGCGGCTGCACGATAAATCGCCAGACTGGGTGGCAACCGAGACTTCGACCGCTACTCCATTTTGATCGATGTGCCTCGGAGCACGTGCTTTCTGATCGATTGGGAGTCTTGCGCCCCTGGCGGCCGTAGGTTCGACCGCCAGAGGGATTGTGGCAGACCAGAGTTTGGCCGCTAGAAACCGTGTGGCGGTCTGGGTAGGACCTCCAGGCCCTGTGTGCTTCGTCTTCTGGCGGACCAAGGGTGGACTGCCAGAGTCCCTGTGGCAGACCAGAGTTGGACCGCTAGAGACTGTAGTGGCCCAAGGTTGGACCGCCAAGCTCTAGGTTACACCGAGTGGTTTGCAGTCCCGTTTCTCTTCGACCGGGTTCCCGTGAGTTGCGGTCGGCCTCGTGAGTCATCACTTCGTGGTTTAGACCTAGGATTAGGCTAGATTGACGGCCTTGTGCTGTTGCGTACGACGGTCTTGACCCCGAGTCTTGTGATCAAGGACCGTTGGATTTAGTGAGTCTAGAGGACTGTCCAGAGTCCAGTGGCTCGGTGCCACTTGGTCCTTTGTGACTTTCGCACAGGGTGCGTGCGTGTTCTCGGAGTTTCTCCTTGGAGAGTGGTCACACTAGTGACTCCCCACTAGTCGTAGCCTTCCAACACGCGAGTAGTCCCACCAGGGAGTGGTGGCGGGGCTACCCTGAGAGACGGTTTTAGACTGGTTTCTGTCGGGCCCCACGTCTACCAGTCAGAGTCCGGCTGATGGGAAAACCAGTCAAAGGGCTAGACCAGAGACGCACGGTTTGTGTGTGCACATGTGGTTGGGGGCAGTTGGACCCACGCTAACGAGCACGACCCCAGCTAGTCACTTATTTTGTGGTTACTAGTACGGTGTCCCCGTTTAACTAGGGGTCGAGGGGGACACCTGAGACGCGGACTAAGACGTCAGTGGACGCTTCCGGCCTTACTTCTGGAGGGCAGGTACTCCTGTCACGTGAGACATGACTCTCCTATTTCCGGGTTCCATTTCCCATCTGCGAGACGTGGTTTTCTGGACCGGCTGGTGTTTCTGAGTTAGTGGCCAGGGTGATAGTAGCTTCACTGTGGTTGCATCTTGTTGGTGCGGTGTCCGCGACCGGGTGGTCGGGGTTGCACCTTGGACAGTGTTTCCAGGTTGGCCGTGTCCTGGGAGACAGGCCTCTATTGTAGGGTTACAGTGGGTTTTTACTTCGGTAAGTGGTACTAGTGTGGTTCGGTAGCCCCCGACCGTGAGATCGGGGTGTGTTTTCCTGGTACAGTAGGAGTAGCTGTAGTGCCAAGTTTTGACCGGCCACCGATTCGTTGTTCCTGCTATAGTTGTAGCTTTCCTTTCCGCTACCGTCGTTGTTTTCGGTTGGGGTTCCGTGGGACCCCTGCTGAGTCTCTGTTTGGAGACTCATCCCTGCTTTTCAGGTGTGGCGGTTCTTCCTCGAGGTTCGAGGGTGCAGTGTTGCGGAGGTTCTTAGTTGCCAGCTTGCCGGGCCAAGTGTTTACTTGGCATGTGGCACGTTTTACTGCTTTAGACTATACTTTCTGTTGGACTGGACTCTATTGTAGTAGTTGTTATTTATTTCTGTTAATTGTTGAATTGTCTTGTCTTATTTCCTATTTCTTTGTACCTCCACACTCTTTTTAGCCCTTCCGAGCCCTCCCGGTTCGTGGGTGGCGGGCCAAGATCCGAATGGTATCGGGTTCTTCCCGGTATCCAGATTTTGGGTCGTCACACCCTGCCACAGACCACTGATGGTGCTAAGGATGGGGACATCTAAGACATGGTCGGCAGAGGGGAAGAGTATGGCCCCGCACAAGCAAATGGAAGCGGCCTTAGCTATGGCCTCGTCCCACCCACACTTATTCTTATAGTGTGCTATCACCCACTGGCTGAGTGGTAGTAAATGGATCTGGTGTGGGCCCAATATGGTGCGAATGTCCTTGCTACTAGGTATGAACTCTCCTAAGATAAGGGTAGGATCCACAGGGGCAACAGTGTGACAAACTAAATCCTCCTCGCCCACCTTGGACCTAGGAAAAGACAAGTACATCTCTACCTCCTCTAGAAGGATGGTGGTCTCAAAAGATGGGAAAATGAAAGTGTGGGTCTGAGGGTGCCATATCTCTACCAAGGCCGAAATGATATGCCAATCTAGGGAGAGCTTGGGGTAGTTCTTGGCTAGCACTAGAAGAGGGTGAAGGTGCCAAGACCTAAGGATGGATGTCACGGATATGGGTAGTTCGCGGATCATGGGAGCCATCCACTTCAAGGTGGAGTAGCGCTTAGGGCCAGGAAGAAGCTGAGGTGGAGAAAAAAAAAAGAAAAGAAGAGAGAAAGAACATATGAGCATTTGAATGAATTAATTGAATTGAATGAATTTGTGCAAGCTTACCTCTCTCATAGGGCTGGAGCTCAAATGCCCCGAGATGGTAGGCAGCCTTTGTAGCATCCCGTGCTCTTTCCTGGCCGGCTTTGGCCCTTCGTAGACTGCCCCCCTCCATTGAGCTCCCTTCCAAGGCCCTCTTCATGATGTTTTGAGGAAGATTGAGAAGGATTTCAAGGTTCGAAAGAGGGTTGATGTGTGAAGAACGAACTTTGAAGTCCCCCTGTATTTATAGGACTTGATTAGAGGCCTAAACCCACTAGAATTGAGGTAAGATAGTTCTAGATCGGATTAGGATAGAGTTTGGGTTGGTTTAGAACCCCTACTCTTAGATTAGAACTCTCCAAGAGAGTCCCACTCGGGCCCTCAGGGCGCCTACGTACGCGGCCTATCGATAGGCCGCTTTGTTCAAGGCACTGTCACATAGAGACCGTTCAGAAACCTTCTACATGCTTTGACCCCTGGTATTTGCACGGTCGTGGAGAGGCCACTCTGTTAAACGCACGGTTCCAACAGGACCGTTTTGGTTCTTTGAACGGACCATCATGGACTGTTTATTTGCTTCATTGACGCTCAACCGAGTAGATTTCAGCGGTCTATTGGGAGATCGTGTCAACCCTGGAGCGGTCATTTGTATGACCGTTTAGCAACCTGAAGCCTCAATTTTTGTCCTCTTGCACCAACTCCACTCAGGCTATTGTCGTCTCTCTCTCCCACTCACTCGTGTCAGGTTGGGAGTCATTGTTAGTTGGTTAGCATCAAGCATTTGCATTCATTCACACATTTCATTCACAAAATCAAAATCAAAAACATATCATATCACTATCATATCCACATATACATAAGTCGGGTCACAAGTACATCGAGCATGTCCCTCTCCCTGGCCCCCACCGCTGTCGCCCGAGCCCTCATGCCTCTTCGCTGGCGGGGGCATTGCCGAGCTCGCCTCCTCGCGGTATCATCGGCGCCGCTCCTCCTCCTCGTTCCTCTAGCGACCGGAGAAACTTGTGACGTAGCTCCTGAAGGAGCCATGCGTACCGTGAGTGCTGCCACTCGAAGTGCCACTGCGCTCAGATCTCTGGCTCATCCCCTCCACAACGCCCTCCAGCTTCACCGCCTGAAGCCGGGCTCGCTCTGCCTCAACTCGGTAGCGCTCTGCCTCAGCTCGGTAGCGCTCCACCTCTCCAGCTCTGGCCCGGAGATGCTCTAGCTCTGTGCGGAGTAGCGTCGTCTCGAACGCGTCTGATGGTTGAATCCGCGCCATCTCCTCTCAGAGGCGGGCAGCCTCCTCCCGTGCTGCTGCACGGCTCTGCTCCACCTCCCCTCTCATTCCGGTCAGCTCGATCGTCTGCATACACACATCATGGTTAGTAAATTGAATTTCATAAACATAATCAACAGGGAAAGCATAGTGACCACTTACCCTCTCGGAGAGCGCCGCCTCGGCTGCCTCAGCCCGCGTCACCATCTGTGCAAACTCTGCCTCCCGCTCGGCACGGTCCGCAGGAGTCTGGGAAGAGGAAGAGGGTGCACCAACCCGCTGACGCTGGGCTTCCTTGGCTCACTGCATTTTAGAAGTCAAAGGTTAGTCATTCATAATCATAATCATAAACATGTGCATAAGTAAGTTCAAGAGTTAGGGAAACTCACCAGGAGGGTCAGGGCCTGTCAGAGTTCGTCTCGTTCCAGGATGGTCGAGTGGAGGAGTCCCTGCAACTCCGCGATCCTCCCCTGGGGGTCAATCTGCATTTAGGAAGTCCAAAGGTCAGTGCATAATCATATAGAAAGTAAGCATTAGAGTTAGAAGTCGTACCGGTCGGCAGGCACCACGGAACACCCAGTCCCTGTAGTGCGGGGCATAGGCCATGTAGTAGGCCTCCTCGCTCTCCGCTCAAACGACAACCACCCGCCCGCGTGCTGCCTAGTCGGTGATCTGCTCTGTCGCTCGCACTATCCAGTCCACCACCGTGGCCAGTCCTAGGGGGTGTCGCCCGACTCACTCCTCCGGCTTCTCTGGTGCCAGAAACTCGACCGCAGGTTGATGGACGCCGATCATCCTCATCACCAAGCAGAAGTGGAGCGGCTCCACCACGTTCATGCAGTGGAGCCAGACGTCTCGGCCTGAGTAGACAAGGGTCGCCACGACCCAGGGCTGACCCTCGTGCCCCTCACTCTCGTACGGTGTCCACCGAACATGTCGAATAGGAAAATTACATTAGTATCATAAGCATATAAGTGGCATTTAATGAAAAAGTTTGAGTTTAGATTCTTACCGAGGTGAAGGGCAGTGTGTCTAAGTCATCCTGGATCCCCCGGACCGGTCGCTGCAGGGGCCCAGTCTCCCGTGAAGCCGTCCACTGCCTCGCGATGGGCAGCCGGTCCGGGTAAGTCTCCTACCCTCTCCCTAGCCCACGTAGGTGCACGTAGGCCCACACCTGCATTGCATTTCATCAAATGTCAGTATATAGAATTTATAGGAATCATATAGCAAATTGTATAATATTTAAGAGCCAAGTCATACCTGGAGTAAGGGAGAGAAGCCCCCAAGCATCGTCCGACGGCTGGTGGAGCTGAGGGTGTCGAAAAAAAATGCAAGGACCGCTGCTCCCCAAGCGTAGTCACCAACGTGCCCTAGGTCCTCGAGTAGTGGAAGGAACCGACAGCTGATGACGTCGACCCTCGTCGCGAACAGCAGCCTCCCGAAGAACAGCAATAGGAAGCATCGCAGTTGCACGTCCGCCTCGGGCCCCACCGCAGCTGCTACTCTAGGTCGGGCTCGGTCCACTAACCTCTGCAAGTGCTGCTCGGGCAGCTCCCCCATCGCTATCCCTATCGGTATGTAAGGACTAGGTGCGAAGGTACAAACCTGATTCAGAGGGGGGGTGAATGAATCCCTCTTCAAAACTTTGCCCAATTAATACAGCAATGGACAATGATGCAGAATTAAATTGAGTTAAACTCTACAGAATATGAGAGTCAATGGTGCGCTAAATCAAACAGTTGGACTGCTATAGTGCAGACTCCTGAACAAATCTATACTGTTGACCGAACCCAATCAAGTGATCAAAGGCACCTAAAACACTCAGATGGCTTGAGCAAAATGGACACTCTCCAGTAACAATGATTAACTATTCAAAGTGAATCTCTCAAGACCAATATCAAATGAAAGATATGCAACCAAAATCCTCGCTAGACAAAAGATTCAGATCGAGCCTAAGCATACATCTAGCGGATCAGAGAAGACAATCAAACCACGATGGACAAGGGATTTTTAGATGGTTCAGTATGCTGACCATAGACCTATGTCCATCTCCCACTCAAACCAAAGTGAGGATTCCCGTTGATGCACAGCTTAAACCGCTGGGCATCACAGCTTGCCTACAACCGCTGAGCAACACAGCTTGCTTTCGCTGAGCAATCACAGCTTGCTATCCAGAGGAACCAATCCTCTGCAACCGCTGAGCAACACAGCTTGCTGACCAGAGGAAACAATCCTCTGTAACGCTGACACACAGCTTGAAACAAAGGTTTAAAAGAAAAATAAAAGATGAAAAACAGAGCAACTGAAAGCTGGAAGAAATCGTAAAACAAATTTGGCTCTCTCAGGAGCTGACTAGCTTGGATCTGATCCAAATGCCAGGAAGATAGATCTTCAACGATGGCTTCACACTCATGAACTCCTCACTCTCATTTTCTTTCTCTATATAGCTCTGATCACACACTGGCTCACTCTTCCTTTCTTCTCGTTCTTCTTCTGCTTCTCAAACTCTGGCTCACTCTTCTCTTCTCTTCTACTCACTCTCTGATTCTGCCATCCTCAACTTTCTAATTCTCTGTGTCTCCTTATCTCTGTCTCTTCTCTTTCTTTCCTCTCGTTCTCTTTTTGTTCACCTCTCCTTTGATCGCAGAGAAGGCCTTCTTATATGGTTTCAGATCTGGGACCCACGAGCTCACACATTGGGCGCGTGGAGGGAGCACTCCTACCAAGAGAATTCTGGAATGCCTTAGTCACGTGTCAGCATCTTGGCGTTGTATCTGACCACGTGGCAGATTCTTCCATCCGGTTCCTTGCCTCAGATCACGAACCCTTTAACATGGTACTTTAACTTCCACGTGGAGTATGCTCACAGGTTGTAGGTTAGTCCAGCACATGCTCGACCAAGTTACTGGCCTGGGAAACAACTGGAAGTGTTAGTTGTTCGTGCTAGCACCGACTTCATAAAGTAACGTACGAATATGCACATACCTTAGGTAGCATATAACAAAACATGCATAGTCATATAGCAAGACATGCACAGACATCAGGTAACGTGTAACAAAGTATGCATAGACCATGAGTGTGCAACATAAAGAGGTGTGCACTGACCTTGTATAACACAAGTAAAGAATGTGCAAGAATTTTGATAACATAAAGGAAACATGCATGGACTCTAAATGACACGCACTGACTTTAGACAAGGTAACATAGGGTGTGCACTGACATGAGTATCACAAGTAAAGACTTGCACCGACCGTGAATTATGCACAAGCTGTAACTGCATCGACCTTGTGTATGAGCAGCCAAAGGTATGCACCGACTTGGTGCATGCAGAACATAACATGCACTGACTTTATGTGTGCGGGTAAGGTATGCACCTACTTGGAATATGCATGCTTCGGTAAAATGCATTGACTTCTATGCGAGACTTGTGTGTATATGTAACATGCACAGACTTTACTTTATGCAAACCAAACAAATGCACAGACCTTACCTGCGTGTAGTGACTAAAGTTGAACCGACCCTATGCCAGCCCGATGCAAAGATTGCACCGACCTGAATAGTTAAGTGCATAGACTTGCACCGAGTTTGAAAATGCAAACCAGGCAATGCACCGACCCTTGTGTGTGCGCGGGCAAGAAATGCACCAACTTGTTCTATGACCTTGTATCGCTTCTAGGGCAAAGGTGCACCGACCTTCTTTCCTTCATGCACTTACCTCAACTGTGATGTGCATCGACTTAGTAGTGGAGACAATGCATGCACCGACCTAGACTATGCGAGATGAAGTAAATGTGCACGGACCTAAACATTGAAGTACACAAACCTTTATACCGGACTTGAATATGCACAGACTTTAGCATCAACATGCACCGAGCTACGTGAGTAGAGCAGCCAAGTGTGCACCGACCTTCTATGAATACTAGCAGATGTGCACAGACCTTTGTAAAAGTATGAATAGTAATAGCATCGATCTCTTCCATATGAAAGAAAAAGTATGCACTGACCTTGTATCATACAAGGCAAATGTGCACCGAGATTACTAAGAAGCAACAAACATGTGCAACGAGTTGAACAGTGTTTGACAGATATGTGTGTGCACTATTCTCTTCATCCTTCAGCAAACCATGAAACCATACAAATGCAGCAAGCACACATGATATTCATGCACAGATGAAGCATAGTGTTTGACATAATCAAAATCACAGGGGTACAACAATCTCCCCCTTTTTGATGATGGCAACATTATGAACACTATGAGTCAAAGACAACATGCTGACTCCAAACTATTCTCCCCCTTTGACTTCATCAAAAAGAAAATAATAGTTTGAGAGAATCAGTAGATTGAGATCCAAAACATGCAAGACTCAAATTCATTCCCCCCCTTTGTCCCTTTCCAAATGAAGTGAAGCTGATATATAGAGGGACTCAAGGAATTCTACTCCCCTTGAAAATGTGAGATAAGTGGAAGTGGGGATAGGAAGATGACAAACGACCAGACTAATCTCCCCCTTAATACCAGAAAGATGGTGATGGTACAATCTCCCCCATTTGACAGAATAGAGGAAATGGAGTGAAAATTGTCATCAGACATTCAGATTTAAATCTGATACCAATTGATGTGGAAAGAGATATCAACAAAAACACAGGATCAGTCATAGAAAATTTCAACAACAATTAGAAATTGAGCATGGAGTGATCAAGAATAGTGAGCAGAAAGTTGAGCACATTAATGACTGGATTGCCAATGAATAGATGAGGAGGAAGGGTTTTCAATAGGATATCAAATTCATAAATCTTAATAATTGAATTTTAGACTCTTCTATTATAAGAGATTATGAATGATTCTAAACAGACCAGCATGATTTAAGCATGATGTATACATAGTTTTTCAATGAAATTCAATACTCATATCTGAAATCGTGTTTTAATAAAAATGAACCAGTTACACATATGACATTCTTGTTTAACCTCCTTATATCTTACTCATTCAAAATCAATGACTCCTTTGGAAGTTACATAAGATAGTATTGAGATTAAACAATTATGAGTGTATTTGAACATGTTTGTAATCTTTTTCAGGATTTTTATTTTGTTCAGCAACTTTAATTTTCTGAGCAAGTCTGATTAAATCAACACCTTTTTATGTGAGGCACAACACGTCTTAGGTGAAGTGACCCAGTTACTCAGTGTGACATATTGCCTCTCAATGAGAACAGAGTTAGCAATTTGGAGTGTCTTTTTACATGAGGAGACACCTTGATTAGAGGCCAGAATCCCCAGTTACTCAACACAGCCATGCCATTGCTCTGTCAGATTTTAATTATTTTTACAAGAGAGGTAACTATGGCACTTCATGACATGGGGTTACTCTATTTCTTTGATAAAGAACCCAATTTCTCTTTGACCAAAGTCATTGCTCTGACTTTATTTTCTTTCAAATGTTTTCAGATTTTTTAGTCAATGCTGAATACACTGAAATGTTTAAGAACAATACTTTCTACATGTATCTTAACCAAAGAAAGCCATATCTTTTAAATTTTTCAGATTTCAGAAGATTTTGCATGAAATAACATGAGATAATTGGTTAAAAATTTATTAAACATAATGATTCAGATATTTTCAAGTCTTTAAAATCAAAACTTAATGAATACATTAGAATTCGATCAATTTGTTTCATCAGACATTCTTAAACCAGTATAATAGAGGATTCTTCTTTTTGAAATATGTCAGATTTATGATTAGGGTACACAGATTGAAATCTTCCCAAATTCAGATGAATCAATATTGACATTGCAGCCAATCAATGGAAACAACCTGAACTTTTGTTTAGAGAGCAGTAGAGGACATTATCAAGCATGCATATAAAATAACAAAATTGGAACACATGCTTGTGCATCAAACAGATTTTCAGGAGTCAGTGAGTTTACAAAGATGCAGCAGGAGGTATGCACTAGAGTAATCTAGTTCAGAAATTAATAGCTGAGTCTGGATTACAGACAGATCAGCTTGACAGTAGTGACAAGAATGAATTCAAGTGAAGCTCTCCTTCAGCAACTTAAGGAGTAGCAGATATAGATTTCAGCTTCAAGAAAGTTGAGAGCTCAGATGATGATAATGTAATCACCAAAACACAAGAATAGGAGAGTGATTTGAGTGACTAGATAGGAAGAATTCAGTTTTTGAGTGACTAGTGAGTCTAAAATGCTCCCCCTCTCTAGATGCAGTGAGTCACTTCTTTTGAATTTTCAAATTAACGATATGCAGTGCAATTCACTATATGTATGCATATGCACTGATTTTCCTAAAAGCATTACATGAATATGAACATGAGTGGCATGACCATCATGTAGGGGTAGCCAACCTCCCCCTGACTATATGCAATAAAATCAAGAATTCTAAATGCCACAAACGCATGACCATTTCTGCATCTACTCCCCTTGACTAAATGCATTATATACAATGAAGACTGAACACATGGTTTTATGATCTATGCTCATGAAGTAGACATGCAATTACAGCCTCAGATGGACTACAATAGACTTCATGTGCATTTCAGATTCTCAAAGAATTTCAGTTAGAGGATGCACAGGTGAATTTAGTTATGCAAGAAAAGATTCAAATTGAGCAGTGCAGATGACACACAAGAATGCAAGTATCTATGCTTAACAGGTTATGCAAACATCTTAAATCAGGAATTTCAGATGGCGCACTTCAGATTTTCAGAAAACAACATTCAATTCACTCTCAGGTTAAAGTATGCACAAATAATTCAGCAAATGCATTTGACAATCTATGAAAGACAAGTCAAACTCAGACGTGAGCATGTATGCATGAAATGCAACTGATTGAAAGAAAATTTTTCTAAAGTTAGAGGATCGAACATGTCAAGTGAAAAGATGGGATTTTACCATACTTGGGTGCCTTGGTTTATTTTACCCCTCTTTATTCTTCAACCCAAGGCACACCAATAGAGCAGTTCCTTATTTTGCACCAGTAGGTACCTAAGAAGTCTTGGGTCCTGCAGAGTTAGTGGCACCTTTGACAGGTGTCTAAACAATTTCTTAACTAGATAGTCATCAAATTCCATCAGAGAACAATCAGCCATAGAGTGTCCAAATTTTCCACAATATCTACATGAAACGACATGACTTTTTGATCTTATTATGCACATCAACATAAGCATGAAATCTATGTGCGTGAGCATGAAACTTTCTATTGTTTACATGAACATTTTGTCTCTTATTGTCAGTTAGCTAACAATTTGCAGATTTATGACCTGGCTTTCACAATTAAAACATGAAGTATTCATTCTTTTAAGGCTCCTATCAAAAACATGTCTTTTAACAGGGAATTTAGCAGATTTGGAATTAAATGTATTTCCCTGAGCATGCCAACAATCCTTGACTGTATGGCCATACTTTCCACATTCGAAGCACCCGATGTGCTTTCCTCTAGAATCTGTATTATTCCTATGAGGCCCTAACCAGCATTCAATAGCCTTGTGACTAGGCTTGTTGCAATTGAAGCATATAATGTGCTGGTTTGAAGCAGATTTGTTCCTATTAAGGCCATGATAATTTACAGAGAATCTAGCGTACATCCTATCATCTTGTTTCATGACAAAGCATTCATTCATGAAGTGACCATGCCTACCACAGTAATGACAAGAACCATTAGACTTCTTAGTAGCATGATTTTTGTTAAATGAGTTCTTAGAATGCATTGTCTCACAAATATGCTCATCCTCTATCATTAACTTGCAATTATGCATTACATGGCCTAGCTTACCACGGTAACGGCATGAACCATCCTTTTCATGTGCATGTATATGTGTGTTCGTGTTGTTTGCAGAATACACACTTTTGATATTGGTGTGAGTAGGCTTCTTCTGCAGGTGGTCAACCTTTTTAATCTTTTTAATTGGTTTCTATCCTTTTTGAGCATTTTGTTTCAGATTCCCTTGAGCAGTAAATTGAAACACTAAAGGATTATGGGTTTTGGTATGTTCAGAGCTACCCACAACGGATGTATGAATCTTCTGATTAGCTGGCAGTTTTGATGAAGAAGTAGGAATGCTAGCTACGTTTGAGCTACGCACGGAGGTAGAATACAGCTTGTTCCTTATAGCCTGCTCAATTTGAGAGTTGCAACCTTTCTCTCCACTCAATTCAGTGGTTTCAACATTCAAGGGGGCTTTCATTTTCTCTTTGCCTTTGACATATTTTGACATAGAGTGGTTCAATTAATTTACCTCAGATTGTAGAGAAGAGATTTTAAGTTCTGAATTAGTCAAGTCTTCCTCACATGAGAGGATTTGTCTCTGCATGGCATCATTCAAGTTTTTGACAGCTTCTAATTCTTGTTTCAGTTTCAATTCATTCTCAGATTGAATTTCTTATCAGCAGATCTTTCTTTCTCGACAACCAGAAGCCTTTCTGAAATAACAACATTTAGGGTCATGAGTTTCTTGTTTTGTTCTTTCAAATCTTTATTCTCCTTAATCAACTTCTCAATTTCTTCATTGCATTTTTCACTACTGGATATTAAGTCCAGTCTTTCAATCAGTTTCTCCTCTCTTTGTTCAAATTCAATTTTCTCATCCAACAAATCTTTGTTTTCTTCTTTGAGAGAGGCAATCAATTTTCTCTGCCATTCATTTTCATGGTGGAGACCTTCATTACGTTCCTTTAGTAGATGGCATCTACTGCAAGTTGACTTTACAGAGCAAGTATGTGAAGCTTCCTCCTTGAATTCTTTTAGTCTAGCTATAAAGTTTTCATTATTCTTCTGAAGTTTAGCATTCTCAAGTTTCAATTTGTCCACTTCAGAATTAACCTTATTCAACTCTTGCAATTTCAATAAATGTTCATCATTTTTAGCATTTAGCTGATCTTCCAATTTGGAAATCTTGTTCATACGTTCTTGATTTTCATCTTTCAAGGATGCATTCAAGTTCTTCAGCATATCAACCTCAGAATAAAGATCTTCAATCACTTCTTTTAGAAACACGCATTCATCATTTTCTTCTTCTGAGCATGTGTTTTCTGCTTCAAGAGATTTATTTCTAAGACTATCATTCTCAGATTTTAATATGTTCAATTTAGATTTCACCTTGTTCAATTCCTATAATTTCATTTTGAGTTTATCAATTTCAGCTCTCAGTTCTTCATCTTCAGTATGATCATCATTCATTAAATTCAGTTTATTCTCTAGTTCAGAAATCTTAACAAATTCATTGTTCTCATTTTTCAGCCAGGAGATTTGTTCTTTAAGCCTAAGAATATCACATAGACAAGCATCATACGATTGTTTCATATTCAAGTAATTTTCACAAGATGAGTTAGTACTGTTCTGATCAATTTTCCTTTTCAGCCTTTTATTTTGTTTTCTCAACTGTTCGTAAGAATCAAGCAAATCATTGTACGCTCTAATCCAATCATCCACAGTATAATTGTCAAATTCAGAAGGTACCTCATCTCCATCTTCTTCTTGCTGTCGATCATTTTCAACCATCAGGCATGTGTTGCAGTTCCTGGTAAGCTTCAATTTGTTCAGAATCTCCTTGGCAGACCTACAGGATGAAACACACGAAATTAGGGCTCTATCAATAGATGCCTTCATCAGATCTAACGCTTTAGCATTTTCAGAATCTTTTAATCTATCCTTATCAGTCCATTTAGATTTATCTTTCGATAATTTATGTGGACCGTGAACAATTACTTTCCATAGATCGGGATCAGTTGATCTTACATATCGATTCAAATTCTTTAGCCATAGATCAAAATCATTACCACTAAAGATCGGTGGATGAGCCATCGAAAAATGACTGACCAGATATAGACCTAAAGATAATATATGAGCAATGCACCGAACTAAGACTGTTGCAAAAACAAAGCACCAAATCAACACAGGAACGCACAGATTCAAAGTGATTATCTGAAGAGCAATAGATGAGCAAAGCACCAAACACAGCAGGATCCTCTGCAGATCGTTGGATCTGGTAAGTCAAAGTCCCGCTCTGATTCCAATTGTTGGCCTGTAAGGACTAGGTGCGAAGGTACAAACCTGATTCAGAGGGGGGGTGAATGAATCCCTCTTCAAAACTTTGCCCAATCAATACAATAATGGACAATGATGTGGAATTAAATCGAGTTAAACTCTACAGAATATGAGAGTCAATGGTGCGCTAAATCAAACAGTTGGACTGCTATAGTGCAGACTCCTGAACAAATCTATACTATTGACCGAACCCAATCAAGTGATCAAATGCAACTAAAACACTCAGATGGCTTGAGCAAAATGGACACTCTCTAGTAACAATGATTAACTCTTCAAAGTGAATCTCTCAAGACCAATATCAAATGAAAGATATGCAACCAAAATCCTCGCTAGACAGAAGATTCAGATCGAGCCTAAGCATACATCTAGCGGATCAGAGAAGACAATCAAACCACGATGGACAAGGGATTTTTAGATGGTTCAGTCTGCTGACCACAGACCTACGTCCATCTCCCACTCAAACCAGAGTGAGGCTTCCCGCTGATACACAGCTTAAACCGCTGGGCATCACAGCTTGCCTACAACCGCTGAGCAATACAACTTGCTTCCGCTGAGCAAACACAGCTTGTTGTCCAGAGGAACCAATCCTCTGCAACCGCTGAGCAACACAGCTTGCTGACCAGAGGAAACAATCCTCTGCAACGCTGACACACAGCTTGAAACAAAGGTTTAAAAGAAAAATAAAAGATGAAAAACATAGCAACTGAAAGCTGGAAGAAATCGTAAAACAAATTTGGCTCTCTCAGGAGCTGACTAGCTTGGATCTGATCCAAATGCCAGGAAGATAGATCTTCAACGATGGCTTCACACTCACAAACTCCTCACTCTCATTTTCTTTCTCTATATAGCTTTGATCACACACTGGCTCTCTCTTCCTTTCTTCTCATTCTTCTTCTGCTTCTCATACTCCGGCTCACTCTTCTCTTCTCTGCTACTCACTCCCTGATTTTGCCGTCCTTAATTTTCTAATTCTCTGTGTCTCCTTATCTCTGTCTCTTCTCTTTCTTTCCTCTCGTTCTCTTTTTGTTCACCTCTCCTTTGATCGCAGAGAAGGCCTTCTTATATGGCCTCAGATCTGGGACCCACGAGCTCACACATTGGGCGCGTGGAGGGAGCACTCCTACCAAGAGAATTCTAGAATGCCTTAGTCACGTGTCAGCATCTTAGCGTTGTGTCTGACCACGTGGTAGATTCTTCCATCTGGTTCCTTGCCTCGGATCATGAAACCTTTAACCTGGTACTTTAACTTCCACGTGGAGTATGCTCATAGGTTGTAGGTTCGTCCAGCACATGCTCGACGAAGTTACTGGCTTGGGAAACAACTGGAAGTGTTAGCTGTTCATGCTAGCACCGACTTCATAAAGTAATGTACGAATATGCACAGAACTTAGGTAGCATATAACAAAACATGCATAGTCATATAGCAAGACATGTACAGACATCAGGTAACGTGTAACAAAGTATGCATAGACCATGAGTGTGCAACAGAAAGAAGTGTGCACTGACCTTGTATCACACAAGTAAAGAATGTGCAAGAATTTTGATAACATAAAGGAAACATGCATGGACTCTAAATGACACGCACTGACTTTAGACAAGGTAACACAGGGTGTGCACCGACATGAGTAACACAAGTAAAGACTTGCACCGACCGTGAATTATACACAAGCTGTAACTGCACCGACCTTGTGTATGAGCAGCCAAAGGTATGCACCGACTTGGTGTGTGCAGAACATAACCTGCACTGACTTTATGTGTGCAGGCAAGGTATGCACCGACTTGGAATATGCATGCTTCGGTAAAATGCATTGACTTCTATGCGAGACTTGTGTGTATATGTAACATGCATAGACTTTACTTTATGTAAACCAAACAAATGCACGGACCTTACCTGGGTGTAGTGACTAAAGTTGAACCGACCCTATGCCAGCCCGATGCAATGATTGCACCGACCTGAATAGTGAAGTGCGCAGACTTGCACCGAGTTTGAAAATGCAAACTAGGCAATGCACCGACCCTTGTGTGTGCGCGGGCAATAAATGCACCGACTTGTTCTATGACCTTGTATCGCTTCTAGGGAAAAGGTGCACCGACCTTCTTTCCTTCATGCACTTACCTCAACAGTGATGTGCATCGACTTAGTAGTGGAGACAATGCATGCACCGACCTAGACTATGCGAGATGAAGTAAATGTGCAACGACCTAAACATTGAAGTACACAAACCTTTATACCGGACTTGAATCTACACAGACTTTAGCATCAACATGCACCGAGCTACGTGAGTAGAGCAGCCAAGTGTGCACCGACCTTCTATGAATACTAGCAGATGTGCACAGACCTTTGTGAAGGTATGAATAGTAATAGCATCGATCTCTTCCATATGAAATAAAAAGCATGCACTGACCTTGTATCATACAAGGCAAATGTGCACCGAGATTACTAAGAAGCAACAAAACATGTGCAACGAGTTGAACAGTGTTTGACAGATATGTGTGTGCACTGTTCTCTTCATCCTTCAGCAAACCATGAAACCATACAAATGCAGCAAGCACACATGATATTAATGCATAGATGAAGCATAGTGTTTGACATCATCAAAACCATAGGGGTACAACAATCCCCGCGCCCCTCAGTCCGAGTATCTCCTGTAGCCTCGCCCTCGTCAGCGTCATCGACTGACGCTCCGGGTGCAGCAACTCTAGGCCCAGCATCCTCTAGGCCAGCTCCCGGTAGTCGGGGTACATCCTCCCGCTAACCAGTGTCCCGTGCACTCGCAATCTGATAATGCACGCAATGTCCTCCAGTGTGGGGACCATGTGGCCCCACGGGAAAAGGAACGTCTGGCTCGCCGGATCCCAGCGGTCGTGCAGAGCATAGAGGAGCGACGTGTCCAGCCGAGCCACCTCTACGCTCAGGAACTCGGCGAAGCCCATCGCCGTGAGCCTCTCCCGCCGAAAGTCCGATAGTGTGAGGTACACTGCTCAGACCTGCAACCAGGAGATCCGAGTCCTGCACTTTCCCTGCATATATTTAGGATAATTGCATTTCATAATAAAATCATGCATTTCATTAAACAAATAAATGAAGAGAAAAGAAAGAAAAATACACTCTGATAAAGGAACGGTCACATATGGGCCGTTTTCCCCTTCAGTGGTTGGCTTTCAACCGTTCCAATAAGCCCCTTTCAGAGGTCCACGGCCACCCATGGACCGCTCTGGTTAATGGACGGCCCTGTGAGGACCGTGCTACTATATTGTGTCCACTCTAGTAACGGCCCATTCCTGGCCATCCGGTTGGCTCACGGTCCCCACTTGACCGTGTCATCCCCCTCTCTCGATCCCCTTATCGTTAAACTTACACGGTCTGTCCTTAAACCGTGTCGCTTCCCACGGTCTGTTGGAGACCGTCCTGTTCTCAGCGTTTCATATTCTGAATGGACCAATGTCGACCGTCCTAGATGTCCACAGTCTTCCTCAGACCGTGTTACCCTGTCGGTTCAGTTCCCTTGGAACGGCCATCCATGGGCCGTGTTATCTTTGAACGGTTCTATTTGAACCGTGTGGTTTTGGTGAGCGGTTCCTGTTGAACCATTTTATGACCGTCATCCCCGACGGTATTCAAACCTATCCTACCGGCGGCGAGGGCCCATGAGGCCTCCCTACTGGCCCTAAAGGGGTCGTGTGACCCTCCTCTCTCGCGTAGGGCTACATGCATAATTAAAGGAAGGTTTTTAGGAGACCTACCTCGGGGGTCTTGGCCGGTTTCCCCGCCGTTGCCGCCACCATCTCCGGCAGCTCCTCTGCTCCTTCTGCCGCTCCGGCATCTCCTAGCGATCCAGCAACGACCGCCGTCGCCTCTCCTTCGGCCGTGGGTGGCGGCTCTTCTATCTCGACCGCGGACGGCGGCACCGGAACTTCCTCCGCGGCAGCCACGGGCGGCTGCGGTGCGGCACTTTCCTCGGCCATTTGTCGGGCAACGCGTCTCAGGAACTGATGTTTGAATCGCATAGAAAAGGGAGAAGAGGAGAGAGTGGAGAACGAGAGAGTGGGAGAATGAGAGTGGGGGGGTGGAGAATGTGGGTTGGTAGCGTCTTCCTCTCCTCCTCCGTCGATTACGGTGGAGAGGGAGGAGGAAGAGTTTATTTTTTTTCAAACCGCCAGGGATTACACGGTCTATCGATGGACCATGTAACTACTAGACGGTCTGACATATGACTGTTTTGGTTTTAACGGTACACTTCCATTGAACGGCTCGAGAAGGGCCGTGCCGTCTATTGAACGGCCTCATAGAGGGCCGTGCATCTTCACGATCACATTCAAACTGGCAATGCTTGCGCGGCCCTAACGGGACCGTTTACTTTCTGGAGCGGTCTGTTGTTAGACCGTTCATATATTGAAACAATGATGAAAAATGTTTTTTGAGCCCCACTTTGCTGCATTATGTGACTAATTGTGGATATTTTCGGCTTGAATGATTATTTCATGATGTAATATTGCAAATCTGTTCATGATTCTTTGCAGCTTCACTCCAACCTGCCTTTCACTGCCGTAAGGTAAGTCAGGTAAGTATCTAAGTCAGGTAAGTATCCTGATACCTATATCCCTTATTGTATTACTATATGGTATTTATGTTATATTATCTCGAGAACCAGTTGGTTGGTCACGTGTTCCAGGATCTGATGTTCCCCTATAACAAAAATAATTATGATCCAGATTCATGTGTTTAATCACCGGATAGGCCGTTAGGTTGGGAAAATTAGGGGACGATGGTTCTATCTTGCACGTCGTGGTTGTGGATAGTGTCCTGACTCTGATTGCCCCGGTCTAGCAATACTATTCTCGACTACTTTCTATTTTTATGGCTTTATTGGCATTCGATTTAATGATTTCCTTTGTTTTAGCCCAGCATGCATCATACGCATCTTTTGAGCATTCATGATCCATGGTCTGTCTGAAGGTGTCTCATTTGTGATGGATGATTGTGCATTCATGGTTTTGAGTAAGAGGAACTATTCCACTCAGAGTTGGAAGGTTTTCTCTGGTCTGTTCACCTAGTTTGATTGACTGAAGGTCCTTGTCTGGAGTCTTAGTATGTTTCTTCACTTTTGCTGCTCGCTCCGGTCCCCTCATTGGTCCGAGGGATTGTGTCCCCAATGAGGTTGATCGTGTGTTTTCCTTTTCGTTTAGTTAGTTTCTCCAGACTGAGGTCATTTTACTCCGGTCATTCCTTGTGTTTGGTTCGGAGTTTTCTGGAAGATTCCTATTGCTCTTTGGCAATGAAACGGGTGTCTTTTACCTTAATGCCCGCTTGTCAGTCTGCTCCACTTCATTTTCGCTTCATCTCCATGTGCCATCTCGCTTTCGCTTCACCTCCGCTCGCTCCCCTGCAAAGAGGACGTTAAGGAGGGGCATCTGTTAACACCCGTTTTTTACCTATGAGTTAGGTCATTCCCCTTACCACCATTTGTTGATGCCTTGAGTTGTCCATTACTCATTGGACTATTTCTAGGCACGTCTTTGGGCTTATTTTATGGGTTTTCCCTCCCTGGCTAGGTCTGCTCTCGAATTCGGGCTTAATGGGCCTTGATTTCGCTTGGTTTTGGTGTAAATAGGCTCGTTTATCCCATTTTATTAATTTCAAACGTCTAGGCGGTACGCGGTCTAGCGATGGGCCGTTCAGTGGTTGGGCGGTCTATTTGGAACAGTTTACAAGCTCATAACGATTTATTGGATATTTATTTGATTTTCTGAATTTCTACCGACAAGCCTTTACACGGTCTGGGTTCAGCCGTTTACTGCCATTGAACGGCGTGTCTTTAGATCGTTCATATCCCAGAGTCCTAAACAAGTGGGTTTTTCAGATAATTATTTATTTATCCTATTTTTTTGGATTTATCACCATCACGTTTTACACGGCCTATCATTAGACCATTCTATCATTGAGTGGTCTATCGTTAGACCGTCCTATCCGAAAGAGTCCAGCGCTATGATAGCCGGTCAGTTTGGTGGATAATTAGATAATTTCCTATTTTATTTGTTTATCACCGACAGCAGTAGACGGTCTAGCAATGGACCGTGTACATGACTGAGCGGCCTATCGCGCGACCATGTAAAGGCCCGAGATCTGTGGATTATTTGGTTTTTCTCTCTCCATCCGGGGTTAAACCCCTAACTTCTCCCACCCATTTCTCCGCAGTTTCTTAACCAAATGGGATGTCGTTTGATCCTGGTGGAAGATTAGAGTATTATCTATGGATTTTGTTTAATAATCTTGGATTGATATCCATTGGAAAACCCAATTTCGGGGTTGGACTTTCAGGGGTCTATAAATAGAACCCCTAGTCCAGGCTTGAAGGGGGGGAGATCCAACGTCGACGTCGAAGCTCTGCTGAATTTCTGAGTGAGCTGTAGCCAGGGAGGGAGGCTTTCAACGTCCTTTTGAGCCTTCGGTCAAGGGAGTAGTCACTTTCTATGTATTTTAGTCTAGGTGTTTAACCATTTTTCCATTCATTGCATGCTCTTTTCATCACCTTTCCATCCACGTTTTGCACTTGCCATCTTCATCTTATACCCTTCCCATTTCTTTTTGCGCCCTATAGGGGTTTAAAAACCACCCCAGGTATCGCCCATTTCATGCCATTATGTCGATCTTCCGTTCTATTTTATAGTTGCTACACATTCCAAGGCTAATTTGGGTGTTATTTCCTTGTCTTCTACATTGTTTTACAGCTCAGCATCAGCACAGCACGAGGCCCATCCCCTCTGGCCGACCGAAAGGGGTAGAGGATCAAGTACTACAACTTGGAATCTGGCGATTTTGAATGGTCTTCTTCCGTCCGTCTGCAGATCAGAGTGGTCCTCCACGAGCCGTCCGGATCCTGTGAGCGGCCGTCTGCGAACCGTTTTGGAGCCAGTCCAGCCTACGTCTCGCTTCTCTCTCTAGCGCTGTGAACGGCCTATCGAGCGGCCGTGCCATCCATTGAGCAGTTCGCCCTGGACCGTGTACTACTGCCAGCGCTACACTTCAGGTGAGTGTCTTCTCCCTTTCCAAGGTGCATAGTACTCTTCGGAACACCATGTCTTGGTGGCGATCATGATCACACACACACCTCTCCACACCTTTCTTTCCTTTATTTTCGCTTGCCTTTATATCTTGACTTAGAAAGGTAAGAGAAAGAAGAAGAGGGGGGGGAACATGTCAACATGATCATCTTCTTTCTCTTGCAAGAGCCTTATGTCACTGTGGTGTTCACCCTCGGCAGCGCGAGTTGGAGTGCACCTTCGCGTCACCACCAATTTTGGGTCATCATATCTTGGGGGAAGTTCCGTCGCGAAGCCTATCTGCATCGGAGTAGGGGCGGAACGACTCTAAAGAAAGCGATTATGCGCTTCGACCTGTGTTTGCTCATCTTGATCTTGATTCCCTTTGATTTTCGTGCTCAGATCTACTAGACAAACTCTACCCGTGAAATACTATTTTCTATCAGTTTAGAGTCATTCCTTTCTATTAGATTGAATGGCACCAGAGATTATTGCTCGCCCTGATAAATTTAGTGGCCCATTTTTTAAACGTTGGCAACAAAAAATGCGCTATTGGTTGACCTCTTTGGCTTTGCTCTCTATCATTGAATCTGCCCCCCCTACGGATGATGAAAATGAAGTCGCTTGGTCAGTAGATGTAGCCAAGTTTAAGGAGAGGGATTACCTGTGTACTGGTAGTATCCTTTCGTGCCTTTCCGATAAACTCTATGATATCTATTGCACTGCTAAATCTGCCAGAGACCTGTGGTTGGCCTTAGAGAAATAGTATGGCTCCGAGAATGTTGGTCTAGATAAAATTATGGTAGCCAATTATTTTGACTTCAAGATGAAAGATAGCGCATCCATTGTTGACCAAGCCCATGAAATCCAGTCCCTTGTTTTGGACATTCAAAGGTGTGGAATGTCTATTGATGAGAAATTACAGGTCTGTGCTTTGATAACAAAACCACCACCTTCCTGGAATGATTTTTCTCTATCTCTGCAACACAAACGTGATGAGATGACTGTTGAACAATTGATCTCGGCTATTCAGGTTGAAGAGAGAAATAGGGATAGGAATAAAATTAGAAATCCTCCACCTGAACCTGAATTCCAGTCCGAAGCCAATTTGATTGAAAAACCTACCTCTCGTTCCTTCAATAAAGCTTTCAAAAAATCCAAAGACATCAAAGGGAAGAAAAAGATCAAGAAGGAATCAGAGAATATTACATGTTATGTGTGTGGGAGGCCTGGACATAAAGCCTACAGGTGCTTTGAAAGGAAAGATAGAAACAACAAAACTTACAAAGGAAAGAAGTATGCTGCCACTGATCAACAAGTCAATATGTTGACTGTTGGTACCACATCTGATGAAAGGTTTATTTCCTTTAATCCTGAAATTCATGTGGCATGTCTACCAACAGATTGGTTAGTAGATACGAGAGCAAATGTCCATGTCTGCTCAGATAGAGCTTTGTTCTCTTCTTATCAGTGCCTCGAAGGTAGGAGCATGACAATGGGCAACTCCACTGTAGCCAGAGTAGAGGGTGAAGGACGTGTTGACCTAAAGCTTACTTCGGGGAAGACCTTAAGCCTCTACAGAGTGCAGCATGTGTCAGATGTCAGGAGGAATCTTGTTAGTGGGTCTTTGTTAGTGCAGCAAGACTATGAACTTGTGTTTAAGTCTAATAAAGTTGTAATCACTAGGCATGGAAACTTTGTAGGAAAAGGATATTTGTGTAATGGTTTATTTGTACTTAATGTTTCAGACAATGTTTCATTAAATGAATCTTATTATTCTGTCAATTTTCATGTAGAAATTAGTGATTTGTGGCATGCTAGACTTGGTCACGTTAATTTTAATACCATCAAAAGAATGATGCATTTAGATTTAATTCCCAAGTTTGATGTGAAGCATCCTGATAAATGTCAAATATGTGTGCAAGCTAAACAACCTAGGAAGCCTTTTAAGTCCGTTGATCGGAACACCTTTGTATTAGAGTTGATACACTCTGATATTTGTGAAGGGATAGGTTCCTTAACTAGAGGTGGGAAAAGGAATTTTATTACATTTATTGATGATGCTTCTAAATTTTGTATTATGTATCTACTTAGAACAAAGGATGAGGCTCTGAAAAAATTTATGGCTTTTAAGTCCTTGTCTGAAAAATAAATTAAAAAATTACTTAAAAGATTGAGATCTGATAGGGGTGGTGAATACGTGTCTAATGCCACGAATGTTTTTTATGTCAAAAATGGAATCATCCATGAGTTGACGGCTCCATATTCACCTAAATCAAATGGAGTGGCTGAGAGGAAAAATAGGACATTGATAGATATGGTGAATTCCATGTTATGTAGCTCAGGATTACCTGAGAATATGTAGGGAGAAGCTCTGCTCTCTACATGTCATGTCCTTAACTGTGTTCCTGACAAGGCAAAAGATAAATCACCTTTTGAAATGTGGTTTAAAAGACAACCAAATTATAAGTTATTGAGGGTTTGGGGATGTTTAGCCAAAATAAAAATTCCAGAGAATAAGAAGAGAAAATTTGGTTCTAAGATGGTAGATGGTGTTTTTATTTGTTATGTCGAAAATAGTTCTGCTTATAGATTTCTCATCACTAAATCTGATATTTCTGATATTTCTGTAAATACTATTTGTGAATTTGGTGATGCAATCTTGTATGAGGATATATTTCCATTTAAGACTAAGGACATTGTATGTGTAGATTCGTCTTTTATTCCTTCATCCAGCACTTCTAGTCTTGTTCCGCATGATCATATAGATATAGAACCTAGAAGGAGTAAAAGAACTAGAATAGAGAAATCATTTGGAGTTGACTTCGTATCATACCTAATAGAGGATGATCCTTTAACCTTTAAAGATGCCATGTCGGCTAGTGATTCTACATTCTGGAATGAAGCAGTTAATGGAGAAATAGAATCAACTAGAAGCAACCACACTTGGGAACTGGTGGATCTTTCACCTGGTGCTAAAATAATTGGTTGTAAATAGATTTTAAAGAAGAAATTGAGACCAGATGGCTCCATTGACAAATATAAGGCTAGATTGGTTGCTAAGGGCTTCCGATAGAAAGAGGGAATAGATTTCTTTGATACCTATTCTCCTGTGGTTAGGATGACTACAATCCGAGTGCTAGTTGCACTGGCCTTTATATATGATCTAAAGGTTTACCAGATGGATGTGAAAACTGCATTCCTGAATGGTGAACTTGATGAAGAGATCTATATGGATCGGCCAGAGGGATTTATAGTTTCCAGCCCAGAGCATAAAGTATGCAAGTTGGTGAAATCCTTATATGGACTTAAGCAAGCCCCTAAGCAATGTCATCACAAGTTTGATGAAGTCATCTGTTCTAATGATTTTTCTATATGTGAATCTGATAAATGCTTGTATGTTAAATTGTTTGATTGTACTTGCATTATTTTGTGTCTTTATGTTGATGATATCTTGATATTAGGTAATGACTTGATGTTGATAAATGAAACCAAACATTTTCTGAATAGTAAGTTTGAGATGAAAGATCTTGGAGAGGCAGAGGTGATATTGAGGCTTAGGCTTCTAAAGTCACCTGAGGACTATTCCATTTC
Source organism: Amorphophallus konjac (assembly GCA_022559845.1). Classification (NCBI taxonomy): domain Eukaryota; kingdom Viridiplantae; phylum Streptophyta; class Magnoliopsida; order Alismatales; family Araceae; genus Amorphophallus; species Amorphophallus konjac. Next base: position 58,272,054 of record CM040124.1, on the reverse strand, counting down.
ACAATCTCATTATGTTGAGAAAGTCTTGAAAAGGTTTGGTCTATATGACTGTAAACCTGTGAGCACTCTTTTTGATCCTAGTATCATACTTAAAAAACATCATGGTGAATGTGTTGAACAACTCAGATATTCGCGGTTAATTGGTAGTTTAATGTATTTGTCAAATTGTAGTAGACCTGACATCTCTTTTGCTGTGAATAGACTTAGTAGATATACACATTGTCCTAACAAAATACATTGGCATGCACTTGAAAGAATCTGCAGATATTTAAAAGGTACCTTATTTCATGCACTGCACTATGGAAGATATCCTCCTGTAATGGAAGGATATTGTGATGCCAGTTGGGTGACTGGAAAAGCCCAAGGGAAGGGTACCACTGGCTTTGTGTTTATGATGGGTGGTGGGGCAGTTGCCTGGAAATCCACCAAACAAACTATATTAGCTTGGTCTATCATGGAGGCTGAGTTAGTGGCAGCAGAAGTGACTGGTAGAGAAGCAGAATGGCTGAAGAACCTTATGGTTGAGCTTCCATTACTGAGTAAGCCAATTCCAGCTATCTCTATTCACTGTGATAGCCAAGCTGCAATAGCTAAGGATAAAGGTGAGAAAATAAATGATAAATTGTGTACTCATATAAGATTGAAATTAAAATTTGTGAGAGAGTACTTGAACAAAGGAATAGTCTCTTTAGACTATGTGAAATCAGTAAAGAATCTTGCTGATCCTCTAACCAAGGGATTGAATAGAAATCTGGTTGAACAATCATCTAGGGGGATGGGACTTAAGCCCATTTTAAACACCATCAATAGTAATCCAACCTGATGTTTGGAGATCCCATAACACAGGTTCAATGTGAAAACTAGTTGAATGGGTGTATACTAGAGAGCACGTGTTGGAGACTGGTGTCTCAATGTCCATCCCTATGATGAAGTGCTTATTCTGGAACGGTAAAGGATGAGTTACAACTCTTAATGAGTCCAAAGACATACGTGGCGAGGTGTAGATACGTTTCAGTGAACCTTTAGGAGGACTCGCCTATGTGAGTGTGATTGTGTGGCCGTAATCTATGAGATCTTTTGGGCTAATCCCTAGAGCGCTCATGAAACAAGATACATAGCATATGGCCAGAAAGTGCTACCCCGTGAGAACACCACTATTGAATAATGATATGTGTGCTGTATGAAACCTTCTTCATAAGGGTTTAAGTTCAAGACATAGTTCACTTATATCTGTGGAGGTGGGGAAGTACATCACTATGTGAAGGTTCAAGTCGGAAGACACCTTCACTTATGTGTGTCATCTCAGGCTCTTGTAAATCCGTGTCTCAAACTTTTAAAATTTTTCTTGGTGGGCGAATGTTGGAATCTGAGTTTAAATTTTAAAAGGTTTAAATCTCTCTTTGTGATGATTAGTCCCACATTGGAAAATGGAAAATATTTCCATTTACTTTTAGTTGGGACTCGTGTCTTTGTTGTGTATTCATTTGAGGAGACTATGGAGGTTGGCCCATTTGGGCTAGTGGCCACTTTGGCTCGTATCCTCTATTTCACACACGCACGAATTGCCTTGCCTTGCCTTGCCGTGGTCGTGGCGTGCGTGTGATTCTCAAATATTATTTTATTTTATCTTTCTTTTATTTTTTAACCATTTGACCAAGCGTCTCTTGGATTTTCTCCGCGTCTCTTCGGATTCTCCTCTTTGGGCGGTTGTGTGTGACTCGGTCAAGGGTCGCTTCCCAAGAGGGTATTTGAAGTAAGTCATTTTTTTATGAGAAGCACGGTTTTTGGTTCTCTCTAATCCAAAAAGCTATCTCTCTCGAACTCTTCTCTCCGATCGTCTTCTTTCTCTTGCAAGAGCCATCTGTCACTGTGGTGTTCGCCCCCGGCAATACGAGTTGGAGTGCACCTTCGCGTCGCCACCGGTTTTGGGTCGTCGTATCTTGGGGGAAGTTCCATCGCGAAGCCTATCTACATTGGAGTAGGGGCGGGATGACTCTAAAGAAAGCGACTACGTGCTTCGACCTGTGTTTGCTCATCTTGATCTTGATTCCCTTTGATTTTCATGCTCAGATCTAGTAGATAAACTCTACCCGTGAAATACTATTTTCTATCAGTTTAAAGTCGTTCCTTTCTATTAGATCGAATGGCACCAGAGATTGTTGCTCGCCCTAATAAATTTAGTGGCCCATTTTTTAAACGTTGGCACCAAAAAATGCGCTATTAGTTGACCTCTTTGGCTTTGTTCTCGATCATTGAATATGCCCCCCCTGCGGATGATGAAAACGAACCCGCTAGGTCGGTAAATGTAGCCAAGTTTAAGGAGAGGGATTACCTGTGTACTGGTAGTATCCTTTCGTGCCTTTCTGATAAACTCTATGATATCTATTGCACTGCTAAATCTGCCAGAGACCTGTGGTTGGCCTTAGAGAAAAAGTATGGCTCCGAGGATGTTGGTCATATATGCAAATGGGATTTTGGAGTTCATGCATGCAAATGCATTTCTGAACTCATGCATGCAGATGCGTTTTTGAACTCATGCATGCAATATGCAATTCTGAATTCATGTATGCAATGAATGGTGTATCTTCGTCATGCATTTCATTTCATTCATTTTTTTTCTTGCCTTCTTTCTTTCTTTCTTTTCTTTTATTTGATTTGTCTTATCTTCTTATTTTCTTCTTGCACATGGGCCAAGATCATGCGTGATGCATATGCAGATGTGTGCATCGGAAAAGGGGGCAAGTGGATCATGACAGAGCACTGGAGAGCCTGAATATTTATGTTATTCATCAATGCACAAGGACATCTATAGCTTCAAAGGGATGCAAAGGCATCAACTTACAACTCCCTATGCTTATCATGCAGAAGTTTAATCATGCAAATGCAAATTTGATATTTTCTTTTAAGAGACCCCGCAGGGGTTGTCATACAAATCCCCCATGTATGAAAGGGGAGGTTTGATCAAATACCCCAAAGGCCTAAAAGAGGCAATCATGTGGAGATTATCATGTGCATAAGGTTTTGTTTATTATTTTTGAAATTCATTCATGAGAACCATTCACATGCAAATGCACATGGAATTTTGTTTGTCTTTGAAATTCAGTCATCAGACCATGTATATGGAAATGCACATGAGGAAGAAGGGGCAAAGGGGGAGAGCTGCTAACTGTGAGATGTCAGCAGGTCCAAGGCTGTTAGAACAGCTTTTCGTGCTGAGAGCTGGGCAAGTCGACTTGGGGCTAGCCGAAGTCGACTTGGGCTAGGCTAGCCAGCAAGCTATTGTTGTTGGGAGCATGGGCAAGTCGATTTGCTAACTAACAAGTGCGTATTTTTGTACATTTATTCATGTCACACACATTATTTATGGGCTTAAATATAATTAATTATGCAAAATTTTCATATTAATCTCAATCCTACTTAAAATTGTGATCTTTCGATAATTAATAATCTATGGGACTTGAGATATAAAGAAATTGCATTGTTAATATTCATATGCTGGAGGGACTTAATTATAATTTTTTTATATTTAAACAAACGTTGATCAAAGTCTCTCTTTTATGAACAGTGCCCTTCCTTCGCTACGGCAAGACGGTGGCCTAGTCGTTGCCTGCTCACGGGAGAGCCCCATGACAGCAACCGATTGAGCTGCGGAGGAAGACGGTGACACATGCAGGAGAGTCGGCGGCCATGTTTGGGTGACGAACGGCCGAAGAGCAAGAAGAAGATGGCATGGGCCTCACCGCATCTGTCATTGCCCAGCACACCCCCTCGCTGTGGATCCCCCGTTCGTCGTCCTTCTCACTACCACACAATTCACACACCCATCTACCCCATGCATGGCCCCCTCCATTTTCTCACCTCTCTCTACCTTTCCCTCTTTCTCTCTTTAACACTCACACTCCACTTCACACACCCACGTGAGCACCATGCACACACATAACTTCACCTTCCCACATAACCCATGGCCCTCTCCATGCACATCGTGTCCCAGCTCCATCTACCCCACGTCCCTCTCTCCTATTCACTCCACACACACTATCACCACCACAACACCTCACCATCGCCAGCGATGCACCAGCCCACCAACAACTCCAACGGCAGATTAAGTCACCAACCACTTAAGCGGCGGGTTATGGCATGGCGTGGCCCCGTCTCTTATTCCCCCTACAATAACCCAGCGCCACGGAGAGATCCAACATCTTCCCCCTGTCGGTTCCCCCTCGCTCCCTTTCTCTCTCACGTTCTCTCTCTCTCCCTGCAACTTCTCCACGCCCACCGCAGCAACACCTCCTCTCTCCCTCTCTTTCTCTCTCTAACCAGTAGCCACCTCCGCTTCCCCTCCTCTACACAAGTCTCTCTCTTCTCCCCTAACCTCCTGCTCACCATCCCCCTCACCTACACTCTCTCTCACACACACAACTCCCGTCACCACCGCGAACAGCTCCCCCCTCCGCCTTCGTGATCTCTCTCTCTCTCTCTTTCTATCTTTCTCTCTCTAACCCCCCTGCACCTTCTCTAACCTACACACACACACACCGCCGGCACTCCCCCTGCCAACACTCCATCTCCCTGCTCCCTCTTCCCTCTCTCCTCACTGCATCCCCCGTCGGCCCTCACTCTCTCTACTTCTCTCTTCCCTCTTACCCACTCACAACCCCAGCAGCACTCCCACCGGTGGGCCTCCCTTTCTCACCACCCAGCGGCGAACCTTCCTCTCCCTCTCTTTCTCTCTCTAACCGGCAACCGCTGCACCCCCCTGCATGCTTTCCCATGTACACCGATCTCTCCCTCTCTTCACCACCTGACCCACCGTCGCCAAGCTCTCCTCCTCCCCTTCTCTCCCTGCTAAACCCCAGCCGCGAGTCCCATCTCACCCTCCGTCGGTGCCACTGATCTCTCTCACTTTTTCCCCACACTCTCATCTCTCACCCAAACCACCTCAGCGCCGTGAGCGCCGACTGCTAACCACGTCCGCGAACCCCCCCACCGGCCTCACCTTCCTGCTAAAATCCCACTCCCTCTGTCTTCCTTTCTCGCCACTCCCTCTCTCTCTCTAAACCGCAGCGGCCATCCTCTCACACCCCCACCGCCACTGCCACTCTCTCTCCCAGTCAATTATCTGATTCTCTTCACAACACAAAACACGTTGCATGACCCCCCCCCCCGTCGTCCTCAGCTCTCTTACGGTCTCCCTCTCGTCTGCTACCCTTGCCCCGGCCCTCCAACCTCTCTCTTCTACTCACACCCACGGCAGCGACTCACTCACCGTCTTATCCATACACCGCACATAACCCGGTCGCACACACTTCTTTTCCCTCTCTCACACCTGCTACACACCCGCGCTCATCTTCCACAGGCACTGTCGCCCCTCCCCTTGTCTGTAACCACACACGCACACACTCTCCACTTCGCCTCCCCACCTCGTTGGTCTCTCCACCGACCTCCCTTCGCACCCCCTGCCGTCGCCACTGCCGATCTCTTCCTCTTTCTCCATTGCGCCGGCCGCTCCCTCTCTCTCTAATCCTCACACACGCACACCCCCTCTACGGGATCTCTCTCTCTCTCTTTCTTTCTCTCTTCATCTCCCATCCCCTCTCTCTTTCTCTCTTTTGTCTTTCTCTCTCTACCTCTCTCTATCTCTTCTCTCTCTTTCTCACACAAGCACACATGCCCTCTCTCTTTATCTCTCCCCCTCGACCGTCTCTTTCTCTCTCTTCTCTCCATCTCTCTCTTCCTCCCTCTTCTCTCTCACACCCACACACATTAATATATATATATATATATATATATATATTATTAAATCCCACACCATCATTATCTCTATCTATCGCTGTCCTTCTCCTACTAATTATTTTTATTATCCCTCTCTCTAAACTTCTCTCTAAAACTCTCTCTCTCTCTCTCTCACGTCGACATCCACATGGGGTTGGGCGGCTATCCAAAGATCAAAGGAGTGGGCAACTGCGTTTCTACATTTATCTGAGCTATCCCTTCACCTAATTTCTATATTTTTAATTTAGCTAGATTTTATTTGGAATTGTAATTTTTATTTTATCAAATTATACATGTTTAATTTGTTAGTAATAAAATCAGTCTAGTGTTATTTTCTCTCTATAGTATTTTCTCTTTCTTCACCTTCTATTTCTTCTTCCTTTCTCTCTCTATATTTCTCTCTTTAGATCCTCTAAATTTCTTTAGGTAAATTTACATTTACACAATCTTAAATTTCAACATAAGAAAAATCATTCCATAAATTTTCTCTTCTCAAAATTTAAAGTTTTCAATTTTAAAATTCTAACCTCCTCATGGGATCGGCCCTTACTTGCCACTACGCTCAAATTTAATTTTATTGTGTGTCAGTGCGGATTTTTGAAATTGTGTGCGCGGTGTTTTTAACGACGAATATCCACTCGCATCAATTTTTGACGCCGTTGCCGGGGAGGCGTATGAATTTTGAGTTAAAAATTTTGTGTTTCTTATATATATTCTCACTAGCTGTTTGTTCTTGTGTTTTGCAGGAAATAGATAAAAAAATGGAGAAAAATGGACTTGAAAAAATAAAAAAAAATCCAAAAAGGGCTTTAAAAATTTTTCTTCTCGCGTGAGGTAAGCATTATTTTCCCCCCTTCTTTCCTTTATTCTATACATTTTCTTGAATGGGGGATTGCACCTTAAGATACGTATCTCACCCTTAATTTTCTTATTTTTCTTAATTATTTTGTTTATGATTTCCAAATTTAGCTTATTGTAAAAAAAGGGCACAAAAAATCAGAAAATAAAAAAATTGTTGGGTGGCTTACTCACTATCCATCTTCTTTTTCAAAAAAATAATGAACGGGAGATTGCGATTTAGGTAAGCATCCTAACTTGCCCTCTTTTGATTTAATTTCCTTTCTTGGTTAGATAGGATCATTAATTTTAAAAAAACTTGAACCATAAATAAAAGACTTCATGTTAAGAGTAGAAACCACACCTTCATGTTGTAGGACATGCATCATTTAGGCGTGCATTTGTAGTTGTCTCTATTCTTGTTCACTTTATTTTTGTTGAAGATTGCGGGGGACAAGGTGAGATTTTTTAAATAGCTTGCTCATGCATTTTTATGATTGCATAGAACACTTTGTTTGAACTTTGATTGTTGCATTTCACTTCAAAATACTCTAAGGGAAACACCCCCTAATCAAGATAAGGGAGGGATTTCATCACCCTTCCTTGGCCCAAAATAACTCCATACATCTTTTGCATCTGCCAAACCTAATAAAAATCAATAGACATTGGCTTTAGGATCACACTGAGATTAGACGCAGTTTAAGTTTATAATCATTTTTGTAAACTGGTGTCGAAGGCTAGAGGTCAACGGTAAACGCCATAAGCGGGCAAGTGATTTTTAATTAGGTCCTTGCGAAAGTAAGGAGAGCCTCCCACCACCCCACCTCTTACCTGGCCAGTGGACAGACTTTTTTGTGTGTAAAGCCCTGCCTAGAGATAGGGGAGGAGTGGATTTTACCCACTCCATCACCTTTCCACTAGGGGGAAATTTAATAAGAATATGAATAAGGCAGATATTACAATTACATAACTCGAACGCTAGGCATGCCTAGCTTATCTAGCCGAGCTGCACCCTTTATATGAGAGGGAAGCTCAAGATAAGAATAAAAGGAATTACATTTCAGAGTACATGCTAAAGAAGCCAATGAATCCGCCACAGTGTTCCCTTCTCTGTAGATATGAGTGATGGAATCCTCATGAGTAAGAATGCTCCAGATCTCTCTGACATAGGTAAGGATGGACCAAGGACATTGAGCTTGTCTGTTAATGATGTGGACAAGAGTTTTCGAATCACATTCAATAATAGTGGGCTTTGAAACAATAGTTCTTAAGTATTTAATACCATCCAGGAGAGCACGGGCCTCGGCAATGATACTGTTAGACATTCCATAGTAGTGGGCAAAAGCAAGAAGAATGCTTCCTTTGTGATCTCTTATGATCCCACCTCCTCCAGATTCACCATTTTGCTTTGAGGCACCATCCGTATTTAGCTTGAGGGATGGCCAAGGTGGACAAATCCATTTGATGGCCAGAAATTGATGGTGTCTGCATTTAGAATTCAGCAGGCCAAAAGCTTCTAAAACTTTAATTTTATTGTGATTGGCTTCAATAAGATCAGCAGCTTGGCAAATCTCCTTTACTTTGAAACAGATTTTGTGGATGAGTCCATGTTTTAAAACTTCTTTCCCATCATACTTTGCAGAATTTCTGGCGCACCATATCTCCCACATGCCAATACCAATAGCTGCTAGAGTGAAGAGACCGAAGAGGGATTTCTGCTGAGAATTGCAGATAGTGTTTAGAATGATGAAACTAACAGAGTTTCCTTCAGTTTGCAAGCCTATGGAAGTAAAAAAAGACCAAGTATGTGAAGCCCAATCACTCTGCACAAATAAATGGTTATAGTCTTCAAAATGTGCTCTCTTGCAGCAGTAACATTTGGAACATAGGTGGATACCCACCCGTTGTATATTAGCATCTAGAGGGAGGCAACAATTAAGAATCTTCCACAGGTGGACTGATACCTTGGTAGGGAGCCATCGGGACCATAACCGAGTCCATTGATTGTTGAATTGTAACATTTGCTGCTGTAAATAAAATTGTAAGTGGAGGCTACACTACATTTCCCCGAAGAAGATAGGCTCCAAGCAACTAGATCCTGCTCCTGATTAAGATTTACATTCCTTATAGCAGTACATATTTCAATAGGAAGGAACCTGCTTTGCAAAACTGAGTCGTCCACTGTCTGATGCAATAAACAGTCTCGGAGAGTCAGACTAGGGTTGGGAATATTGTTTTCAGAGATCAAATCAGCAAGGGTGATATTACCTAACCATCTGTCATACCAGAAATCAGCATGACTACCATCTCTCACAACCACCCTTTTATGTTGGATGATGAGGTTTTTCGCCTTAATCCAACACCTTTTATCAAAAACCTCTCATGTTGTTGAACTGAACCTTGGCTAATGGACAGTCCCTAATGTACTTAATTTGCTCTGAAATAAACAGCCCATAAAGAATTTGAGTGCAATGCTTGCCACAACATCTTTACTCTCAAAGCTACCTCCATGTGTCCAAGAGACATTATACCAAGGCCACCTTGTGAAACAGGTTTACAAATAGCTTTCCAAGATCTCCAGTGCTTCTTATTTCCTTGGGTTGATGAACCCCATAAAAAATTTGCAAAAGCATGTTCAAGAACTTGATGGGTGCCAATGTGAAGAGATGACGATGTTAAAAAATAAATAGGCAGAGAAGAGAGGACATGTTTGATAAGTACAGGCCTAGCACCCTGAGATAACAACCTTGATTTCCAGCCTAAAATACGTTTCTGAATTGTATTAACAATACCATTATAGTGGACCTTCTTGTATCTGCCTTTAACCAGAGGAAATCCTAGGTACTTGTGTGGGAATGAGTGCCTTGCAAAACCCGTTGCTTCCTGAATCTTTCTGACAGCTTTATTATTGCTTCTTGAGTGCATAAAGAAACCACTTTTGTCTACATTTATCTTCTGTCCCGATGCCCTTTCATAAGTTCTGAGAACTTTAAAAAGGTTCCTGACTGAAATAATGTTTCCTTTGCAAAAAATCAGTGTATCATCAGCAAAAAGAAGGTGTGATATTTTCAGACAATTTCTTGGGCAAGCAAACCATTCAACTTGTCCACTAAGGAAAGCTTTGGTCAGTGATCTACTCAGAGCTTCTTCAGCTATAATAAATAGTGAGGGAGCAATGGGGTCACCTTGTAATGCCCAGGATCCTTGGTAGGTCTTGCTGGATCTTCATTGGATCTTTTGGATTGGTTTCGGTGAGTTTCGGTTCGCTTTTGTGGCTTCCGAGTTGAGCCTTACGAGCCGTGTGGGTTTTTCTCTCGTACTAGTTACGGAACCCTACGGTGAGTTTGTTTGTCAGTTCATCAACTCGCGGATGTTACAGCGACGATGTACTCTTCGAGCCGGTCGTTTTGACTATTTTTTACGTATTTTTCTGAATTTGTGCATTTTTGACTCATTTTCAGAATTTTCAAAAATTAGGAAAATTTCCTAATTTCTTTTCTTTTTCTTTTTCTTTTCCTTTCCTCTTTTCTCTCCTCATTCGCACGTTCGCCTCTCTCTCTCTCCCGTTCTCTCTCGTTCTCCCACCTTCTCGCCTCCAGCTGTAGACGGAGGGGTCCGTTGGTGAGGTGACGACGTCGGGAAGCTATCGAGGTGCGTGATGGAGCGAGGATCGGAATGGTTTTGGCGTGATCTCGTACAGTGGATTCAAAGCCGGTGTTCGAGCTCGCGGCGTGGTTTTTGGCACGGTTTAGTCCCTTCGGGGCACGGTTTCTTCGGTGGAGGTAGGGTGATGGTTCCTCACTTCTTCCTCTCCGTTTTCCTTGCCGTTGCACATCGTTCGGCAAGGAAACGGCCGAGTTTGGGCTTGTTTAGCCTAAACAGTGATTTTCGGGTTTTGTAGGGTTCGCCGGAGAACGGCAACCATTTGTAGCTCGGTTAGTGTTGAACTGACCGTTGGGACGTTAGGATCCCATCCATGCTTGTTTCGTGTCGATCGGTGGTCATTCGAGGCCGGTAGGAGCCTGGGAACCTCGTTAACCCATTTAGGGTGGATTCGTTGGAATCGCCCCGATCTTGTGTTTTTGTGCTTGCATGTGGGCTTTTTAGCCTTCTAATGTTGTTTTTCATCGTTAAGGGTTGTTTCCCCTGCGCTTTGGCGTGAATGGGGCGTGGAACGGGCCGAATTGGCCAACCCTCTGTTTTTCCACCGTAACTGGTGTGGCGGTCGTTTCAGGGACCGTTACATGCCCTGACGGCCCCACGACTGACCGTTATAGCGTCTAGGTTGATTTGAGTTCGTCAGGGTTTTGAGAGTGTGACGGCCCAGGGGTGGCGCGTCACATCTCTCTGACGCGTCCCGTGAGACGTGTTACGTCTATTTTGTCGTTTTATGTTTGGGTTAAGTCGGTTCCTCTGACGCGCTTGCCCCTGTGCGTCAGGTGAGTACTGTAACGCGCCTGTCCCAGGTCGTTACATTTTGGTTGACTGACGTTGACCTTTTGAGGCAGTTCCCCTAGCACGCCTGCCATAGCGCGTCAGGTGTGCGTAACGTGCCTCCCCCAGGCCGTTACATTCTGTTTGACCGTGTTTGACCGAGTGAGTTGGTTCGCCTAACAGCCGTGCTCCCGTGTGTTAGGTGTGTGTAACGCACCTACCCCAGGCCGTTACATGCTGTTTTGGCTGAGTTAGGGTGGTTGCGTCGTTGTCTCTAACGGCCTCGTCCCCGTGCGTTAGGCGGTTGTAACGTGTCCGGTCGGGACCGTTACATGCCTCTCAGCCAGTCGTTGTTTTAGATTTTGTTGGCCCTGATGCGCTTGTCCTAGCGCGTTAGGTGGCTGTAACGCATTCGGTCTGGCGCGTTACATGCTCCGAGTGTGTTTTGAGTTTGAGGGTTGTTGGCCCTGACGGCCCCGGTCGGGCGCATCAGGCTGGTGTAACGCGCCCGGCGCTGGCCGTTACATGCCTTTGCGTTCCTATAGTTGGTTAGGGCGGTGTGTGTGACGGCTTCTCCCTCGACCGTCGCGTGGAGTGTAACGGCCTAGGCTTAGACCGTCACGTTCATGTAACAGTCTAAGGGTGGTGTGTTACAATCCTTGTGCTCCGATTTCCGTGATTTCATTTTCTACTTGTCTTGGCTTGGCCTTGTGGTCTGCCCGTTGTCCCGTGGATGTCTCCTGATGTCCTATGAGGGCTAGGACTATGTTGTAAGGTAGCCAAAAGTCTTCTTCCTTGTGGTAGGATTCTCTTTCCTATTGTTGAGTCGTCGTCGTTGGTTCCGGTCAACCCGGGGTGACCCAGCGGTTGACGGGTGACTTTGTGTGTGGGTGTCTTGGCGGTTTTGCCCAGTCTGAGACACTGGTTCTGGATGCCTTGAGGTGCTGTGTTACCTTGGGTTGCGTGTCCAGACTTGTGCTGAGGGTCTTCGGCGTTCCCTCAGGTCTCCGTGAGTCGTTTCCTGCGGAGTGTCGTTTCTTGTGGCTTAGGATTAGACCGATTGGTGGCTTCTTCCGCTGTTTGTGACGATCTTGCCTTGAGTCGTTCGACTCGGGATCGTTACGTGGTAGGTCTAGTTGCCTGGTCCTAAGTTGGTTGGCAGTGGTTGTACTACCAGTGGTGCTTCGTAGTACGTGTGACAGGGCTTCCGTAGACTGTCTGTACTCTAGCACTTGTGTTTTGGAGTCCGTGCCTTGTGAACCTCCACTAGTCGTAGCCTGTGACGTAGGCTTTTTAGTACGTCACCCATCGGGAGTGGTGGACGGGCAGTTTCTCGTTACACGGTTTTTAAGCTAGTTCCGTGGGCCCCGGCCAACGGTAGCGTCCTACCGAGGGGAATACTAGCTAGAGGCCTGACCTAGGTAGTGGTCGGTGTGTGCACACGTGGTCAGGGACTGAGGACTTGCATCGACGGGCGTGACCCTGAATAGTCACTCGCAGCGTCGTACTGCGGTCTTGTGTCCGTGTGGTGCCATTTTTCCTTGGACCTGGTTCTTGGTGTGTCTAGTCTCCTCCGTGCTACAGACGGTCTGGTAGACGTGACACTTGTGGCGCAGTATAAGACGCCAGTGGACGCATCTGGCTGTTCTTCTAGTGTGAGGGTACTCCTATCACTTGACCGGCGACTCTCACGTTTCTCGGAGCCGGTGTTCTCTTTTCCGTGTCGGCTAGTCTTGGCCTTGCCCAAGATTTGCTTCCCTGGCTATGTGGTCTGTTCTTGGCTGTATCCAAGGTGAGCCTGGGGTTGCGTACACGATGTTCCAATCGTGTAGGCAGTTGTGGTTGTTTTATCCATCCTTGCAGGTCTTCATTTTGGACCTGGTGTCGGGTCGACAGATTGGTAACTTCTGACTTTGCTGGGTCAGAGTCACCCTTCTGTTGTTGCTTGGAGTAGTTTGGGGTGCCGAGGTTAGTTCGACCGCCGCTTGTCTGGCGCGGGTTCTTCCTCTTCCGTACTTGTTCCCTACTCCTACTTCCCGTCTGCTTACTGCTGCATGTAGCGTAGTTTTACAGCTTTGTAGTGTAGTTCCTGCTTTACTACACCTGCTGTGTTTGTGGTTCTGTGTTACTGCGTGTTTTTCAGTGGGGATCCGCGTGACCCCTACTGAGCCAGTGACACGTGGCTCACCCCTGCTTTTCAGGTGGGGTGGCGTTGTTCGTTCTGCTTCCGCGTGGCTCCTGGAGTGTGCGTGCTCGTTGCGTGCCGTTGCTGCCAGCTGGTACATGCGTCGGGCTTCCCCCGACTTCTTGGTACGCCTTTCCTTTCTGTCGACTGTACTGTGCTACACTTGTTGTCTTTAGCTTTGGACTGACTCTGGGATATAATTGTTAATTTGAACAGTTAATTAAAAAGTAATTTTATTTCTCCTACTTTAGCAAACCTATCTAATGAAATTTAATTACTTACTGTACTATCTCTGTGGCTTCAATGTACTCTACACATGCCTTTTTCCCTTCGGAGCTTTCCCGCTCTTGGGAGGCCTCGCGGGTTCCACATGGTATCACGTGTATTCGGTAGTTCTACCGGGTACATCTGGTATCTGGAATCCGGGTCGCTACAGCTTGGTATCAGAGCAGTGTTCTGAGATGCTCGGAGTTCTTTTCTGAGCTATCAGAGCATTGTTGTGTGAAGTACATGGTGAAGAGGCGAGATCTCGCGCTGGATCCTGAGTGGGCTATGGATCACCAGAAGATGAATCTGCAAGAGAGGGAAACGTATCAGAGGGCCCAGGGGATCTCCCTGGGGGAAAACCCTCCGATGGCTAAGTCAGTAGAGCTATGGTGGAAGTAATAATGGGGGGAGGAGAGAGCTGATGCGCGAGAATCCTCTCCACCAGAGGGTGAAGCGAATCGTGCTCAGGAGCTTAGGGTGTGTGAATGCCTTGTTCATCTTACCTTCTTCCGGAGGGTATCCCTTGCTTAAATAGTGCGCCGCCTTCAGGAGTCCTGTAAGCTGAGGGGTTTCTGGCGGGAGTTAACGGGGGCTTTCATGGCCTGATCGTGGGAACGTTATCCCCCTCGGAGTCCGGCGGCTCCCCTGACTCTCCCGCTGGCGGGGGACTCTGAACGGCTGCACATGTGGATAATCAACTGGCCTTACCGAGCCTCGGGGATGCTAGCTCATGTCCGAGCGATAGGCATGGCCCGGCGAGGGTGGGGTCGGATAGGTCGGCTGGAGCCTATCTCTCTCGGACGGGGAGAGAGCTTTAGGCCAGACCTTCCTTGGGACCTGACCGTTGTCTCGGGCCCTCCGAGCCTAGAAGGCCGCCGGGGAGAGTTAGTTCCTCGAGTCTTATTTATTGGACTTTTCTTCCCTAAGTGGGCCCTGTGGGCTATCACTCGGGCGGGCTCTCCTGGTTGGACCTTGTGGGTCTTGTTGGGCTGCCTTTGTGGTGGGCTGCGGAAATCTCCCTCTCCACTTGTCCCCCTCCTACTCCCGAGCCAAGGAGGCTCGGATGAGTAGTTTTTCGAGGCTTTGGACTGGCGTGGCTCAGGTGGGTGAAATTCCGTTGGCGTTATGGAGTCGCTTATAGCGGTCGTCGAGGCCCGTAATGATGATCCTGACGGATTCGAAACGAAGGGGCCCCCCTTTTTCTCGGAGTACGGAACGGCGCGCCGCCACCCTCAGGGGTTTTTAGGGGGCGCTGTTCATCGTTCTAGGCTTCCAGGGTTTTAGGCTGTCCTTGCTTCTTGATGCGCCGTGAGAGCACAGTGGAGACGCGGAGCCTTGCGGCGGCGTTCGAGGAGTTGGCGAGGATAACCGCGGAGGCGGTCCGGCAACTTCCTTCTCCTCCGGAGTCTTCGAGCTCGTACGAGGGATCTCCTCCCGACTCGATGGCGGATCAGAGTCCGGAGCTTGTGCCGGTGAGGCGGGAACCCGTCCCCAACTGTAGTGAGTTGGGGGAAGCGGAGGTGCGGAGGCTGGAGCATCGTTTCCGCCTGCCTCTCAGATACAGCTTTGTTGCCGCCACTCCGTACGAGACAAGTCTGGATGATCGTGATGAGCACATTTGCACCTTCCTTCTGGCTTGGAAGAGTGGATTTCGGCTCCCTTTCGATCCTTTCGAGCTGCAACTTCTTAATTTTTTCCGGTTGGCACCTATTCAGTTGGTAGCCAATTCATATTTGCTGCTCTTGGCCTTCCGGATTCTCTGTCGTCAGCACGACATTTTTCCTTCCTTGGACCTCTTCCATTTCTTCTTTGAGTTGAAAGCGCACTCGTCGGCGGGAAAAGGCTTCTACTTCATCCAGGCGCGGAGGAATAGGAGCTGCATCTCGCTTGCGGCGAAGGACTCCTCGCACAAGGGGTGGAAGACCCACTTCTTCTGGGTGAAGGCGGTGGCGACGGACGAGATCTGGAGATGTCGGACCTCGCCCAACTTTCACCCGAATCTGCCCCCTCGCCAGGAGGAGTTCCCTCCCCACGTGGAGCAGCAGGTGGCTCGTCTACTGGAGGACCGTCGATCGACCGAGGAGCTGGTGACGCCGGAGAACATCGAACGGTGTCTTCTCTCGCGGTTGACGTCGACAGGTACAGCTCTTGAGGCTCTTTTTCGGGGGTGGTAGCTCTTTTCCTCCTCCTGACCGGGGCTTCTTCTTGTTGCAGACGTGAGGCGGGAACCTCTGGAGGAGACGGCTGAGGTCATCGATCTGGGAGATGACTCGACAGCCGATGAGCCTGATGCCCCGGGGGTCGCGTCCATGCCCGAGATAAGGGCAAGGGGGCGGCCCCCGAGGGGACTTCTCGATCGACCGGCCTGAAGCGCAAGGATCCCCTGGCGGGGAAGTTGCGGGAGGCCGCGAAGGCCAGGAAAAGGGCCAAGAAAGCCGGCTTTTCTACCGCCGTCGGGGGCGATTCTGGCTCGGCGGCGCTCCCCCCTCGGGGGCAGGATGGGGCCGACCCCTCCGGGCTGGCTCTCCCATCCGCCGGGCGAGAGGGGGCCGAGGAGACCAGGGGCCCCGCAGAGGGAGGTGATGGGTCGGCTCTCCCCTCTGTGGGGGCAGAGGGGGCCGGTGCAGGTGTGGCCGGCGCTGGGACCGAGGGATTGGTCGGTGCGGATGGGGGTTCGCCCGCGAGGGCTTCGCAACCCCAAGTGCCGGCAGTTTCTGGTGCGGTTGATCCCGCGGCGCCGGTCGAGGGTGGGGGTTCGCCCGGGGAGGCGTTGCAACCCCAACCGACCGTGGCGCGCGGGGCGGTCAGCTTCGCTACCCGAACAGGGTCTTCTGGCGGGGTGTCCAGGGTGGAGCAGTCCCCTTTGCCGGAACCTCTGGTCAGACTCGGTATCTCGGGCGACTTGTACCGGCTCTGCCGGTCGATCGCCTAGAGGACGAGAGGGGGAGAAAGGCGCAGCACTCCCGCCGGGGTCCTTGATATCCTGATGGAGGGCGGCCTGGTCATAGCTCGGACAGCGGCCGTGATGGCGGAGGCGCACGCCCGGACGGAGGCGGAGCGGTCGAGGCTTGCTTGGACCCTTGGTGGATGCGAGGGAAAACTATCCCGGCTCGAGGGGGAGCATGAGGGGCTCCGGCGGGAGTTCCTCGCATTCAGGGAGGTGGCGCGGTCGAGCCGACGTGTAGCAACCCTGATAAATGAATATTTGAAATAAATTAAAAAATATATATTACAGTAGTAATACAGATAATAAGAATAGGGTTAATGCGATGAAGTAAAACAAAATTAAAATAACGCCTCTTATTAGGGCGTTAATTCAAAAAGAAACGCCTCTATCAAAGGCGTGAATAAAGAAAGGACGCCCACACCTACGGTCGTCAGTTCTCACGCGACCAAATGGGTAAGTAAAAGAAACGCCTCTATCTTGGGCGTGTTTTAAAACACGAAACGCCCTTTTTCAAGGCGCTTTTTAAGAAACGCCCTTATGCAAGGCGTTAATTAAAGAATACACGTCCTGACCAAAGGCGTTAATTCAGTTCGTGACTCGTTCGAACCCAGAGCTTATCCAGGGAAAGATTAACCTAATCTAGTAAGTGTCTATTAGAGTAAGGACTCTATTAGGGATATGTTACCCTCAATCAAACACTACTTTTAATAGGACTTCCAAAATCCCTATAAATAACCTACTGCTCGAACCCTACAACGCTATTTGGCGTTCGGAGTCTGCAAGGTACGTGAGAGAGGAATAGTTCCTCTAATTCTCTACGTCTGTTGCATGAAGAACTAACTGTTCTTCATCTTCTTCTTCTGTTATAGGTTAAGAAGGCGGCGTACGTGAAGAACAAAGGTATTGTTCTTTTTCCTTTTTCCTTTCGGTCAGAAAGTATGAAGAAATACTAATGTTTCTTCTTTTCTTATAGGAAAACTGCAGTTCTTCTCCTTGATACCACTGTTCGTAAGTTGCGGTTGAAGTTTCCGATCCTTCAAACCCTTCGTCAAGTTCAATCATATTAAGGTAGGTTTTCTCAAGTTATTGTAGCCCAAATGAAATTAATGCAAGATATATATATATAAGCATGTCATGCATACGGTTATTATAGTTTCCATGCGTTTTCTGCAATATTTTGAAAGAGACGCCCCTGTCAAGGGCGCTAATTCACATGAAACGACTTTTCCCAGGTCGTTAATTTCATGTTTAACGCCCCGTACTCAGGCGTTAATTTCTTTAAACCGTTAATCACCCATCTTAAGAATTGATTATCTATGAAATCATGATTATAAAATAATGCATGATCCTCTGTCTTCAACCTGCTAACTTTACTGTCATGATATTACATTCGTTCCTCTATTATCCTGAAATTATTACTGCCCATGAAAATTCATGGTATCTCTTGAATTCACGACCTAGACTAGGTCGTTTTCCATATGTAAACGCCCCATCATAGGGCGTGAATTAAAAATAAACGCCCCTTACTAGGGCGCGTATCTGTTAAAATCCTGGAATATATATTCTGTGAAAATAGAATTTAATGATTAACGCCCCTGACAAGGGCGCGTTTTTGATAATTTCTGAAAATAAATATGTTCTGAAAAATATTGTAAATAAAAAGACGCCTGCTACTGTAGTCGTCAACTCTTGAAGAAACGCCCCTGCCGAGGCGCGTTTTAAATAAATTATTGAATTATTGAAAATTCTGCAAAACGGACCATGTGTAAACGCCCTTCTGTTAGGCGTTAATTACTTGAGAAACGACTTGACCTAAGTCGTTATTTTACTGTAAACTGATTTTTCCTCTGATTTGCTAACCGATGGTTTATATATTATACATATATATATATATCGGCACTATTCTCCACTCCGTGAGTATAGTCCCACTTTTCACGGTGTTTTATCGATCACACTCAACTCTCATTGACATACAAGCTCTCCATTGGACATTCCGTTCCTTTGGACTAGCGAGTTAGTCATAGAGACCTCCGTAAGACTCCTCGTAGCCTTGGATTCCCTCAAGGCCGACTGAGCTGGTTGTACCCTAAAAACCCATTACACGATCTTTGCCATGTCAATCTAAAGAAACATGGTATACCGGCCCTTATGATTATACAAAGAGTATATCATAAGAAATTCTTAATGGGATGATGATATCATGCCATATCATGTCGTTCTTGTAAACCCCAATTCTATGATAAGAATGAGGGTATCTTGCTTGATCTAATGTTCATGTGGACCTCAATTCTATATAAAGAATGTCCATATTGATTTGTCATGGTACCTAAGTTAAGGGAACCATATTCTACCTAGTTTTATCGACATCGTGATTATACCGTTATTATCGCCATTCTATGTCCTTTGTCATATTTTGGACTCTATTCTATCAAAGTTGTCATACGTGTCTACAAGCTTGATTATTGAAATTCTATGTTGGCTATAAACAAGAGTGGATGTCAAAACACATGATAAATGCCTGCGCATATAGGGCCCGATCTGGTCCTGGGAGGAGCACCCGAAAGTACTTGTGCCCATGGGAGTTAAAATGATAAGGTATCTGGCATTATACCGAGTACTTGACTTGCTTGATTGGACATTCCACACACATCTTGTACTTGAATCGTACTTGACTTTACATGAAATGCGTGGCCCGAAAAAGGGTAATTTACTTGCTTGATACATGATAGCCAAAGTTCTTGACATGACTTGTTAAATGTGCTTGCTTGAATACCTTGAATATACTTGTATCTTGTTGGAAGTTCATGATTAAGTTCATCTTATTTCTTTGATATTACATTCTCTCTATCTTGTCGTTTCATGCGAGCATGCATAGCTTTATTGCATTCATGAAAATGTAATTACTTAAACCCCTTGCTAGTACTTGAGATATAATTTCCTACTGAGCGTTCGCTCATTCCGTTTGTCCCTTTTTACTTTTCAGGTAAGTCCGACGACGATGGAAGTCAATCGGATGGGAATGGTCAAGAGTGAAAGTGATAGAGCTTCTACAAGTGTCGTCTAGTCTTTTCTATAGTTTCTTGAGTCAAATATGTATTCTTTTCCTTTTTATTAAACAGAGTATTGGATTTGTAATAGTCTATCCATTATGAAATAAAGGATTGGGTTATCTTGCTATTTTGCGCATCTCTGTCTTTGTGTCGAATACACGACCACTCTGATTGACATGATTGATATAGACACGTCGCGCATCTCCGGGTATCTTCCGCGCTCGGGGCGTGACAGTCTTTGTGGTATCAGAGCCTAAGGTATTCAATTCCTAGGAAACCCAAGTCCAAGGATAGGTTTCAAAACCTTTAACCAAGTGAGAGTGGGTAGAACCAAGGGTTAAATGATCAATGAGTCCTTTATAAGATCATAGTGATATAATACTAACATAGCTATTGTAATTGTAGGATAATGGCTGCCGAACGTGCTCAATGGCGCAACATGCAGCGTACCCTTCAAGGGATGACCCAAGTGCTACAACAGGTAGCACAAGGTGGTGCTCCACGAGCTGGAAGCTTACACCAAGCATTCAAGAATATGAATCCCCCGAAGTTCATGGGATCGACCGATCCAGACGATGCCGAGCATTGGGTTCGGGAGATTGAACGTATATTCCGTGTTATGCAATGCACGGATCAGGACAAAGTCTTATTAGCTACTTTCCAGTTAGAAAAGGATGCTAGATGCTGGTGGGAGTCGATTGAAGCTACAATTGACCCAACTCAAGTTACATGGGGAGAATTCGTTGAATATTTCAACGCCAAATATTTCTCTGATAGGGTCCAGGAAAAGAAGGCCGCCGAATTTGCCGCATTAAAGCAAAGATCTTTATCGGTGGCTGATTATGAAGCACAGTTCTCTAGACTGTCTAGATATGCTAAGCATTTAATTAGCACGGAAAAGATGAAAGCCCGTAGATTTCTTAATGGGCTTAGGCCCCACTACATTACTCAACTGGCGCCTATGGATATTCAAGTTTATACTGAAATAGTGCGCCGAGCTCAGTTGCTTGAAGATGCCACGGAACTATCTGATAGGATCCGTGGGAAAGACAAAAAGGAGCAAGTCACAAGTTCGGGTTCTTTTAAACCCAACTTTAAGAAGAGGCCCAATAATGGAGGTTCTTCCTCTCAAGATCAGAAGTACAAGAAATCCAAGCCTTTCTCTATCACCACTACCCCTTCAAACGTAGTATGCAAGCATTGTGACAAGGCTGGTCACAAAACAGAAGAATGCTGGAGGAAATTAGGAGCATGTCTCCGTTGTGGGAGTCGTGAACATCGGATTCCCGATTGTCCATTAATGAATGACCAAGACGGTGAGGGTAAACGCCCAGTGACAAGGAACGCGCGTCTTCATGCAATCCAAGAGACCGAACCAGAAGAAGAAGGCGGATTGGTGGAAGGTACATTAAAAATTTGTTCCAAATATGCACATGTCTTATTTGATACGGGTGCATCGCATTCCATTATTTCCAAGAAGTTTGCTGACCCATTACCTCTAGAACCAGAATGGATGAAGTTAATATTGTCTACTCCTCTCGGAAACGAGACGGATATCACACATCATTACCAAAACTGTGAGGTATTGGTTCGAGGAAAGAATTTTCCTATTGATCTTATCTGCTTAGATCTAAAAGAGTATGATGTTATACTAGGAGCAGATTGGTTATCCAAATACCAGGCAACGGTTGATTGCCGTGATAGCAAGATTGTTTTCAAGGAATTTCCGGAACTGACTTATACTAGTCCTAAGAGTCGAAGCAAATCCCCTCTTATCTCGGCTCTTCGAGCAAGCAAGCTCGTCAAGAAAGGATGTGTATCCTTCCTTGCTTTTGTCACTATTAAAGAAGCTAAGGAAACCAAGATAGAAGACGTTCAAGTAGTACGAGAATTCCCAGACGTATTTCCAGAAGATTTGCCGGGATTACCCCCTCAAAGAGAAGTGGCCTTCACCATTGACTTAGTCCCTGGTGCTGGTCCTGTTTCAAAGGCACCATATAGAATGTCCCCTGCTGAACTCAAGGAGTTGAAGGAGCAGCTGATGGAACTAA
The DNA here is from genome assembly GCA_022559845.1 of Amorphophallus konjac. Classification (NCBI taxonomy): domain Eukaryota; kingdom Viridiplantae; phylum Streptophyta; class Magnoliopsida; order Alismatales; family Araceae; genus Amorphophallus; species Amorphophallus konjac. Next base: position 58,250,511 of record CM040124.1, on the reverse strand, counting down.
TCCGAAAAGGGTTTATTAGACCAAGTACTTCCCCGTGGGGAGCACCAGTCTTATTTGTAAAGAAGAAGGATGGATCCATGAGATTGTGTATCGACTATCGACAGTTGAATCATCTTACTATCAAGAACAAGTATCCACTGCCGAGAATCGATGAGTTATTTGATCAGATTTCAGGATCCAAATATTTCTCCAAGATTGATCTCAGGTCGGGATATCATCAATTAAGAATCAAGGACGATGACATTCACAAGACTGCATTCAGAAGCAGGTATGGCCATTACGAATTTGTTGTTATGCCTTTTGGACTAACAAATGCCCCTGCTGCCTTTATGCAGTTAATGAATAGCATATTCAGGCCTTACTTGGATCAATTCATAGTAGTCTTCATTGATGATATATTGATATATTCTAAGACTAAGGAAGAACATGAAGAGCATTTGAGGATTGCATTGCAAGTCTTGAGGACAAATCAATTATATGCTAAACTCAGCAAATGCGAGTTCTGGCTTGAAGAAGTGGCTTTTCTCGGGACATGTCATATCCAAGGACGGTTTATCTGTAGATCCGTCAAAGGTTGAAGCTGTAAGAAACTGGGAAAGACCCACTAATGCAAGCGAGATCAGAAGTTTCTTAGGTCTTGCAGGCTATTATCGGTGATTCATCAAAGATTTCTCTAAGATCGCCGTGCCCCTTACAAGGTTAACTCGCAAGGAGATCCGATACGAATGGAGTGAGGAATGTGAAAGAAGTTTCCAAACTCTCAAGGATCATCTCACTACAGCTCCGGTCTTAGCCCTACCAATTGAAGGAGAGAAATTCGAGGTCTACACTGATGCTTCTGGCATTGGCCTCGGATGTGTTCTAATGCAACAAGGAAGGTCATAGCATACTCTTCACGTCAGCTGAAGAAGCATGAGGAGAATTACCCCGTCCATGACTTAGAACTGGCCGCGGTAGTATTTGCCCTAAAGATATGGAGACACTACTCTATGGAGCACAGTTTACTGTATACTCCGATCACAAAAGTCTCAAATATCTATTTTCACAAAAGGAGCTGAACATGAGACAAAGACGCTGGCTAGAATATCTCAAGGACTTCGACTTCAGTATACAATACCATCCCGGAAAGGGTAATTATGTGGCTGATGCCCTTAGTCGAAAGCCGAGAGCAAGGATAGCAAATTGTATGATACAAGAATGGAGGTTACTTGAACAATTCTCCGAGCTCAATATAAGCTTGGACACGGAATCCAAATTTGTCACACTATCTCATGTAAGCATACAGTCAGATTTATTATCTGAATACAAACACTTCAGGATGATGATCCTATATTAGTAGAAATCAAAGGCAGATTAGAAGGACAATCTGATTTTCAACTAACTTCTGATGGAAGATTATCGTTCAAAGATAGAACTTGTATACCCGATTGTCCGGAATTAAAGAAGAAGATCTTAGATGAAGCTCACCGATCAAGGTACACTATTCATCCAGGATCAACCAAAATGTACCAAGATGTAAAGAGGAACTTTTGGTGGCCTAATATGAAAAGAGAAATAGCGGACTATGTATCACGCTGTCTCACATGCCAACAGGTCAAGGCGGAACACCAAAAGCCTGCGGGAAAACTACATCCTCTAGATATTCCTAAGTGGAAATGGGAGGATATTGGTATGGACTTCATCATGGGTTTGTCTAAATCTAAAGGAGGACATGATGGAATCTGGGTTATCATTGACCGATTGACTAAATCGGCACATTTCTTGCCAATCAAAAGCCGATGGTCAATTGATGTGCTAGCTGCACTATACATCAAAGAAATAGTCAGGATACATGGAATTCCTGTCTCAATCGTGTCTGATAGAGATCCCCGTTTTACTTCTCATTTTTGGAAGGGATTACAACATTCGTTGGGGACAAGGCTCAACTTTAGTACTGCTTTTCACCCACAAACGGATGGTCAGACCGAGCGAACTAATCAAGTTGTTGAAGATATGCTGAGAGCATGCATTATTGACTTTGGAGGAAGCTGGCATGACCACTTACCTTTAGTTGAATTTGCATATAATAATAGCTACCAAGCTAGTATCCAAATGGCACCTTTCGAAGCCTTATACGGAAGGAGTTGCCGATCTCCCATATGTTGGAACGAAGTTGGAGAAAACAACTATTAGGTCCAGACATGGTAAGGGATACAACTGAGAAGATACAAGTAATCAGAGAAAGATTACAAGTTGCTCAGACAAGGCAAAAGACTTATGCTGATACCAGAAGAAGAGATCTTGAATTCCAGGTTGGAGATCATGTATTTCTTAAAATATCCCCTGGACGTGGCATACGAAGATTTGGTGTTAAGGGCAAGCTTACGCCAAGATTCATCGGACCATTTGAGGTACTCGAAAGAGTTGGCGAGGTTGCTTATCGCATCGCGTTGCCTCCTCAGTTGTCCGAGGTACACAATGTATTTCACATATCTATGTTGAAGAAGTATGTGCACGATCCGTCACATATTATTGAGCATGGAGATCTGGTGATCCAGAAAGATCTCACATATGAACAGAGGCCTTGAAAGATATTAGATCGAGAAATACGAGCTCTAAGGAATAAGGTTATTCCCATGCTCAAGGTGCAATGGAATAAGAATCCTGAACGCGAAGCGACATGGGAGACCGAGAATCTATGAAGAAACGATTTCCCGAGTTATTCTAAGAGGTATATGTTCTACGCTCTCCACATGTATAATTATATATATATTGAATTTGGGGACCAAATTCTTTTAAGTGGGGGAGGGTGTAGCAACCCTGATAAATGAATATTTGAAATAATTAAAACATATATATTACAGTAGTAATACAGATAATAAGAATAGGGTTAATTGGATGAAGTAAAACAAAATTAAAATAACGCCTCTTATTAGGGCGTTAATTCAAAAAGAAACGCCTCTATCAAAGGCGTGAATAAAGAAAGGACGCCCACACCTACGGTCGTCAGTTCTCACGCGACCAAATGGGTAAGTAAAAGAAACGCCTCTATCTTGGGCGTGTTTTAAAACACGAAACGCCCTTTGTCAAGGCGCTTTTTAAGAAACGCCCTTATGCAAGGCGTTAATTAAAGAATACACGCCCTGACCAAAGTCGTTAATTCAGTTCGTGAACCGTTCGAACCCAGAACTTATCCAGGGAAAGATTAACCTAATCTAGTAAGTGTCTATTAGAGTAAGGACTCTATTAAGGATATATTACCCTCAATCAAACCCTACTCTTGTTAGGACTTCAAAATCCTATAAATAACATGTTCGATCGAACCCTAAAACCCATTTGATCGAACGTCTGCTGCTAGGTACGTGAAGAACAAACAGTTCTTCTTCCTTTCCTTGCTTTTGATAAACACATGAGGAGGTTTTAACCATCCTTCATCGTCTTTGCTATAGGTGGCTGCTTCTAGTGTTTGAAGACAAAGGGTCTTCATCATCATCGTCTTCATCACCATCGTTGCCGAAGAATAGGTAAAGTTCTTCTTTTTCCCTTGCCTTCAGGTTACGTAGGTAAAGAAGATTGATATCTTCCCTTCCTTTACAGGTAGCTGTGGCAATATCTTCCTGAAGAACGAAGGTTCTTCATCCACGAAGGTTCCAAACAGAGTATCAGTATTATCAAACCATAAGGTAGGTTTTCTCAAGTTACTGTAGCCCAAATGAAATTAATGCAAGATATATATATATATATATATATAAGCATGTCATGCATATGTTTACTATAGTTTCTGAACGACTTTCTGTTAATTTCTGGAAAGAAACGTCCTTAGCAAGGGCGTGACTATGAAATACACGCCCCAGACTAGGGCGCTACTTTACAAGTCACGACCCTGCCAAGGTCGTCAATTTTGGATTTGACGCCCTGCACACAGGCGTTAATTTCATTTAATCATTAATCACCCATGTTAAGAATTGAGTATCTATGAAATAATGATCCTACAATAATGCATGATCACATGTCTTCAAACTTGCTAATTTTATTGTCATGACCATACATTCGTTCTCATGAATTCTATTATCCTGAAATTATTACTGCCCATGAAAACTCATGGTATCTCTTGAATTCACGACCTAGACTAGGTCGTTTTCCATATGTAAACGCCCCATCATAGGGCGTGAATTAAAAATAAACGCCCCTTACTAGGCGCGTGTCTGTTAAAATCCTGGAATATATATTCTGTGAAAATAGAATTTAATGATTAACGCCCCTGCCAAGGGCGCGTTTTTGATAATTTCTGAAAATAAATATGTTCTGAAAAATATTGTAAATAAAAAGACGCCTGCTACTGTAGTCGTCAACTCTTGAAGAAACGCCCCTGCCGAAGGCGCGTTTTAAATAAATTATTGAATTATTGAAAATTCTGCAAAACGGACCATGTGTAAACGCCCTTCTGTTAGGCGTTAATTACTTGAGAAACGACTTGACCTAAGTCGTTATTTTACTGTAAACTGATTTTTCCTCTGATTTGCTAACCGATGGTTTATATATTATACATATATATATATATCGGCACTATTCTCCACTCCGTGAGTATAGTCCCACTTTTCACGGTGTTTTATCGATCACACTCAATTCTCATTGACATACAAGCTCTCCATTGGACATTCTGTTCCTTTGGACTAGCGAGTTAGTCATAGAGACCTCCGTAAGACTCCTCGTAGCCTTGGATTCCCTCAAGGCCGACTGAGCTGGTTGTACCCTAAAAAACCCATTACACGATCCTTGCCATGTCAATCTAAAGAAACATGGTATACCGGCCCTTATGATTATACAAAGAGTATATCATAAGAAATTCTTAAATGGGATGATGATATCATGCCATATCATGTCGTTCTTGTAAACCCCAATTCTATGATAAGAATGAGGGTATCTTGCTTGATCTAATGTTCATGTGGACCTCAATTCTATATAAAGAATGTCCATATTGATTTGTCATGGTACCTAAGTTAAGGGAACCATATTCTACCTAGTTTTATCGATATCGTGATTATACCGTTATTATCGCCATTCTATGTCCTTTGTCATATTTTGGACTCTATTCTATCAAAGTTGTCATACGTGTCTACAAGCTTGATTATTGAAATTCTATGTTGGCTATAAACAAGAGTGGATGTCAAAACACATGATAAATGCCTGCGCATATAGGGCCCGATCTGGTCCTGGGAGGAGCACCCGAAAGTACTTGTGCCCATGGGAGTTAAAATGATAAGGTATCTGGCATTATACCGAGTACTTGACTTGCTTGATTGGACATTCCACACACATCTTGTACTTGAATCGTACTTGACTTTACATGAAATGCGTGGCCCGAAAAAGGGTAATTTACTTGCTTGATACATGATAGCCAAAAGTTCTTGACATGACTTGTTAAATGCACTTGTTTGAATATCTTGAATAACTTGTCATCTTGTTGGAAGTTCATGATTAAGTTCATCTTATTTCCTTGATATTACATTCTCTCTATCTTGTCGTTTATGCGAGCATGCATAGCTTTATTGCATTCATGAAAATGTAATTACTTAAACCCCTTGCTAGTACTTGAGATATAATTTCCTACTGAGCGTTCGCTCATTCCGTTTGTCCCTTTCTACTTTTCAGGTAAGTCCGACGACGATGGAAGTCAATCGGATGGGAATGGTCAAGAGTGAAAGTGATAGAGCTTCTACAAGTGTCGTCTAGTCTTTTCCATAGTTTCTTGAGTCAAATATGTATTCTTTTCCTTTTTGTTAAACAGAGTATTGGATTTGTAATAGTCTATCCATTATGAAATAAAGGATTGGGTTATCTTGCTATTTTGCGCATCTCTGTCTTTGTGTCGAATACACGACCACTCTGATTGACATGATTGATATAGACACGTCGCGCATCTCCGGGTATCTTCCGCGCTCGGGGCGTGACACGACGGGAAGCTGAGGCGCTGGCCGAGCAGCTAGCAAGGGCCCAAGAATCACTCGAGAGGAAGAGCAAGCGTCTAGAAGACGGGCATCAACGTCACATTGAGCTGGATGGCCTCTGGGAGCGTGAGCGTGCCGAGCTGCAGGATCGGGCGGAGGACGCGGAGCGCCTTCGCGCTGAGGCCGAGGCGGACCGAGCGCGGGCGGAGGGTCGGACGATCGAAACCGAGCGGAGGATGACCGAGCTTGAGGAGCGTCTGGCGAGGGCGGAAGAGCGTGCTGCCGAGGCGGAGCGGGCCCGGGACGGGCAGGTCGAGGCAGAGGCGATCGAGCGCTACAAAGGCTCGGAAGCTTACTCGGCCGACCTGATTGAAGCTGCCCTACCCTACTACGAGGTAGCGCTCCGCCGGGGTGCTCGAAAGGGATTCAGGCAGGGCTATCACCGGGCGATGAGCTATGCCAATGAGCACCTTGCCGGGGGTGATTTTCCTTATGGCCAGAGTTATGACTCGGACGAGTCAGTTTCCAGCTCCTCATCTTCGACCGGGGAAGAACCGGAGGAGTCACCTCCAGCGGGGTCACCAACTACGGAGGCTCCGGGAGGGCTCACGACCGGGACAGTTCTCGCACAGGCGAGGTCAGTGTCCGGGCCGGCCGTCACCGAAGGTACCGGGGGTGACGCGTCCCCTACTGCTGTTCCTGAGCTTCAAAGTGGGCCCGAGGCCTGATGTATTTTGCTTTATTTTGCCCCTTCCCCTTTTTGTCTATTTTTCCTTCTGTAAGAGGACTTCTTTATGGGAGGCAATAAAGGACTTACTTTGTTTGATCGCTATCTTTGCCGTGATTTGGCTGGCGTATCGGGGGCAGTTGGAAAGTGCCGATATTCTTTGCGCCGTTTTCGCATGCCGATTCGGGAGGCTTCTGGCGGGGCGTCCTTTCGTTCCACCATGCCCTGGAAGTCGAGGCGCTTCGCGAATCCCGCTAGGGCGGGGGACCGAGGAGTTGGAGGTGACCTTCCAAGGGAGGTCCTATAGCGTGTTTTCGAGGGGGGAGTCATTTAAGGCGCGTGGCCTCCCTTGGCCTATAAAAAGGACCGAAGGGTGCTCCTTCCCTCTTAACACTTAGGACTCTCGCCGGCGGTCTGCTCTTATTTCCTCGTCCTCGCTCTGCGTTGCGCCGCCGCGATCGGAGCATGGAGGGCCCTTCAGAAGATGACGCCGCAGACGACGGGGAGCGGCCGGTTCCAGCTGTCCTGGAGTATCGGTCGGGTCCCACGGTCGCCGCGCGTGCATGAGACGGGTCCGACGGTCGCCGCGCGGATCTGGAGAGGGCTTCGACGTGCGGGGGCACGCCGTTTGCCTCCTCTTGGCTCCGGCGAGGCTTCCGGGCGGACGCCGAGATGGAGGGCGGATGGGGGAGTTAGGGATGCCGGCCGCCATTCCCCTCCGTGGGAGGGGAGGAGGCGGCGCAAGCTCCCTCCTCACCCCTGTCCGCAGCCTCTTTCTCTCTCTTTTGTTCTTCATTTCTTTCACTCTTCGGGGGCTACTTGCTTTCTGTTCGCCTCCGAGGGTTGGTGGATTGGCAGAGGGGAGACCTTCACGGCGCTCCTTTTTCCAGGTTGTTGCCAACTTGGAAGGTAGCCTTCCTCACGTGAAAGGTGGCCTTCTCCTTGCCGTCCCTCTGTCACCCTTGTCACGGTCCACCCGAGCCAACTGGGTCGACCATCTCTTGTCCGAGCCAGTTTCTACGCAAGGCAGAGTCAGTGGCTGGATGCGAGGAGGTCAAGACCGGGTCGGCCGGGCGATGGCCGTTTGCCGTGGTGCTAGAGGGATTTTTGCTTTTCACTATGTAATGTATTGGCAGTTGCCTTTCTGATGTGCCAACAATTATCTTGAATAAATGCAAAAAGGGGGTTTATTTTACCCGATTTGTTGATACAGTTTTCAGAAATAAAATCTGCATAGTGTGGTTGCGTTCCATGTCCGGGGAATGGGTTCCCCTTCCATTGTGGCTAACCTGTACGCACCTTTCCCGAGCGTCTCGATCACTCGGTAGGGGCCTTCCCAGTTGGGGGATAGCTTGCCCGCCGCCTCCAGTGGTCGAGATGCTTCGGTCTTCCTGAGGACGAAGTCCCCTGGTCGGAATTGTCTGCCTCGGACCTTGGTGTTGTAGTACCGAGTGAGGCGGCGCTGGTATTCCGTAGCTCGGACGTTCGCGATCTCTCGGAGTTCGTCTGCCAGGTCGAGGTTCTCGAGTAACTTCTGCTCGTTTGCCTCGGGCGAAAAGCTGATCACTCGGAGAGACGGATTGGCGATCTCTAACGGAACGACGGCTTCGGTGCCATATACCAGCTGAAAAGGGGTCTCACCGGTTGCCGTCCTGGGGGTCGTTCGGTGCGACCATAGTACGCTAGGCAGTTCCTCGAGCCAGCTACCCTTAGCCTTGCCGAGTCTGGTTTTTATGCCCTTCAAGATGGTCTTGTTGGCATTTTCAACCAGCCCGTTGGCCTGAGGGTGGGCGACCGAAGTGAAGTGGTTGCGGATATTTAGGTCGGCGCATCTGTCTCGGAAGTACCGAGAGTCGAATTGCCGCCCGTTATCGCTCACTATCACTCGGGGGATGCCAAAGCGACAGATGATCGATTTCCATACGAAACCCCAGACGACTGTCTCGGTGATCCTTGCTGTTGCTTCAGCCTCGATCCACTTGGTGAAGTAGTCGATGGCGACGATGATGAACTTCTTCTGGGATTGAGCCGTTGGGAATGGCCCAAGGATGTCGATCCCCCACCGAGCGAAAGGGTAGGGCTCGGTAAGGGTGATAAGTTCCGTGGCCGGCTGATGGACCAAATGGTCGAACCGCTGGCAACGGTCGCAATGTTGTGCGTAAGCCGTGCAGTCGCGCTGTAGGGTCGGCCACCAGTACCCCTGCCTTAGCAGGATTCTGGCCAGCGACCGACCTCCTGAATGTGCTCCGCACAGGCCTTGATGAATCTCTTCAACAGCTTGGCTTGCTTCGTCGGGACCGAGACACTTCAGAAGGGGCCCGGAGAACGATCTTCGGTAGAGAGCGTTGTCGAGGATGACGAAGCGCCGAGCTTGGTACTTCATTCGGCGGGCTTCCCGAGGGTCGGAGGGCTCCCGGGAGTCCCGTAGCCAGGACAGGTAGGGGGAGCGCCAGTCGCCGGGAGTGGCCGAGTCAATGGCGAGGAGCTCCGAGTCTATGCTCGGGCGCTCTAGCTCTTCTAGGAGGACCGATCGTGTACCTTCCGGGTCTAGGGAGGAGGCCAGTCGGGAGAGGGCGTCCGCCCGAGAGTTTTGCTCCCGAGCTATTCGGACTACCTCGAACTCCTCGAACTGCTGGGCCAGGCTCCGGACCAACTGTAGGTATTTGATCATAGGTACCTCCCGAGCTTCGTACTCGCCATTGACCTGGCTTGCAACTAGCTGGGAGTCGGTGTGGATCCTGACTCGCTCGGCCCCCAACCGTCGGGCCATGCGGGCTCCCGAGATAAGGGCCTCGTACTCGGAAGCATTGTTGGACGCCAGAAAGTTGAACTTTAGGGCGTATTGCAGCTCTATTCCTTCGGGGGACTTTAGGAGGATCCCTGCGCCGCTGCCGATCGAGTTGGACGATCCATCGACGAACAGCTCCCAGGTTGGCCCGGTTGCTGTCGGAGGCCTGTCCTCGACCGGAACGGTGCTCTCGGCGATGAAGTCGGCGAGCGCTTGTCCTTTGATAGCTGATCGCGGCTGGTACGAGATGTCGTAGGCCCCGAGCATGATGGCCCATTTAACGAGTCGCCCCGAGGCTTCGGGATGGGCCAGAATCCTCTTCAGTGGCTCGCCGGTTAGCACGGTGATGGGATGCCCCTGGAAGTAGGGTCGGAGGCGCTTTGCGGAGGTAACCAACGCTAGCACGAGTTTCTCGGTTGCGGGGTACCTCCGCTCGGCCTCGCCGAGCACCTTGCTGGTGTAGTAGACCGGCCTCTCGATTCCCGAGTCATTCTTGATTAGGACCGAGCTGACCGTTGATGGCGTCGCCGAGAGATAGAGCAACAAGACCTCGCCCGGGACGGGCTTGGAAAGCACCGGGGGCGAAGCCAGGAACTCTTTGAGCTCGGCGAACGCTGTCTGGCATTCCCCATCCCATGCGAACGTAGCAGATGCTATCTTGGGCCCCCTCATCAGCTTGAAGAAGGGCAAGCATCGTTCGGCCGCACGGGACAGGAAACGACTGAGAGCAGCGACACGCCCCGTCAGACGCTGGACGTCTTTAATGCACGTGGGCGGGCGCATGTCCAGGATGGCCTGGACCTTGTCGGGGTTGGCTTCGATCCCTCGCTGAGTGACCAGGAAACCCAGGAACTTCCCAGATCTTACTCCAAAGGCGCACTTGGCGGGGTTGAGCTTCATGCAGTACTTCAGGAGGGTGCCGAAAGTCTCGGCGAGGTCGGTGAAGTGGTCTTGGGCCCTCGGGGTCTTGACGAGCATGTCGTCGATGTAGGCCTCGACGTTCCGACCTAACTGTCCCTCGAACATATGGTTGACCAGTCGCTGGTATGTGGCTCCAGCATTCTTCAATCCGAAGGGCATCCGGGTGTAGCAGTACACGCCGTAGTCGGTGATGAAGGCGGTCCTCTCGACATCTTCAGGGTTCATTCGGATCTGATGATAACCCGAATAGGCATCCAGGAAACTGAGTATCTCGTTGCCCGAGGTTGAGTCAACCAATTGGTCGATGCTCGGTAGCGGATAGCAGTCCTTGGGGGTGGCCTTATTCAGATCGGTGAAGTCTACGCACATTCGCCACTTGCCTGTAGTCTTCGGCACCAGGACGACGTTGGCTAGCCACGTTGGGTACAGGACCGGTCTGAAAAGACCAGTTTCTTGTCCCTTGGTGACCTGCGCCTTGATGATCGCCTGTTTCTCGGGCGCATGCTTCCTTCTCCGCTGCTGTATGGGTCTCACGGTGGTATCGAAGTTGAGCTTGTGCGTCAGTCTCCTCTGGTATACCAGGGAGTTGATCATCGGACCAAGCAAAGACCCGAACGTACTCAGAAAGAAACTACTTGTATTGCTGCTGTTCCTCTGGTGGTAGGTCGGCGCCGATCCTTACTCCTAGGGCCGGGTCGTCATTCAGGAATACCGTTAATAACTCGCCACCGGGCTCGGTGGTCACGGCTTTTCCTTCGACTCCCCTGGGGCCCTTATCCTTCCCGTCCGGCCTTGAGGCTTCCACCGAGATGTTGTAGCACCTTCTAGCCGTGGCCTGGTTACCTCGGACTTCCCCCAATCCGTTTTTGGTGGGAAACTTCATTTTTTGGTGATAGGTAGATGGTACGGCCTTTATTCGGCTGAGAATTTTTCGGCCGAAAATGGCGTTGTACGCTATCATACCTTTAATCACTATGAAGTCCACTATGACCGTAACGGTTTTGGGTGGGGTGCCGATAGTGACCGGCAGGCTTAGGGCTCCCTCGGGGTAGGTGGCCAGGCCATTAAACCCGCAAAGGGGCGTTCGGATCGGGCGGAGCTTGGATGGGTCTTCCCCCATCTTGAGAAAACAGTCATAAGATAATACATCGGGGGCGCTCCCATTATCAACCAAAATCCTGTCTACATTACAGTGATTTATCGTGGCCGAGATAACGAGGGCATCGTCATGCGGGGTGCTCAGCCCTTCCAGGTCTTGGTCGGAGAAGACTATGACCTGGGGCTCCATCGGCGGGCCTCTGGGGGGCTCTAAGGCTCGGCTGGCTCGCTCGGCATGACGTTTCCTCCCTCGGCTGGTGTCGCCGCCCGATGCCGCTCCTCCGGAGATGACGTTGATGTGAACCCCTCGGGGGGCGTTGTCGATCTCCTCTGCGGCGTCTCGGTCTTCTTTGTGCCCGGTCGTGAATCGGGCTAGGTGCCCCAGACGGATGAGGCGCTCGATCTCGTCCTGGAGCTGATGGCAATCTCCGGTGTGGTGCCCGTGGTCGCCGTGGAACAGGCAATGCTTGTCCCACTTGCGGTTCTTCGACCTCATTGGCTCGGGCTGGCAGAGAAGTCCCGAGTCTTTGATGTCTTCATAGATCTCGTAGACTGGCGCGGTTAAGGGGGTGTACCGCTCGTACTTTCTCTTGCGCTCTCCTTCTCGATCGCGCTTCTTACTCGAGCCAGGGTTTGGCTCGGAGGTCCACTTTTTGTCCCCCTCCCGACCCAAGCTGGTTGCGTCTCGGCAGGCGCTGAGTACTTCTTCGCACTCGGCGTGGCGCAGTGCCAGAGTCACTAGCTCGGCAAGGGTCGAGGGAGGGTGGAGGACAAGCTCGCGGCGGAGATTCTCATCCCGGGTGCCCCCGATCAGTGCGGTTGTGGCTGAGGCCACATCCAGGCGGGGGATCCTGAGGGCTTCCGATTTAAATCGGTGGACGTAAGTCCGGAGCCTCTCCCCTTGCGCCTGTTTGAGAGCTAGGAGCCCTGCTACTGACCTTGGGGGGGCGCTATCGGCGAAACTCTCCTTGAAAATTCGCCCAAATTGCCTGAAGTCTCGGATGGACCCAGGGGCGAGGGCCCGGAACCATGCCTGAGCACCTTGGACCAGGGTGGCCGCGAAGGCTCGGCATTTGATGGGATCCGGCGTTCCATGAAGGGTCGCCAGGGCGTCGAAGCTATCGTAGTTGTCGGCTGGGTCGCCCTGGCCGTCGTAGAGTTTGAAGGTTGGAATGGAGGCTCTGGGAGAGACCTCTGCCTTCAAGATGTACTCGGAGAAAGGGGATTTCTCCTCGTCCTCCGGGAGAGAGGTCTTCTGCAGGGCGCGGAGGGCGCGCTCTTGCTTTGCAAACCGTCTCTCGAAATCTCGCAGCCGGAGGGACAGCTCTGGATGCAGTCGCACCGTGGGGCTGGGGGGGGCGTCTTGGCGGTCTCCCGGGGCACTAGTGCCTGGGCGCGGCGGCCTCGCCCCCTGTTTCCCTTTCCTCGGCGTGGAGGAAGCCTCTTGCTCCGCAGGCGGAGCATGCGAGGGTCCTCCGACGTCGTTGCGGAGGAGCTGTCGGCCGCGGAGGGTGAAGCGGCCTCCGGCGGTGTGCTGCGTCGCACTCCTTCGAGGGGGACTTCCTGACGGGGCGCGGGACCTTGCGTCCCTAGCCGCCTGGGCCCTCATGAGCTCCACGAGGACGTCTATCTTTTCGTTGAGGGCCTGGAAGGCGTTGGCGCCACCGTCGAGGGGTGCCCCTGTCTCCGCCGGGGGGGGTGGTGGCCTGTTGGTGGGGATGCTGGCGTTGGAGGGGGGGCTCTGTGAGACCCTAGAGGGGGCGCCTCCCGCCGCCGCCACAGCCTTACCTGCCCCACCGGCGGATCTCCTCCCTGAGCTTCTTCTCACCATCTCGACTCTTCGTGCGTTTCCCACAGACGGCACCAGATGAAGAGGCGAGATCTCGCGCTGGATCCTGAGCGGGCTATGGATCACCAGAAGATGAATCTGCAAGAGAGGAAAACGTATCAGAGGGCCCAGGGGATCTCCCTGGGGGAAAACCCTCCGATGGCTAAGTCAGTAGAGCTATGGTGGAAGCAATAATGGGGGGAGGAGAGAGCTGATGCGCGAGAATCCTCTCCACCAGAGGGTGAAGCGAATCGTGCTCAGGAGCTTAGGGTGTGTGAATGCCTTGTTCATCTTACCTTCTTCCGGAGGGTATCCCTTGCTTAAATAGTGCGCCGCCTTCAGGAGTCCTGTAAGCTGAGGGGTTCCGGCGGGAGTTACGTCTTTAACGGGGGCTTTCATGGCCTGATCGTGGGAACGTTATCCCCTTGGAGTCCGGTGGCTCCCCTGACTCTCCCGCTGGCGGAGGACTCTGAACGGCTGCACATGTGGATAATCAACCGGCCTTACCGAGCCTTGGGGATGCTAGCTCATGTCCGAGCGATAGGCATGGCCCGGCGAGGGTGGGGTCGGATAGGTCAGCTGGAGCCTATCTCTCTCGGACGGGGAGAGGGCTTTAGGCCGGACCTTCCTTGGGACCTGACCGTTGTCTCGGGCCCTCCGAGCCTAGAAGGCCGCCGGGGAGAGTTAGTTCCTCGAGTCTTATTTATTGGGCTTTTCTTCCCTAAGTGGGCCCTGTGGGCTATCACTCGGGCGGGCTCGCTTGGTTGGACCTTGTGGGTCTTGTTGGGCTGCCTTTGTGGTGGGCTACGGAAATCCCCCTCTCCACATGGGAATATGAGATATACAGTTTCTAGAGTCGTGAAAGTCCAGTACAGTCTTCAGCTGGCTTCGGTTTGTGATCCTTTGTCGCTTTGTGTTTTCGGTATGTTGTCTTGTGCATGCTGTTCTGGCACTGTACGAGATGGTCCTGCTCTCGTCAGGATGTGACGAGGTGTTTCTTTTTCGTCATTGTGTTTGTATCGATCATGTTGTACTTGGCAGTGTTCGCCAAAAGGCTTGAATCTGTAGTACGTTGTTCGAGGTTTTCTCTGTGTGTTGTTCAGGTTGCTGTTGACCTTGGCCTTGGTTTGATGACCGTACACGTTCTCACGTTGTCTTGGTCGTCCCGGCTTAAGTCTGTTCAGCTCTTGATGTGTTTTCGCTTCTGTTGAAGTGCTCGATTTGATTCCGTGTTTGAGAAGTTGCTCAGGCAAGCTAGGATTTTCCCTTCCTGGTGAGCTTTTGTGGTTGAGCTTCCTGCTTCTCGTCCCTTCTGGTGGAATCTTTTCGAGGTTTGCCTTGGAATTGTTGTCTTAGTGATGCCTTTGTCCTGTGTCTGCTTAAGTGTGAACAGATTTGTTTTGAGCCTGATCTGCTCTCTGTTATACGGTTGCTTGGCTTTGGATTCCATGATGGTGTTAAGAGCTGTCGCGTACCGTAGTTGTCGTGCCGTGTCCAGCGGCCGATGTATTGTGACGGCTCATTTATCATTTTCAGGATGTGAAGGTAAACTGAGATCGATGCTTTCCTTGTGCTTTGTGCTAAAGCTGGTGCTCTTCTCCTGTTGCACTTAGGCTCCTTGTGATCGGTTGTTCGCTGGATCGGTACTCGTGGCGTGTGATTTGTGATCTTTGTCGATTGCGATGGCGCCTGGTGTGTGCTGAGGTGCGACTACCAAGGTTGTTCGGTTGCCTGTGCGCGTTGTTGAGAGTGCAGCGGAAGTGTGTGGGTTGGCTACCCACTAGTCGAGAGATCTGTTTCTCCTCGATGTGACTTTGTCTTGGCTTCTTGTGCCTTGATGTCGTCTGTTGCCGTGCCATTGTTGGTGGTTTTCTGGTGTTGGCATTGGCATTTGCGAGTATTGGGGAATTTGTTGGCATTCCTGTTGATTGAGTACCCTTTGCTCTGCATTTCTTTCTTGGGTGTTGTGCTCTCGAGGCGTGTTTGTAGTCCTTGAGATGCATTCCCCGAGATCGTGGTTGTTGTTTTGGCGCTGTTTTGCTATGATTTTGTGTCTCTGTGTGGACCAAGTCTTGTCGGTTAGCCTTGCTGTGCTCTTTTCCTAGAGTTAGCTTGCGACTCGATCAGATGTAATATCTGAGTGAGGACTGACTTGATTGTGTTTGTGGTCTGCTGCTGCTGTTTTCGTTGGTGTCCTGTGTGCCAGGTGTTCCCTGTTGCCTTTGGCACTGGAGCCGATGATGTCGTTGAGCTGTCAGCTGTGGAGATTGTGTTTCCTTGGTTAAGCTGATACTCGCCGTGCCTGTCGTTGTGTTTTTCGGTTGGTTGTCTGTTGTTGTGGCAGTCGTGTCTCCTATCCTGTGAGACGTAGGCGACGTTGCCTTGTTTCGGAGGTGTCAGAATTGTGCTCACTTGGGTACCGTGCTCTTTTGTGGATTGTTGCCTTGAGATCCTGAGCGTGTGCCTGTAATTGTGATCTGACGGTGTTCCTCTGAATTGTGTTTCTCGAGATTTGTGTTGTTTTGTGTTGTTGGGTTGTTCTTCCCTGCTTCTCCTTTGTTAGTCCTTAATTTTGAGGGTGAAATTCCTTAAAGGAGGGGAGGATGTAATGCCCTGGATCCTTGGTAGGTCTTGCTGGATCTTCATTGGATCTTTTGGATTGGTTTCGGTGAGTTTCGGTTCGCTTTTGTGGCTTCCGAGTTGAGCCTTACAAGCCGTGTGGGTTTTTCTCTCGTACTAGTTACTGAACCCTACGATGAGTTTGTTTGTAAGTTCATCAACTCGCGGATGCTACAGCGACGATGTACTCTTCGAGCCGGTCGTTTCGACTATTTTTACGTATTTTTCTGAATTTGTGCATTTTCGGCGCATTTTCAGAATTTTCAAAAATTAGGAAAATTTCCTAATTTCTTTTCTTTTTCTTTTCCTTTCCTCTTTCTCTCTCCTCATTCGCACGTTCGCCTCTCTCTCTCCCGTTCTCTCTCATTCTCCCACCTTCTCGCCTCCGGCTGCAGACGGAGGGGTCCGTTGGTGAGGTGGCGACGTCGGGAAGCTGTCGAGGTGCGTGATGGAGCGAGGATCGGAATGGTTTTGGCGCGATCCCGAACGGTGGATTCAAAGCCGGTGTTCGAGCTCGCGGCGTGGTTTTCGACGCGGTTTAGTCCCTTCGGGGCATGGTTTCTTCGGTGGAGGTAGGGTGATGGGTCCTCACTTCTTCCTCTCCGTTTTCCTTGCCATTGCACGTCGTTCGGCAAGGAAACGGCTGAGTTTAGGCTTGTTTAGCCTAAACCGTGATTTTCGGGTTTTGTAGGGTTCGACGGAGAACGGCAACCATTTGTAGCTCGGTTAGTGTTGAACTGACCGTTGGGACGTTAGGATCCCATCCATGCTTGTTTCGTGTTGATCGGTGGTCATTCGAGGCCGGTAGGAGCCCGTGAACCTCGTTAACCCATTTAGGGTGGATTCGATGGAATCGCCCCGATCTTGTGTTTTTGTGCTTGCATGTGGTCTTTTTATCCTTCTAATGTTGTTTTTCATCGTCGAGGGTTGTTTCCCCTGCGCTTCGGCGTGAATGGGGCGTGGAACGGGCCGAATTGGCCAACCCTCTGTTTTCCCGCCGTAACTGGTGTGGCGATCGTTCCAGGGACCGTTACATGCCCTAACGGCCCCACGACTGACCGTTACTACGTCTGGGTTGATTTGAGTTCTTCGGGGTTTTGAGAGTGTGACGGCCCAGGGGTGGCGCGTCACATCTCTCTGACGTGTCCCGTGAGACGCGTTACGTCTATTTTGTCGTTTTATGTTTGGGTTAAGTCGGTTCTTCTGACGCGCTTGCCCCTATGCATCAGGTGAGTGTAACGCGCCTATCGCAGGCCGTTACATTCTGGTTGACTGACGTTGACCTTTTAAGGCGGTTCCCCTGGCGCGCCTGCCCTAGCGCGTCAGGTGTGCGTAACGCGCCTGCCCCAGGCCGTTACGTTCTGTTTGACCGTGTTTGACCGAGTGAGTCGGTTCGCCTAACGGCCGTGCTCCCGTGTGTTAGGTGTGTGTAATGCGCCTACCGCAGGCCGTTACATGTTGTTTTGGCTGAGTTGGGGTGGTTGCGTCGTTGTCTCTAACGGCCTCGTCCCTGTGCCTTAGGCGGTTGTAACGCGTTCGGTCGGGACCGTTACATGCCTCTCAGCCACTTGTTGTTCTGGGTTTTGTTGGCCCTGACGCGCTTGTCCTAGCGCGTTAGGTGGCTGTAACGCGTTCGGTTTGGCGCGTTACATGCTTCGAGTGTGTTTTGAGTTTGAGGGTTGTTGGCCCTGACGGCCCCGGTCGGGCGCGTCAGGCTAGTGTAACGCGCCCGGTGCTGGCCATTACATGCCTTTGTGTTTCTAAAGTTGGTTAGGGCGGTGTGTGTGATGGCTTCTCCCCCGACCGTCGCGTGGAGTGTAACGGCCTAGGCTTAGACCGTCACGTTCATGTAACGGTCTAAGGGTGGTGTGTTACAATCCTTGTGCTCCGATTTCCGTGATTTCGATTTCTGCTTGTCTTGGCTTGGCCTTGTGGTCTGCCCGTTGTCCCGTGGATGTCTCCTGACGTCCTATGAGGGCTAGGACTATGTTGTAAGGTAGCCAGAAGTCTTCTTACTTGTGGTAGGATTCTCTTTCCTACTGTTGCGTTGTCGTCGTTGGTTCCGGTCAACCCGGGGTAACCCAGCGGTTGACGGGTGACTTTGTGTGTGGGTGTCTTGGCGGTTTTGCCCAGTCCAAGACACTGGTTCTGGATGCCTCGAGGTGTTGTGTTACCTTTGGTTGCATGTCCAGACTTGTGCTGAGGGTCTTCGGCGTTCCCTCAGGTCTCCGTGAGTCGTTTCCTGCGGAGTGTCATTTCTTGTGACTTAGGATTAGACTGATTGGCGGCTTGTTCCGCTGTTTGTGACGATCTTGCCTTGAGTCGTTCGACTCGGGATCGTTACATGGTAGGTCTAGTTGCCTGGTCCTGAGTTGGTTGGCAGTGGTTGTACTGCCAGTGGTGCTTCGTAGTACGTGTGATAGGGCTTCCGTAGACTGTCTGTACTCTAGCACTTGTGTTTTGGAGTCCGTGCCTTGTGAACCTCCACTAGTCGTAGCCTGTGACGTAGGCTTTTTAGTACGTCACCCACCGGGAGTGGTGGACGGGCAGTTTCCCGTTACACGGTTTTTAAGCTAGTTCCGTGGGCCCCGGCCAACGGTAGCGTCCTACCGAGGGGAATACTAGCTAGAGGCCTGACCTAGGTAGTAGTCGGTGTGTGCACACGTGGTCAGGGACTGAGGACTTGCATCGACGGGCGTGACCCTGACTAGTCACTCGCAGTGTGGTACTGCGGTCTTGTGTCCGTAAGGTGCCGTTTTTTCTTGGACCTGGTTCTTGGTGTGTCTAGTCTCCTCCGTGCTGCACACGGACTGGTGGACGTGACACTTATGGCGCAGTGTAAGACGTCAGTGGACGCATCTAGCTGTTCTTCTAGTGTGAGGGTACTCCTATCACTTGACCGGTGACTCTCGCGTTTCTCGGAGCCGGTGTTCTATTTTCCGTGTCGGCAAGTCTTGGCCTTGCCCAAGATTTGCTTCCCTGGCTGTGTGGTCTGTTCTTGGATGTGTCCAAGATGTGCCTGGGGTTGCGTACACGATGTTCCAATCGTGTAGGCCGTTGTGGTTGTTTTATCCATCCTTGCAGATCTTCGTTTTGGACCTGGTGTCGGGTCGACAGATCGGTAACTTCTGACTTTGCTGGGTTAGAGTCGCCCTTCTGTTGTTGCTTGGAGTAGTTTGGGGTGTCGAGGTTAGTTCGTCCGCCGCTTGTCTGGCGCGGGTTCTTCCTCTTCTGTACTTGTTCCCTACTCCTACTTCCCGTCTGCTTACTACTGCATGTAGCGTAGTTTTACGGCTTTATAGTGTAGTTCCTACTTTACTACACCTACTGTGTTTGTTGTTCCGTGTTACTACATGTTTTTCAGTGGGGATCCGCGTGACCCCTACTGAGCCAGTGACACGTGGCTCACCCCTGCTTTTCAGGTGGGGTGGCGTTGTTCGTTCTGCTTCCGCGTGGTTCCTGGAGTGTGCGTGCTCGTTGCGTGCCGTTGCTGCCAGCTGGTACCTGCGTCGGGCTTCCCCCGACTTCTTGGTACGCCTTTCCTTTCTATCGACTGTACTGTGCTAGACTTGTTGTCTTTATCTTTGGACTGACTCTGGGATATAATTGTTAATTTGAACATTTAATTAAAAAGTAATTTTATTTCTGCTACTTTAGCAAACCTATCTATTGAAATTTAATTGCTTACTATACTATCTCTGTGGCTTCAATGTAGTCTACACATGCCTTTTTCCCTTCGGAGCTTTCCCGCTCTTGGGAGGCCTCGCGGGTTCCACGTGGTATCACGTGTATTCGGTAGTTCTACCGGGTACATCTGGTATCCGGAATCTGGGTCGCTACACACCTTGTCGGACCCCTCTTGTAGATTTAAAGAAACCTGCAGGGACCCCATTTAGGAGAATAGAAAACCAATTGTTGTTCACCAATTTTTCAACAAGGAAGATGAAATGAGTACTAAAACCAAACTTGTGAAGAACAGAGAAAAGGAAATCCCACTCTAATCGGTCATATGCCTTAGCCATATCAAGCTTTAACATCACATTAGAACCCCTGGTTTTCTTACCCAGTTCATGGGTTAATTCTTGAGCCAGAGCAATGTTCTCAACTATTTGCCTTCCTTTCACAAATGCAGATTGTTCAGGGGAAATAATCTTGGGAAGAATGTTGGCCAATCTGCTATTTATGACGGAGGAAATTATCTTGTAGAAGTAATTGCAAAGAATGATAGGTCTAAATTCAGATATCTTTGTGGTATTAACCTGTTTAGGGATCAAAGCTACCAAAGTTGCAGTGACATGTCTAGGAAGAGCTTCCTGTGAAATGAAGAACTCCTGAACAGTATTTACCACAGTAGTTGAGATGATATCCCAGGCTGAGTGATAGAATGCACCTTAAAACCCATCTGGCCCCGGGGCACTGTCCTGGGATAAATTGAGAACAACATCATGTATTTCTGACTCAGAGGGGATAGCACAGAGTGTTTCATTGTCCAATTGATTTACCATGTGAGGAATACAGTCAAGTAAATTGTCCTCCATAAAATGGGCTTGAGTTGTAAATGCTTGTTGAAAGTGAGTCACTGCAATGCATTTAATTTCCTTAGGATCTGAGGTGAGCAACCCTACAGAGTTCTGGAGCTGAGATATGAATTGTTTTCTTCTTTTAGTCATTGTAGTAGCGTGAAAAAATTGTGTGTTTCTATCACCTTCAGCAAGCCATCGAACCCTTGATTTTTGCCTCCAAAAACACTCTTGTTGAAGAAGTCTCCTAGATAAAACAGACTTTGCCTCATCTAGAATAGCTGAGTTATCTTCCAAGGGCTGGAGGTCATAAGAGTGTTCAGCTTTGAGGACAGCATCTTCAGCTGCAGTTAGATTCAATTGAACATTGCCGAAGATATGGTAATTCCAATCTTTTAACATTTTCCTAAGGCTCTTAAGCTTAAGATAAAGAGTGGTGATTGAAGAAGTTGCCTATGGACTAGTAACCCAGCAATTTTTGACAGCCTCCAAAAACTGATCATGATGAGTCCACATTTTCTGAAAGCAAAATCTACTCTTTACTCTGCCTTGAGAAACATGTTGCACTAATAATGGAGCATGGTCGGATGCTTCCCTAGAGAGATGCTCAACAGAAATGGGAAAAGTTGCCATCCAACCAGCATTTATTAGTACCCTGTCCAATCTAGCCCAAATGCCACGGCCTCCTGATTGGTTATTATGCCAAGTGTAAGAAGATCCTTTGAATCCAGCATCAATGAGGGCACAGTCAGAGATACAATCCTTGAAGTCAGCCATTGCAGAAATACTTGGGTCATTACCACCTAGTTTTTCTTCAACAGCAAGGATACAATTGAAGTCACCTGCAACCATCCAAGGCCCTGTAATCTGAGAGTGAACATTGGACAGAGAAGTCCATAAAGTCTTCCTCTCAATCACATTACATTTAGCATAAACAATAGTTAAGTGAAACTCTGCTTGAGCAGTGGAGGACAAGTGAAGGGTGATTTGTTGTTCATCCCTTGTAACCAATGAAAAATCCAGAGGGTCTTTCCAAAGAACCCAGATATGTGCCATACCATCTTTATTAGCAATGACCTTTGACATACCCATTCTTCTACAGATCCTATCCATATTGTTTGTGTTCATCTTGGGTTCCAACAGAGCAATGCAATCAATGTTATGGTTTTTGATAAGCAATTTTACACGACCAATAGATGTGTCATTCCCTACACCTCTAATATTCCAAACTATGAAATTCATTGGGAATGAGGAATATTAGGGATGTTACCAGTAGATCCACATCTAGACATGGATCTAGTTATGACACGTGAATGCTCACCATGCATATCCTTCAAGTTCTCAATGGCAACAGAATTAGCAATTTCCTTCCTTTTTTTTGTTACCTCATCAGACTGCATGTCACCATTGGAATTGGCAATAATCTTGATTTCTTGAACTGTCATGGTGGACTGAGAATCTACAATCTCAATCTCTGGAACAGGAACAATGGCACCAACAGAAGAAGTAATTTGGGCTGAAGGGAGCTCTAAGATAGGAGGAGTATCCTTGTTATCCAAAATATATTTCTGAGGTTGTATATTGTCTGGACATGAATGAAAATTATCCAAAGAAGATTTCTCAGGCCTAATAGCTTCAGTTTCGAAAGAAAGAGAGTTATGAAGCCTTTTATTGATTGACCCTGTAATATTGACATCTGTACTGCTCAAACCAACATTACCTACAGCTGGCTCCTTTAAAGGGACATGACAATTCTACTTGTCCTGGATAGCCATAGCCTCCTCAATTTGATTAGCCATATCATCTTGAACAACTGAATCTGTAGAAGGACATAGTTCCACAAACTGGGGATCCGATGAAGAACTGGAATTGATTAACGTTTCCCTCTTGTGTGAGACTGGTTTCCATAAAACCTTCGGCTTAGAAGGAGCAGGGGCCAATTCCTGAACAAATTTTGATGAACCTGCATTCCTGTTCCCTTTACAATCCTCCAAATAATGTCCAATCCGGAAACAAGAAGAACAATAAGCTAGGATCTCTTGGTATTGAATGTCCTGCCATGCACCTCCACCAGGGAATCCAATCCAAACTCTGGGTGAGAGTGGTTTAGATATGTCCAGCTCAACGCAAACTCGAGCAACCATTGCATTAGACAAATTCAATGTTGAGGAATCTATTTTCAGAACACGACCCACATTGCCTGCTATGGACCGAAGCAAAGGTTCAATGAAGAAATTAATAGGGAGACCAGGGAAAGAAATCCAAACCGGGATAATGGGAGAGTCCGTTGAAGGAGAAAACTGCATAGTCCATTTAAAAAATTTGAAGAGCCGACCATGGACATAAAGGGATTCCCAAAGAAGAAGATGTAGGTAATCTTCGTAGTTTCGGAATCGGAGGAGCAAATGCCGCGTATCCAGCACGCTAATTAGGAAGTCTTCTTTAAAACTGCATCTGCTAGCTAAATGAGTTCTGATTTCAGGGAAAGCCGGCCTGCCAAAAGGAGTGCGTGCCACCAGAGTAAAAGCAAAAGGCTCAAGAGAAGCCATGATCTCTTCATTGCTAAAGAAAACGGCGGGCTCTCCTCCATCCGTTGAAGTAGGCTCGGGACCACGACCTTGAATCACATGCGGCTTCATGGAAGATGCAAGGACCTCAGTAAAAGAGCGGGTAGAATCGGGAGCCTTGTCCGATAGGGGAACTAAAGAAGGAGAAGGAAGAGGATTCACAGACGGGGCCACAGTCGACCCCCCCCCCCCCCCCCCCCCCCCCGGGGCAGCCATAGCTGGCCGGGGGAGTCAACGGACGATGGTGGTCTTGGTCACCGGAAGAGGTAGGTCCCCCATTAGGTCAAAGTCTTAAAAAAGAGGCTGGACAGACTTGAGAACAGACTCAGACTGTGTTTATATCACTTTGTGAAACCAAACATTTAGGTCTAGACCACACCTACGTCGTTAGGTTAATTTGTGTGTTAACTTGTTTGTCTTTGTCTTAAAAAAATACAAAAAAACCCAAAAAAATCTCTCTTCTCTTCTTTTCGTCCTAGTGTATGCAAGGTAGAAGATCTCTACATCTTAAGTTGCTAGGACCAATACCTGAAATTGAAAGGGTCTTACACCAAAGAAATCAACATCAACATCCAATGGCCGACAACCAAGACCCACCTAAGCAAATGAAGGATTATTTCACTCCCAATCAGTATCAACCTTCATATGGCATTCAGCTTCCCCAGAACCAGGCCATTCAATATGAAATCAAATCCAGTACCATTCAAATGTTGCCCTCATTCTATGGAAACCCAAATGAGGACCCTTATAGGCACCTGGATGAGTTCCTACAAATTTGCTCCACTATCAAAATTCAACATTTTTCTGATGATGCTCTCAGATTGACTCTTTTCCCATTCTCTTTAAAAGACAAAGTTAAATATTGGTTGGGAACCTTGGGGAGATCTATTGAAACTTGGGCTAATATGCAGAAGGAATTTCTTAAGAAATTTTACCCCATAGGTCGCACCAATACAATGAGAAGGGCTATCACAGGGTTCACTCAAAACACAGGGGAGCAAATCCATGAATCTTGGGATAGACTAAAGGAATTACTTAGAAAATATCTCCATCATGGTTTGTCTCGGTGGCAAATCGTTCAAGCTTTTTATGAGGGATTGTCCGATCAATATTGGCAAATGGTGGATGCATCATGTGGGGGGCTTTTATGTGCAAAAATGAGGATGAGGCATATGAATTGTTTTAAATGCTCAGTGAAAATTCCATCAATCATACCTCTTTGTCATCCTATGAAAGATCAATCGGGCCCTCAAAATGGGCTGGGCTTTATGAGATAAAGAATCGTGGGGAGCCCGAGGCTAGGATGGACATGAATTTCATCACCTAAAGATTGGATAAGATGGATATCGTAGCCCAAAAAATGGAGAAGGTAGAGTCAATGGCCCATAAGTTAGACCAACTCCTGGCTCTTAACAAGCAAGAGCCCACCTTCCAATCCACACCAAATCCATACTCGGATCCCACACCCCACGAAGTGTGTGTTCTATGTGCTAGCCCGGACCACTAGGTGTCCGATTGTCCGACCGCAGCCCAACTCCCACCTTTCATCCATTCATGCTGCTCAGGGGTTCTCCAAACCCAATTATGATCCTTACTCTAACACTTACAACCCGAGCTGGAGAAATCACCCCAATTTTTCTTGGAAAAATCAACCAGTTCCACCTCAACCAACAAATCCCTCCACTTCTCAGGCCCCAAAACAATTCATCCAAAATCAATTCCAAAATCAACAGAATTTTCAAGGAAATGCCTATGCTCGAGGGTCACAGGCTCAATATAGTATTCCAACCTAGGGCCAGTATCCTTAGTCCCAATACCCTCCTTTCCGACACAATCAGGCCAAAATTCCATACCAACAACCTCCTCAGCCCAATTTTGATGAAAAATTTAAGCAACTCCAACAATTGATATTGACTCAACAACAGTCCATTGCAAAGTTGGAAAGCCAACTCGGGCAACTTGCAGAAGCTAACACGAGGAGAGAAGCGGGTCAAATGCCCAGCCAGCCTGTGGCTAACCCGAGAAATCAACCTCCAGGTTTCCCTCCACGAGTGGGTCTCCTACCTCAACCTGGCCCACCACCACCTCCATGTAAAGGTCCACAATTTGAAAATGCTAAAGCCATTTCAACCCCTAGGAGTGGTAAGACCTTGGAAGATCCCTACAAAACTAGGGAGGAAGGAAAAACTTCGGCCCAGAAGGCTCAACAAGATGGGAAGGAGACCGGAGAAGAACCTATATTGGAGGCTGATCTTAAAGGAAAGAAGAAAATAGGAGAGGAGCCTAGCACCTACCAACCTAAGATACCATTCCCAGATGCTCTAAAATTAAAGTCCAATAAGAAGCCGGCCCAAAATGAGTAGTTAACGGAACTATTCAAACAAGTGCATATCAACATTCCACTCCTTGATGCCATCAAACATGTCCCGGCCTATGCCAAATTCTTAAAGGAACTTTGCACTCCAAGAAGGGAACCAAGAACGGCTCATAAGAAAGTTATGTTGTCTGAGGATGTAAGTGAGGTAGTGATGAACCATCTCTCAAAGAAATTGAAGGACCCTGGAGCTCCACTGATTTCTTGTAACATAGGTGGTGTGACATTTAAGCGAGCACTCCTTTATTTGGGGGCCAGTGTCAATCTTTTACCCACCTTTGTCTATGAACAATTTGATTTAGGGGAGCTTAAACCTACCTTCATCATCCTTCAACTTGCTGATAGGTCTGTCAAAACCCCACGGGGACTCATAGAAGATGTCATTATTAAGGTTAATGAGTGCTACTTTCTCGTGGATTTCTTGATTCTTGACATGGCCGCGTCCCAGGAACTTAGTCACACTCTTATCATTCTGGGACATCCTTTTTTGGCCACGGCTAAGGCCAATATCAACTGTTCTACGAGGATGATGGGCATCTCCTTTGGAGGCCAAAAAGTCTCGTTAAATGTGTTTAAAGCCTCTCAATACCCGAGCTAGGATGTAGAATGTCACTCTATTGATATTATTGAGGAATTAGTGGAAGATGGTCCAAGTTTTGACCCTTTAGAGGAAGCAAATGCTTTACATGATTCTCCGACTCTTCCAATGACATGGTCCAGGGTCGAACCACTGCCTGCTTTGAAAACTGAACATGCTCTTCCTTCGCTTGAAAATCCTTCGCAGCTTGAGCTTAAATCTCTCCCAGATTCCCTTAAATATGCCTTTTTAGGCCCCGATCAAACCTTGCCAGTCATCATTGCCTCTGATCTCACCCCTACTCAAGAAACTCAATTGCTAGATGTGCTTAAGACTCATAGGGGTGCCATAGGTTGGACGGTGGCCGATCTTAAGGGAATTAGTCCTTTGACTTGCATGCACCACATTTATTTGGAGGAAAATGCTAAGCCAAGTCAAGAGATGCAAAGGAGGTTAAATCCAAACAAGAAGGAGGTGGTAAAGAAGGAAGTGATTAAGTGGTTATGTAGAAACCCGATAATTAAAAATAAGAAATATAATTTTTAATTTCATTATGTAATTAAAATTTTCATGAAATAATTAAATTATATTTTTACTATATGAAATAAACTAGTTTATTGAATTTACTTGAATTAACTAGAAGTAAATAGAGATTAAATACTTTAAGCCTTAGATAAATCATAGAAAGCCCAATAAAAGTCCATGTAATGGACTATGATCATAATTGGCCCATTGGGTAATCTAAAATGGGCTAGATTAAAGGATTTATTAAAGGTTAAATTAACCTAAATTCGTAACATGTGTTTAATATGCAATTTAAGGGATTATAATAATCTAATTTCTAGAAGGTTGACACAAAAATCGACTCTGACCTAACAGCCCACCTTGGACCAGTCGTTCTTACATTGGTTTCACACCAAATGGAGGCTAGGTTAAGAAGAAAAATTAGAATTTTCTTCTAATTCGTAGTTGGAAAGTTTGGCATTGTTAGGCAAGGAATCTTGACAAATTTGGCCAATTTTTGGCTATAAATAGAACCTCATTCGACCCTCAAATCATCCTGGAGGTTAAGGTTACGCTGCTGCGAAGATTGGTGGAGATTTGAAGGAAGATTTGGAAGATCAAAGGGTTTTCTTATATTTGTGGATATTTCTTTAGATCTACAAAAAGGTAGGTGTCTCTCAGGCTAAACTCTAATTAAAGTATGCCATCTTGTTTGTTTTTCTGTCCTCTTTCCATTGATAGCTCATTTATTAAATTCGTTATGAAATGAGCAAGTTATGGTCATTTTATTGGAGGGGTATTCCCATTTTTTCATCAGGTCCAAAACGTGCTATACCTCAGTAGCGCGTTCTGAACACGCTGCCCTGACATAGCGTGTTCATACAGTGTATTTTCTTGCCCTCAAGGGTCAAACAGATATTTTAATATATATATATATATATATATATATATATATATATATATATATCCAGAATGCGCTACTCGAGGGTAGCGCGATCTGAATGATCGCGCTAGCAGAGGCTAGCGCATTCATGAATTTTTACCCAGAATATCGGGGGTCAAAATAATATATATACATAAACATGACCAGATCGCGCTAGCACTGGCTAACGCGTTCTTCAAGATCGCGCTAGTCCAGGCTAGCGCGTTCAAAATATATATATACGGGGGTCAGGAAAAATAATTTCAAAACCAACCACTCGGCACGGCACGGCACGACACAAGGGTGAACTCTCCAACATATAAAGTCATGAAAGTTTTCTAAACTTCCAATGTGGGACTAAAGATTAGTCACTACACAATATGAAGTCACTACACAATATGAATTATAACATTTGGAATCTCCAATAATTATAAGTATTTAGTCACCAAAAGTAAGAAAAGGTAATATTAGCATGTTTGAATTCTTACAGCATGTTAAAAAATTATTTTTGTAGAATGAAATTATTTTTACATGTAAAAATCTAATTTTAACCATATTATTAAATTAATGCATGAAAAATATTTCTAGCATGTTAAAAATGACTACCAACATGATAAAATTATTTTATACATACTGAGATATAAAAACTATTTTCAGCATGTTAAATCTTTTTAAAACTATTTTTTGTGCAGGCTAAACCTAATTTCCTATTAAATAATTAATAAATTGATGCATGAAAATTACTTCCAACATGTTAAAAATTTCTTCCAGCATGATAAAACTATTTCTAGCATGTTAGAATTATTTTTGGCATGTTAGAATTATTTTCAGTGTATTAAAATTATTTTTCAGCATGATAATTCTATTTTTCTATCAAATAATTAGTAAATAAACATAGAAAAATAATTTTCAGCATGATAAAATTTATGTTGTTATCAGAGAATTCCTGTAATCAGCATGGTAACTTATATTTATCATCTTATTAGTAAGTTAATGTGTAAGAATTATTTTAACATGTTAAGTATTAATTTTAGCATGATAAAAATTAATTTTCAGCATGTAAAGATTAAATCCAGCATGAAAATTTATTTTTTTTATCATCCTATCATTAAAGTAACGTATGAAAATTATTTTTAGTAAGTTAGAATTATTTTCGGCATAAAAAATTGATTTTTATAACCAAATTCTGATTTTTATAATAAATCACCGTTTTGGCTAGATTAATGCATCTCTAATGTACAAAAATCTTCCTGTAATCATGTCTAAACACTTGTAAACCAAATGCATACAAGATTAAACCATGGAAATTAATTCTATTAAATTCTACTTACTTGAATTTTCTTCCTAGTTACCGTTCTTTCTTGAATTCCACGACTTAATGTCGTTAAACATGATGCCTTAAAATTATTATTCACTTCTCTTGATACTTCTGAGATTTTTGCCAGATCTGTACTTTTTACAAATGAGTTTATTCTTGAAATTCATTGGTCATAGTGTTAAGTGGATGTCTAAACGTACTTGTGATCTTATGATCCACTGACCCAATGCTTGGCATTAATGGGGCCCTGTCTAGTCTTGGGAGGAGCGCCCGAAAGTAATTGTGCCCATGTGAGTTGATTGACCACGGTGTGGCATTGCACCGAAGTGCATGACTTGCTAGATTTTACGGTATTCCACTATTCGTACTTGTTACTTGTTTACTTGAAAATTACATGAATTACTTGACTTACGTGAAAATGACCAATTACATGAAATTCTTTACTTGCCAAAGTCATTACTTGAAAATTCATCTTGATATCATATTATCTCAATTACTTAGACATTCCATTCATGTTTATACACTTCCCGATACAAGTTAGAAAATTACTTAAATTGTTAATACTTAAAGATTGTCTGGTTCTTAGAGATATAAAATCCTATTGAGCTTTTAGCTCACCCTACATTTTGGTTAATTGTTGCAGGAAATGAAAATGAACAAGGGAATGGACAAGAGTGAGAGAGTGATTTTCTTTTTTACCTAGGTTTATGTAGATCATTAGTGTTTTTACAAGAATGATGAACTTTGGGATTGGAAGTTATAATTTATCTTTATGGCTTATGAATTAGTGATGTAAACTTCATTTTGATGGAATAAAAGTATTATTTTTCCATTCATTTTTGACTTTAGAAAGAAATTTGTACTTTCTCTGATTCGACACGATTGTTGACGACTAGTTCGCGTCCTGATTATCTGCGTCGGGGCGTGACAGTCTTTGTGGTATCTGAGCCTAGGTTACATAAAATCCTAGGTTTCACAATTATAGGTTCATTCTTAAACTTAGGTTAAGTTTTAGATCAGTATCTAGAAATTGGACAGGTCTTAAAACCTTCCCGGTAAGATTGGGTAGAAGCACGGGTTAAGTTTTAAGAAAAAGGGAATTATCAGGAAATAAATACCAAAACAAAAATAATAAACCTTGGAATTATAGTTTCAGGCTAATTCTCGCAAATGGCCACCGAGAGAGCTCAATGGCGCGAGATGCAGGGCACACCCAAGCCCTCCAACAGGTTGCTAAGGGAGGAGCAAACCGAGGAGCTGGTGATTTGCATAGGAATTTTCGGAGCATGAATCCTCCCAAGTTTGCAGGATCTACGGATCCGGATGAGGCCGAACATTGGATTAAGGAGATCGAGAGGATATTCCGAGTCATGCAATGTCCCAACGAGGAAAAGGTCCTACTCGCTACTTTCTAACTGGAAAGGGATGCCCGTGCCTAGTGGGAATCGGTCGAAGCTACTTTACCGCACGACCAAATTCTATGGGAAGAGTTCGTGGAACCCTTCAATAGTAAATACTTCTCCGACCGAGTACAAGAAAGAAAGGCCGCCGAATTTGCCGCTTTGAAACAAAGGGGATTATCGGTTGCAGAATATGAAGCTCAATTTTTGAGGTTATCTCAGTACGCTCCACATCTCGTGGGTACCGACAAAATGAAGGCACGGAGATTTCTTAACGGCCTTAAGCCTCAATATATCACTCAACTCGCCGTGATGGATATCCAAATTTATTCTGATGCGGTACGGAGAGCACAACTCCTAGAAGATGCAACAGAGTTATTAGATTGTATCCGAGGAAGGGAAGTCAAGAGAGAGCAAGTTACTGGGTCCGGAAGTTTCAAACCTTCCTTCGGGAAGAAAAAGCTCAATGACGGACGTAACTTCATCAAGGACGGGCATAATTTCAACAAAGGTGGACGTAACTTTCAAGGGGACAAGAAGCCGAGGACATTCGACAAGCAAATTGTCCCTATATCGGCAACATCAAAGGAACTATGCAAATATTGCGAGAAGCCCGGGCACAAAGCCGAGGAATGTTGGAGAAAGCTCGGCGCATGTCTTCGATGAGGGAGTCGAAAAGCATGGGATCCCGAATTGCCCTCTTCTCAACGAGCAAGCTCCACCACCGGCAAAGCTTCCTATTATTGTCAAAAAGCAAGGAAGACTTCAAGCTCTTATGGATGCGGAACCTACCGAGGAAGGAGGCGTCGTAGAAGGTACTCTTTTCATAAACTCCAAGTCTGCCTCTGTCTTATTTGACACCGGAGCTACGCATTCATTTATATCTAGAAGATTTGCTGGTCTTTTACCTATGAAGCATGTTCCATTAGATTCTACACTCACTATTACTACCCCTATTGGAACGGGAACGAAGATTAAAGATTTCTATCCTGCTAGTGAAGGTCTAATTAGCGGTTATAACTTACCCGCTGATTTGGTATGCATGGAGATGGACGGATATGATGTTATTTTGGGTGCCGACTGGCTATCTACACATGGAGCTAGTGTCAATTGCAAGTTGGGTACGGTAACTTTTATTGGTTACCCCGAACTTCTATTTTCTGGCACCAGGCATTCCAAGCACATATCTCTTATTTTTGCCCTCAAAGTTGAGAAATTATTAAGGAAGGGTTGTGCCGGTTTCTTAGTTTCTATCACTATGACCGAGCACCCGGAACCCGTTCTAAAGGACATTCCTATCGTTCGGGATCATTCTGATGTATTTCCGGACGAGTTGCCTGGTATTCCTCCCGAGAGAGAAGTGGTTTTCTCTATTGATTTAATTCCAGGAGCTGCACGAGTTTCTAAAGCTCCATATCGGATGTCTGCTGTTGAAATGAAGGAATTAAAGGAACAATTACTAGAGTTATTGGAGAAAGGGTTTATCCGACCAAGTACTTCACCTTGGGGAGCCCCGGTCCTCTTTGTTAAAAAGAAAGATGGTTCGATGAGACTATGTATTGATTATCGGCAATTGAATCAACTCACCATCAAGAATAAATATCCTTTGTCGAGGATTGATGAATTATTCGACCAGATTTCTGGAGCTCGATATTTCTCAAAGATCGATCTTCGATCTGGTTATCATCAGTTGAAAATCAAGGAAAGTGATATTCACAAGACGACATTGAGGAGTAGGTATGGACATTACGAGTTCACCATTATGCCTTTCGGCTTAACAAATGCACCTGCCGCATTCATGCAATTAATGAACAGCGTATTCAGGCCATACCTCGATCAATTTGTGGTTGTATTCATCGATGACATTTTGATCTACTCCAAGTCAAAGGAAGAACATGAGGAACATCTCAAGAAGGCCCTTCAATTATTAAAAGATCACAAGCTTTATGTCAAATTAAGCAAATGTGATTTCTGGTTGGAGGAAGTTTCTTTTCTCGGTCACATAATTTCTTGGAACGGTATCGCCGTCGATCCTTCAAAGGTTGAGGCCGTAAAGAACTAGGAAAGACCTACTAGTGTGACGAAAATCTGAAGCTTCTTGGGATTGGTTGGATATTACCGAAGATTTATCAAGGATTTCTCAAGGATCGTAGTATCTTTAACAAGATTGACACGGAAGGAGAATCCTTTTATATGGTCCGAGGAATGCGAGAAAAGCTTTCAAACTTTAAAGGATTGTCTGACGACTGATCCTATTCTTACATTACCTGCGGAAGGAGGAGGATTCGAAGTATATGCTGATGCATCTGGAATTGGCCTAGGTTGCGTATTAATGTAACATGGCAAGGTCATAGCTTATTCCTCACGGCAATTGAAGAAGCACGAGGAAAATTATCCCGTACATGATCTAGAACTGGCAGCTGTGGTCTTTCCTTTGAAGATCTGGCGACATTACCTCTATGGCGAAGCCTTTACGGTGTATTCTGATCACAAGAGTCTCAAATATTTATTCTCTCAAAAGGAGCTCAATATGAGGCAAAGACGGTGGTTGGAATATTTAAAGGATTTCGACTTCTCTATACAATATCACCTCGGAAAAGACAATGCCGTAGCTGATGCACTTAGCAGGAAGCCGATGGCTTTATTATCGAGCATGATGGTTAAAGAATGGCATCTACTTGAGCAAATGACCAACTTAAACCTCAATGTAGAGGAGGAGAAAGGCAGAGTCTTTATTGCTAATATTCGACTCCAACTCGAGTTACTCTCGGAAGTTAAAGAACGGCAAAGTAATGATCCGATGATCGTTGAGATCAAAGAGAAATTAGATCAATGACCGGATTTCCTTTTGGCTGATGATGGAAGGCTATTATTCAAAGGAAGAACTTGCATACCCGATTGTTCTACCATCAAGGGTAAAATGTTGGAGGAAGCACATCGGTCAAGGTACACTATTCACCCCGGTGCTACTAAAATGTACCAAGACCTCAAGAGAACATTCTGGTGGCCGAATATGAAGAGAGAGGTAGCCGAGTTCGTAAGCTGATGTTTGGTTTATCAACAAGTCAAGGCCGAACACCTCAAACTGGCTGGCAAGCTCAAGCCACTCGAAATACCGGAATGGAAATGGGATAGTATCGGTATGGACTTCATTGTTGGATTATCGAAGACCCGAAGTGGTTTTGATGCTATATGGGTAATTGTGGACCGGTTAACAAAGTCCGCTCACTTTTTACCTATCAAAACTAAATGGACCATGGATGTTCTAGCCACTTTATATATCAAGGAGATCGTAAGGCTACACGATATTCCAAGCTCTATTATTTCGGACCGAGATATGAGATTCACCTCTCATTTCTAGAAGTGTTTACAATCATCTATGGGTACTAGACTAAGGTTTAGTACGGCCTTTCACCCTCAGACGAATGGACAAACCGAGAGGACGAATCAAATTATTGAAGATATGTTGAGAGCATGCATGATAGACTTCGGTGGAAGTTGGCATGAACACTTACCATTGACTGAGTTCGCTTACAACAATAGCTATCAGTCGAGTATTCGAATGGCACCATTCGAAGCTCTTTATGGCCGAAGCTATAGATCGCCTCTATGCTGGAGCGAGGTTGGTGACAAATGATTGATTGGTCCCAACATTGTACAAGACACAACTGACAAAATTTAGTTGATACAAGAAAGGCTAAAGGTTTCTCAATCACGGCCAAAGAGCTACGCCGACAACTGGAGGAGAGACCTTGAATTCCAAGTGGCGGAGCATGTCTTCTTAAAGATCTCACCCACACGAGGAATTAGAAGATTCGGCATCAAAGGAAAGCTAAGTCCGAGATTTATCGGCCCTTTCGAGATTCTGGAGAGAATCGGCGAGGTAGTATACAAGCTGGCTTTGCCTCCTCAACTGGCCGGTGTATATGACGTCTTCCATGTATCAATGCTAAGGAGGTACATGTACGATCCTTCACATGTGATTCAATTTGAAGAATTGATACTCCATAAGGACCTATCATATGAAGAAAGACTGATCAAAATATTGGATCAAAAATTACACCAACTGAGAAATCGGGCCATACCGATGGTGAAAGTTCAATGGAGCAAATGTGGGTTCGAGGAAGCAACCTGGGAATTGGATGAATCCATCAAGAAGAAATACTCAGATTTAATCTCAGGTTAGAAATTCGACATTTCTTCTCGAATTTTTGAATTTTAGTTGTATAATATGAATTTGGAGGACCAAATTCTTTTAAGTGGGAGAGGATGTAGAAATTCGATAATTAAAAATGAGAAATAAAATTTTTAATTTCATTATGTAATTAAAATTTTTATGAAATAATTAAATTACATTTTTACTATATGAAATAAACTAGTTTATTAAATTTACTTGAATTAACTAGAAGTAAATAGAGATTAAATGCTTTAAACCTTAGATAAAT
The DNA here is from genome assembly GCA_022559845.1 of Amorphophallus konjac. NCBI lineage: Eukaryota > Viridiplantae > Streptophyta > Magnoliopsida > Alismatales > Araceae > Amorphophallus > Amorphophallus konjac. Next base: position 58,215,976 of record CM040124.1, on the reverse strand, counting down.
CATAGAAAGCCCAATAAAAGTCCATGTAATGGACTAGGATCACAATTGGCCCATTGAATAATCCAAAATGGGCTAGATTAATAGATTAAAGGATTTATTAAAGGTTAAATTACCCTAAATTCGTAACATGTGTTTAATATGCAATTTAAGGGATTATAATAATCTAATTTCTAGAAGGTTGACACAAAAATCGACTCTGACCTAACAGCCCACCTTGGACCAGTCGTTCTTACATTGGTTTCACACCAAATGGAGGCTAGGTTAAGAAGAAAAATTAGAATTTTCTTCTAATTCGTAGTTGGAAAGTTTGGCATTGTTAGGCAAGGAATCTTGACAAATTTGGCCAACTTTTGGCTATAAATAAAACCCCATTCGACTCTCAAATCATCTCTGGAGGTTAAGGTTATGCTGCTGCGAAGATTGGTGGAGATTTGAATGACGATTTGGAAGATCAAAGGGTTTTCTTATATTTGTGGATATTTCTTTTGATCTACAAAAAGGTAGGTGTCTCTCAGGCTAAACTCTAATTAAAGCATGTCATCTTGTTTGTTTTTCTGTCCTCTTTCCATTGATAGCTCATTTATTAAATTCCGTTATGAAATGAGCAAGTTATGGTCATTTTATTGGAGGGGTATTCCCGTTTTTTTCATTAGGTCCAGAAGTGCTATACCTCAGTAGCGCATTCTGAACGCGCTACCCCGACATAGTGCATTCATACATTGTATTTTCTCGCCCTCAGGGGTCAAACATATATTTAATATATATATATATATATATATATATATATATTTCCAGAACGCGCTACCCAAGGGTAGCACGATCTGAATGATCGCGCTAGCAGAGGCTAGCGCGTTCATGAATTTTTACCCGGAATACGGGGGGTCAAAATAATATATATATATAAACATGACCAGATCGCGCTAGCACTGGCTAGCGCGTTCTTCAAGATCGCGCTAGTCTAAGCTAGCGCGTTCAAAATATATATATACAGGGGTCAGACAAAATAATTTCAAAACCAACCAACCACTCGGCTCGGCACGGCGCGGCACGGCACGGCACAAATAGAGCTCTCCAACATATAAAGCCATGAATGTTTTCTAAACTTCTAATGTGGGACTAAAGATTAGTCACTACACAATATGAATTATAACATTTGGAATCTCTAATAATTATAAGTATTTAGTCACCAAAAATAAGAAAAGGCAATATTAACATGTTTGAATTCTTACAGCATGTTAAAAAAATATTTTTGTAAAATAAAATTATTTTTACATGTAAAAATCTAATTTTAACCATATTAGTAAATTAATGCATGAAAAATATTTTCAACATGTTAAAAATGACTTCCAACATGATAAAATTATTTTAGACATACTGATATATAAAACTATTTTCAGCATGTTAATTTTTTTTAAAACTATTTTTTATGCATACTAAACCTAATTTCCTATTAAATAATTAGTAAATTGATGCATGAAAATTACTTATACCATGTTAAAAATTTATTCCAACATAATAAAATTATTTCTAGCATGTTAGAATTATTTTTGGCATGTTAGAATTATTTTCAATGTATTAAAAGTATTTTTTTGCTTGATAATTCTATTTTCCTATCAAATAATCAGTAAATAAATATAGAAAAATGATTTTCAACATGATAAAATTTATTTTGTTATCAGATAATTTCTGTAATCAACATTGTAACTTATCTTTATCATCTTATCAGTAAGTTAACGTGTGAGAATTATTTTAGCATAATAAAAATTAATTTTCAGCATGTAAAAATTAAATCCAGCATGAAAATTTATTTTTTTTATCATCCTATCAGTAAAGTAACGTATGAAAATTCTTTTCAGCATGTTAAAATTATTTTCAGAAAGTTAGAATTTTTTTCGACATAAAAAATCTATTTTTATAACCAAATTCTGATTTTTATAATAAATCACCATTTTGGCTAAACTAATGCATCTCTAATGTACAAAAAACTTCCTGTAATCATGTCTAAACACTTGTAAACCAAATGCACACAAGATTAAACCATAGAAATTAATTCTATTAAACTCTACTTACTTGAATTTTCTTCTTAGTTACCGTTCTTTCTTGAATTCCATGACTTAATGTCGTTAAACATGATGCCTTAAAATTATTATTCACTTTTTTTGCTACTGCTGAGATTTTTTCCAGATCTGTACTTTTTACAAATGAGCTTATTCTTGAAATTCATTGGCCATAGTGTTAAGTGGATGTCTAAACGTACTTGAGATCTTATGATCCACTAACACAATGCCTGGCATTAATGGGGCCCGGTCTGGTCTTGGGAGGAGCGCCCGAAAGTACTTTTGCCCATGAGAGTTGATTGACCACGGTGTGGCATTGCACCGAAGTGCATGACTTGTTAGATTTTATGGCATTCCACTATTCATACTTGTTACTTGTTTACTTGAAATTTACATGAATTACTTGACTTGCATGAAAATGGCCAATTACATGAAATTCTTTACTTGTCAAAGTCATTACTTAGAAATTCATCTTGATATCATATTATCTCAATTACTTAGAAATTCCAATTATGTTTATACACTTCTCGATACAAGTTAGAAAATTACTTAAATTGTTAATACTTAAAGATTACCTGATTCTTAGAGATATAAAATCCTACTGAACTTTTAGCTCACCCTACGTTTTGGTTAATTGTTACAGGAAATGAAAATGAACAAGGGAATGGACAAGAGTGAGAGAGTGATTTTCCTTTTTACCTAGGTTTATGTAGATCATTAGTGTTTTTACAATAATGATGTACTTTGGGATTGGAAGTTGTAATTTGCCTTTATGGCTTATGAATTAGTGATGTAAACTTCATTTTGATGGAATAAAAGTATTATTTTCCTATTCATTTCTGACTTTAGAAATAAATTTGTACTTGCTCTGATTCGACACGATTGTTGACGACTAGTTCGCGTCCCGATATTCCGCGTCGGGGCGTGACAGGTTAGATGCAGGGATCATCTATCTCATTTCAGATAGCAGGTGGGTGAGCCCAACCCAAGTGGTACCCAAGAAATCTGGACTTACTGTGGTTAAGAATGATGAAGGAGATGAGGTACCCACTAGACTTACTACAGGGTGGAGAGTGTGCATTGACTATCGAAAGCTCAATGCCATGACTAAGAAGGAACACTTTTCACTCCCATTTGTTGATCAAATTCTTAAAAAATTGGCTGGATAAAAATTCTTATGTTTCCTAGATGGGTACTCTTGGTATAATCAGGTGACAATTTACCCGGAAGATCAAGAAAAGATCACATTCATGTGCCCTTATAGCACGTTTGCTTTTAGGAGAATGCCATTTGGCCTCTGTAATACACCTGCTACTTTCCAGAGATGTATGATGGCAATTTTTTCGAACATGGTGGGAGAAGTCCTCAAAATTTTCGTGGATGATTTTTTAATATTTGGGGATTCTTTTGAAAATTGCCTTGCAAATTTGAGGAAGGTACTGGAAAGGTGCATTGAAACAAATCTTGTGCTAAACTGGGAGAAGGGCCATTTTGTGGTCAGAGAGGGCATAGTCATGGGCCACATTGTGTCTGAACGGGGTATAGAGGTAGAGAAGGTAAAAATTGATCTAATCTCTAATCTTTCTCCCCATACCTCCATAAGGCAAGTGCGCTCTTTCTTAGGCCATGCCGGTTTCTATCGCAGGTTCATTCAGAACTTCTCAACAATTGCCCGACCTTTAGCTCCTCTCCTATCAAAACGATGTCACATTCCACTTTGATGAGTCATGTATGGAGGCTTTTAATTCCTTAAAGGTCGCCCTCACTAAAGCTCCAATTCCACAAACTCCAGATTGGTCGATGCCTTTTGAAATCATGTGTGATGCCTCAGATTTTGCAGTGGGAGCTATTTTGGGACAAAGGTTTGATAAGCATCCCGTAGTGATCTATTATGCAACTCGCACACTTGCCGATGCTCAAATGAGCTACACCACTACGGAGAAAGAGTTGCTGGCCATAGTTTTTGCCTTGGAAAAATTCAGATCTTACCTTTTAGGGGCAAAAGTCATCATTTACTCTGATCACTCAGCCTTAAAGTATTTGTTGTCTAAGAAGGAAGCCAAACATCGACTCATTAGATGGATTCTACTGCTTCAAGAATTTGATTTGAAAATTTGAGATAAGAAGGGTTCAGAAAATGTTGTTGCAGATCATCTTTCCCATATAGTTATACCAAAAAGTGCACCAATGCAAGACTACTTCCCCGATGAGCATCTTTTGGCTATCTTTCACACCTAACCACCATGGTATGCTCACATTGTCAATTATCTTGCGGTGGGCAAAATCTCTGAGGGATGGTCTAAGCAAGAGAGGGAGCACTTTTTCTCTAAAGTCAAGCACTATTTCTGGGAGGACCCAGATCTATTTCAAATGGGTCCAGATCATATCATCAGGAGATGTGTCCCCGAGGAATAGCATCAAAATATTCTGAATTTCTGTCACACTCTAACTTGTGGGGGACATTTTTCAAGAAAGAAAACTACTGCTAAGGTCTTGCAAAGGTCTTCAATCTTACTTGGGGGTACCTCTTTTTGAAGGGAGGAAAAGAGTCTCACATTATAAATCAGTACTGGATAAAATATGCAATAGGCTTGAGAGTTGGCAATCAAAATTCCTCTCCCAAGCGAGCACAAGGTGTCTCATAAACACAGTGCTCCAATCAATCCCAATTTACACTGCTAGTGCTTCATGCTTACCAACAACTGTTATTGGAGAAATTAATAAGCTGTGTGCCAACTTCTTTTGGAGTGGCAAAGAAGGTTCAAAGCACCACTGGGTTTCCTGGAATAATATTTCCAAACCAATTGAAGAAGGAGGGCTTGGGATAAGAAGTTTACATCATATTCAAGTTACTATGGTGGCCAAACAAGTTTGGAAGATTCTCAATGGTACATCACTTTGGTCTCAATTTGAATCCACTAAATATTTAAAGGGACATCTCAGCACTCTTGATAAGCCTTTCCCTACTGGAATTAGCAAAGATGTCTACAGAAAAGCTAAGCAACTGGTGCTGTCTAATACTCAATGGATTCCCATGGATGGGAACACAATTAATATGCTGAAGGATAATTGGTATGGAATTGCCCTGGCCCCTCATGTCAACATCCCTAAAGTCACCTTGAGGGAAGCAGTTTTAAACTTAAATCACCCGGTGTGGAATTATATCCCATTGAGCATTGCTCATAACATCAAAAACATGCAACTACAACAGAAACCAGACATGTGTGTATGGGCAGCTAATATAGATGGCACCTATTCAAGCAAATCAGCTTATAATGCTATCCGACCACAGGGAAATAGAAGAATACCACTGAGAAAGATTTGGGGAGCCTACATTCCCCCAAGGGCATCCATGTTCTGCTGGCGGTTACTGCATCTTGCAGTACCTATTGACTGCTCTATAAAAAGTAGTGGCATCTACCTCCCATCTAAGTGTGTTTGCTGCAACAATAATTATCAAAAGGAGAGCTTGAATCACCTCTTTCTTGAAAGTCAACTGGCCAAACCCCTGTGGAGGTTCTTCAGACCTCTTTTTGATTCCTGATGCAGAGTGTCTAACTCTATTACTGGTTATTGTTGGGATGTCATTCGCTCAGCTGAAATCAAATCCCCATATGGGTTTGTTGCCATAATTACCATGATGCACATATTATGGGAAGTGTGAAAGGCTAGATGCAAACTCAGGTATGAAGGTAAGGGGCCTTCGGTTAGAATTATATAGTAGCAAATTATGAGACTGACTGAATTTTCTTTGTGTAAAATGTGTTTTAGTAAAGCTTCAACAGCAGGTGAAAGGAGTGTGATGGAACATTTCAATCTCACTTATAGCCGCAAAGAGAACCCTCCCAAGCTCATCAAATGGTCATGTCCCAACACAAGATATGTATTAAATGTGGATGGGGATGCCAAGGGAAACCCAGGACATGTAGGTGGTGGCGGATGCATTAGGGGCAGTAAAGGAGAACTCATTCATGGATTCTCATACTATTACGGAGTGGGGATTAATATGGTGGCTGAGGCTAGAGCACTTCTAGATGGAATGTGAATTCTTGACAAGTGCAGGCTCCCAATGGATGCTATATATTCTGATTCTAAAGCATTAATTACTATGCTTCAATCTAGTGATCGTCACCCATGGAGGATATGCAAATGGTGGGACGAAATCAAACATATTATTGATAAGAACAAATTAAGCATTCAGCATACATATAGGGAAGGGAACACTGTTGCGGATGCCTTAGCATCTTTAGCCTGCTCAACCCGTATCAACCAGGACTTCAAGTGTTGGAAGGAGCTCCCAAGAAGAGCTCGTGGCTGTGCTACGGTGGATGCTGCCGGTCTCCCTAGTTGGAGGAGATGAGGCACCTTTGGCTTTGTCTTGATTTCATTTATTCCTTCACTTGTTACACTCCGAGGGGTATGCCCCGTGGTACACTTGTAAACATTTTCCTTCAATATCAATCAAATTAGGGCTGGAGACTTTTGGTGGAATTAGCACAAATTATGCAATCCCACAAGAGTTCTCTTTGGTCTCATTTACAAAAAAAAAGTGGGTTCTTATGGCCTACTCCTTTTAAGGATGCCTATGAATTTAGCAAGACATGTCTAAGGTGTCAAACTGTGGGTAACAATTCTAGGAGAGACATGATGCCACTCAGTCCCATCTTAGTTGTTAAAATTTTTGATGTTTGGGGGATTGATTTCATGGGACCATTTTTGCCATCATTTGGAAATGAATACATTCTTGTGGCGGTAGATTATGTGTCTAAGTGGATAGAAGTAATAGCCACACGGACCAATGATCACAAAGTTGTGATGAAATTTGTTTGTAAGAACATCTTCCCTAGATTTGGGTGTCCCAGGGCTATCATCGGTGATGGGGGCTCGCATTTCATTCACTCCCAATTTCGAGCTTTGCTCAAGAAATATGGGATCACTCACAAAATTTCTACCCCCATATCATCCACAGACAAGTGGCCAAGTAGAAGTCTCCAATAGGGAAATCAAGAACATATTGTAAAAGTCTGTTAGGCCTGATAGAAAGGATTGGCCGGAGAGATTGGATGATGCTCTCTGGGTCTACCGGACTGCATACAAAACTTCCATTGGTATGTCTCCCTACAGGCTGATTTTTGGAAAAGCCTGTCACCTACCAGTTGAGCTAGAACATAGGGCGTATTGGGACATCAAACAAGTGAATCTAGACTTGGCCCAAGCTAGTTCCCATAGAGCTCTTCAACTCAATGAGTTGGAGGAGTTGCGTAATGATGCCTATGAAAATTTCAAGATCTACAAAGCCAAGACCAAAGCCTTTCATGATAAGCACATTATAAGAAAATCTTTTCAACCTGATCAAAAAGTCTGGCTTTTTAATTCTAGGCTACGTTTGTTTCCTGGGAAATTGAAGTCCAGGTGGGACGGTCTATTCATTGTTATCAAAGCTTTTGACCATGGTGCCGTCAAAATTTTAAATCCTCAAAATGGTCACATTTTCAATGTTAACGGTCAAAGACTAAAACCTTACTTGGAAAATGAAAAATTGTTGCCAAAAGAATCCATTGCCTTGTGTGATCCAGAATAAATATTCTTGAGCTTACATGCGTCTGGCTAAAGACAGTAAACTTAGCGCTTCTTGGGAGACAACCCAAAGTTTTAATTTCCGTGTGATAATAAATGGCTTCTTGGGAGACAACCCAAGCTTTTGATGTTTTATTATAATTTTGTTGATGTAGGTTTGAATAAAGAACAAGTTGAGGGGAGAGATGATGTCAAGTGCCGCCATTTATTCATGAGAAGAAGCCCATCGAGAATCACTTTTAAATGCCCCAGGTTGTATCTTTCCTTCATAAAATTTTATTGTTACATATTGTTCATGTCATTAAGGACAATGTCAATTAAGTTGGGGGGAAGAGAATTCATGTTCAACATTACTTACAACCTATTTTTGAAAGAAAAAAAAAGAAGAGAGTGCTGCTCAACCAAAACCCCAACTGAGTTTTCTTGATTCATACTCTCACTGAAAGTAATTCTGGAATAGAAAAGACCAGGGAGAAGGATGATGGAAAATTTTATTCGACCTAGCCATGGAAAACTGATTTAAGAATCTCTTTAAAAGCTCATTTGCACTTTAGAAAAAGAAAAATCACACTGCACACAAATAAAACAAGCAGGACAAGCCTTCTGTTATTTTAGAGTGGTGTCTGATACTCTGCTTTTCTTGGAGATGTGATCTTTTTAAAAAAACTATCTGCCAAAGTTATCTATCAAGTAAGTGTAAAAGCATATTAAAAAAAAAACACCATGAAAAATATCCCTGATCCTAGTAATCGGGCCTGCTTCTCCTAAGGCAAGAGTTGAGGTTCGCGTCAAACATTGAAGGGTTGTGTAACATCATGTGTGTATTAAAAAAGAAAAAAAGAAAAATGTGAAGGATAAAGGTAGACAAAAAGCTGTTGTACTCAATGCTCAGATCCAGGAAGTGCAGAGTTGAAGGACACTTATCTAAAAAGGCTAATGAGGGTGCAATTATATATGCTGTGGATTTAGTACTACACATGCACAAGTGCTATTGAACTTTGATTTACATTCTTAGTCATGTACCTAAATTTTCAATATAAGGCCAGTGTGCATTAATGCTTCCGAATTTCTGATCTCTGGTTGATTCTATGAAGGATGATGTTAACATGGGACATGAAACTTTTAAACTCTTATTGGTCCCTAATTTGTAAACTATTTTCATTGCTAAGGGACTAGCAATGAGTAAGTTGGGGGTTATGATAAGTGCATATTTCTATACATTTATTCATGTCACACACATTATTTATGGGCTTAAATATAATTAATTATGTAAATTTTTCATATTAATCTCAGTCCTACATAAAATTGAGATTTTTCGATAATTAATAATCTATGGGACTTGAGATATATAGAAATTGCATGGTTAATATTCATATGCTGGAGGGACTTAATTATAATTTTTTTATATTTAAACAAACTTTGATCAAAGTCTCTCTTTTGTGAACAGTGCCCTTCCTTCGCTACGGCAAGACGGTGGGCTACTCTTCGCCTGCTAACAGGAGAGCCCCACGACAACAACCGACTGAGCTGTGGAGGAAGACGGTGACACATGCGGGAGAGTCGGCAGCCATGTTTGTGTGACGAACGGCCAAAGAGCAAGAAGAAGCCGGCATGGGCCTCACCGCGTCTGTCGTTGCCCATGCACACCCCTTCGCCATGGATCCCCCGTCCGTCGTCCTTCTCACTACCATACAACTCACACACCCATCTACCCCATGCATGGCCCCCTCCATTTTCTCACCTCTCTCTACCTTTCCCTCTTTCTCTCTTTAACACTCACAGTCCACTTCACACACCCACGTGAGCACCATGCACACACATAACTTCACCTTCCCACATAACCCATGGCCCTCTCCATGCACACCATGTCCCACCTCCATCTACCCACGTCCCTCTCTTCCATTCACTCCACACACACTATCACCACCACAACACCTCACCACCGCCACCCATGCACCAGCCCACCGACAACTCCAACGGCAGATTAAGGCACCAACCACTTAAGCGGCGGGTTATGGCATGGCGTGGCCCCGTCTCTTATTCCCCCTACAATAACCCAACGCCACGGAGAGATCCAACATCTTCCCCCTATCGGTTCCCCCTCTCTCCCTTTCTCTCTCACGTTCTCTCTCTCTCCCTGCAGCTTCTCCACACCCACCGCGGCAACACCTCCTCTCTCCCCTCTCTTTCTCTCTCTAATCAGTAGCCACCTCCACTTCCCCTCCTCTACACACGTCTCTCTCTTCTCCCCTCACCTCCTGCTCATCGTCCCCCTCACCTACACTCTCTCTCACACACACAACTCTCGTCACCACCGCGAACAGCTACCCCCTCCGCCTTTACGATCTCTCTCTCTCTTTCTCTCTTTTTCTCTCTTTCTCTCTTTCTCTCTCTAACCCCCCTGCACCTTCTCTAACCTACACACGCACACACCCACCGCCGGCACTCCCCCTGCCAACACTCCATCTCCCTGCTCCCTCTTCCCTCTCTCCTCACTGCATCCCCTATCGGCCCTCACTCTCTCCACTTCTCTCTTCCCTCTCACCCACTCACAACCCCGACAGCACTCCCACCGGTGGGCCTCCCTTTCTCACCACCCAGCGGCGAACCTTCCTCTCCCTCTCTTTCTTTCTCTAACCGGCAACCACCGCACCCCCTTGGATGCTTTCCCATGTACACCGATCTCTCCCTCTCTTCTCCACCTGACCCACCGTCACCAAGTTCTCCTCCTCCCCTTCTCTCCCTGCTAAACCCCAGCCGCGAGTCCCATCTCACCCTCTGTCGGTGCCACTGATCTCTCTCACTTTCTCCACACACTCTCATCTCTCACCCAAACCACCTCAGCACCGCGAGCACCGACTGCTAACCACGTTCGCGAACCCCCCCACCAGTGTCTCCTTCCTACTAAAACCCCACTCCCTCTCTCTTCCTCTCTCGCCACTCCCTCTCTCTCTCTAAACCACAGCGGCCATCCTCTCACACCCCCACCGCCGTTGCCACTCTTTCTCTCCCACTCATTCTCTGATTCTCTTCATAACACAAAACACATTGCATGACCCCCCCGTCATCCTCTGCTCTCTCACGGTCTCCCTCTAGTCTGCTACCCTCGCCACGGCCCTCCAACCTCTCTCTCCCTCTCTCTTCTACTCACACCCACGGCAGCAACTCACTCACCATCTCCTCCATACACCGCACACAACCCGGTCACACACACTTCTCTCCCTCTCTCACACCTACTACACACCCGCGCTCATCCTCCGCAGGCACCGTCGCCCCTCCCCTTGTCTGTAACCACACACGCACACACTCTCCACTTCGCCTCCCCTCCTTGTTGGTCTCTCCATCGACCTCCCTTCGCACCCCCTGTCGCCATCGCTGCCGATCTCTTCCTCTTTCTCCATTGCGCCGGCCGCTCCCTCTCTCTCTCTCTAATCCTCACACACGCACACCCCCCGACGGGATCTCTCTCTCTCTCTTTCTTTCTCTCTTCATCTCCCATCCCCTCTCTCTTTCTCTCCCTTTTGGCTTTCTCTCTCTACCTCTTCTCTCTCTTTCTCACACAAGCACACACGCCCTCTCTCTTTATCTCTCCCCCTTGACCGTCTCTTTCTCTCTCTTCTCTCCAGCTCTCTCTTCCTCCCTCTTCTCTCTCACACCCACACACACATTAATATATATATATATATATATATATTATTAAATCCCACACCATCTTTATCTCTATCTATCTCTATCCTTCTCCTACTAATTATTTTTATTATCTCTCTCTCTAAAACTCTCTCTCTCTCTCTCTCTCTCTCTCTCTCTCTCACGTCGACATCCACACGGGGTTGGGCGACTATCCAAGGATCAAAGGAGTGGGCAACGACATTTCTACATTTCTCCGGGCTATCCCTTCACCTAATTTCTATATTTTTAATTTAGCTAGATTTTATTTGGAGTTGTAATTTTTATTTTATCAAATTGTAAACACTTAATTTGTGAGTAATAAAATCAGTCCAGTGTTATTTTCTCTCTCTAATATTTTCTCTTTCTTCACCTTCTTTTTCTTCTTCCTTTCTCTCTCTATATTTCTCTCTTTAGATCCTCTAAATTTCTTTAGGTAAATTTATATTTACGCAATCTTAAATTTCAACATAAGAAAAATCATTCTATAAATTTTCTCTTTTCAAAATACAAAGTTTTCAATTTTAAAATTCTAACCTCCTCGTGGGAGCAACCTGTACTTGCCACTACGCTCAAATTTATTTTTATTGTGTGTGAGTGCTGATTTTTAAAATTGTGTGCACGGTATTTTTAATGACGAGCATCCACTCACATCACTGTCCAGGCAAGTTGACTTGCCTCATGACAGTAAGCAAAACTTCATCTCTCTTTTTTTATTCTTCAAAGGTAATATGTCATGCCATGGAATGCATGAATGCTCTTGGTGAGCATATGACACACAAAGGTGAGGAATGCATGGGAACTTATCCTAAATCTAGATATCAATGTATTTACATGCGCCAAATTATATGCAAGGACATGAATGCGATATGGTGTTTTTTTATATTTGAAATTCATGCAGGCACGGTGTATGTGAATGCACTTTCGGTAGAATGTGCAAAAAAGGTTCTTTTGTGCAGAAGAGGTTTGTGCAGAAGAGGTTATGCACATGTAAATTTTTTTTATACACATGGCACGCGAGAAATTAATTATAATTTCATGAAGGGTAACCCCTCGATACCAAATCGACTTGGTTCAAGCCGGATAGCAGATTTCTGCTGCTGGGATCATGGACAAGTCGACTTGGGGCTGGCCCAAGTCGACTTGGTCCAAGCCAGATAGCAGATTTTGACTGCTAGGAACATGGACAAGTTGACTTGGGGCCGGCCCAAGTTGACTTGGTCCAAGTCAGACAACAGATTTCTGCTACCGGGAACATGGACAAGCCTGTTGTGTAGTGGACACCGGATCTAGAGGGGAGGGGTGAATAGATCTGCCCCTCTTTTCGCAATGCAACCCTTTATATAGCTAGATAATGATAATAGCAGCGGAATATAACTAGCTAAACGAAGAACACAGAGATTTGCTTAACAAGATGATTATGTAATATAGATATTGAACCTAAGCATGCATCTAACACAAAGCAATCGCACAAGCAAACCACAACACACGATATTTTAAGGTGGTTCGGACTGAATCTCCAATCCTACGTCCACCCCTCACCAAATCCGGTGAGGCTCCACTAGTGCCACGCACTGAACCGCAAATCGGAAAGACCACCGATTGCCTTCCTACTAACCGCCGGTAGGGACGTCAACACCGCAGATCGGACAGCTTCTGATTGCCTTCCTACTAACCACTGGTAGGGACGATCTTCAGTTCCAAATGTTTGAATGAAATGGAAAAGAACAAGATATGAAAACACTCAAACAAGATATGAAATATGTTCAAAGAGAAAAGATCTTGTTTGAGTTTGCTGGAGCTTGAATCTGATGATTCACTTGGCTTGGAGTTGATCTCCTCTTGAAGTAGCTTGAATCACTTGGAGATATGATGAAGAGCTTCTTCCCGGAGTACTGTTCACAGCTACAGTAACTCGAACTCCTTTCCCTTGAACACACCCTTGCAGCTTCTATGGATCACCTTGAGATGAGGAAGAGGAAGATGATTGCAGCTTTTTTTTCACTTGGCTTGAAGTTGATTTCCTCTTGAAGTAGCTTCAATCACTTGAAGATTTGATGAAGAACTTCTTCCCGGAGTAGCTTGATTTCCTTCTTGAAACACCCTGCTTGTGGCTTCCTTTGATCACCCTTCTTATCCTTGAGTGCTTCTAGCTTTGCTTGCTTCAGATCTCACCTTGAAACACCTTGGATGGATGAAGAACTCCAGCCCGAAGTACTGTTCACGGAGGTGCTACAGTACCTCGAAAATGGCCTCCCTTGATTTCTCTTGAAGCCTTGAAGCATTAGAGTTTCTAACCCCTCATGTGTTGGTTTTATAACCCTTGGAATGGTCCTTGGACACCCCCCAGACCAGATCCATAAATCATGGGAGATTAGGTGAGTTTTGATTAAACAAATACATGGAAAGGGGCTGGCCACGAGGTGGAATTCGAAGTCAAACATGGCTGCATCGGGGTTGGCGGTCGACCGGAATTCATGGGGCGGTCGACCAGAATCTGTAAAATCTCCAACTTGTCGGTTCTGGGAAAACCGGTCGACCGGAAAAGTAGGGGCGGTCGACCGAAATCTGTAATTCCTAGAGTGTTTCGTTTCTGGAAGAACCGGTCGACCGGAAAGGCAGGGGCGGTCGACCGAAACCTGTAAAACGTGGAATTCTTAGGCTCTAGCAAATCTGGTCGACCGGCCAAGGTGTGTAGGTCGACCGGAAACACCTATACCTGCAAAAATGAAGTGTTAGACCAATGAAACATGTTCATAAGTCAAGATATTCATGTCCTCATCAATTTCATGTATTTTGGGATTGAAATCAACTTAGAATATGCTTTGAGCATTTCTAAATTTTGTTCCGGGGGCTCCGCCCCCGGAAACCCCCGCAAGGGGCGCTGCCCCCTTGACCCCCACGTCCTGACCAGACAGGTCGATCCCCGTGACCTGACCGCCCAGGTCGATCCGCGTGCGAGGGCGCAACATTGAGCTTTCACCTTTGCCATTTCCACTTAATTCCTTCGTATCTGTCATGAACAAAACATCGCGTGTGTCAGTCACATGAGAGTGGAAAGTATCAATGACTAATAGTGTTTAGCCATTATCAAAACCAAGAATACCATAGAACTCATATGACCATAGGATGATGTCGAATGACCCAAGTGACCACAGGATGACTCAAATGACCATAGGGACACAACAAAGCCGACTTGCTCCAAACCAATGAATAAGCTTTCGCAATATGAAATGCAATAATGCAAGGATTTCATCGCTCATTCATGCAGGGTGGCCCCGGTACGAGGTGGAGCATCTTGCTCACGCGAAGTGAGAGTTTTCACCCGGACGTAATTCGATTTTCTACAGCTCCCCATTTGATATACCCGGGGAGTTCATGGCATGCAAGCACTCAAGAATGAAGTATGCATGAGGACTTGTCTGAATTCATGAACCAATGCATCTATGTGAATCAAAATGTATATGTATGGATATGAATGCGATGTGGAATCGCAGGCATACCCAAGCTCCAAGGAAATTTAGTGAACATGTGGATGTATGATCATCTTCCATGAAAGACCCAATGTGAATCCTTCTATTATGCTCACAACAATCTCTTTTGCAAAAATTATCATGCAAATGCACACTTGTTCTCTTTTTTTTTTCTTATTAGAAGGCAGACTAGCCTCAAAAGGGGGGGGGGGGTCGACCCCCTGGGAAAAGGGGGGTCGACCCCTGTGCAGATTTCTGCACAGGGGACCCCAAACAGAAGCAAATCTAAAATCTGATAATTCTTTCTCTTCCCCCCCCCCTTTTAGAGTGGAATATCAATTGCTCATGTGCAAAATGCATGCTATGTGCGAATGCTCATGCAGAATTGTTGTTTTGATCCGGGAATCTGATCTCATGCTCTTTGTTTTTTTTATCTTGTTCATCAGAGTTTTAGCATGCTTCTGAAATTTAGGTGATCATTGGATTCTTCTCATACTTGGTGTCCATCTTCATCATTTTTTTTAGTTCCTTGAGTTAAGGTCTTCATGGCAGCATTATCTTTTCATTCTTTTGTCATCACTTCAAGCTTGCTTCACATTTGTTCATAGCAATCCCCTTTCTTTTTTTTCTTTTTTGTTCAGTTATTAGTTCAAATTTTTTGACAAAAAATCGACAGCACCTTCCCTAGACTTGGAGTTTTGGGGGGTTTAATAGGGTACACATCCACGGAGGAACTCCGAGATGGCCCAAAAATGAGAAAGGTGCGCACAGAAGCGGCAACACCCGAGGATGCGCACAGAAGTGGCAACATCATATAATCCGAATCGGGCATGGACACCCCGAGGACTAGCCTTCGAGGGGCTCCAATAACCCGAGAGATGCCATGATCCCAACCCCGAGACGTGGTTTTAGGTTATCGCCACATTATATGGCCATCAATGTTCATCCTTTTTAGAGAGATCGCCCATGAACCACACCATGAAGAAACGCGTCCACGGGGATCTAGGGATGATCAAGACTCTGGAAGCCGATGTTCGCGAAGAAAACGGTCGGCTTTGGGATTAAATCCCATATTTCTTACCCCTTTGACATCATGGCCATTGAATTGGTCCAAATCCCAAGGAGGCGTTCTAAGAGGAAAACTCGGTCGTTTTAAAATGAAGGTGAAGCTACAAGAGAGACTCCGGCGGTTGGGGACCTCGGAGTCATATCCATAGGCTTGGATAAACCCCGGGCCAGTGGCCGCCGAGCTAACGATCGTATCATCACATAGACGGCGGGCTATCCTTTAAAATAAAAAAATCCATCTACTGTAAAGAGCAGAAAGGAGTGAATAGAAATAGTGCATCACAACGTTGGAGGAGAAGATCGAAGTTCGTAAAAAAAATATCAGGGTTAAGAGCCACATATCCTATTCATATCCAAAGGGAAAGCTTTACATCAAGGCCAAGCTAGACCTCACAGCATACAAAGAAAAGAGAAACAGAAAACAAGGACTCAAGAACCTACCCTTTACAGACAGCTCTCAATTTTTTTCACTCCCTCTTTCTCTTTCTCACTTCCTCTTCTTCTTGCAGTGCCCAATAGAATGAAGCTAGGGGGGCTTTCCTGCCAGCCAAAGAAGAGCTTCTTTCAAGGTTTTTCCAAGCCATTTTCAAGCTCCACTGGGGTGCCCTTTTATAGGGGGCTGGAGCCCCTATTTCGGAGGGAAACCTTCACATCCTTTTTCCCCCTTTCATCTACTGTTGCTGCTGCGCTGTTGAAGGCGTGTTTGCTGCTGCTACTGCTATTGCTGCTGCGTTGGCGCGTTGCTACTGCTTCGCAGGGGTGAGGCGGAGTAGGTGGGAGGCCGTAGGCTGCCGCGGTGGCCGCGGCTGGTTCGTGGGAGGGGCGCGAGTGGACGGGGACGTCAACGAGCATTCAATGCATGGCATGGGAGAGAGATGCCACAGGAAGAGAGGAGAAGAAGAAAATGCACGGGAGGAGAGGGTGTGACACAGGATGAATAGGGCCACGATTTTCCTTCTATTTTCATTTTTTTTAAATCCCTCCTCTTTTTCTTTCCCCCTCTCCTTCTCTTATTTGTGCGCATGTCCCCATCCACCCTTTTACCTTCTCTTCTTTGTATTGGGCTTAGCCCATTCATCTTTCATCTCTCTTTTTTTTTTTGAGTGCCAACAAATGTCCCCCACTCGCAGGTGTCACGAACGAGGGACGTGGGAGCGAGGCCTACGGGTGCAGCCCATTTGAAAGCATTTATCTGTGTTTCTTTTATCTTTGTCATGATCGGGGGAGCGGGCTTCGACTGAGATTGGGAAAGCATGCTTTTGAGAGTCGAACTCGAGAGTGCAGGCTGCGAGAGCCTAAATCGGGAGAGCAGGCTATGAGAGCCCAAAAGCTGATGGGAGAGAAGGCATTAAGAGCTGAAATCGGGAGAGTAGGCTCCGAGAGCCCAAAAAGTAATGGGAGAGAAGACTTTAAGAGCCAAAATTGGGAGAGTAGGCTGCGAGAGCCGAAATTGAGAAAGTAGGCTTCGAGAGGCAAAATTGGGAGAGCAGGCCGCAAGAGCCGAAGTTGAGAAAGAAGGCTTTAAGAGCCGAAATTGGGGAAGCAAGCTTTAAGAGCTGATTTTGGGAGAGCAGGCCGTGAGAGCCGATTTTGGGAGAGTTGGCTACGAAAGTCAAAGGATAATGGGAGAGCAAGCTGCAAGAGCTGAAATCGGGAAAGTAGGCTGCGAGAGCCAGAATTTGGAGAGTAGGTTGCGAGAGCCAGAATTTGGGAGAGTAGGCTGCGAAAGCCAAAATCGGGAGAGTAGACTGCGAGAGCCAAAATTGAGAGAGTAGGCTGCGAGAGCCGAAATTGAGAGAGCAAGCCGCAAGAGCCGAAGTTGAGAAAGAAGGCTTTAAGAGCCGAAATTGGGGAAGCAAGCTTTAAGAGCTGATTTTTTGGGAGAGCAGGCCGCGAGAGCCGATTTTGGGAGAGTTGTCTATGAAAGCCGAAGGATAGTGGGAGAGCAAGCTTTAAGGGCCGAGAGTAGGTTTTAAGAGCCGAAACCGAGGGAGTAGGCTGTGAGAGCCAAAATTTAATGGAGTAGGCTTTGGGAGCCAAGATTTTAGAGAGTAGGCTACGAGAGCCAACATTTGGAGAGTAGGCTGTAAGAGCCAAAATTGGAGAGTTTTCGTTCATTTGTTTTATTCTTATTGGTGTTATTTTCAATGTTCTTAAGGGAGCGCGCTACGAGAGCCGATTTTGGGAGAGTAGGCCGCGAGATCCGAGATTGGGAAAGTTGGATATAAGGGCCAGAATTGGGGGAGAGTGCTACGAGAGCTAAATTTGGAGATACAATAGGGGAGTAGGCTTTACAAAGCTTAAATTGGGAGAGCAAGCTACGAGAGCCGAGATAGTGAAAGAAGGCTTTAAGAGCCGAAATTGGGAAAGTAGGCTGCGAGAGCCGAAATTTGGAGAGTGGGCTTTGAGAGCCAGAATTTGGAGAGTGGGCTTTGAGAGCCTGGATTTTTTAGAGGTTTTCACTCATTCATTGTAATTTCATTTGTTTTCGTTTGTTATTATCTTTTTATTCAAGCCCGCAGACATCCATTGACAACAAGCACACAAAAGTATACATATAGCATAGCTCCCCTCTATCGGGGATAGGATAAGAATAGCACCCATGACTCACAAGTAAAGTGCGACCCACGAAGTACAACTAAAGGAGATGTGCATTTGTCAAGAGGATATCGCATAGCTTAAATCATAATCTACACCCGAGGCAACTTCTCCATGGTGTAAATGTGCAAGCATATGAGCAGCGAACCCTAAACATAGGGATATGCAGACGTTCCAAGCAACACTAGAGGACTACTCTAGGGCCTACACATGCATTTCAGGCTTTCGACTTTCGGTAGTGTCACATAGCCCGCTTGTTTGTTTTGAATTTTGGACTTCACTGTTCGGCGTGAGTTTTCTCATGTGTCTCAATGGGGATTCTCGACTACTAAGATTCATCCTTATTGCAATTTTATTACGAAATATGCTTCACCATTTTCGCGCGAGTCTTCTCATTTATTTCAGTGGGGATTCCCGACTACTTGGATTCACATTTCACTTTTTCATCATTCATTTCATTCATTTTTTTTAAGGGAGCAGGCAATTTTTTCCTCACGATTATCTTTCATGTAAGTGTAGGGCTTTGAGCATCCAAAGAGTGTTAGGAAGAAATTTTGCGATCCTTGTGACTAGAGACCATTGATCACATTGTGTGCAAAGTGTTGGAGTTTTGCCTAGGGTATATTTTCTGAGTTGCGCTAACGACATAGCTATGACTCTTCCCCTTGACGCATGCATCCACCAAAAAATGGTTTCCCCTCAGAATATGTCATGACACATTCATACTCAGAATTGGGGCAGCATTTTTTAGCAAGGAAGTACGGTCCTAGAAAGTTCAAAGGAAGTGTATCAAATATACATAATAAACTAGCATGCAAGCAGGGCAATCAAGTATTCAAAATCAAGAGCACTCCAGAGAGTTTTCT
Organism: Amorphophallus konjac; assembly: GCA_022559845.1. NCBI lineage: Eukaryota > Viridiplantae > Streptophyta > Magnoliopsida > Alismatales > Araceae > Amorphophallus > Amorphophallus konjac. Next base: position 58,196,671 of record CM040124.1, on the reverse strand, counting down.
TTTTGTTTTTGATATTGGGGTGAATCCCGGTGGGACCAAGAATAGAGAAGCAGGTTTTGATGGAAAGTCTAAGCGTAGAACAAGAGAGCGGGCTTCGGACGAAGTCCAAACTGGAAATTGGAGAGCCAGTTGCGAAAGCCAAATGATCATGAGAGAGTATGCTTTACAAAGCTGAAATCGAGAGGGCAGGTTGCGTAAGCCCGTGGATAGTTGGAGAGCGGGCTGTGTAAGCCCAAGGGTATCTAGAGAGCAGGCTGTGAAAGCCTAAGGATAGCGACAGGGTAGGCTGTGTAAGCCCAAAGCTGGAGAGCAGGCTATGAAGGCCCAAGGGTAATTGGAGAGCGGGCTGTGTGAGCCCAAGGAGAGCGGGGGAGCAGGCTGTGTAAGCCCAAGGAGAGCAGGCTACATAAGCCCAAGGAATGCGGGAGCGCAGGCTGTGTATGCCCAAGGAAAGCGAGAAAGTAGGTTATAAAACCCAAGGCAAGTGAGAGAGCAGGCTGTGAAACCCCAAAGCTAGAGAGCAGGCTGTGAAATCCCAAGGGTAATTGGAGAGCGGGCTGTGTGAACCCAAGGAGAGCGGGGGAGCAGGCTATGTAAGCCCAAGGGGAGCGGGAGAGGAAGCTATGAAATCAAAAGGATAGCGGGAAAGCAGGTTGTAAGACCCAAACAAGAGTGGGAAAGCGGGTTGTGAAACCCAAAAGGATAGCAGGAAAGCAGGTTGTAAAACCCAAAGGATAGCGGGAAAGCAGGTCGTAAGACCCAAAGGAGAGCGGGAAAGCGGGTTGTGAAACCCACAGGACAGTGGGAAAGTAGGTTGTAAAACCCAAAGGATAGCGGGAAAGCAGGTTGTAAAACCCAAAGGATAGCGGGAAAGCAGGTTGTAAAACCCAAAGGATATTGGGAAAGCAGGTTGTAAGACCCAAAGGATATTTGAAAGTAGGCTTTAAAGCCCAAAAGGATATTGGGAAAGTAGGCTATAGAAGCCAAGGGATATTGGGGGAGCGGGCTGTGAAACCCAAAGATAGATGGAGAGCAGGCTGTAAAAGCCCAAAGGACATTTGAAAGCATGGTATAAAGCCCAAAAGGATATTAGGAAAGTAGGCTGTAAAAGCCAAAGGATATTGGCGTCGACCGAGGGTCTAAGCCATCGAGTTGTATTGGTTACTGCAGTGGGACAGATCGCTTGGTCCCGATAGCGGGCTTTGGCAGTAATGGCCAAGCCAAGAGGTAGGATATCTTGAATATGTGAAAGTGGCTTTGGCCAAGACAACCGAGCGGAAAGATGGGATATTTGATATATAAAAGTGAGTTTTGGCCGAGATGACTATACCGAAAGATAGGAAATCTGAAATATATACGAAAGTGGACTTTGGCGGGGATGGCTAAGCCGGAAGATAGGATATCTAAAGTATACATGAAAGCAGGCCTTGGCCTAGACGGCTAAGCCGAAAGATGATATCTCTAAAAGATACATGAAAGCAGGCTTTGGCATAAACGGCTAAGCCGAAGGATCGGATACTTGCAATATACGGTAGCGGCTCTTCTTTCAACTTCAGCTTTTCTTTCTTCTTTTGTTTTCAGCATTTGCCCCCGGAGCGGTGCACCATCTACATCTTGAATTTTCCTTCGGCTTCTTGCCATAGCTTGTGGGGCTTGAAATACCCTTTAGAATAAGTGTTGCTTCAGCTGGTACAGCGAGGCCGTGTTGGCTGACGTCTTAAAGACGGAAAATTGGTGCAGGCGAGGTGGGTCCACTTTGTGTTCACCCATTCGTAATTTGCCTTTCTAAATCAGGCCTTCGATGATATCCTTGAATACGTAGTAGTCCTCAATGGAGTGCCCCCTTTGTCAGTGATAGGGACAGAACTGAGGATCATCTTTCCATCTAGCATCATTTGGCTTTTTGGGTTTCGGGAGGACGACCTTGTCCTATTCACGGGCCCACTGAAACAACGTCTGAGTTTTGTCCTTCGGAAAGGAATATGGCTTCTTCATTCCTCCTCTTAGTGAGGATTTTTGCTCCGCGGGTTTGGCAGTAGAAGGGCCAGCCTCATCTTTTGATTTATTGATTCGTAGCTTGAAAGCTTCAAAATCAGCAGCGTGCATTTCTTATTATGCTGGTCGGCCGTCCGCCAGCTAGCTTATTCTTTTGAATCGGGATAGTAGTAGCCGGGCAGTACTTTGCCAGGAGGGCTTCAATATTAGTTGCAAGATCGTTCAATTGATCGAAGGACTTGACTTCGATGCCAACTTCCCTCAACATGTTGTGCGTCTTCATACTGCTATTGCACATTTGGATAGCATCCCCGTAGCCGGGCGGATGTCTGCATCTCGCACTGAGATTTCTCCATCGTTGGATGTAGACCGAAGCGGACTCACCATCCTTATGGTCGATCAGATATAGTTGTGCCTCAGTGACTTCTCCCTCGGCTGCCTTCATTTCAGCTGTTTGTTGCATTTTTAGCTTGTTCATTGTTGGCGAAGCTATCAAACTCGGACACAAGCTGGTTGATTGTAGAAGCGGGTTTATTGGTGGGATTGCCTGAGGTGTAGTAATTGCCTCTTGGCGTGCCCAGGAAGTTGAGGGATGCGCCGAGGGCGCGTGCTACAGCTGTTGAGGGAGGGTGCCCCCTGCCTGGTCATGAATCATTCGGGGCATTGCCGGTGCCGGTGAGGCTTCGAGTGGCTCAGCACTGCAATGTAGAGCTTCGGATGAGCGTCCTACTCGCCCAGGTGTAGCTAGGTATAAACCCATCCTGCTTAATTGTCTTCTCAGCACCTCTCCTTCTTGGAGGTTTTGATATAGCTTTGTCACCAGGGAAAGTCAGATTGATAAGAGCCAGGAATGCTGCTTCTCATCTTGACTTCGGATGGGACCAGTGGCATCCTATCATCGTTTTCGGGTGTGTTTGGTCCCTCAGCAGTTGAAATTTTTACCCCCACGCCCTCAGATGGGGGAGGGGTATAACAGCATGCCTCTTCATTAGGCGGTGGAATGTGCCCCCAGTTCTCCGGGGACTGATTAGCATGATGATGAGAGGTAGCGACTTCAGCTTGATCCGTGCTTGTCGGTGTGGGGCATATCTCTTCATCTCTTTCTTCAGTAGCATGAGCTTTGGGCACCTCTTCGGGTGACTGACGATGTATAGATATCATGTTGACAGCTCTTTTCAGATCAGAGAGTTCGTGAGCTGGTGGAGGATCCACTTTGTGCTCGCCCATTTGTTTTTCCCCTTTCTTGATCAGCCTTTCAATAGCATCCTTGAATGGATAACAATCTTCAACGGAATTCCCGATCATTTGGTGATACGGGCAAAAGCGGGGATCATCTTTTCTTCTAGCGTCTTCCGGTCTCTTTGGTTCCGGGAGGGTAATCTTGTTGTATTTGGTGGCCCATTCGAATAGGGCTCGGGTTCTCTCCTTGGTGAAAAAATAGAGCTTCTTCATTTTGGTCCATAGGGACGGGCCTTCTTGTTGTTCATCGGGCTCAACAAGGGGAGGGTTGGCAACCCCTTTTTCTTTATCTTTTTGCTGCTCGAACGCCTTGAAGTCAACGGTGTGAACTTCTTCGGGCACGGGCCACCTATCAGCCAATTTGGCTCTTTGGCTTACAGCAGCAGGAGTAGAGGAGTGACTAGAGAGGAAGGCCTCGTTCTCCACTACCACGTTGTTCAGCCGGTCAAAAGACCTAATTTCAGTACCGATCATCTTCTCGAGGATTCCCCGCTTTAGGTTTTGCTTGCAAATTTGCACGGCATCTTCCTGGTGTGGCGGGCGCCTGCACCTCATGCTGAGGTTTCGCCATCTTTTGATATATTCCAAAGTAGTTTCATCATTCTTCTGCTTGGAAGCATATAGCTCGGTCATGTAGACACGCCAAAATTGACATCATCTTAAGTACATCTCCTATCGTATTGCGATGCCCCAATTTGACCCTCAAATCGACTTATTTGAGTGATTTTCCTGATTTTTTCTTGAATATTAAGCTTTCCCATATTTTTTCCTTTTTTTGATTTTTTTGAGATTTTTCTCCAATTTTTCGGGGCCTTTTTGAATTGGTGTCAAACTCATGGACGCCATTTTTTAATTAACGTCAGCTTAATGGACGCCATTTTTAAAAATAAAAAAATTGGTTGACCCTGTCTGAACGCGGTCGCCTAGGCGACCGCGTCTCCATTAAAGAAATATATATATATATAATATATTTAACCGGCCTGAACGCGGTCTCTAGGGCGACCGCGTCTTCAACCGCGTTCTGAAGAATGTGCGCCCGAGTGACAGACGCCAATTCCTTCCAATTTTTTTGATTTTTTTAAGTTTTTTAATTGGCGTCCAACCATATGGATGCGAATTCTTTATTTTTGATTTTTGGCCCCGTTTCACGCCGAATTTATGTGATTTTCAATCTGCGACACTTTGGAAGGTCGCCAATTCTTTAAATGGCATCCTGGGTGGTGGACGCCAATTCTTTTCTTCATATTTTGAGTCGGAATCAGATTATTTTTTGAATTCCACGTCCTTTTGGAAGGTCGCCAATTCATTGATTGGCGTCCGGCCCCCATGACGCCAATTCCATTTCTATATTTTGAGCTTTTAACTCTGTCCAAAATTCGTATTAATTCCTAATTGGCGTTCGGTCTCCTGGACGCTAATTCTTTTCTAATTTTAGAAATTTTTGAACTTTCCATATTTAATTGTAAATTGGCACCTTTTTAAACTGACGTTAATTAAATGGAGACTTCTGTGCTGGCCACCATTTCCTACAGAATTCTGAATCCCACAGAACCTCATTCTTTCCCTATTTTAAGCTCCTTTTCCACTTCGGAAAGGGTCCCTAATAAGACTTTCTAAGGCTGGGAGGGCACTTGGCTAATGAATATTCTCTTCCAAATCTCATTAAAATTGGTTTTCCTATTTTCTATGGAATTAAAGCTCTGAATTTCCCCTCTATAAATAGGGACCCTCTCTCCCTTGTATTTAAGCCTTGCTCTATCAATCAAGGGGAGGTGCTACTGGACCAAGGGCTCAAGGAGGGAGTCTCCCATGCATTAAAGCTACATCCTCTTGGAGTTCTTCCTCCCTTGGAGATCTTTCAAGCCCCCTTCCATGGAGAAAATCCAATAAGTTTATCGTCACCCTTTCTCTTATTATCTCTTTAGTTAATTTGCATTGCATGCATCATATTCTCCTTCTTTTATATTTATTCTTTTCATCTCAACCATGTTGAGATCTTCCTAATTGTGTAACACTTGCACCCTCCATCATCACATCATATTTTTATCCTTACCCTTTACATAGGGGTTTAAAGGCCAACACCAACAAGGTGTGTTCATAACCACGCTTTCGTGTTTATTTCTATTAAGAATTTGATGCTACACTCACCTTATTTCTAATTCATATTTTCTTTATTGGTGTTTCTTCATTTTGCAAGGGTAATCAATACAAGAAGAACTCTCTTCATTGACCGGCCCATTAGAAGAGAATGCGCACTCACAATCTCCCCCACATCTTAAAGGTATTTATATTACGATCCCTCCTTTGTTATTATTGTTATACTCCTTTGAGACCCACGCGTCTCTAGCGATCACCCTCCTATTAGCATCCATGCATTCTTCCTCTTCCTTCTTTCCCATTCTTTTCCTTTCCATTCCACTTTCCATCACTTCTTCTTAGTTTTTCTTATTAATTTTCTTTAATGGATTTTTTCTATAATATAAAAATTGGCAATCACGGTGAGACCACCATTGTTTTCTTTTGATTACCCTCTCTTTTTGGCGCCCACGTGTGCCCTTTCCCTTTTGCACCCACGGTGCATCTCCCCTTGTGCTATACGTTGCACTTCCCTTTTTTTTAGTATTTTTCATCCCATGTGCACCACGTGCACAACCCCCCTCCCTAAGTGATTACCACTTTGTTAGATTTTAGGGAAAACTCCACTTATTTATCTAAAAAATTAAAAAAAATTGGATGTCATGCTTCATGTTATTGATTGCCATGATTTTCATTACTATGTGAGTGTTCACCTTGTTTTCCATTGGTTGTTGTTCATATCATTGTTCATACATACCTTTCCTTTTCTTTTTCGTTAGTTTTGTATTTAGGGCATTTGGTTGAGAGACCTCATCTCCTTACACTCTTAGGATCTTCTACACTCTCTTGGTGAATGAAGGACCCTCCAATTGAGCACTCCGTCTCATTGGATCGGAATCTCTTAAATCAAGACCTCTGTAAGTCCTAGCACCCGTGGATTCCCTCAAGGAAGCTAGGCCGGTTGTACCTTTGAAGCTCCCTGGGATTAGTTGGCCTAAAACGTGATGAGAGAGTTTACCTAGTTGGCATTGAAGCAAACCATATTGAAACTAGGTTCCTATCTTAAGTGAGCTACATAAACATTGTCAAAAATCATTTAATTCACATCAAGGTCTAACTTAAGAAATTAAGCGTAAGCATCTCAACTTGTTTGATATATTTGCAACACTACTTTGATTGAATAAGTTCTTGTTTGATTGCATGATGTTTCGCTTTGATAACAAAACCAACATGTCTAATTCAATTTACAATCATGAGGATGATCAACCTAGCACATCATACAATCCTCAGATTTACAATTCTTACCATAATTTTTCTAAGGGAGCACGTCCTCACTCTCATGGTTTTGCCCGCCCCATGGGCAATTCTCAATCTCATGGTCCCCTGCATCAATTGCAATTCAATACTCCCCCAGAACCATCTCCTCCACCTAGAGAGATGGTCTCCCAAAAATTGCATCTCACCCCTAAACAAGCCCAAGCTCATAAGGCCATTGTTCAGGGCCTAGCTTCATCATATCATGCTCCTTTCACTCCCTCTCGGGTGGCACATCACCCACCTCCCTCTTCTATTCATCCTCCTCCTCGAGTGGCCCATCACCCATCCTCTTCTATACATACCTTCTCTCGGGTGGCCCATCACCCACCTCCCTCTTCTATTCATCCTCCTGCTCGGGTGGCCCATCACCCGCCTTCTTCTATACATACCCCCTCTCGGGTGGCCCATCACCCCCCTCCTTCTTACACCCATCCTCCTCCTCGGGTGGTCCATCACCCGCCTCCTTCTAATCCTCCTCCTCCAAGGCCCCAAGGCCCACGTATTCCTGGCGCCCCGACCCGACTGGTCCTTCTTTGGGTCAGCCCATTAACCCTTCACGGCCTTCATATCAAGTCGCCCCTCAAAGGCCCCCGTGCCAACCCTCCATTATTCAAGTTGCACCCCTCTAACAAACTCTTCTTGATAAAATTACTTCAATGGAGGAACAACTAAAGAGGGTTTCGAGCCCACGGCCTCCTCCTCCTCCTTCTCAAGTCAATCCTCTTCACACCTTTATGAATAACATCACCAAGATGGAGAAAGATTGAAAGGAAAGGAGAGATGATAATGGCATCATCCACATAAGTGAGCAAGAACATTTCATGAGCTTCAATAATCAAGTGGACACCATCCGCCCTCCACTCATCCATCACACTCATTAATACGGCCCTCCGCCTCCGCCTCCGCCTCCGCCTCCACATCTATATACGCAAGATCCTCCATATCCGCTAAACCCTCCGCAACACTATACACCTCCACCACCCATTATTATGCCTCCACCACGGCGTCCACTTGAATTTGATGATCATGAACAATTAGAGCCAGCACTTGATGAGTACTTTGAAGATTTTAAAGAAATCCCTACACCGAGTTTTCTCCATTTTCCTCCTCCTCCATTGCCGCAAGAAGAACCCCCTGCTCAGGACGATGCCACCGTCCCCAATCCCGTTTACGAAACCAATTGGTGCTACGATGATGGGTCGATACTCCAATCACCCACGCCGGTGCATCATGAACCTTCCCCTACCCTCAAAACCCATCACACCACTAAAATCTGATGCTTTCTCCGTACCAAACCTCCTTCTTCTACACCTTCAATTACTATACCTTTAACCTCCACCAAGCCATCTAGGCCCTCCCTTGACTCCCCTTCAACCATACCATTAACCTCCACGCTACCGGCCTCCGCCAAACCTCCTGCTAAACCTTAACCAAGTAACCCTCCTTTGCCGCCACCTCGTCCCTCCATTACTCCCATGACCCAAAAGCCAATTATCCCTAACCCTCTTTACCCGTGGCTAATCCCAAGCAGGGTCCACCCCTTTATGCACTCGAGCCAACCCCATCCGCTTCCGAGCAAGGGGAGAAGCCCGACGTGTTTGAACTTCCACCTCCACTTACCCTTCCATTAACACCCTCCATTAAACCTCCATCACTCATTAATCCTACCGCTTCCATCTTGCCTCCTTCCACTTGAAGTGGGTGTGTTTCTACAAGTATATGTGCCAAGGATGTCCAAGAGCCGGGCAAGAAGGATTTGGCCTTGGCTATGTTATTCAAAGTTTAAGATTTTATTTGCCGGATGCCGATCCGTGTTCTTGTGCTGGGCATTGAAAAGTCTCCACTAAAGCTCACCATGAAAAATTCTTGTGAGTTGATGCCATGTCGGCCCAACGCCATCGTCAAAGTCACATTGCTCATTAGTCAACATTCTTTTAAAGCTCTCATTACCCCTTGTTCCGTAATTATACAACTTCCTAGTCAAGAGAAGGGGTTCTCCTCCTGCATTACCATAACACATTCTACTCCCAATGAGAGCTTATGGGCACTATTTCCATCTTTTGAGCCGTTTGGCTGGGCACGTCATCTACCATGGAGGGGCATGCATTCTTTTAATGAAGGGCCTTCCACCAATCCACCCACCCCTTGTTCTATTCCATTCACCCTACCACTTACCAATTTCTCCTTATGGGCCACTCATTGGGTGAGAAGAAGGATCTCATCTTCTCATTCCACGCGTTCTTTACACTTTTTGCATCTCTTGCATTCCATGCATCCCACGCATCTCATGCATTTGCATATTCATTCACTTGTCTCTCCCGGGTCTCTTGACCCTTATCTTCCCCAATTTCTGGAACCTCCGGATCTTCCACATTCTATTCCTTCTGATTCAACTTTTCCTCCGGAACCTCCAGATCTTCCCTATCTCATTTCTTTTGATCCACTTCTCCCAGGACATCATGCCCCCTCATATTTTCTTCCTCCGAAACCCTCAGATTTTCTATCTCTTCACCCAGGGCATCACGCCCTCTCCTATTTTTTCTTCTGAAACCTCTGGATTCTCTTTCTCTTCACCCGAGGCAGCATGCCCCTCCTTACTTCCTTCCTCTGGAACCTCCGGACCCTCCTTCTTCTTTTGATCTACTCTCGCCGAGGCATCGCGCCCCTTTTTACTTCCTTCCTCCGGAACTTCGGGACCCCCTATAGCATTCTTCCATCCTTTCCGGGCATCATGCCCCTTCCTATTTTTTGCCTCCGTACCCTCCAAATTTTTCTCTTCTCCCAGGGCATCGCGCCCCCTCCTATTTTTTCCCCCAGGACCTCCGGACCTCTTCCCTTTCCTCCGATTTATCTTCCTACTCTTCCGGGACATCGCGTCCTTGGTTCTTTTCCTCCTTTTAAATTACCTTTTTCCATACCTCTTCCCAGGGCATCGCACCCCTGCTCATCTTATTCCTCCGGAACCTCCGGATTCTTCCTCCCATCATGATTCTCCCCCTCTACCTCCGGATCCTTCAGATCCTCCTCTTTCGATTTATCAATTTCTTCTATTAATTCCTTCCGATCTCAGGTCCGACCCGACTTCTTCTGCATCTATTACTTTGGGCATCTGCCCATTCTCTCACTTTTTCTAAGGCTTTAGTCCTCACTCCACCTTTTGATTTTCTCTCCTTCTGTAGACCTTTCATGTTATCAGGGTCTCTACACCTTAGTGAGGGAGTTATAGCCCTCACCTCTTTTCCTTTTCTCCTTATTTCGTCTGCGTCTAGTCTAGACACCACTTCCTCTTCTTAAGTCACTTCTAACCATTACTTCCTATATTCCTTTTCTGCCAAGAGAGGGCAAATCCCACGATCACCTTTGACAGCTGCTTCTACAAGGTCGCAAGGTAATATGTTTGCGTAAGTGTGCATTCTTATGCATTTTCATCACTTTATTCACGCACGATTTTCAACATGAAGTGCTTCTTAACATGATTTAGAGTAGTATTCTAGGCCTTTATCCTAGGTCTTTGCTTAATTTAATGTTAAGTCAAAAAAAGAGTTTTTAGGCTTGCTTTTATAGCACTTTGGTTATAAGAACCCCGCGCTGGGAATTCGGCATTCCCTCCCCCCTCATTAAAGACAACCCTTAGTTGGGCACCGCACACACTTCACAGTGTCCTTAGTCGCCTCCTCGATAAACACCGTTGCTACTTGGGCCATACTTGAGGGCACAAAGTCTCTTTCTCTTCTCTACTCGGCTGAAACATGAGGGCAGAGATATTCTGGGCAAAGCAACTAACCTAAGCACACCCCGACAAGAAATAGGGGCAGTTAATTATGACCTTATTCTCAAATATCAAGTTTCAATTTCAATATCCCTTAAAGTCCAAAGGACACAATAGTGAAAAATCAAGTGAAAAAAGAAAAAATATGAAAAGCAAAATATATTCAATGAATATGGCATGGCAAGAGGGTAGTAAAGTTTCCCCGCGGGACGTCATGAGCCCGGTCATATGTGTGCCTATAAGAGAATTAAGGTTCGATAATATGACATAAAGCCCCGGCGCAACAGACCGAATCTCTAGGGGTTGTGCTATGGAAAGAAGTTAAACCCGATATCTTCTTAACTCATATCAAGCTTATCCCCATTTTTTCTTCTCTTCTCCCTCTAAGACCGAGCGTTTCTCGGGTATGGCCTTAGTAGGGGCACCGTTAACCAAGGGCAGCGAACTATAGGGCACCACCCTCAATGCACGCCTTGCTTTGGGCAGTTCTTAGAGAAAAGGGGAAGGAATAAGGACCCCTAGCCAGTGGTTTAAACATCCTTTGATGCTGCATTAGCAATGTCTAAACTAAAATTTTAAAAAGAATGAATATTTTTCAACAAAAATCCAAAAAAAGTTGAATATTTCCAAAAATCCAAACAAAAAATTCAAATATCTTCCAAAAATCCATAAAAATTTACATATTTTTCAAAACCCATTAAATTTTACATATTTTAAAAAAATATAAAAAAATTTTTATTGTATTTTCTGATGGTGTTATTTTTACAGGAACAACATTTTGCAAGGACTAAGGACATGGGATGAGTCCTCTCTCCTCATACCTACATCAATCTTTTGATTCTTCCCTATGTTCTCAACATCACTATCTCCACGATTGGTCACTCTGGGCATCACTTTGATCATTCATCTCCTAATCTTTCTGAATAACTCTTGCTGATTTCACTGGATTATTCTTGCCACTGGGCATTACTTGATCTTGATCATTCAACTTCAATCTTATGGTTAGCCAAGTTGCCATCCTCATGATAAACAACAAACAATGATGCTTTACATGTTCCATGCTTCTATGCTATTTCATGCTATGATTTGAATGCTTTGATCAATGCTATTCATGATGGTTACTATGCTATACTTTAATTGCCTAATTCATTACTTGTTATACTACACTATATCTTGGCTAATCAATTTTTGAGCGCAGGAAGAAGCTTTGGTCCTACCGTCTAGATATCATCCTGGTCCCACGGTGATTGCACCTCATTTTATCAGTCCCCGCATGCTTATTGCTTCACTATCTTCCTTGTATGCATTTTACTATATGATACCCACACTATTAGATTATATCAAGGACCTTGTGGCTTTGGTAAATCTGGAATTTGAGTTCCCCTTCACCAAAAATGATGATGATTTCAGAGGAATCTTAGTCATACGGATAGGCCGTTGAGACATCTAAGACTGGGGATGATGGTTCCCTTCTTGTGAATTCGTACGCGGATAAACGGGCTTTGGCTTAGTACCAGCTCACAAATCGGTGTCTTGACTCAGTCTAGACAGTTGAACAATATTATCCTCGATTACATTCTATTTTAATTTGTTTTAATTTTTCCTTTAAACCCAACATGCATTCATGTAGGACTTTGAATTAACTTTGGAAAAATCATTCTAATAAGTCAATTTTAAGAGTCAATTGATCATTAATTTCCAACATATGAGATATTCCATGTCGAATTGTGTCCTCAGTTCGCCTTGTTGCCATTTTGGACTGTTTCATTGAAAACTCTTTGTTTGTATTTCTATCTCCCTATTTCAATTCTTTTCCTTTGATCCACCTTAGTTGTAGCATATCCACATTGGCTGGTAACCACTCTCCAATGATGAAACCTACAGGTTTGTGAGCTGGGATACTTCCACCGCACTGGAAGTTGATCGCTTTCCTTTATCTCTCCTTCGTGCCCGTGTGCACACTCCCTCCTTTATCCAAACAACTATTGCTTTCATTGAACCTCCTCAAGACTGCTTCATTTCGAGCTCTGGAGCCAATTCCTATCAAGTGGTGTTGATCGCGTGTCTCATCACACCATTGTTGGTCCCGGGGTAGACGAGCAGACAAGAAGGGGGGTTGAATTATCCCCGACGTTAGATGGAAAATTAAAAAGCTACGCAGTGGTATTAAAACCTTTTAACAAGATTGAGGAAATTAACTAAACAAGGTAACTGATTCTCTCAACCTCTCCTTTCCCACACGATCATACAAACGGATATAACAAACAAACCAGGCAATCACACAAATCAAACTAAAGTGCACAACGATTTTTAAGGTGGTTCGGGACCACGACGGGCTCCCTACGTCCACCCCTCACCAAACCTGGTGAGGCTTCACTAGGGGATAAATCCCAAACACGGAGACAATGCTCCAAACACACACGGGGACACGCCCCAACACACACACACACACGGAGACGGAGTCTCCCACACGATCCGACCACTGGATCACAACACACACACACACGCTACAATAAACGCATCACAACGACACACACGATCACACGCAGGCGATCAAACACGACCGTATACACAGACGGTCACACACACAAAATGTATTTTCAGGTTCAAAAAATAAACACAAATAACAATATAAGCTCAGATCGAAATAGAACACATGACAAACATCACAAAACAACAACTAAAGGATGTAGAGATTGTTCCCCCTTTGATTTCCAAGACAAATAGAAATAGTAGCTTGAAGCTCCAGTAGGATGGTGACGATTTCAACGTCCTCTCAATCTGCTGCACTTTTCCTTCTTCCACGATCTTCAAAACCTCTTGGATGAAGATCAAATCTCCCCTTCTTTTCCCTTCTCTCTTCTTCTCCTCTTTCTTGACCTACAAGATAGAAAACATTAGCTTAATTGGGGGTTTCATGTCAAATTCGGAGTTCACAAGAGAGCATATATAGAAGACATGAAAAGACCATGATAACCCTTCTAGAACCATCCAAAAAGACCCCCAATAGGTCTACCATGAACCCGGGGGCAAAGGGGTAAAAGGTTAGGCACAAGTGGGTTTATAAGACCTAGGATGGTTAAGGACAAGCCAAGACATAGATCCACAATTCTAGGGATGTTTGGAGACTTTTGAGATTAAAATATCCAAGGATAAGGGTTTCCCACGTTGAAGAAAACAAAGTCAACAATTACTGCCTCGAGGGGTTCGGTCGACCGAAGGTAGGTGGTCTATCGACCTAACTTTTACAGGTGAATTTTCAGGCAGCATTGCCAATTTTGGTCGACCTAAGCTACAGGGTCAGATGCCCTAAAGCTACAGTGTCGGTCGACCTAAGCTACAGGGTCGGTCGACCTAAAGCTACAGTAACTTCCAAACTTTCAGATTTCAGCCCCAAACTCCATTGCAACCCTTCCAAACTCTGTGGCATCAAACTCCTTTGATCTTGGAGGGTTTATATTAAGAATCTTAATCCAACGAAACCATAAGAAAAAAAATGATTAGAACTTTAGCTTAATAATCCAAATGATAAATGCATGAAGTATATACATCAAACCCATGTTCATGGTGCATACGAACACTTTGCACCACAAATGTTCTAAGTTAAAGATCAAAGGATATTTCTATGCATGTGAACAAGGTATGAGCAACTTGTAAGCATAAAGAAAGTGCAAAAGGCACATACATTAAAATCCATGTTCAAGGTGCATAAAAACTCTTTGGAAAAAAATGTTTATCCTCATCAAGGAAACAAGTTCATATAGCAATGAACTTTATGCATCAAGTGCAAAAAGAGTGGCATTGTAAAACTAAAATCCACATGAACGATGTGATTGAATTTAACACAAGTTCTCTTCACAGAACCATGAACCATTTGCATCTAAGTGATGCTTACGAAACATGGGGTCAACACTATCCTTTGATAGGTCGACACTATGAAAGGGCATGAAAGCCTATGCTAAAGTTCAACATGAGAAAATGAATATCATTCAATGTGAGAGTTTCAATCAATTCATTTCAGCCACCACTTTCATGAGGAATTCAAACTATGCATCTAGCATAAGAACCTTATGAAGAATATACATGAAAGAACCAAGTGAATATATTCAACATAGATAGCACAAGAGACTGGGAAGAGATTGAATGTTTAAACACAAAAACCAAGTATTCCTTGGGGTTTAATCAATATTACACCACATGTCAACCTCTTTCCACCAAGATTCACATAAATAGATATTACCATGCATCCATGTGATTTGTAGGTGTCTTCCAATCACCTCTCTCTTGTAAAAGACAATGTAGAACATGAGATCTACATGGATATCAAAATCATGGATTATGAGTGATAAAAGCTCCTTAACAAGACATATAAGCATATGCAAGCAGACACAAAGTTATTTATAAGGTTAGTTATCATAAAAAATATAAACATATGTAAGGCACACTTCATGACCCCATACACATCAATCTCCCCATTTTTGATGATGACAAACTTTATGAATACTTTATGAATGACATGACAAACTTTATGATTCAACATAGCCATACCACATATCAGAAATCTTTCCCCCCTATCAATCACAGACAGCCATCATAAATTTTTCTCCCCCTTTGACATTATCAAAAATGGGAGGAAGGCAACTAAGTTCAAATTCCAGCATGACAGATTGAAGAAGCAATAATAGCCCACTTCAAAAATTCAGATGAAGTAATAGCAAATCATGGACAAGATGTTGACATACCAATTGTTGATTATCGAGATGGGAAGATGAGTAGACTTGATACCAACAAATCAATATGATTCCAATACAGCAAATGTTAACAAATCTGATGTCATTCAATGCCTAAAAACCATTGAGCAAGTATAAAGCATTTGAAGTCCATTCATTTTTTTTAATTTCATTAGTTTTCAAAGTTTTTTTAAAATTTTCTTTCGAAAAGAGACATGAGTCTCAACACATACAAATGAGTTTCTTTGATTTTTAGATTTTTAGATTTTTAGTTTTCAAGTGAAATGTATGAAGGAAGATGCGAACAAATGAGGACACATAATGATATGTATGTAATGCAACCAAACAGATACATGTATATGTACATGCAACATATCTCCCCCTTACTAATTGAAGAAGGAGATGGGTATAAGAAAAGTGCATGAGAGTCATGATAACCGAAATATTCATATATAGTACCTAGGAGGTTGTGCAATCACATAGGAGAATCATGATATAGTCAATGCAATCAATCAATTTTCTGAATACATATTAAATCAAATTACCAAGAGTGTAAGTGAATAATATGAAAATCAACTATAATCACATGGATATTCAGATTTTCAAAATAACATAATGAGAGATTATACAGACTGTATTTCAATTTATGAGAACAGCGTATTGGAGGCTATGCTCTATCTCATCAAATTTTAACATCAAATTTTTCAATAAATTCAGAATTTTTCAAAGAATGATCAGGTTTAAATAATTCCTTTTTACGCGAGGAGACACATGGAGCTCATGCTAGAATCCCCGATTACTCAGAATATTGAACCATTTCATTTCATTCTGAACAGAGATACTTTAGTTAAACACCTTTCAGAAATGAACCACATCACGTCTCAGGTGACATGCATCCAATTTACTTTGTGAGACCAAACATTGCTCGATCATTCATTTCATTTCAGATTTTTCCAACAAAGATAGGTAGGCAGCTTTTTCCTCAACTGCCTCTTTAACATATATGCAGCAAGTTTAATATCTCTAGAGTGTTGAAAGGAAATTCCTATATCCTTATGTTTAACACTCATTTTCACATTATGTGCAAGATGTGTATGAATTTGATTCAGCATGTATACCGAAAGTATCATGAACACATAACAATGTAACTTTCCCTAAATAGATGCACTTATGAAATATGAACTCCCCCAGAGTGTATGACATGAAACACTCCAATAATGACTCAAATGCACCATTATTTATCAAGAAAGTATAAGGTCATAGAAATTCTAAAGGATGGGGGTGAATAACATATATAAGCATGCAAGCACACATTGGGAGTTTATACAATATGTAATGCAAAATGAAAAGATATGCAATTTTAGTTCTTGAATTGTTGGCCCCAGAGATATGCATGTTGAAAATGGCAACTATGTAACAAGGCACACGATGAGCTTCATTTTTAAAATGCACTATGTGAATGATATGCAGATATGATATGCAAATGTGTAATGTGATGCAAAATTTCAGATTTTTATTTGAATGTCCTAAATGCAATGCAAAGTGTAAGACGTAACATGAATGCAAATTACAAGTTTTCAGTTTTTCATTTGGATGATCTAAATGCACCTAATGCATTGAATTCTAATGCATGCAACCTATAACTATATGAGAATGGAATTCAAGATGCAAAAGCAAGATGGGAAGGCTTGATTTTCAGAACATTTGCCAGATTTCACAAGAGGGCATTCAGTTTTGAATGATGAATAGCAAGTATTTTTCATCACATGACCTTTATGAGCAGAGGTGCAGAAAGGATCAGAAATGAGTAATGTAACCCAATTTGCTTTCAAAAACTTTTCAAAAATAGATTTTCAATAGCATTTCAGAAGTTCAGAAAATCATCCACAAGCCAAACAGATTTTTTAAAGACTCTTCAAAAGGAAAAACTATCCAATCACAAGTTAGCCATTTGATTTCTCCAAGTTCTAGTACAAGGCAGAGTTTGAGGTCCGAAGACCCGACTCACACATGGTGAAAGCTTCCAAGTGGACGTGATCCACTCTTCCACTAACACGATTTGATATACCAGAAATGCAGTCAAGCTCGAATGTGATATCACACATGTAGTTTCATTCAAGAATTGTTCAAATAACCATTTAGAGATTTTTTGGCACATCAGAGTAGAGGAACAACAGTTCAAGTTTTTGAGAAGCAATACCTGTCATGAAACAAAACCACCCAGTGCCACAAGATAATGCATGAAATTTCATTTCCATAGCAAAAGGTTGAATTACCTTAGTTCAGGAGACAATACCAGAGGCCTTCAACCACCAAAATCACTAACCTCACGAAGGTTATAATTTCATATTTTTATTTTCTTACCTTGACCTTGAGAATCCATTATTTTTATCAATTTCTTCATGACCCTCAAGTCACTCCTGTAATCAAAGTTCTCATACTGCAGACTTGGGTACCCAAGCTTCCATGGATCCCTGTAGTTTAGCAGCACTTTGAGAAGTGCATTCCATAATCTCACACATGCAAATATCAAGTTGCATCAACAGTGTATATGCATGAGAATGGATATGAATTCTAATATGAGAAGTAAATTTTTCGAGTTTGGGCAAGACAGTGCATGACACTCTATGCAGACTAAATGTATGCAATTCTTTAAATAGGCCAACAGTTTTCATGATAGGTATTAGCACAGGATGATCTTTCTTACAAATGAGCCTTAGCTTGAGCACATATCAACCAGCTAACAGCTCCCCCTCACAATGTGCATGAATTACACAGATGATGTTTTAACAGAAAAGGCATCCTATGACTTATATGAACAAGTGACTCATGGTACGAGGCGGAGGCACATTCTCACGTATGGTGATAGATTTCAGACAGGATTGACCTGCCCTTCCTCAAGTAACCATTTGATATACCATTTAGTCATGCAATGATGATCAAATGGATGAATATTTAGTTTCATGAAATGTAATCATGCAATGGTGATTCATGAAAGATGCAATTCATTCTAATAA
The DNA here is from genome assembly GCA_022559845.1 of Amorphophallus konjac. NCBI lineage: Eukaryota > Viridiplantae > Streptophyta > Magnoliopsida > Alismatales > Araceae > Amorphophallus > Amorphophallus konjac. Next base: position 58,178,528 of record CM040124.1, on the reverse strand, counting down.
CAAAAATAGTTTTTTTTATTAATGGAGATTCGGTTAAAACAAATTTGAGTTTTTCAAAAAGAGCTCAGAAATTTATTTTCAATACTTGTGCCTTGAGCATCCATCATCTTCTAAGCCTTCTACTTGGCCTCAAGACAACCCTGCAACAAAGTTTCATTCATAATTTTGGGTACCCAAATCTTCTTGGGTCCCGGATGGTTAGTTGCACCTCTAGTGGGTGCTCTCCACATTCTTTGGGCATGCATATCATGAAAATTCATTAAAGCACAGTCATACATGGTATGCCCAAAATTGCCATAGCAGTGACAACAAACAGAAGACCTAGCATTCTTCTTAACAGGATAGGCATGAAATTTTTGTGGGTTGTAAAATTGTAATTATTTTTAACATTGAAGTTCTTTCTTCTATTTTCTTGCCAACAATATGACACATGATGTCCTGACTCTCCACAAAAGTGACAAGAAGTGTTTCCTCTTTTGGAAATGAGTTCATTTCTGCATGCCTTCAAGTCATCCTTTTTCAACATGTAACACTCATGCAAAGAGTGACCATGTTTACCACAATAAAAATAATGCAAAGAAGCCATTTTACCATGTGGTCTTTTAGCATGAACATAAGAATTTTTAAATCCATTTGTTCTATTTGAAAACCTCTTAAATTTTTTGAAATCATTCATTTTCTTGCATGCATTTAGTTCATCAGATCTCATCAACATACAATCATGCATCACATGACCACGCTTTCCACAATAATAACAATTAACATTTGAACCCTTTCTCATGTGATCATGCTTCATTTGATTCTTGGGACCATTTTGATATTTAGATAGTTGATTTACTTTCTTGGTCTTTAATTGAGTCAAAGATTTAGACTTTGATTTTTCAACAGAAGGGGAATTTGAAATGTTTGAAGAACATGATGCATGCACAAATGAAGTTTATGTTTTCAAACCAAAAGCTTTCTTTTTACTAGGATCATATCCTAATCTTTCCCATTGGAAATTCACTTTGGTCCCCAAGATTTTATCCAGATTGTCCTTCCCTTTGACAAATGTAGACAAGGATGCATTCAAATCAGAAATTTCAAATTCAATAGATGAGACATGAAGTTCATAACTAGCAATTTCTTGTTCACTGCAAATAACACTTTCATTCAACACTCTATTTGTAGTTTTATAACTCTCAAGCTCTTGTTCTAGCACATGCAATCTTTCACATTCACTTACAACCACAGATTTTCCTTTCTCTAGAGCTAACAATCTTTCAGAAATGACCGTGTTTAATTCCTTTAGTTTCTCATTTTCTTTTGCAAGCTTTTCATCATGAATGAGTTCATTTATCAAGGTTTGATCATTGGCCATTGAATTTACTTTTGCTTTCATCTCCTTGTTTTCATTTCTTAAGGAGCAAATTTGATCTTCATGAAATTCAATATCAAACACATGAGCTTCAATTAATTCCTCTAAATGTGGGTATTTTTTACAGGAGGATTCACAGTTATTTTGTTCATCCTTCTTTTTCAATTTTTTATTTTCAACCTTAACCATCTTGTACTTATTAACAAGCTCTTCATAAGCATTCATTAACTCTTCATAACCAGATTCATCTTCATCATTAGAGCCAGAATTTACCTTTGAACTTACCATGCTTGATGTGCTCTCCTCATCACCCATGAGGCACGGATCATCCAGCTGTATCTCTTGAGCCTTGATCAATCCATCCACGATTTCCTTTGCCGTTTCACATGAAGAAACAAATGGATATATATCAGATTTCACGGTAGCTTTTAATAATCTTAAAACTAAAACATTATCATGATTTTTCAATTCATCTTCATGAGACCATCTAGTCTCATCCAGAGGCAATTTGTTAGGGCCATAATATATCTGTTGTGTCCCCTGGTTTTGATGATAACAAGTCATAAATCATTAGTAGATATTTGAGGAATATCTAACAAGTTTTGGTTTAATGGATAGACTAAACAAGTGCAGGAGAATTTCTCTAAGTGATGTCTCGACAACATCTGATGATGTCTCGACACATCTATAAGAGATCATGTTGATATATGAATGGTGGAGCTCCAGCAGAGAAGAATGTGTCGACACATCTAACCAATGTCTCTACACCTCCAGAAGAAATCAAGCTGAAGCCATTGTCTGTCTGGCCTCTGGATTAATCGATGTCTCGACACACTTAGTGAAATGTGTCGACACACCTCAAGCCTCACTTCTCTATGGCGGACGTGTCTCGAGACCTTCGTATGATGACTCGGATCCTGGCGTGTAAAGACTTGACACCTTCGTGTGGCAACTCTGCACATGGCGCACATGTCTCGACACTGTTTGAACGATGTCTCGACACAGTCATGGGGTTATCTCAGAACCAAGCACATATGTCCCGACACACTGTGTGTAAAGTGTCTACAGATCAGTGTTCAACCAAAACAATTTTGAAATATGCAGAAGCTATCTTCAAGATATTCAATGGGATGTCTCGACACATTGTGTGGAAAGTGTCGACACATTCGTGTTCGACCAGAACGGGTCTGAATCCAATAGAAGCTATTTTCAATATCCGAAACTTGTCCTGGAGGATCCATTCTATCTGATAAAAGCCGTCAAAGATGGTACTCTGTCAGAGGATGATGGTCTGGCAGAGAAATCCCCTGAAAAGATTGTACCTTGACTGATATGGTCTCCTACCTACCCACATATCAGCAGACTTGACAAGAAAAAAGTCAACTTGGAAAATAGAAGCAAATCAAATTATGTGGATGTGACATTTGGGGTTTTGCTTGAGAAGTGGACAACGTTGGTGTCGCTGGAGAACACCAATATATCAAGAGCATGAGCTCCAGTTCGACAGCAAGGTAAGCAAGAGGAAAAATGAAAAGCAATAAGCTTGCTGGTGAAGTCATCTTCTTCCTCCTGATGCTACTGGCGTGAGTGCAACAAAAAGAAGATGATCCTCTTCCTCACGATGAGGAGGTCTCTAAGCAAGCAGGAAGGCTTCGTGAAGCTTTGTCCAGAACCCTTGAAAGTTGAAAGCTAGATCATCCTTCCCTCACAAGGGTTGTGGTGAAAAACCAGGAAGAACAAGAAGAGAGCCAAGAAGTCCTCAAGCTCTTTCCAGATAGGAGATCTCTTTCTCTTAGTGTTTCATTACGATACTCTATCGGGCTACTTCACTTTCAGTTTATTTTTCTTCAAAACACACTCCTTATATTTGTTCCCTACCTGTGAGTAGGAAGACAGATGGTGTGGTGACCGGTCTGTGTGCTTTGGGTTGTAATCTCTGAAGCTATGTGGCAGCGGAGTTGTGAGAGTATATCTCTCTGGAAGAAGCTGTGTATCAGTAGCTGTGCTTTTGCACTAGTGAAACCTCACCATGTTGTGTGAGGGGTGGACGTAGGTCTCTAGATTGAGACCGAACCACCTTAAAGATTGTGTCTTGTGATTTGCTTTCATTTATGTTCTAGCGTTACAAGCTTGGTAGGACCGTTCATGGATATCATTTAAGTGTCCAGCTTCTTAGCATTAACAAATATCATCTCATTATCATTTGCATTAGATCTGATTTTTATTTCCGCAAAGAAGGGCAAAAAGGGGCTGATCTATTCACCCCTCCCCTCTAGATCTGCCTATCACCACTCAACACGTGGTATCAGTGCTAGTCACTCTGTATGTGGTCTAACGACCTTGAGAGAACTGGTGATATGGCAACTAAAGGTCCTATGGCCGAAGGACATTCTGTAAATAGACCTCCCTTTTTCACTGGATAAATTATCCTTACTGGAAAAACGCATGCAGGTCTTCATTAGAGCCCAGGATCATGAAGTCTGGCGAGTGATCAGCAAGGGACCATTTGAGCTGCCTCCGGACGAGATACATGGACTAAAGAACAGATCAGGCAATCAACGCTGAACTGGGGTGCCAAGCACATCATGCAGTGCTCCCTTCATCCAACAGAGTACTCAAGGGTGTCAACTTGCGCTACTGCAAAGAAATGTGGGACCGCCTTGAGGTAATATATGAAGGGACACAGCAGGTACGTGCAACCAAAGCAAACATGTTAGTATCTGAATATGAAAAGTTTAGAATGAAATCTGATGAGTCCATTTCGGACATGTATGCTAGGCTAACCGTGCTCACTAATGGCTTGACTGAGCTAGGTAAGACCTATTCTGAGTAGGAGATAGTAAGGAAGATTCTTAGATCACTAACTCCTATTTGGCATACAAAGGCCACAGTGGTTGAAGAATGAAAAGACTTAACTACCATCAAGGTAGAAGAACTCATAGGGTCCCTGATGACCTATGAGATGAATCTGAAGAACAAAGAGGCTGAGGTAAGTAAAAAGAAGCCTCTGGCTCTTAAAGCTGGACCAAGCACTAAGGTTTATCTGAAGAAGAAAGCCTTCAAGTAGCAACACTGAAGAGGATGAAGTTGCTCTATTGACAAGAAGTTCAAAAGATTTTAAGAAAGGAAGGTACAAGCTTCACTAAGAAGAAGCCCCAGTAAAAAGAGGTTTCAGGCCAAGACCTGAAAATGTTAAAAAGTCTGAAAAACTTGTCTGCTACTCTTGCAGGAAACCAGGACACATCAAGTCTGAGTGTCCAGAAGGAGCAAAGAAAGCCATGCCTAAGTGGAAGAGCAAGAAGAAGCAGGCCATGGTGTGCACTTGGAGTGATGAAGAAGAGGAAGAGACTGAAGATAACTCCTCTGAAGAGGAAAAAGATTATCTCTGTCTAATGGCCAAAGGAGACAAAGACAACGAGGTGAGCTCTCCCTTTGAGCACTTCTCTACTAATGATTGGGAAGAAGCTTACTTCGAATTGATGAATAAGTATGAAGTGTACAGAAAAGAAAACAAAATCTTAAAGAAGAAGGTTGACTCATGCAGCCAAGATAAAACTCTCAATGAAAAGATAATATCTCTAGAAACTGAAATTGAGGATCTAAGAAAAATGAATGAAAATCTTGAAGAAGGAAGAAAAGAGATGAAAGATTTGGAGGATGAAAATGAAAGACTGAGAGATGAAATTGATGAACTAAAGCTAAAGATGCAAAGCTATGTGAAGGACAACAATCTGTGCAATGAAAAATCAGAAGCCTTCAAACAAGTCAATTCACAACTGCTGAAAGAAAATGAAAAACTTCAGAAGGACCTAGCAGATAAACAAACTGCTCTTGAAAAATTTGTTGATGGAAGTGAAAACTTGAATGCCCTGCTAGGAACTAAAATAAACCTCAACAGAGAAGGGCTAGGGTATGAGCCAACCAAGAAGAAAACTTTTGGGTTAAAAACTACCACCTTTGTTTCATCTTCCGAAGCATCAACCTCCAAAACAATACACCATGAAAATGTTGAAAACAAAGGAAAAGAAAAAGTAGGAGAATCAATTAACAAAACTTCTCAACAATCCAAAGGGTTAACCAACAATCCCAAACAGGCCGAGACCCATCCAAGCATCAGCCTGCACATTTCAATAGAAGAAACAGTTACAATGGTGGAACAGGTTGAGACAATCCATGAAACAGGTCGACACCCACATGGTCAAACGTCCAACAATACCCCATGTTTGCACCAACAGGTCGACACTTTCAGTACAAGAGGTCGACACATCCTTCATCCAGAGAAAGCCATAGATGGATAAAACATGACACAGGTCGAGACTTTACCTTCTATAGATCGACACCTCCATGGGTTAGGAGTAGTTATGTTCCCTATGGTCATAGGTTCACTCAACCTAAACAACCTAGGCACTATAACACCTCATATTCCACTAGACCAACCAACTGGAACAAATGGTCCAACAAACAATACTTTTCCACCATTCCTAAAAACCATAAAGTCCAAAAGACTAAGGAGAAGAAAGATCAGAACTCCCAGCAAACCAAAAATGCTAAGAAAGTCTGGATTTCAAAATATGTGTTATCATGCTTTACAGAAATGAAAAAATTATTGGGACCCAATTGTCCTTGGGTTCCAAACTTTGTTACTTAATTCCTTGTGCAGGAGTGTCTTGCAGCCGTGTACAACCGCTAGTATCTTGACAGTGGTTTCTCAAGACACATGACTAGAGATAGAACCAAATTCTGTCTCCTGGTTGAAAAGGAAGCTGGACATGTCACATTTGAGGAAACAACAAAGGAAAGATCATCGGTACAGGTAAAGTTGGTAAGAATCCCTCCAACTCAATTGATAATGTATTACTTGTTGATGGTCTAGAGTATAATTGCTGAGCATAAGTCAACTATGTGATAAAGGTCATACTGTAGTCTTTGACTCTAATGAATATAGATCTTGCAACCTAATTCAAAAGAAACCAAGTTTTCTGGTAAAAGAGTCAATAACGTGTACATGATTGACTTAGATGACCCTGCTCACATCAATCTTTGCCTTGCTGCACCCAAATCTGAATTAGCATGTTTGTGGCATCGCAGACTAGGTCATGTTAGCTACAATACTCTTCATAAATTGGTGAAGCATTCTATTGTCAAAGGGTTGCCTGAAATAAAATTCAAACTGAATTCTAAGATTTGTGATGCATGTGCTCAAGGAAAACAAACTAGAAAATCTTTTAAAAGTAGAACTGAAAACTCATCATCTAAACCACTTGAACTAATCCATATGGACTTGTTTGGTCCAACTAAAACAGCTAGCTTAAGTGGTAAAAGATATGGTTATGTCTTAGTGGATGACTTTACTAGATTCACTTGGGTATTTTATCTTGCACATAAAAATAATGTCTTTGATGAGTTTCAGGCACTGTACATGCAAGTGAAGCAGGATGGTAAGTTTAAGATTTTCAACATAATTTTAGATCATGGTGGTGAATTCGACAATGCTGACTTTGAAAAATTATGTAGGTCTGAAGGAATCATTCACAAGTTTTCATCACCAAGGACTCCTGAACAAAATGGGATAGTTGAGAGGAAGAACAGAACTCTCATAGAGATGGCATGCACAATGCTTGCTGAAAGGCATCTACCAAAGAGATTTTAGGCAAAAGCGGTAAACACTGCATGTTATATCATCAACCGCTCAATGGTAAGGACACTCACCAAAATGACCCCTTATGAGCTGCTAAAAGGTAAAAAGGCATCTCTCTTTCACATGAAAGTTTTTGAGTCAAAGTGCTTTGTTCACAACGATGATAAAAGAGTTCTGGACAAGTTTGAGCCCAAGAGTGAAGAAGGGATATTCCTTGGGTACTCCGATAAGTCTAGATCTTATAGAGTCTATAATCTTTAGACCCTTTGTGTGGAAGAATCCCCTCACATCACCTTTGATGAAATTGGTCATGACAACACTTGCAGGGAAGATGATGATGAGGAATTCCTGAACATAAAAGGAAAAGAGGAACTTCCACATGAGGAGACACAAGCAAATGAAGACCAAGAAGGGCCAAGGAATGATTCGGTCATCGAAGCATATGAAGGTAACACTCAGCCTGAGTTAAGAGTGTTAATAGACCATCCCTTAGAAAACATCTTAGGTAATCTGCATGACCGAACCAAAACTAGGTATCATTTCAAAGTTATGGATGAAATTGAATAACTAGCTCTTGTATCTCAAACTGAACCCAAAAATATTGTAGAGGCCTTAAAAGATGGTAACTGGATAAATTCCATGCATAAAGAATTAAACCAGTTTGAAAGAAACAAAGTTTGGCATCTTGTTCCAAGACCTCAAGAGAAATCTATCATAGGAACTAAATGGGTTTTCAGGAATAAACCAAGTGAAGATCAAAAGATAATAAGAAATAAATCTAGATTGGTGGCTCAGGGGTATAATCAAGAATTTGTCATAGATTATGAAGAATCTTTTGCTCCTGTTGCTAGACTAGAGGCCATTAGAATTTTGCTAGCATTTGCATGTTCTCATAAAATCAAACTGCAGCAAATGGATGTTAAGAGTGCTTTTCTAAATGGTCTTATTAAAGAAGAAGTCTATGTAGAGCAACCCCCCGGTTTTGAATGTACATATTTCAAAGATCATGTTTATAAGTTGGACAGGGCTTTATATGGCTTGAAGTAGGCACCTAGAGCTTGGTATGACAGACTAAGCTCATACCTCACCGAACAAGAGTATTCAAGAGGTAATGTAGACCAGACACTATTCACCAAGAAACAAGGTAAGGATATCTTGATAGTTCAGATTTATGTGGATGACATAGTGTTTGGGTCCACTAAACCTCAAATGTGTGAGGAGTTTGCAAAACTCATGACCAATGAATTTGAAATGAGTCTAATGGGTAAGCTTCAATTCTTTCTTGGCTTGCAGATTAATCAAAGCAATGAGGGCTGTTTTATCAATCAATCCAAATATGTGAAGGAGTTGCTGAAAAAGTTTGATCTGACAAACTACAAACCATTAGGAACTCCAATGGGGACTGCCATTTCACTAGATGCAGATGAACAAGGTACACTTGTAGATGCAAAGACGTACAGAGGTATGATCGGGTCATTACTCTATCTAAATGCATCTAGACCAGACATTCAATTTAGTGTTTACCTTTGTGCTAGCTTTCAGTCTAGTCCTAGAGAGTCTCACTTGACTACTGTCAAGTGTATTTTTAGATACCTTGCTGGCACTCAAGAATTGGGATTATGGTACCCTGCATCCTGTGAACTTTCACTTATTTCTTATTCAGATGCAGATTATGCTGGATGCAAACTAGACCGCAAGAGCACTAGTGGCTATTGCCAATTTCTTAGTGGGTGTTTGGTTTCTTGGGCCTCCAAGAAATAGCACTCGGTTGCTCTCTCAATTGCAGAGGAAGAATATGTTGCTGCAGGGAGTTGTGGCACCCAAGTACTATGGATCAAACACCAGCTGCAAGACTATCAAATAGATCTTGGCTATGTTCCCATTCTGTGTGATAACACAAGTGCTATAAATCTTGCAAAGAATCCAGTCATGCACTCTAGGACTAAACACATTGAAATTAGGCATCATTTCATTAGGGTTGAAGTCCTCAAAAATCACTTTGAGCTCCACTTTGTTGACTCAGAAAATCAGATTGTAGATATCTTCACAAAACCCTTAAGCAATGACAGGTTTTCAACATTAAGGAGAGAGCTCGGTCTATGCAGACCTCAATCCAATCAGGTTTGAGCTATATATTCCTTTTTCAGTGCTCAAGTTACTTGTCTTTGCTATGATTGGAACAAGCATGTCTGCTTTCATCTGGAACTAGTTCGTTGGCTGTATAAACCATGTCTTTGCTATGTTGGTCACACTCAGGGGGAGCTTGTGTGTATTTCTAGTTGTTTTTCGTTGAATATCATCTCTTGACTAAATGGTATATCAAATGTCGAGAAGTGGAAAGATAGGTCACGCCTGTCAGGAAACTCTCTTCATGCGTGAGGACAGGCCTCCGCCAAGTACCACAAGTCAGAAATGCATGTTGATAACTGTATAGTTGATTTCTAGTGCATAAGCATGTTTAAAGCTTTACCATCCATAAAGCACATCTATGTGGCAGCAAAGAGATAGAACCATGGTTGAATGATTGTCTGAAAGAAGAAAGTCAGAGGCACTAGCAGTAGAAGCTGGCAGGTGTATTTTCAGAAATGAAGAATCTCACAGAAGCTGGTTGAGCACAGTTTATTGTACAGTCATGTGTCGAGACATGCAGGATAAAATCTCTTGAAGAGGTCGACACCCTACGGGTATGTGTCAGGACATGCAGAACAATGTCTTTTGATCAGGTCGACTTCCTATAGCTATGTGTCAAGACTTGAAGGACAAGTCTGTTAAACAGGTCGACACCCTCCAGTCATGTGTCGAGACTGTCTCTCAGCCGCCCTTGAGTTTGAAGATCCAATGGAGAGCTTTCTGATTCTTTCTACACACCGCTTCCTTCATTTCCACCTGTAATCTTTTGCCTCTGAACCTTCACTTTTCACCGAGCATTAAGTGAGGGGGAGTTGAGAATGTTTTTTATTCATTTATACAACCCTGTGTAAGTACATTTGTTTTACTCCTGGTTAAAGAAATGGTTTTTTGTTTATAATCCTCATTTTTGTTAATCATTGCGTTGAGTTCTACCAATCTTGCACTCATAATAGGATTAAAACATTCATCAAGTCATTGAAAATGACCTTTGCCTAAGCGTCTTAAAGTTCACTGCAAATAGGCTTCTTGGTTTATGTATTGATTGGCTTGTATTGTCCTTAAACAAATTACCTAATCTGAAGTCAACTAGAGAATACGCCTCCTAAAAATCATTATGTAATAATTTCAGAGCAATGAGCTCATCTTCAGATAAATTAGATCATCCATCAATGAAATGAAGGTTAATCTAATCATGATGAAGGTTGTCAACTCTGTTCAGAAGAATTCAGAAAGATAAGCTACACTGAGTAACCAGGGACTCTAGCGTCTAAACAACGTGTTTCCTTAAGTCAAAAAGTGAATGCTATATCGGACTGTTTTATTAATTTAAAAAAAAAGTTTTGGGGTTGACTCTATATCTTACTTCAAAACAAAAAGGTTTTTGTTTACTTTCAATACTTGCTTATCTTCATTTTCCAATCATGTCTAATGAAAGTGATGAGTAAGTCAAATGGGCTTGATTCCATTTTCTTTAGCTTTCTCAAATAATTTAATCTCATTATTGGTTGCACAAATGGTTTTTTCGCAAACCTTCATTCTCAAAAATGAGATTATAAGATTTAAACCGTTCTGAACTTAACATAGGGGTATATATGCCATTTCTTATCTCAGGGTTGCTTTTTTTAAAAATCAAAAATCTCAACTTTCCCTATTTACTCGACGGTGAAACTCTTTTCTCTTTACCTTCCTCATTTCAACCCTATTTCCCTCTCACACCCGCTCTCCGGCGACCCTGCACGCTCTCACCTAGAGGTCGATGCCCTCGTTCCCTCTCCTTCACCTGTGCAACCATCTCCCCAGCTAGCCCTAGCTGCCCTCCGTCACCTCGCCTCCCGTTCTTCTAACCTCTCCATGGCTCCTCCAGTCACCCGTGGCAAGAAGAGAGAAGCGGCTTCTTCCAAGAAGGCCGCAGCCTCGAAAGCACACACAGAGGGGTGATCCAAGAGCATTGAGGACCGCCCAGTTGCGGAACCAGCCAAGAGAAGGGCTGCCGAGGCCCAAGGCTCGAACAGTGAAAGGGTTTCACCGCCACAACCCAAGGCAAAGCGGCCACGGCTGTCCGCAAAGGAAAAAGGGAAGGCCAAGGCGTCGTCAATTCCTCTGTCGCCCAGTGCAACTCCCTCATTTAGGGACAATGAAAGTGATCCCACCAGGATTCTCTTCCCTAGGTATGTGGATTTTGGCGACCACGAGATGCTTGAGTATTTTCTTAAACTACTGCCACTATTTGAGTTTCAAGGATGGCGATGATTTCTGTCCGATTCAAGGGTATACTACCCATTTTTAGTTCAGCAGTTCTACAAGAACCTATTTTTTGATGAGAACAAGAATGTCCTTCGGACTGAAGTAAAGGGGGTCTCCATCAAGCTTACAACAAAGCTTCTACACAGAGCCTTACACATACCCCGGGATGGGGAAATAGAATCTGAGGTTCAGATTGACTTGTCTGTAGCTTACACCATCCTGACAGGAAAGCCTAGAAACCCTCAGGATGCAAATCAACTTCTTGTCAAATCCTTTGACACCAATCGGTTTCCCCCCTTACAACGTCTACTGCATCATATTTTCACTACCATGATTACCCCACAAGGGGGTGGCAGAAGCAGACTTATTGAGACCCAGAGGTTCCTGTTTTACTGCTTGTTCAACAATTACCACGTTTGTCTCCCAGAGATCATGCTCCAGATTATGGACAGTTGCACTTACAACCGGCTAGCCTATCTTATGCCGCACAGCTAACTGCTATTTTTCAAAAGGTTGGCATCCCTCTTGATAATGAGAAGTCCATACCTATCCCCAGGAGCAATGTCTACAGCATGAGGTTCATAGAAAATTACATGCACTTCAAAAAGGAAGGTGAAAAACTTGTAAGGAATCTACCTAGACATTTACCTAACCCTTCAGTACAGCCAGCTCCACAGGATCATCCTACACAGGATCAGCCTGCACAGGACCAGCAACCTTCAGATGCCCAGTTAGACCAGCATGAAGAAGTATTCCATGCAGACATTCACCTTGAGCAGGCCCATCAGCAGCAGCAGTCTGAAAATCCCATGAAACAGCCTGGAGTGATGCTAGCTTTTGGAATCCAACCTCTACTCTCTCCTGAACCTGAACCACAAATCTTCACTGAAGGGGATGCTCCTCTGGAATTCCATGCAGAGGCATCCACCTCAAGAGGTATAGCTCATGGTGCCACTGCCAGTCCAATGGACATTCACCCCACTCTCATCAAATTTCTCACTGCTCAGTTTGGGAGCATGAACTCCTCCTTTCGACAACTCAGCTTGCAAGTGGAGAGAATAGAAACCAGACAACTCCACTATGAGCAAGTTCAAACCAGCATATGGGCAAAATTTGTGCACGACAAACATAGGTCAGATGCAAGGCTGTACAACTTCATGAACTCAATCGTCAATGTGTGTGAAAGAGCTGGGACAATAATGAAGAGGCTCAGGCAAATTCACCTTGAAACCCATGAGAAAACTGCAGACATGGTGAGGCATGCATATGACATACGAGAAGAGCAAGGTAATATCAACATTAAGTGTGTCAAACTGATGGACTCCTCCAATCAGCTAGTTGAACAAGTGGCTGGCGCAACTACATCCATCAGAGCGCAAGTGGCTGGCGCAACTACATCCATCAGAGCACATGTGACCACAAAGACCAACAGATCCATTGATGCCACCTCCAATCTGGAGAGAACAGTTAATGCTACTACTTCTCGACTACTGGATGCCTCCCAACGGCTGAAAGGGAAGATGTACTCTGACTGCAACAAGCTACTGGATGCCTCCTCCAAGCTTGCAGAAACTATCCACACAGACACAGCTCCGGCAGTCAACAACACCACCAAAGCTAAGGCCAAAATGGATGTAGTGTACAGAAAATTGGATATGGTCGGTACTGAAATCTTGGAACTCATTTGTCTGCATAAAGCTCAACTCCAACCAGCCCTGTAGGACGCAGGTGATGAATGGTGCCCTCCTCCTCAAATAGAAGCCACATCTTCTCATTTTTCACCACAAGGCTCCCAATAGAGGGCTGAGACAGAATACATTTGTGAAATGATCCATGGCTGGCTTAAGGACATCAATGAAAATGTCAAGAATTTACACAAGTTTGTCAGACAAAGGGATGAGGAGCTAAGTCAGAGGGTTGACTCTCTAGCAATAGCAATCTCTCACCTGCATCAGGACGTCCAATAGGCACATATCCTTCACCTAGCCAGCTCTAGCACCATGCCACCACCACAGCAACTGCCTCCTTCACCCCCTCCTTGCTGATGCCAAAGGGGGAGAAGTACTGAAGATCTTCTGAGAAGACAAGCATCATCTAGCATCTAGCATGTAGTTAGCCTCTTTCATCTAGATTTTAGATTTTGCATTCAGAAGTACTGAAGATCTTCTGAGAAGACAAGCATCATCTAGCATCTTGCATGTAGTTAGCCTCTTTCATCTAGATTTTAGATTTTGCATTTAGTCAGTGCAATGTAAATGCTTGAATACATGTCTTGTTTGATCTGTATGAAACTTTGGTTGATCAATGAAACAAGCTTTTTGTTGAAAAATGCTAACGTTCAGTTGTTGTGTTGAATGGTTAAATTTCACTTGTTTGATGGTTCCTCAACCAAATTGTGTAATGCTATATGAATGCTTGGTTATAATGATTCATGGTTGTCATCATCAAAAAGGGGGAGAATGTTGTATCCCCTGGTTTTGATGATAACAAATCATAAATCATTAGTAGATATTTGAGGAATATCTAACAAGTTTTGGTTTAATTAATAGTTAATGAATAGACTAAACAAGTGCAGGAGAATTTCTCTAAGTGATGTCTCGACACCATCTGATGATGTCTCGACACATCTACAAGAGATCATGCTGATATACGAATGGTGGAGCTCCAGCAGAGAAGAATGTGTCGACACATCTAACCAATGTCTCTACACCTCTAGAAGAAATAAAGCTGAAGCGGTTGTCTGTCTGGCCTCTGGATTAATCGATGTCTCAACACACTGAGTGAAAAGTGTCGACACACCTCAAGCCTCACTTCTCTATGGCGGACGTGTCTCGACACCTTCGTATGATGACTCGGACCCTGGCGTGTAAAGACTCGACACCTTCGTGTGGCAACTCTGCACATGGCACACATGTTTCGACACTGTTTGAGCGATGTCTCGACACAGTCATGGGGTTATATCGGAACCAAGCACATATGTCCCGACACACTGTGTGTAAAGTGTCGACACATCATTGTTCAACCAGAACGATTTTGAAATCTGCAGAAGCTATCTTCAAGATATTCAATGGGTTTTCTCGACACACTGTGTGGAAAGTGTCGACACATTCGTGTTCGACCAGAATGGGTCTGAATCCAATAGAAGCTATTTTCAAGATCCGGAACTTGTCCTGGAGGATCCGTTCTGTCTGGTAAAAGCCGTCAAAGATGGTACTCTATCAGAGGATGATGGTCTGGCAGAGAAATCCCCTGAAAAGATTGTACCTTGACTGATATGGTCTCTTACCTAGCCACATATCTGCAGACTTGACAAGAAAAGAGTCAACTTGGCAAATAGAAGCAAATGAAATTATATGGATGCGACATTCTGAGTTTTTTCTAAGAAGTGGACAACGTTGGTGTCGCTGGAGAACACCAATATATCAAGAGCATGAGCTCCAGTTCTACAGCAAGGTGAGCAAGAGGAAAAATGAAAAGCAAGAACCTTGCTGGTGAAGTCATCTTCTTCTTCCTGATGTTGCTGGCGTGAGTGCAACAAAAAGAAGACGATCCTCTTCCTCACGATGAGGAGGTCTCTAAGCAAGCAGGAAGGCTTCATGAAGCTTTGTCCAGAGCCCTTGAAAGCTGAAAGCTAGATAATCCTTCCCTCGCAAGGGTTGTGGTGAAAAACCAAGAAGAACAAGAAGAGAGCCAAGAAGTCCTCAATCTCTTTCCAGACAAGAGATCTCTTTCTCTTAGTGTTTCATTACGATACTCTGTCTGGCTACTTCACTTTCAGTTTGTTTTTCTTCAAAACACACTCCTTATATTTGTTCCCTACATGTGAGTAGGAAGATAGACGGTGTGGTGACCGGTCTGTGTGCTTTGGGTTGTAATCCCTCAAGCTGTGTGGCAGCGGAGTTGTGAGAGTGTATCTCTCTGGAAGAATCTGTGTATCAGCGACTGTGCTTTTGCACTAGTGAAGCCTCACCATGTTGTGTGAGGGGTGGACGTAGGTCTCTAGATTGAGACCGAACCACCTTAAAGATTGTGTCTTATGGTTTGCTTTCATTTATGTTCTAGCGGTAGAAGCTTGGTAGGACCGTTCATGGATATCATTTAAGTGTCCAGCTTCTTAGTTATTAACATATATCTATCTCATTATCATTTGCATTAGATCTGATTTTTATTTCCGCAAAGAAGGGCAAAAAGGGGCTGATCTATTCACCCCTCCCCTCTAGATCTGCCTATCACCACTCAACAATATCAATTTCTAGAGTTTAGGATTAACAGAGTTAATTAGCCCACACATTTTGCCTAACCATGAATCAAAATCATCACCATCAAAAATAGGTAAGCAACTCATCAAAATATGATCAACAGAACAATTCATGATTAACACTACACTAGGATCTCTCTCTAGATCGTTAGATCTAAGGACAACAAAGCCTTGCTCTGATACCAATTATTGGTCCCGGGGTAGGTGAGCGAACAAGAAGGGGGGGTTGAATTGTCCCCGACGCTAGATGGCAAATTAAAAAGCTACGCAGCGGTATTAAAACCTTTTAACAAGATTGAGAAAATTAACTAAACAAGGTAACTAATTCTCTCAACCTCTCTGTTCCCACACGATCATACAAACGGATATAACAAGCAAACCACGCAATCACACAAATCAAACTAAAGTGCACAACGATTTTTAAGGTGGTTCGGGACCACGACGGGCTCCCTACGTCCACCCCTCACCAAACCTGGGGAGGCTTCACTCAGGGATAAATCCCCAACACGGAGACAACGCTCCAAACACACACGGGGACACGCCCCAACACACACACACACACAGACACGGAGTCTCCCACACGATCCGACGACCGGATCACAACACACACAGACACGCTGCAACAAACGCAGCACAACGACATACACGATTGCACGTAGGTAATCAAACACGACCGTATACACAGACGGTCACACACACAAAATGTATTTTCAGGTTCAAAAAATAAACACAAATAGGTCTACCATGAACCCGGGGGCAAAGGGGTAAAAGGTTAGGCACAAGTGGGTTTATAAGACCTAGGATGGTTAAGGACAAGCCAAGACACAGATCCACAATTCCAGGGATGTTTGGAGACTTTTGAGATTAAAATATCCAAGGATAAGGGTTTCCCACGTTGAAGAAAACAAAGTCAACAATTGCTACCTCGGGGGGTTCGGTCGACCGGAGGTAGGTGGTCGGTCGACCTAACTTTTACAGGTGAATTTTCAGGTAGCAATGCCAATTTCGGTCGACTTAAGCTACAGGGTCGATCGACCTAAAGCTACAGTGTCGGTCGACCTAAGCTACAGTGTCGGTCGACCTAAAGCTACAGTAAATTCCAGACTTTCAGATTTCAGCCCCAAACTCTATTGCAACCCTTCCAAACTCTGTGGCATCAAACTCCTTTGATCTTGGAGGGTTTATATTAAGGATCTTAATCCTGCGAAACCATAAGAAAAAAAATGATTAGAACTTTAGCTCAATAATCCAAATGATAAATGCGTGAAGTATATACACGAAACCCATGTTCAAGGTGCATACGAACACTTTGAACCACAAATGTTCTAAGCTAAAGATCGAAGGATATTTCTATGCATGTGAACAAGGTATGAGCAACTTGTAAGCAAAAATAAAGTGCAAAAGGCACATACATTAAAATCCATGTTCAAGGTGCATAAAAACTGTTTGGAAAAAAATGTTTATCCTCATCAAGGAAACAAGTTCATATAGCAATGAACTTTATGCATCAAGTGCAACAAGAGTGGCATTGTAAAACCAAAATCCACATGAACGATGTGATTGAATTTAACACAAGTTCTCTTCACAGAACCATGAATCATTTGCATATAAGTGATGCTTACGAAACATGGGGTCGACGCCATCCTTTAATAGGTCGACACTATGAAAGGGCATGAAAGCCTATGCTAAAGTTCAACATGAGAAAATGATATCATTCAATGTGAGAGTTTCAATCAATTCATTTCAGCCACCACTTTCATGAGGAATTCAAACTATGCATCTAGCATAAGAACCTTATAAAGAATATACATGAAAGAACCAAGTGAATATATGCAACATGGATAGCACAAGGGACTGGGAAGAGATTGAATGTTTAAACATAAAAATCAAGTATTCCTTGGGGTTTAATCAATATTACACCACATGTCAACCTCTTTCCACCAAGATTCACATAAATAGATATTACCATGCATCCATGTGATTTGTAGGTGTCTTCCAATCATCTCTCTCCTGTAAAAGACAATGTTGAACATGAGATCTACATGGATATCAAAATCATGGATTATGAGTGATAAAAGCTCCTTAACAAGAGATATAAGCATATGCAAGTAGACACAGAGTTATTTATAAGGTTAGTTATCATCAAAAACATAACCATATGCAAGGCACACTTCATGATCCTACACACATCAACCTTGGCGTCTACTTTTTAGTTCATTCCACTTCATTCCACTTCATTCTTTTCATTCCATTCCATTCCATTCTGTGTCGCTCCCTTGCAAAGCAGAAGCCAAGGCGGGGTAGCTGTAGACACGCCAAAATTGACATCACCTTGAGTACATCTCATATTACATTGTAATATCCCAAATTGACCCTCAAATTGACTTATTTGAGTGATTTTCCTCATTTTTCTTGAATATTCAACTTTTCTAAGTTTTCCCCTATTTTTCTTATTTTTCCATATTTTGAAGAATTTTTCTCTAATTTTTTAGGGTCTTTTTAAATTGGTGGCTGTCTAGGCAGACGTCATTTAAAGAATTAGTGGCTGCCTGGAAAGACGCCAATTAACCCAGAATTGGTGGCTACCTAGGAAGATGCCATTTAATTGGTGTCCACCCAGATGGACGCTAATTCTTTATTTTTTATTTTTGAGCCCGTTTTATGCCGAATTCATGGGATTTTGAATCTGCGTCACTTTGGAAGGTCGTCAATTCTTTAAATGGCGTCCTCGGTGGTGGACGCTAATTCTTTTCTTCATATTTTGAGCCGGAATCGGATTATTTTTGAATTCTACATCCTTCTGGAAGGTCGCCAATTCATTAATTGGCGTCCGGCCCCCATGACCAATTCCATTTATGTATTTTAAGCTTTTAACTTCGTCCAAAAAATGTGTTAATTCCTAATTGGCGTCCGCCCCCCTGGACGCCAATTCTTTTCTAATTTTAAAATTTTCTGAACTTTCCATATTTAATTCCAAATTGGTGCCTTTTTGAACTGACGTTAATTAAATGGTGGCCTCTGTGCTGGCCGCCATTTCCTACAGAATTCCTAATCCCACAGAACCTAATTCTTTCCTCATTTTAAGCTCCTTTTCCACTTGAGAAAGGGTCTCTAAGGCTTTCTAAGGCTGGGAGGACACTTGGCCAATGAATATTCTCTTCCAAATCTCATTAAAATTGGTTTTCCTATTTTCTATAGAATTAAAGCTCCGAATTTCCCCTCTATAAATAGGGACCCTCTCTCCCTTGTGTTTAAGGCTTGCTCTATCAATCAAGGGGAGGTGCTACTGGACCAAGGGCTCAAGGAGGGAGTCTCCCATGCATTAAAGCTACATCCTCTTAGAGTTTTTCCTCCCTTGGAGATCTTTCAAGCCCCCTTCCATGGAGAAAATCCAATAAGCTTATCATCACCCTTTCTCTTATTATCTCTTTAGTTAATTTGCATTGCATGCATCATATCATCTTTCTTTTCTATTTATTCATTTCATGTCAACCACGTCGAGATCTTCCCAATTGTGCAACACTTGCACCCTCCATAATCACATCATATTTTTATCCTTACCATTTGCATAGGGGTTTAAAGGCCAACACCATCAAGGTGTGTTCATAACCATGCTTTCATGTTTATTTCTATTAAGAATTTGATGCTACACTCACCTTATTTCTAATTCATATTTTCTTTATTGGTGTTTGTTCATTTTGCGAGGATAATCAATACAAGAAGAACTCTCTTCATCGGCCGACCGATTGGAAGAGAAGGTGCACTCACAATCTCCCCCGCATCTTAAAGGTATTTATATCGTGATCCCTCCTTTGTTGTTATTGTTATACTTCTTTAAGGCCCACGCATCTCTGGTGATCACCCTCCTATTAGCATCCACGCATGCTCCCTCTTCCTTCTTTCCCATTCTTTTCCTTTCCATTCCACTTTCCATCACTTCTTCTTAGTTTTTCTTATTAATTTTCTTTAGTGGATTTTTTCTATAATCTACAACCCCAACGTTTGCAGTCGGCCCTAGCGTCTCTATCCCGAGACTAGGGGCAGTGGTCGATGCTAGAGGTGACGGCGACGGTAATGGCATCTGATGGTTCGACGGCCCCTCTCCTCCCTCTACCTACAGAGGGCGATACACTAGGCGCGATAGTGGGAGAGCAACAACTGGTGAGACGGCTTGGAGGGTGGCGGGGTCCGCGGGCGAGGGATAGACAACTGCTGCACGATCGTCTCGAATCCTAACTCTGATTCCACCCCCTGAGCGCTCGGAGGAGACTTGGAAACACCTGCAAATGACATGGACGAAGGTTATATGCCAGTTCAAATCAAGCAATGTTGACAGCACAAGGTCCTACCATAGGTAATGGAGGGCTCAACCTCAGTGGCCTGAGGAGCGTGGGGTCAGCTTCAAGTCAATGTCCAAGATGGGATTACGGAGCATCACCTAATAACGAGTGCCTCCTTCTTGGTCGGCGGTGGCGGCTTGTTAGCCAGTCAGATTTGGCTGAGGCTGGTGAAGCCCCAATCACTAGTGCACCCGGTGCCACCAACCTTCACCAGGATTACGAAGCCTTCCTGCAAGCACTTGACATTCGAGACGGCGAGGGAGAAGTGCAGGAAAACTTTCTTGCTCAGAGCTCGAAACTAATAGGCTAGGACATCGGAGCCTGGGCAACACTAGGCACTGAGAAAATGATGGAAGCCCCAAAGGGTGGGGGTAGCACTCACCTGATGACAATTATAGACAAAGGCGCAAAGGATGTGGGGCAGGAGTTAGGCGACAGTTGCCTAGGCTCCAAACCATAAAAATGAAGAATCCCCTCGAAGAGGGTGGGGATGGGGAGGTGGAAGGTGGCATTGAAAGCCTCTATGAATACGTTGAGTCCCTCAGGAAAGTACCCCCCTAAATACTTATCTATGGTGGGGAAGAATATGTCAACATCTGTCGAGATCTGGAAGGCATTACTAAGGCCATAAACTACACAATAAGAGATGTTGAAGAATGGAGGACAAGGTCCAGGTTGAGCACCCAAGGTGCTATAGACACCACCACAATTACCCTCCCCTTCACCGGGTGTTGTGTATGTGGTTTTGATGATGTCTAACTATGACTCATTAATCAGTTTCTCAATCACAAAATATGTGCAATTAATTCAGATTCATCAAGGAAATTAAGATTGAATCATTTTCATGAAATTTTGTCTAAGTGTCAAGTTTACAGGTCGACAGGATCAAGTCTAGATTGACGGGATAACTAATGGGCAAGTTCCCAAAATAACTGGAAATAGAACCAAGTAATCATCCGGTTGATAGAAGTAAAAGTCTAGGTCGATAGACTCAAGAGCCCAGGCCCCAGACCTTCATCCAGAAAGGCGTTCTTATCATGTCAACAGACTCCCAGAGTCTGTTAAAGCTCGGTCGACATGACTTGCTATCCAGAACCCACTGCAAAAAGGCAAAGTATGAAGTTCAAGTCGACAGGCTCTTTCATCCAATCGATAGACGCTTCATCTAGAAACCATGTTGATAGGCTCTTTCATCCAGTCGATAGATGCTTCATCTAGAAACCACTGCAAAAGGACAAAGTATGAAGTTCAGGTAGACAGGAGCTTTCATTTGGTCGACAGACGCTTCATCCAGAACCCGCTGCAAAAGGCAAAGTGTAAAGTTCTAGTCGACAGGCCCATTGATCCAGTCGACAGGGTTGCAAGAGCAAATCATGTGCAAGTTCATGAGGTGAGCCATCCGATGCACGTGGGGCCAAGAACGAATCATTGAGGGACAATTCCCACATCATACCTCGGCTTCTGGAGTGTGCCAAGGTCATAGAATATTCCCAAAAGCCCAAAGAGGTGGACTACTGGACCCGAAAAAGGGGGCTATGCCATTCCGAGAATCTAAAAAGGGTCCTCTTGTTGAAAAGAAGACAATTCCTCTGGCTGGCCACCCGAGCAAAAATTCAGAGAGAACCTGCTAAGAAAGAGAGAGAGAGGGAGAGTGAAATAGAAAGATGCTGGGAAAATCCTGATTGTAAAGACTACTGAGAAGGAAGAAGAAGTTGAGAAAGCTAAAGCAAAGCATCGGAAGTTCATCTAAAGTGCTTCTTCGAGAGCTACATTGTCACTTTGAGTTTTCATTTTCTGCTTCTTATTTCGAGCAACTCATTTTTACAGTGGTTTTGTGACTGTGCTGGATGTACCAACATGGGCTCAAAATAGTCTGAGCACATTTGTGTGTGTGTGTGTGTGTGTGTGTGGACGTGTGGGCATTAAGCCTTTGGTTCTGTGTGTGTGTGAGGGGCATATCCCCATAGCAAGCTGTGTATCAGTGGATTGTGAGGGGAATTATCCCCGTGTGTGTTGTTACATAGCAACTAGTAATCTTCACCTGGTTTGGTGAGGGGTGGATGTAGGTTGTCACCAAGGTGCAACTGAATCACCTTAAAAATCTGTCTCGCGTAGTTTATTATCATTGGTCTCGCTAGATGCTTGTGTAGGTTCGTTCTAACAGTTGCATATCTTTACACCATACACCATCACATGCACACTCTATTGAACACCTAGGCCTGATTTGTGTTCTTGTTGAGACTTTTAGCAAACTTTTGACGGCAAATCGATTACCGACTCATTTTAGCTTTACTCTACGATTTTAGGGGGCAAATCAATATGTTGGTCCCGGGGTAGGTGAGCGGACAAGAAGGGGGGTTGAATTGTCCCCTACACTAGATGGCAAATTAAAATACTACACAGCAGAATTAATAACATTAATGATATTGAAGATATTAGCTAAACAAGATAACTAAATTCTCTCAATCTCTCCAATCTCACACGATCACACAAGCGGATATAACATGCAAACCACACAATTGCACAAACCAAACCACAGTGCACAGCGACTTTTAAGGTGGTTCGGGACCACGACGGGCTCCCTACGTCCACCCCTTACCAAATCGGTAAGGCTTCACTCGGGGATAAATCCCCAACACGGAGATGATGCTCCAGACACACACACGGGGATAAATCCCCACGAGGAGAACTCTCCTCACGTTGTAGACACAGCAACACGGGGACGAACCCCAGACGCTCTGGATCGTAAGTCCAGTAGCACACACACACACATGCTGCAACAAACACAGCACAATAAACCACACGACCGTACGCAAATGGTCACACACACATAGTGTATTTTCTAGTTCGGAAAATAAACACAAACATTCAAAATATGCTCAACCCAATATATAGATCATGAGGCACATCAAGAACAACATAGAAAAGATATAGGAAGGCTCTCCCTTGGTTTCCAAAACCCGGTTGATGATGTTCTTTCAAGCACCGATCGGAAGGAAGTCGGATGATAGCGATTCTTGCGTCCTCTTGTTCCTCTCGTCGATCCGCTTTGTCTTCTTCTTCCACGAACCCCGGAGATGCCTGGATGTAGATCAAAACCTTCTCCCACGTTCTCCTCTTTTCATCCTTGGCCTTCTTCTCCTACAAGATAGAAAGATAAGCTCAAATAATGGGTTCTCATCCAAATTCATAGGTCACAAGAGAGTATATATAAGAGAGATGAAAAGACCCATATACCAATCACAAAATCCTTAGAAAACCCTTTTAAGATATGTATAATAACCCTAGGGGCAAAGGAGTAACATTAGGATCCATTTGGATAGGGTTTAGATGGTTTTTGGATTCACGTATTTTGATTTACGATGTATTCGGCCGACTTAAACATTGGGTCGGTCAACCTAACTTCTGCAGGAAAATTTTCAGGTAGCACTGCCAATTTCGGTCGACCTAAGCTCATAGTTCGGTCGACCTAACATTACAGCATTCCAGCTGACTAGGCAGATCTGTTAATTTAGGTCAACCTAAGCCATCATGTAGGCCGACCTAAACTTGCAGAAAACATAAAAACATTAGTAAACATATAAGAAAACATGCCCAATGATCCCAAGTGATGAATGCATGAAGTACATACATGAAATCATTAACAAGGAGGATGAAAACAGTTGGAAAAATCAATCAACCACAACATAAGATCAAGATCATATGGCTATCCAATTTGTGCAATAAGATAGCATCGACCTTTAATACCCCATGAACTTTATGCATGAAAAACACTTTCAAACCACCAAATCCTTAAGTAAGAATGAAGTCATTTAGACATGCATTTTTGCTGTACATGAAACTCATTCACTCAAACTCATCAAACTCATGTGAATGGTTAAACACCATACAAGTTGATTTCATCAAGGAATATGCAAAGCATGTTGAGACACATACTTCCTCAAAAGTCCCATGAACAAAAACCATAGTCCATGAACAATTAGATTATGTATTCAACCACATGAGCATGAATGTAAACATTAAACCATGACCCTATTTCTCTTAGCCAGACCTTAACACAAGTCATTTCTAGATAATGAAACATGTGAATTCTGAAACATATGAATCAACACAATGATTGTAACGACCCAAGATCCGGATACCGGGAAAGGAACCCGATACCATTCGAATCCTGGCCCGCCGCCCACGAGCTGAGGCTTGGAAGGGCTAAAAAAGGAGTGTGGAGGTACAAAGAAATAAGAAATAAAACAAGACAATCCAACAATTAACATAAATAAATAAATAACTATAACAGAGTCTAGTCCAACAGAAAGTACAGTCTAAGGTAGAAGAACGTACCCCAAAACACCGTGTGAACACTCGTCCCGGCAAGCTGGCAACTAAGAACCTCCGCATAGCACCCTCGAACCACGAGGAAGAACCGCCGCACCTGAAAAGCATGGGTGAGTCTCATGTCACTGGCCCAGTAGGGATCCCGTGGAACCCTAACCGTAAACAGCGGCAATAACAGATGTAATACCCTAAAATTTTATATATGATATTTTAGAATTTTCTAGAATTTATTTAGATTTTCTAAGATTTTTCTAGAGATAAATGAATTATTAAACGAATTTGGGATAATTAAAACCAAGTGATAAGGCCTAGTATTTATTAATTAACCTGGCCTTTTAAGTAAGCCCAAATGGCCCAAAACCAAGCCCACAAGACTTAGCCCATATTCTAGAAGCCTAGAATATGATAATTACGAAATTTAGAAGATAAATTATCATTTATCAGACTTTTAAAGGGATAAATAGGCTAATAGTAGGAGATAATATCAAAAGAGTTTGAATTTATTCAAATTCGGCACCCAAAGCCAAAAATGGTCTATCGAGCGACGGCCTGGGGAATAAAAACGGTCTAGACTAGGCCGCTACT
Source organism: Amorphophallus konjac (assembly GCA_022559845.1). Taxonomy (NCBI): domain Eukaryota; kingdom Viridiplantae; phylum Streptophyta; class Magnoliopsida; order Alismatales; family Araceae; genus Amorphophallus; species Amorphophallus konjac. The sequence continues at coordinate 58,153,644 of CM040124.1, read as the reverse complement.
CTCTACAGATTCCGTGAATGGAAGAAGGCATGAAAAGATGGAACCTTTGACATCCTAATCGCCTAGGATCGATGTTATCTCTTAGATAGATGAGTTTAGAAGGCTTAAGGATTGAATTGAAACCCTAATTAGGACTCTAGGTTCGTTCATATCTCTAAAACCCTAGCTAACCCTATAAATAGACCTTAAGTTTAAACTGTGCGACCCTTACTTTTGGCTCGCGTGGAACTAAGATAAAGAGGACGAATTTGAGGTAGGTTATTTAGAACATTTTGTTCATAATACTAAGGTATAACTGCCCTCAAAATTTCATCTTAGGAGATCAAGCCGTCAGGGAGAAAAAGGCGTCCAAAGACGCTGGTTCGGTACAAGAAACTCAGGAGACTGTGCGACCGGGCCAGATTGATCAGCGAAGTAGAAGCCCTAAACGAGGTAATTAGATAGAGATTTTTTAGACTTATTTGTTCCTTTTAGTACCCTCTTCTTACCCTCAAAATTGTGTGGTCATAGGTGAAGAGGATCAAAAGTTAGAAGGCCACGAAGTTGCTGGTTCGGTTCTGAACGAGCAAAAACTAGGGTTAACTTCCAGCCCTAAATTTGAAGTTTAGAGCTCTGGTTTGAGGTAGGTTATCTCATGAACGGCTTAAACTTGATGTTAGGAGTAAAAGTCCTCTATTTCTAGTTGGTTTCATGTACTATTACGTAGAGAATTTGACGTTTTATTTAAACTGCGCAACTAGTGTATTTTCATGCATGAACTTAGCCTTAATTCAACTAAGTTGAAATTCTTGTCTAAATCATATTCTCCTATGCATATTCTTGGCCTAATCTTCTTCTAGCATGTTTTACTACGTGTTTTACATGACCTAGGTTAGCGTTTTATTTCACTATTTTACAACTTCTGTCCGTCAGATAGAAACGGCCCATGAAGTGACCGCTTAGTACAACAAGCGGTCTATCGCTAAACCATTTTTAATCTTCATGTGGCCTATAGACAGACCGTCTGAACCCATTTTAGCGGCCTATCGCAAGATCATTTTTTACATATAGGCGGCCAGTCCATGACCGTTTTCAGGTTCTATGGACCAGTCCGAGCCTAGTTGAAATTGCATATTAGTAACTCTGTAATTATATTATTTTCATCAAAAATCATGTATTATTTTCCTGTTAAATACCCTGTTTTAGCATGTGCATGATTTTAAACATTATTTTTATTATCATGTAATTTCATGCCTATAAATTATAGTTTTATAATTAAATATTTCCTCTTACGTTTATGAAACATGATTCATGGTGGTATTTAGAACGTCGTTTTGATCGTTGTTTTCACACGATCCACTCTCACCTCTTGAGTCATTTTCATAAGTACATGGCGTTTACTCCGGTATGCGACCATTAGTTACACTTTGCACTTATAGCACACTCTCTTGGACTTATGAATCTCTCTGCCAGATATTCCTTCTGTCGGACTAGGGGATTATGTTTCAAGGCCTCCGTAAGACTCCGCCAGCCTGGGATTCCCACTAGGACGCCGAGCTGGTTGTACCCTTAAAAGCCTAAATTGTTTAGAATGCACTCACATGACCGATGTTTTACTTTCTATACTCTGGTCAATTGCGGCCCAATAGAAGACCGTTACTGCTACTTAGCGGTCCTAATCAGACCGTCTTTGTTCACTAAACGGCCCCCCTATCGACCGTTAATCTCTAGAATTCTTTAGGTGTCGACTTTCTTTTTCATTCAGGTTGACACAGTTTAAATGTGGCCTTACCTAGACCGTTATTATCAATTAAGCGGCCTGGCTGTGACCGTTTTATTCTTGAAATGGCCCAGTAGATGACCGTTTATTCCTGTTATGTTTTAACCTGAGGTTTGACCTAAGGGATGTGCTAATTGTGTTCTTAGATGAGTTATGATTATCTGGAACATAAAACTCTATTTTAAATAAGTCATTAATGAATTATGGAAGTTAAGAAATGTACCGTTATGCTACAGGAATGCCTCCGTAGCATAACGCATATTTAAATCATTCTTTGAAATCTCATGTTCTTAATTGAAGCATTCTTACCTTAATATTATTATCACGAAACTATCATTGAACTCGTTACATTATTGGCCACACTTTATTATATCTCGTGGAAGTAGCTGGATTTATAACTTGAAGATGCAAGATCGGGCACGGATTGTGTCCAAGAGCTCTATGCTAGCCACCACGGTCGATGGTCGGAAACGTGCTATAAACCATGGGGTACGACGATACTGGCGTTGTATTGCGCTGGGAGTACTTTCTCTTATAAATGAGTGAAAAACCTCAAGGCTTGTTATGAAAATTACATGCTTGTTAATGACATAGCCTTTACAAGGTTATGTAAATACTTTGTAGTTACATGCTCGTACATTCTTGTTCATGAAAGGCCAACTTACATCTACATGATTATCTCTTGCTTGTTCACATACTCGATCATGTCTACTTGCTCAGATATCTCATGACTCTATACTCTGGGTTATTTGGTTTATGATGTATGATTTACCGCATTCTCATTTGTACCTTAATTCTAGAGCTAAAGCATTAATCACTTAAATATTACCTTCATGTTGATACGAAGATACCTACTGGGCATGTGTGCTCATACCTATTTTTCTCATCTTTTCAGGAAATACTAGTGAGTCGGATTCGGATTATGCAAGTAGCAGGTCCGAGAGCGATTGATGGTCCGTTGGGATGAGAGAAGCCCAAGTTATCTAGTATCTAGTCGAGTCATTGTAATTTTTGATTTCTTGAGTCGTATGATAGAAGGTTGTCAAACATTATTGGTCTTGTGTACTTTTGATTATTGATGAAATAAAATTGGAGTTTTGAGAAAATTTACTTGTGCAATTACCTTTATGTGATTGTCTTGCGCTCTGATTTTCTTACTTGCTAGAGGCTTACCATGCCGGCTGTTCACATTCCCGAAATTCCTTCTACTGTATTAAAAAGCTCGGGGCGTGACAGGTAAAGTTGTATCAGAGCCTAGGCCTAAGAAAGCCCTAGGAAAATATCATGTCATAGGCTAAAGTCCAAGGTTAAGGACCCATACCTATGAATTAGGAAGAAATTTCGAACCCATGTGAGAATTGGGTAGAACCCAGGGCTAGATAGTTTTATAGAAAATATCTTCGGATAAATCTTCCCGATCCTAAGGAAAATAACTGAATGTCCACTTTCTCAGGTACTTTGATTCTCGAAGGCTCATCGTGTGAACTGGGACGAGATGCAGCAAACTGTTGCGGGTCTTACCCAAGCCCTGCATACCATGGCCCAAGCTGGTGCAAGGGCTGGCGTAGGTAGCTTGCATGGCAATTTTCGGAGTTTAAATCCTCCACGATTTAATGGCTCTTCCAACCCAGATGAAGCAGAAAATTGGATCGATGAGATGAACCGGATATTTGACGTCATGCAATGCACCAGTCAAGAAAAGGTTCATATTGCCACATTCTAGCTTAACAAAGACGCCCGGACTTGGTGGAAGTCTATACCAGCACCGCCTCCGAATGCTCCACACACTTGGGAGAGATTTCTTGCTCTCTTCTGAGCCAAATATTTCTTTGAACATGTCAAGGAGAGGAAGGCGGCAGAATTCGCATCGCTACGCTAAGGCATGATGTCGATAGCCGAATATGAACTAAAATTTTCTCGCTTGGCACTATATGCTCAACATTTAGTGAGCACTGACCTTCTAAAGGCCAATCACTTCAAGGACGGGCTACGTCCCATCTTCATTCAGCAACTTGGCCCACAAAATATTCAGACCTACGCAAAGATGGTCCAACGGGCACACTTGTGTGAACGGACCTTCGAAAAGGTTAATAAACTTAAAGGCAAGGGAGAGGAGCCGAGCCAAAAGTCTGATCGACAAGGAAGAAAAGAGGAAAAATTCAGCATCACTTACAACTCTCGGGACAACAAGAAGAGATCCAGGAACGGGAGTGGTATTGGCTACCATAAGAACAAAAAGGTGAAAGGGGAAGACAAGCAAGTCATGGCGGCTTGAACATTCTTTGAGAAATTCGGCCATGCGGCCGAGGAATGTTGGAAACGCCTAGGGGCGTGTTTGCGATGTGGCAGCCGGGAGCACCGCATGTTGGATTGCCCCCTTATGAAAGACCAATCTTCTAGTGGTGGACGCAAGCGATAGGCACGTCTTAACGCTGTTATGGATGATGAAGAAGCGCCCAAGAATGATGGGCTAATGGAAGATACTATTCACATCTATTCCCATCCTGCATTCGTGTCATTTGATACTGGTGCTTCTCATTCCTATATATCTATTGCTTTTACAAAAATCTTGCAAGTGTCATCAGTTCTTTTACCATCGGACCTAGCTATTACCACACCTTTAGGTCCTGGAACTAAACTTACAACTTACTACCCCGATAGTGAGGTAGCTGTAGAAGGTCATAATCTTCTGCAAATCTAGTATGCCTTGATATGGAGGGCTATGATGCTATCCTAGGTGTAGACTAGCTTGTATACCATGATGCCTATATAAATTGCTGCAATAGGATAATCTCTTTTCGGAAACCAGGTCTTCTAAGATTTTCCTTCCTTGGTATCAAATGTCGAAAACAGCCTACCATTATTTCATCCCGTCACGCTTGCAAACTTATTTCACAAGGATGTGAAGCTTTTCTTGCCTCTGTAGTAGTTACTGAGTCTAAGGAAATTCAGATAGACAAAATCCCCATAGTACAGGAATTTCCTGATGTTTTTCATTCCGAGTTACCTAGTTTACCGCCCGAAAGGGAGGTTAACTTCACCATTGAACTCACGCCTGGAGCAGCACCTGTGTCAATAGATCCATACAGGATGTCCCCAATGGAGTTGAAGGGGTTAAAGAAGCAACTTCAAGAGCTTCTAGAAAAAGGTTTCATTCGACCTAGCACATCCCCTTGGGGTGCGTCGGTCTTATTTGTCAAGAAGAATGATGGTTCCCTCATGTTATGCATCGACTACCGACAGTTGAATCAACTTACCATCAAGAACAAATACCCACTACCGCGTATTGATGAGCTATTTGACCAACTTTCTGGCTCGGATTACTTCTTCAAGATCGACCTCAGGTCGGGCTATCATCAACTGAGGATCAAGGAGGCAGATATTCTCAAAATTGCTTTCCGAAGCAGATACGGACACTATGAATTTGTGGTTATGCCGTTCGGTTTAACCAATGCACCTGCTGCATTCATGCAACTAATGAATAATGTGTTCTGACCTTATCTTGACCAATTTATGGTCGTCTTTATTGACGATATCCTTATCTATTCTAAAACAAAGGAGGAACACGAGGAACATCTTAGGGTTGTGTTGCGAACCTTACGAGAACACCAACTCTATGCTAAGTTGAACAAATGTGAATTTTGGCTTAAGGAGGTTTCTTTTCTTGGCCACATTATTTCAAAAGAAGGCATTGCAGTAGATCCTTCTAAAGTTGAAGCAGTTAAGAACTGAAGCTAACCGAATACGGTATCTAAAGTCCAGAGTTTCATTGGCCTGGCTGGTTACTATAGGCGATTTATCAAAGATTTCTCAAAGATCGCCGATCCTTTGACAAGACTCGCTTGAAAGGAAAATCCTTTCGAGTGGACAAAAGAATGTGAAGAAAATTTCATAGCTCTTAAGGAACATCTCACCATGGCGCCTGTACTGGCTTTGCCTGTTGAAGGTGGTGGATTTGAAGTTTATACAGATGCATCTGGTATTAACCTAGGGTGCGTACTCATGCAAAAGGGCAAGATAATTTGCTACGCTTCAAGACAATAAAAGCGACATGAGGAGAATTACCCTGTTCATGACCTAGAGCTAGCTGATGTCATATTCGCCTTGAAGATTTGATGTCATTATCTTTATGGAGAGAAATTTACTATATATTCAGATCACAAGAACCTGAAATACCTCTTTTCTCAAAAAGAATTGAATATGAGGCAAAGGCAATGGTTGGAGTATCTCAAGGACTTTGACTTCGATATTCAATATCATCCAAGCAAGGCAAATGCTGTTGCCGATGCGCTCAGCAGGAAACCGATGGGAAAGCTATCAAGTTTGAAAGGTATGACACATCTTATTTCTAAATTTGCTCAGTTGAATGTAGACGTTGATATGAAGAAAGAAGATTATTTTATAGCCAATATTCGGATACAACCAACATTGATTGAAGATCTAATCAAGTTACAAGAGAATGACCCTGTATTAGAGGAAATTAAGGCTGGTATGGAACCACGACCGGATTTCTCTATTGAAAATGATGGAAGATTATTGTTTCGAGGTCGTATTTGTATTCCGGATCATGCCGATACTAAGAGGATGATCTTAGAAGAAGCTCATAAATCTAAGTATACTGTTATGGAAACACATTTTATCTGTTTTATTTTATCTTATTTTATTTATTTTTTGTTTGTTTATTTATTAGGTTTATTAGGCGTGCCAATCACTGTCGTGATAATTTATTATGCGCTCCGTCTGACTGATCAGACAATTATGGGTGATCGTGTCGGGACCCAAAACCCGTCATACCGTAAAGGTTACGACGTTAATTATGCCCCTCCGAAAGAGGGACAACCCTTGATTAGTTGTCAAAATAAAGACCATGGGGCCAACAAAGGTAAATCAGCTTTCATGGATGCCCCGCCGGATATGGAGGTGGCGGTGGGGGAGCCCCCGCCGCCCTCAGCCCCGGCTCCTTCCATCTCCGCGACTCCAGTTCCTCCTCTGATCCACCCTCTGCCTAGCTTCCGCCGCTCTTTTGCTCAAGTCCTTGTTGAGTCTTCAAGAAAGGAGAAGGTGGCCATCCCGGTGAAGGCCCTGGGGTTTACAGATCGGGGCGAACCAACAGTTTTCTTCGCAAAGGAAGATGTACAAGCTTCGTTGCATTCCTTCTCCTTCGCCTTGGTTGCCAAATGCTCATACGGGAGGCCGACGATTCCGGATATCAAAAGCTATCTGATGCAGAGGTTGTCTCTCCGTTCCGATTGCATTATCAGTAGGTTAAACCAACGGCATCTCCTCTTGCGTTTCGAGTGTAAAGATGATTTTCTGAAGCTGCTGATGCAGAAGAATTTATATGTAAAGGGATTTTTGTTCTGGTTCTTTCGATGGACCCTGGATTTTGATTTCGACTCGGATCCCCCAATGGTTCCAGTCTGGATCAGTTTTTCGGCTCTTCCTGTCAATCTATATCATGAAGACTGTGTGCAATCGATTGCTGGTAACTTTGGAAAGGTTCTCCTCATTCATGAGCGAACCCTTACCATGACTGACACTACTGAAGCTTTGGTCTGTGTTGAATTGGATCTAGCTGCCCAGCATAATGAGCAACTGTGGATTGACCTGGATGGACAAGGATTTTGGCAGGCAGTTAGCTACCACCGGGTGCCTCATCTCTGCACAAATTGTCACAAAATTGGTCATGATGTTAACAGTTGCAGGAAGATCCATAGCAAAGCCAGCCGTCCTCTTCCTCTACAAAAGAATCTTAATAGGGGTCCAAAAGAGTTCTATCGGCTGTGTCAAGTAGATCCTCAACCTGTTAGACATTTGTCCTCTCAGGAGAATAGATTCTCTGATCTTCGATTGCTGGATGAAGGAGCTGGCATTGATTTTGTAATTCCAAGTCAGGGGAATGATGCTGAAATCCGGGACCAGCCTAGTTGTAGTAAGTCATCTTATGTTCCTTTGGAAGACTACAATAATTTAGAGCCTCCTCGGCCTATAGTGCCCCTGGATGGCTGCAATTATGAGTCTAGTCATGATGATGGGCAACCAAGAGAGTGCCCACTCCAATGTGCTGATGCTGGTGTGGAGCTCCTTTCAAACCAAAATGTGATTTCTGTTTAGGATGGCGGACAACCTAGTCGTCTCCTTCAGTATGATAGCTGTGAAGCCCAGGGTTTCTGTGGGGAAAGGCTAACAACTGAACTTGCTCTAATGAGAGCTGAGGATAGTTCTGCTGGAGGTCGACACCTCCAACCAATAGGGGTCAAGGAGCTCATTGATTTACAAAAACTATTACAAGTGGGTATTTCTATTGGAGATAAGACCAAGCTTGATAATTCAATTTTGCAAGTTGAAGACAATGGAAAGGATGAACTTGAAGGGTGTTTTCCAAAGGTCGAGGGAATGATTACACTGTCTAAAGCTAGATCGGTGGGTGACCTCCGACAAGATACCCAATGATTAGTCCTATCCTAATCTGGAATATCAGAGGCGTGGGTAATCCTAGCTCCTGGAGAAGTCTAAGAAGATTGGTACATAGTAATAAAGTTTCCTTGGTAGCTATTAGTGAGCCAATGTTGGATGCTGGTAAAGCCTCCAAACTGGGTAGGTTCATCAAATTGCAAAGGTTCGCAGTCAATTCTCTTAATGACTCTAGAATTTGGGTCTTTTGGCATGAGAGTTGTAATTTGGAGGTCATCTCCTCCTCCACTCAGCAAATCTCTTTGGGTCTCAAGAGGGGCGCTGACACTACTGCTTGTTTTTCTTTTGTATATGCTTCTTGTAATGCTACTCACAGATTGGATCTTTTTAATGAATTAATCACCCTTGCTGCTTCTGTTTCGGTGCCTTGGGTGGTTGGAGGAGACTTTAACTGTGTAATGCGGCCTTCGGAGAAGGTGGGTGGAGCTACTCCTTCTCTGTCTTCTATGACTGAATTTAATACTTTTGTCTGTTCGGCTGGGCTTTATGATGCTGGTTATTTAGGGGAGGCTCTGACTTGGAACAATAATAGAACTGGTTCAGCAAATATCAGAGCTTGACTAGATAGAATTTTACTGAATAGCCTCTGTCAGTCTGATTTGCCTCAGTTACTGGTGAAACATCTCCCCAGAGGTCCCTCTGATCATGCTCCAATCTTAATGTCTGCTGAAAGTCAACCTTTTGGCCCCTCCAGATTTATTTTTCAAAAGATGTGGTGCTCTCACGCCTCCTTCACTCAAGTTGTTTCAGATGCATGGAGCCAGTGCCAGGTTGATCACCCCAATGCCATGGTTAGACTATCTTCTAAGCTGAAGGCTGTCAAGGCATCTCTTTGCAAGTGGAATAAGGAAGTCTTCGGTGATGTTACTAAAAATGTTAAGCAAGCTAAATCTGAATTGGAACAAAAACAAATGGCTTATGATGTGACTCCATCTACTGATAATAGAAGCAAATTGAATGCAGCTAATGCTAACCTTCGGCAGGCCCTACTCAGGGAAGAAATTTTTTGGAATCAGAAATCCCGATTAGATTGGATAGAAAGCGGAGACAGGAACACTTCTTTCTATCATTCAGTTGTTTAATGTCGTCGTAGGAGGGGTTTTATCAGAAGATTGAAGCCTGGGGGCTCGGACCAATGGTGTGAAGATCAGGTTATCTTACAGAACCAGGCTGAAATTTATTTCAGGAATCTTTTCTCGACGGAGGAACATTCCATTGATATGACCATGTTGGACTGCATTCCACATTATATCACTGAGGAGCAGAATAGCCTGTTATGTTCTGTTCCAGATGCTGAAGAAGTTCGTGCAACAGTTTGGGCTCTCAAAGGTTCTAGCTCTCCTGGCCCTGATGGATTTTCAAGTGAATTTTATACTACAGCATGGGATATCATTGCTGATGATGTTATTGTAGCAGTTCAATGCTTCTTCAAGGGGTTTCCTATTCCTAGAGGTATGGCATCCTCCATTATTACTTTAGTTCCTAAAGTGCAGGAGCCAATGTCATTCAATGACTTCCACCCCATTAGCTTATGTGACTTTTCCTATAAGGTCATTTCATCTATCATTGCTAAGCGACTAGGCCTGATCTTGCGTAATGTCATATCTAAGGAGCAAGGAGCTTTCATCAAAGGCCGTAACATTCTTGACAATGTGGCACTGGCTAGGCAGTTAGTGTTGGACATAGACAGGAAAGTTAGGGGACATAATGCTATCTTCAAGCTAGACATGGCTAAGGCATATGATAGAATGGAGTGGGATTTTCTCTTGGCTGCTCTGAGGAAGTTTGGATTTTGCACAAGGTTTACTTCTCTCATTGGTATGATATTGTCAAACTGCTGGTTCTCTGTAAACATGAATGGTGTTATGGCAGGTTTTTTCAAGTCTAGTAGGGGCATCAGGCAGGGAGACCCCCTTGCTCCCTATCTTTTTATACTAGCCTCTGAAGTGCTCAGCCGAGGCTTAGCTACATTATTTCAGTCTAGTTCTCTGGGCCTAGGAATTTACCTCAAGTCTCCCATCTTTTATACGCGGATGATACTCTTATTTTCATGAATGCCGGCAAGCAAAATCTGCGATTATTTCTACAGTTTATTGCTAGATATGAAGCTAGTTCTGGTCAGAAGGTTAATGCAGGCAAAAGCAGTATCATGGTATCTGAAAAGGCTCCCCTCTCACTCAAGCAATCCCTCCATATGTTGACTGGATACAAGGTTCGGTCCACTGGGTTCTGCTACTTGGGAATTCTGGTTAAGAAAGGGAGGTACAAATGTTCGGACTTTAAGTACATTGTGGATAAAGTGGTGCAGAAATTAGAGGGTTGGCAAGCTAAATTCCTTTCTCAGGCTGGGCGTGCAATCCTCATTAACTCTGTTCTTCAGAGCATCCCAATCTACTTGGCCTCAGCCTGCTTTATTCCAAAATCTATCATTCATACTATTGATAGACTATGTGCTAACTTCTTCTGGCAGGGCTCTGAAATCTTGAGGCGTCGCCATTTGATATCGTGGCAGTGCATTCAGAAACCTCAATTGGAAGGGGGTCTAGGCATTAGAGACCTCAATCAAGTTCAGGTTTCCTTGGCTTCTAAAAGCTTGTGGTCTATTTTACATGGTTCTTCCCTTTGGTCCTCATATGCTCGACAGAGGTTCATCAAAACTAGCTTCAATGATTGTCTTAGGCCCTTTCCAACTGGTATGCCACTAAGTGTTTTTCAGCAGGCCAAGGAACTCATTATCAACAATTCAAGATGGTTGATTGGTGATGGAAGTGGAGTAGACTTCTGGAAAGACAACTGGACAGGGAAGGGGCCTCTTATTAACACAGTCCAGCAGGGTTTTATCAGCAGAATTCAGGCTATGCCTAGGATGTCTGTCAGGGAGGTTCTCCAAGACCCCCATCATGTAGCCAGGTCCTTCCTTAACAATGCAAGTTGTATCTCTAACTTCCAGTTGTGCAGAAGGACATATCTTTGTATCTGGACTGGAACGCCTATAGGAGAGTTCACGGTTAAGTCTTCTTACAATTTGTTGAGATTGACAGGTATAATTATGCGTCCGTGGGCTAAGCTCTGGCACTCAAGTATTGCCCCGAGGGCTGCTATTTTCTTCTGGAAGCTCCTCCATCGAGCGGTACCAGTGGACTATAGGGTGGCTGAGTGTGGTATTCCCCTGGTCTCCAAATGTGTTTGTTGTAAATCTCCATCCCAAGAAGATCTGAATCATGTTTTCCTTAAGGGTGAGCTGGCAGCAGATCTATGGAACTGGATTTCTCCTTTGTTTAGTGCCAAGATAAACCTGTGTGACCAATTAACCATCCGGTGCTGGAATATCTTGGCTGGATCCAGCTTGCGGTCAGCCTACAGCTATACTGGCATGTATGATGCTATCTTGATTCTATGGGAGATTTGGAGGTTCATATGTGCCTTAAAGTTTGAAGGTGTTGCACCAAGTGGGTACAGTATTAAAAGGAAAGTTATTGCTGCTATTTCTTATGCCTTGGACAAGCTGTCCTTCTCATCCCTGATTTCAGCCGAGCAGATGAACATTTTGGCTCATTTCCGACTATTCCCTAAAGTTCATCCTAAGCGGTCTATTGCAGTTTTATGTAGTCTAGCTCCCTCACAGTTTACTCTGCATGTGGATGGGGCATCTAAAGGAAATCCGAAGAGATGTGGGGGTGGTGGTTGTATTTGAGATCATTCTGGTAATATGAAGATATGTTTTGCTTTCAACTATGGGGAAGGTAGCAGCATCTTAGCTGAAGCTAGGGCACTCCACGATGGACTATCTTTAGTTGTTAATGGAGGCCTCTAGGTGGGAGCAGTTTATTCTGATTGTGCTCTTTTAGTGGCTACAGTCCGAAAGAAAGTGGCTCCTAGCTGGTTAATTCTTCCTTGGTGGAAGGATATTCTTGACTTAATTTCCAAGTGTGGTTGTTTGGTGCAGCATACATACAGGGAGGGCAATCAAGTTGCGGATGCTCTAGCCTCTTATGCATGCTCTGCTCACACTAATAGTATTTTTACTAGTGTGCGGGATCTCCCTTGATTGGCTAGGGGAGCACTTAGGTTGGACAAGGGCAGATTGCCCACTATACGAAATTGTAATTAGCCTTTTGGCTCTATAGTTTTTTGTTTCTTGGATGTAGATATGGACAGGGGAATGCCCCGGAGAAGATGTATTCTTTCATATAATCAATAAAATTCTTTGGTCACAAGGTTGGTCTGGAGGAGTGAGAACATGTCCCCCCCTGGGGGAATGTGCATGCGACCAGACTTGATTCTGATTGGCTGGTGTTGAAAAAAAAAAGACTATGGGGCCCATAAAATTAAGGATGCAATTGCATGCAAGCACACAATATGGTAGTACTTATTTATTAAATCGACCCCCGGTACGAGGCGGAGAACTTAGGTCCAAGGACCACCATTACGCATAGTGATAGCTTCCGGTCGGGCGTAACCCGGCTTTCCGCTAATCACCATTTAATACACCGGAGAGTCAGATCATACAAGCATGCAAGATAACAGTATTTAGTATTATCGTTTATTATTTGTTTGATCATTTATTTATAACTTCGAGAGAGATTTCGGCAGCACCAGTCTGCTCCGAGGGGTATCGGGGCCCTTTTATTTTGAAGTTGTGCATAACATTACGGTGCACATACATGGACCCATGACGTGGGTCGGGTGTGATCGTATTCGAACAAGTTCGGAGATTAACGGGACAATGTATGCCGGGGCACGACAAATTTGATATTCATGAACCGAGAGAATGCGGTTAAAACCCGATCGGAACAAATTAAATTCAGTGAGTTATCAGCCTGAGACAAGGTCGTGCTTTGGCTATGATGAGGGGAGCCTCGGAATCCAAGCATGACTTGTCGGGGCGTCATCAATATCTCATACCCAGGATCTGGGGAAAGTGAAAGTTCCGGAGCAGACACTACCATGCTCATTGCTCTTTATTTTATTTATTATTATTATTGGCTTTTATTGGGTTGTTATTCATTCATCATCCTTTTCATTATTTATTCCTCACTTTTATATTAATTATTATTATTGTCATTTCATTTTTTATATAACCATTATTTGTTGTGTATTTTATCTCCCCCTTTCACCCTCTCTTTTTTATTTCATTTCATGATTATTTACCTTATTATTTATTATTTTCTTTATTATCAAATGCACTTAGAGGTGTTTGTGCATGGTTTTAGTGTATATGTGAGTTTAGTATTAATAGGTGGGCGTGTCACGTGGGAATGTGTTGTGTATGTTTTGTTATTCAAAGTATACCACATGGTTTGTTTATTTGATTGATATGTGTGTACATGGATTAGTGTTAGTGAGGAGCTTAGTGCTAATTGGGTTTTATTGTCAAGGAATGTGCATTAGCAGGTATGGGTGCGCTTTGGGTTTCGCTTTGTTTTGCTTTATATATATATATATATATATGCACGAGGGGTGGCGCCGATAGAGTTTGGCGCCGATGAGGAATGGATGGTGGCACCGATGGACATATATCAGCGTGCATTTTTTTATTTTTTTATTTTTTTATATGCATAACAAATACAGAACGGGTGCCGCCGAGGAGCAATGGAGCCGATGGGAGCCCCCCGTTGATTCTCGTTTTATGCTTTGTTTAGTATTTTTATTTACTTATTATTATTCTTGTATATTTATTTATTTATTTATTTCATTCTGTTTGTTTGTTTGTTTGTTTGTTTTCATTTTTTATTTTATTATTATTTGTTTATGTTTGATTTTTTATTTTATTTTATTTTATTAGCAGTTCGACAATTAGTCTGCATGCCTGGCAAAAATCCGGTAGCATCTCCTATGTACCCGAAATATGCCAAGGGTACATAGGAAACCGTCCACGGAGAGCCGAGACGGAGTCCGCAATAAATGGGCATATCGGAGCCCGAAAACCAAAGAGGCCGAGAACCAGTGAGACAATGTCCGCCATAAGGCGATTTATCAATGTCCCCCTCAGAGGAACTATCGAAGAACATGCAGTGGCAGAACTCCGTGGGCCAGTGGGGTTAGAGGAGAAACATCGGTGGTTGATTGGATAATGTAGAGGTAAACCCCATTAATTTAGCTCCCTTATACTCAAATGAAGGACCAGAATTCTTTCCCCCAGATGGCAGAGGTTTGCATAAAGGCAAATAGGGCTATGATTACTAGGTTTAGACTGGGTTTAAGGTTTACTAGGGTTGCTGGGGAGTTGAGGCCTTCACAGGTTTGGGTACTAGGGTGCCTTGGTCTAATCTAAAGCTGAGAACATGGGGCGAAGGGGATCGGCGCGCTGGGGAACTGTTCGATGGGATTTTGTTTTCCATTTTTTTTATTCTGGGTCGACCAACCAATTAATTAATCGATAATCAATTGATTAGTTGACCGCACAGGCGTGCCTGTCACATGAGTGACATGTTTATTATGCCCTCATTCTGACCCGTGTTGGGCGAGAGTGAGATTCTGGTCGGGACCAGCAGTCCGCCATACCATAGAGGCTATGACGTTAATTGCATCCCCCCATAAGGGAGAAAACCTTTGATTAATTACCGAGATAATGGGCCATCCGATGCCGAAATGAGCTACGAAAGTATGCATATTACAGGGTCACATGAAATGCTTTTATCTATCATGCAAGAGAGGCATGGTTTAGTGAGTTGGAAATCCTCGATACGTTGCAGAGGACACAGGTCTGAAGACCACCATCGTGCATAGCAAAGACTTCCGGTCGGGCGTAACCGGCCTTTCATCAGTGCCATTTGATATACCGAGGGTCCATGCAAACATGCATGCATTAAAATGGTGCTCATGATTATACTAAAGCATGATAATAGAATCATGAAGATAGACAATTATTAATCAGGTCTATTGATCTCCGCCGAGGGAGACGAAAATCACCCCGAAGGTGAGTGGGGAATTAAAGCGGCACGAAGGAAAGAATATGGACCAAAACTGGCGCGGGGTAGCGTAGGAGAAGGGTTCCCCGGCACGGCCAAACATAGGTGAAGGGGGGTTAAACAGCGCGGCCATGGTAGGTGGTTTACCCGACGCGGTTGGCTTGGGGTGCGCCGGATTAGGGCACGCCGGGTATAGACCATTTGAAATCTTTTAAGTTTGAGTCTAATGTTAATCCAGCGCAGAGGGGTACTGCGCCGTGTTGGGGTGCGTCGGGTTAAGGTAGTGCCGGTTAAGTCAATTTTCGAGGTATTTTTGAGTATATTTGGTTTATTAAGATGTTCTTGAGGGTTTTGGGGTTGATTGACATAATTGTTTATTGGATTAGAGCCCCGGGCTCTCCAGGAGCAGAGTCATAAGCTTGTGCGAGGTTCATACTCAAGCACGGAGGTTCATTGTTTAGGAATGCATGTTTTATTAAGTCCAAATCACGAAGGTAACTGATTAGTTAAGCCCTGGTGAAAATTGGGCAGCATCTCCCCATCCCTGAAGGATTACAGGGGAGAA
Organism: Amorphophallus konjac; assembly: GCA_022559845.1. NCBI lineage: Eukaryota > Viridiplantae > Streptophyta > Magnoliopsida > Alismatales > Araceae > Amorphophallus > Amorphophallus konjac. The sequence goes on along the minus strand of CM040124.1, from coordinate 58,137,935 downwards.
GCGGGGACATACTCACGTGCGGAGTAAGCCCTTAACAAGCCAGACGATACAACGGTGGCCAGCGGACCCCAAGCGGATAGGAAACCCCAAGGACTAGCCTACGAGGGGCACCATAGTTCCTTGGGTTGAAAGCGATCGGATGAGATGACCAATAAGGGAAGGAAAGCCCCGAGGACTAGCCTATGAGGGGCGCACAACCCGTGGTCAAACGCAATATGAAAAGTGACGATCGATAGGGAAGGGGAGCCCCGAGGACTAGCATACGAGGGGCATACCACCCATGGCCACCATAATATCCTTGAGGATAGTGGATTTGATATCAGGCTAAATCCCTATCAATGTTCACCTCTAATGGATCATAGTAGTACATGCCATCGAGGGGCATGACCCCGTGATCCGACGGTGGTTCATGAATGTTAGTGAGGGATGTCCCCTCTCCCCATCTGGCAAACTCTTCGGGAAAATAGTCATGAGTAGAACAGGATAGGATGCATTCGACAGAAAAGAGCCAATTAGACCACACACACGATAAACCAGTCGGTTAACTAACTAGCAGGACGATTAGCCTATGTTGATACTGGAGTTAGCCTGTTAGCACAGAGGTTGGCTTGTTAGCGTGGGATTTTCCATAATCGAGGGAGGGCAAACCATTGAACGATCAGTATAGTGAGCATAGAGGTAATAGTACCAACGAACGATGCGTTTAGATTATAGGGATACCCTCATCCCCCCTCCGTTCATGACTGGGAATGGAGGGAGGGTAATGGGAGAAGATCCCAGGGTTTTGACCAGGGGAGCATCGAGGTGCATTCCTCCGGCCAATAACCCTCCACGGAATAGAAGTTAATGCGAGGAGAAACCCCTGGGGAGAGGGTGATATCACTGTTGCCCTTGAAAGCACTAGGGCGTATGCATCGGAGAAACCATTGGAAGACCGCAGTCGAATAGACAGCAATGAATCTCTAGATATGTAGATAGGCATTGGTACTTTTATTCAACTATCAAAAGGGCGAATGCCCAGATGGATCATTACAAATGCTTTGTATCACATAACCAGCATTCAAGCCGGGAATAAGAGGGATAGACAAGAGTTAGACGAAACATGAAATCGCAGGCTCATATCATCGCCCAGGATGCTACAGTATCGTACCCACGCAGGGCTTATCTAAAAAAAAGGGAAAGGGGAAGGAGATGATGAAGGGGAGAGGGCTCATATCATCGCCCTTCCCACTTCATTTACATTATATTGACATCGGAGAAGAACAGTAGGAGGGGAACGGGAGAAAGCTCCGGAACCCACCTAAACCTCTGCTCCAGGGGACAGAGTATCGGAACGGCACTCCTTCTCCAGCTCCAAGGCTATTCAGGCAAGATGGAGGAAGATGGCAGCGAGGATCCCTCCCAGTGGAACCCTGCTTCTCCCCCAAGGCTCCTCTCTTTTGATTGTTCTCCCGTCTATGTATCTCTCTTCGCTCTGATGATTTTTCTCCTCCTCGATCCTTCTATCTTCTCTCTCTTTTTTTTTAACTTGGTCAAACCAGATTGGGTTATATAGGCAAGGGCCTTCCCGGCGTGGAAGGTGCGCGCCGTGGAGCTTCACTTGCATCTGGCACGCTTGGCAGAAGGGCGTCGGGATAGGGGCGCGCCGGGATAGGGGCGCCGTATAAGACACGGGCTAGACAGTCGGTCCCGGGCTAGTTCCGGGAGTCACCGTGACCATTCATCTCGCCGTGGTCTCGCAAAACCTAGGTGAGAAGTCTTGACGAAGCCCCCGGGTCGACGTGCAACCTTTTTCAGAACCTCGTGCATCTTCAGTTTAAACACGCGGGCTTTCTGCTGACACGGCTTCCGACACTATGGTTCATGCTGCCGACTCAGTATGAATCGTGCTCAAAGCCTTTTTGAAGGGCGGAATTCTACCCAGAATGCTTCCGCCTTAACTGGGTGATTATTTGGTCACTAACGGACCCAATATGCTGAGAAGTCGTACCCATGCCGGGTCATCGGGGTCTTCTACTGACAGAGCCTTTGGTCCCCTGTTCTGAAGGGCCACGGGCGTTCTTTCACCTCGGGAGGATCTTTCATTCAGGTGGCGGGCCACCAAGTATACCCCTATCCTTGGTCGGACAACGGATATATATTCTCATCCTTGGTCGGACGACGGGTACATCCTCGTCCTTTGTCGGTCGTCGGATGCATGCTCGTCCTTGGTTGGACGACGGATATTGTCGATGCGGTACGACCGAGTCGATACCGGTTTATTGGGCAGTCCTGACGACACTGCCAGCTCATGGTGTGTTCTTCTCGATCCTCCTGAGGTGAAGTTCCCGGTGTTCACACTAGGTGACCCGGGGCTTTGATGGCTTGAGAAGGCTTCATTGTATTGATCTCTTTCGGCTTCTGTAATTCAGTAGGCCGCATCATTCATCTTTGAGGCTTGATCGCCGTTGAATACATTTCAAGTGCCAACAAATGCCCCCTAGTCACGGGTGTTGCGAGCGAGGCACGAGCGAAGCAGGACCAGCGGATGAGCTCCGTCTGGGCAGATCTCCCGTCTGGACGGCGGATGCTTGAAATGACCTTTAAATCGGCGTGGTGCTTAATCCGGCACGCCCAGGGCTTGAAGGCCTAATATGGAGTGCCCCTAACTGGCGCGCCCTTTGGCTTGGGGTGTTAATACGGCGTGGCCATGGCCGGCGCGCCCTTTTGGTCGAAGAGGTTAATACGGCGCGCTAAATAGCGCGCCGGATTAACCAAGGGAGGTAACTCCCTATATACGCTTTTCATCTTTGTTTTTTCTTCAATCCATCTCATTTGCAAACAATTTTTCTTTCTCTTCATTCCCTTCCTCCCCACGGCGCCGAGAGAGCTGAGAGGGGTGTCCTTTGAGCGGGTGAGGGAGTCTTTGCTGTTTAGGGATTTGAATCACAATTTTCGGACCCTGGGAGGCTCTTAGTAGAGCTTGCCCTCGGAGCTACTCCCCTGGGTGTTCCGTTTTAGCCTCGGCGCAATGCCCATGGCTGCTTTTAGGGACCGTTCCCTTGGTGGACGTGTTCCCGCTTTTTTCTGGCAATCTCCCGAGCTGGGGAGACTCTGCCAAAATTTTGTCAGAAATTTCATCTTGATCAACTGCTTCCTGACTTTGTTTATTTTTTCTTGATGTGCCTTTTGCAGATAAAATGGCATCTGGTTCTTCTTCTTCTACTTCTCGTGCCGTGGTGACATGGGAAAACGTTCACTCCCTGGATCGGGGGCATGAATAGCTTGCTGTGGTCGTGGAATCCTCAGACTCCGAGACCGACACGGTAGACACTAGCCGCCTCCTTATCATCGGGGGTGATTCTTTTCAGTATGACCGAGGAGACACCGTCAGGAGGGATCACCCCAAAGACAAGCACTTGATGTCCTTCCTCAGGTGGTTCAATCTTCAAGGGAAGAGAGATTTGTTCCTCGTCCGCAAAGCCGAGTAAGCGTTGCTAGTTGAGAGGAACAGCTTGACGGACTATGTGGTGCGGGGAAGGCCTATCTACTTCCCCGAGGAAGTCCGGAAATGGAGCGTTGTGCTTGGATTATAGGATCTGGCTCTAGAAGACGGTCTGCTGACCAGGACCCCTGAGTTCGTGCCTGCTCGGTGGAACGAGACCGCAGGCCATGTTGACCGGGACAAGCCAGTCTTTGGTTTATTTCTTGCCCCGTTGAAATGGGGGTATAGGGAAGAATCCTTCCTGCTAGACTGCTTGGCGGTTCATTTTAAGCATCAGATTTCTGTGGGGTGGTTTACCGAGTTGAGGGCCACCGACGCCCATGCATTCAGACCTGGAGCAGTAGAGTTTATAGACTATGTGCTGCAACACTATGCTCTTATCTTGGCCAAGGCTGGCATATATTGAAGTGTGTACGCCTTGAGGTACCACTATCCCATATCCAGAGGCATGTGTTGCGGCATGATTGAAGTATTCTACCCCGAGTACAATACTTTCTATACTTAGGAGGGAGAGACTTCTTTGGATCTCTGGAGCCTTTCACAGCTCGGCGGCTTGCCAATCGACGGAAAACCGTATGAGGAAGTTTGTTGGCCATACTGGCTGAAAGACCAGACCGATGGCGAGGGTCGAAACTTGGCAGGTTATGCTTATCGCTACCTGATGAAGGCATATCGTACACTTTGTCGATCGTCGTACGACACGAGGGAGGCCCGAAAGCCTAGAGAGAAGAGGCGCGTACGGATGGGCACTTGGCTCCAGCATTTCTTCAGTGGGAAGCAGAAGTATGAGGACTTCCCCACAGTAGCGCCGACTACCTTGAGGCGGAAGAAAAGGGTCTGGCGACAGGCCGTCGTCTCATCCACTTCGAAGTAAGGGCAATAGGGTGGCCCGAACCCTACTGGCGTTGATGCAGTCACGCAGTGTACTGCATATCTGACTTATTGGATTTGTTCTTTTGCTCTCCCGCATGGCAATGAGAGCGTAATCAGAGCGGAGGCCATCTATCATGCCTATTTGATGGCTGGGGGCACGAAGTTGTCCCTTTGCCCAATGGCTTTATGCCTTATCTTCAAAATGCTGTGAGACTTGCACAAGTCGCATCTCCCCAGGAATTTGCAGACGGTGGGCCCGTTACATTTTTTTCAATGCTTGGGTCTACACCCTGTTTCCAGAGGCTGCTCCTCGGGCACTGTAATCAGCTCATCTTGTTCCGAGGATGATAGAATTCGTGAGTGCTGAACTAGCATCAGTAGCGGAATAGCTCTTCACCATTCGGGGCAAGCTGACCCGAATTCCCATGGATTCACCTAGAGTTCTTCATTTTTGGAGCTTGGCCACTCATTCAAGCCCGCTGGTGAACAGGATGCGGCAGTGCCATCTCTTCGAGACAGAAGAATACATTCATCCAATCTCTGGTGCCAAGTGCACGAGGCCTATTCTGGAGCAGGAGCTGGTTGATTGGGTGCTGGCTATCAGACCAAGCATCCTTGTTTTTCGGAAGAGTGGCATTTTGTGGCTGGAGCCATACTATCCATTCCAATTTAGTCAGAATTTTGGCTATGATTTGTACATCCCTCATTCCTCTTCGCAGTTTGCATTCCCGAACAGGCATAGGGCCGGGCAAGTATCCAATGACAATGCCCGAATATCGTGGGATTACTTCCACCGTCGAGAGGAGGTTTCATTCAGGGTGCCATCCCCTGCTCGCTTCCCCCACGTCACCCCTGAATACATCAAGTGGTGGAATGCACGGACGGGGTTTTACAGGAGCTCTCATCGAGACTCCTGGGCCGTCGCAGAGCACAAATTTTTGGACTCCCAACCGAAGCTGATCCTTGACATTGCGCCCTCTTATTTGAAGAAGCTAAAGTCTTGGACTAACACAGAGGTGATGGCTTATCTGGAAGTCCGGAAGACTGCGAAGGGCCGCTCACCCAAAGCCGATCCAAAGCTACTTGCAATCGGCAGGGATGACTATGTGAAGACGCTTCGGGGATTGTGCCGTGTGAGCAGCGAACATGTGGTTCTTCAGCAACTTCCTATGCCGGTGGAGGAGCCTATCCCATCCGTGGCTGATTGGCGTCCCGAGACTGACAGACTGCATCCTTATCGGACCTTCATCAGAAGGGAAGATAGGCAGGATGCTTTGTATAGCAATACCCCTTGGTTGTTTGCACTGCTCCACTCCCACGGGCTCTCAGTGGGTGGCCCAAGTGAAGCTATTTTGGATCAGCCCCTCTCATCTCCTTCAAGTACATTGACGGATGGGGACTGGATCATTTGAGCTTATATTATAATTTGTCTTCTCGCGGCCACACAGACTTGGCGTTGCTGGCCGAGCGGAGCGAGAAGATAGGAGATGTGTGTTGGCTCATTCACGAGGCAGCTTTGAGAGACAAAGTGCCATCGCTGTTCTATTGGCCTCTTTTCCCCTTCTATACGGGGCCAGCAGGTATCTTTCATTTCTTCATTTCGGCCCTTCGGCCAGCTTCCTTCCTTTGTTGCAGTACATATCATTCTCACCTTTGCGCGTATGCAGCCCGACTCACTTTGGAGGAGACTCGGCACTTCAGGGAGCTAATAATAAAGGCTCAGAAGCCGACATATTTCGGGCTTCCCGAGCCGGCCCCGATCATGACACCATTGCCTCCTCGTGACTCATGAAAGCGAACCAGGTCCCAGTTAAGAGAGGCTGTTGGCAAAGCCAAAGAGGCCGTGACCCGGGTGACACGGGCACGTCGGAGGAAGGCTGCGGAGTAGGGACCAGCAATCATCCCTCCTCGCGTTGTATCTTTCAAAGAATTCGAGGCTTCTCGTGCGCAGGGGCCTGAAGCTGAAGGTAAGCTCTTCATTCTCCCATGGTTTATTTGCCTATTCTGGCCGCTTTGGCTAATCTCTTCTTTACAGTTGCCGGCAACGTTGCTGCAGTCGTCGGACTAGAGGCAGTGGCAGGCGCCGTGACTAGAGAAAGGGCAGGGGAACTCTTGTAGAAACCCTGATAAATTAAAGTGATAAAATCTTAAATAGATTAAAAGATTCAACCCAATAATTAATAAAGGCCCAACATATATATATATACTTAAAACACATGGGTCATAAGTAATTAACGCCACCGATCAAGTCGTCATTTTAATTGAAGACTGTCAAGCAGGCGCTAATTTAAGAATTGACGCCCCCATGAAAGGCGTCATATAAGGAATTGAAGACTGAGTATACAGGCGTCATTTATTGAAATAACGCCCCAACCTTAGGCGTCATTTCCATACCGAACCATTGGTGTTTGGTTCGAACAAGGATGTTAACTGAGTAAGTTCTGATTAGGGAAAGGATCAATACGTGGATATCTCAGCTTAAACGGGATTCTACATAGGAAGTTTTAGTTCTAATCAAACTCCTAGAACCTATTAGGATTTCCTTCTCTTATAAATACCAGCCCTTCCATCAAACCTTATTGACACTATTATTCAAAGACGTCCTGCTGCTACTCCTCTGCCATAGAAGTTCTTCTTCGTCTTCTTCCTCTTCCTCTTGTTGCCGATACTGTGAAGGGAGGAAGCCATCTTCTGCTTCTTCGGTAGTTCTTCACGTATTGCTGTGGAGAAGCATAAAGCTTCTTCTTCTGAAGGTTTTGGGGATTCGAGGGAAGCCTTCTGCTTCTCTATTTTCTTTGGACCAAAGAGGCTACCGCGTTACTGTTCTTGCCGCCTTCTTCCTACCGGGAACGTGGAAGAATCATCTTCTTCTTCCTTGTTCCTACTGCGCTGCTGAAGCCACACTCCCTTATCTTCATATCATCGTCTTGCAGCGTCTCCAAAGGAGTGCTGCTGTTGCAATTGTTGGAGAGCTGCTACTCTTGTCGGCTACCTAGTTACTCTGTTGAAAATAGAGTATCGGATCTTCACATATTCTTAGCTAAATCAGGATCATCCAAAGTATCAAAAAGGTAGGTTTTCTCAAGCGTTAAGCCAAATTTAATAATTTTAGGCTGGTATACATGCATATAGGTCTGTAAGGAATTGCAGAGATCGCTCTGGATTGAGGTTTTCGATGTTTTACTGCATGAATTAAATTAGCGACCCAGTCTAGGGCGCTATTTTATTTAACGACCGTGTAAACAGTCGTCAATTGCCTAGATAATTAATAATTATATAATGTTCAAAATTTAATAAATGTGAACCCTTACATGTAGACTAATGCATGATCATACTAGAAAATTCCTGCTATTTTTCTCTACCTGTACATGTCTCTAGTTTCTTGATTGGAAATACTCCAAAAAAATCATGTGCCTGTAATTGTACCTGCCCGATGCAAATCGGATGACAAATAAATAACGACCCTATCTAGGTCATCAATTGAATGAATGCCCCTACACATGGGCATAAATTAGTAATAAATTGGGAAATTCTGAAATGTTTATAATTTCTTGGATATTGGAATTAGTGACATGCACCCTAGCCGTTAATTTGATATATGACGCCCCTGACTAGGGCGCTATTTAATAAATTGAAGCCTTAATGAAAGTCACCATTTACATAATAACTGAAAATTTAGAATATTTATAGATTTTATTAGTAACAGAAATCTGGGTATAACGACTGAACGAACAGTCGTCATTTACTGAACTGACGACCCTGACAAGGGCGCCAATTCAGACAATGAAGACTTAAGCTCAGGCGCCAAATTGACGGATTTCTGATTTTGTGGTTTTTCTGTAGCCCTTGACAATGGGTTATGTGTATTGGCACTATATTCCCTTCCGTGATTATAGTCCCATGTTTCACGTTGTTTTATCGACTACCCACTATTTCTCGGTGATAGATGAATCCTCTGCGGGACACTCCGTTCCTTCAGACCGGTGACTTTATCATAGAGACCTCCGTAAAACTCCGCTAGCCTTGGATTCCCTCAAGGCAACCGAGCAGGTTGTACCATTAAAAAACCCATGACACTACTGGATAGCCATGTCACTCTAAGGAAACATGGTATACCGGCCCTCATGATATGCTATTTGGATGTCATGAGAATATTCTAGATTAATGGAATGGGAAACCATGTCATTAGTGTTCTTATGAATTATGTGCCATACTTGTGGACCTCACTTCTTTCTAGCTTATCATGTCCAAGAACGAGCGACCATCTCTATATGAGCGTTTATTCTTAAATATCTTGGCACCCAGTTAGGGAGCCAATTCCACCTAGTTTTAAGGTGAATCGTGGTTATACCGTTACTATCGTAGTAAGTCCTTACACATCATGATCAATCCTTGATCTACCTTAAAGTTCTTACAAGCGTATTCCTTTGAAATTCTATATAGGCTATAACTATAGTGGATGTCGAAAATACATGATCAATGCCAGCGCATATAGGGCCCGATTTGGTCCTGGGAGGAGCACCCAAAAGTACTTGTGCACATGGGAGTTGTAATGATCACGGTGTGGCATTGCACTGAAGTGCATGACTAGCTCGATAGACATTCCACAATCTCGTACTTGACTTGACTCGACTTGACATGACATGACTTGCGTGACCCAAAAAGAGGTATTTATTTATACTTGCTTGAAACATGATAGCCAATTCTTGACATGACTTGATCACTTGACATGATAAATACACGTGCTTGATTATCTTGCTATATTAACATGAGTTCTTGAAAAGACTTGCTAGTTCACTCATTCTCTCTTGTTATAAGTTCTCTATTGTCATTTTATGCGAGCATGCATAGCTTATTGCATTTCATGTAACATGTAATTTACTTAAAGCAAGCTAGCTCTTGAGATATAATTCCTACTGAGCGTTCGCTCATCTAGTGTTTTTCCCTTATTTTTCAGGTAAGTCCGAGGACGAGGCTCAATCGGTTGGGGAAAGTCAAGAGTGAAGAGATTAGAGCTACTCCATCTATCTAAGCATTATCTAGTTTTGACTTTTCTACATTCTTGAGTCAATCATTGTACTTTTTCATTTTATTGAGTCTTAGCACTTTCATTAATAGGATTGTAATAGAAGTACTTTGAAGGTTTTGATGAAATAAAGGATTGGGTTATTTTACTCTTGTGCGCTCTGTCTTTATGTCGAATACACTAACGCTCTAATTGACATGATCGATATAAACTCGTCACGCGTCTCCGGGTTCCTTCCGCGCTCGGGGTGTGACAATTTTTGTTGTATCAGAAACTAGGATATTCAATTCCTAGGAAACCCAAGTCCAAGGATAGGTTCAAACCTTTAACCGGTGAGATTGGGTAGAACCATGGGTTAAGGTAATCTAGATACTCAATTCTTGGTCGAATCTCATATTAATTAGTTATCTAAAATCCTTGTAGGACAATGGCTACCGAACGTGCTCAGTGGCGTAACATGTAATGTACTATTCAAGGTATGACGCAGGCACTTCAACAGGTGGCACAAGGTGGTGCGCACCGTGGAGCGGGAAATCTCCATCAAAGCTTTAGAAACATGAACCCTCCCAAGTTCATGGGATCCACTGATCCGGATGACGTCGAGCACTGGATCCGAGAGACTAAACGTATCTTTAGAGTTATGCAATGTACGGACCAAGAGAAGGTCTTGTTAGCAACATTTCAACTGGAAAGAGACGCCCGATGCTGGTGGGAGTCAGTAGAAGCCACCTTAGAGCAAGGCCAAGTTACTTGGGAAGAATTTGTGGAATATTTCAACAATAAGTATTTCTCCGACCGAGTCCAAGAGAATAAAGCTGCCGAATTCGTTGCACTTAAGCAATGATATTTGTCGGTGGCTGAGTACGAGGCACAATTCTCAAGGTTGTCCCGGTATGCTAAACATCTAGTCAGTATCGAGAAGATGAATTCTAGAAGATTTCTTAATGGGCTTAGGCCTCAATACATCACACAACTGGCGCCGATGGACATACAAGTTTATTCGGAGATGATACGACGAGCCCAGTTACTCGAGGATGCCACGGAGCTATCTAATAGGATTCGTGGGAGAGATAAAAAGGAACAGGTCACTAGTTCTGGTTCCTTCAAACCCAATTTCAACAAGAAAAGGCCAAGTAATGGAGGTACTTCCTCCCAAGAGCAAAAGTTCAAGAAGACCAAACCCTTCTCCATCACCACCACACCTTCTAAAGTGGTGTGTAAGCACTGTGACAAGGCCGGACATAAGGCCGAAGAATGTTGGAGAAAACTTGGAGCTTGTCTCCATTGTGGGAGCCGTGATCATCGGATTTTCGACTGCCCGTTGCTCAACGATCAAGCCGGTGACGGGAAGCGCCTGGTGATGAAGAATGCACGTCTCCAAGCTATTAAGGTGACAGAACAACACGAAGGCGGAAGGGTGGAAGGTACACTACGAGTTTGTTCCAAGTCTGCACATGTCTTATTTGATACTGGTGCATCGCATTCTTTTATTTCCAAGAAGTTTGCAGATCTGTTACCTATGGAACCGGAATGGATAAAATTAGTTATTTCAACTCCTCTCGGAAAAGAAGCCGATATTACTCATCATTACCAAAATTGCGAAGTCTTGGTAAAGGGAAGAAATCTTCCAATCGACCTAATATGTCTAGATTTGAAGGAATATGATATCATATTAGGAGCTGATTGGTTATCCAAGTACCAGGCAACTGTTGATTGCCGTAACAGCAAGGTTACTTTCAAGGAGTTCCCGGAACTAGTTTATACTAGCCCTAAGAGTCGGAGCAAGTCACCTCTTATATCGGCTCTTCGAGCTAGCAAGTTAATAAGGAAAGGATGTATATCTTTCCTTGCTCTTGTCACCATTAAGAATACCAAGGAGTCTAAGATAGAAGACATCCCAGTAGTACAAGAATTCCCGGATGTGTTTCCGGAAGATTTGCTTGGACTACCCCCACAAAGAGAAGTGGCCTTCACCATCGACTTGGTCCCTGGTGCTGGTCCAGTTTCTAAGGCACCATATATGATGTCCCCTGCCGAGCTCAAGGAGTTAAAGGAACAATTGATGGAACTTCTTAAGAAAGGATTTATTAGGCCGAGTACTTACCCATGGGGAGCACCTATACTATTTGTGAAGAAAAAGGATGGATCCATGAGGTTATGCATCGACTATCGACAGTTGAATCATCTCACTATCAAGAACAAGTATCCACTACCAAGAATCGATGAGTTATTTGATCAAATATCTAGATCCAAGTATTTCTCGAAGATCGATCTCAGGTCGGGATATCACCAACTAAGGATCAAGGATGAGGACATTCATAAGACCACGTTCAGGAGCAGGTATGGGCACTAAGAATTTGTTGTTATGCCTTTTGGACTAACCAATGCCCCTGTAGCCTTTATGCAGTTGATGAATAGTATATTCAGGCCTCATCTAGATCAGTTCGTGGTGGTTTTCATTGATGATATATTGATTTATTCCAAGACCAAGGAAGAGCATAAGGAGCATTTACGGATTGCATTACAGATATTGAGGATAAATCAATTATATGCAAAGCTCAGTAAATGTGAATTCTGGCTGGAAGAAATATCTTTCCTAGGACATGTTATATCAAAGGACGGATTATCCGTAGATCCATCGAAGGTTGAAGCTGTAAAGAATTGGGAAAGACCGACCAATGCTAGCGAGATCCGTAGTTTCTTGGGTCTTGCGGGCTATTACCGGCGATTCATCAAGGATTTCTCCAAGATCGTCGTACCACTCACTAGACTAACTCGCAAGGAGATCCGTTATGAATGGAGCGAGGAATGTGAAAGAAGCTTCCAAGCCCTCAAGGATCACCTAACTACTGCCCCGGTTTTAGCTTTACCAATTGAAGGCGAGAAATTTGAGGTATACACCGATGCATCTGGCATTGGCCTCGGATGTGTCTTAATGCAACAAGGGAGAGTCATAGCTTACTCATCTCGACAGCTAAAGAAGCATGAAGAGAACTACCCAGTACATGATCTAGAATTGGCTGCGGTAGTGTTTGCATTGAAGATCTGGAGACATTACTTATACGGAGTGCAGTTCACTGTATACTCCGATCACAAGAGTCTCAAGTATCTTTTCTCTCAAAAGGAATTGAATATGAGGCAAAGACGTTGGTTAGAATATCTCAAGGACTTCGACTTCACAATACAATATCATCCTGGAAAGGGTAATCCTGTAGCTGATGCCCTCAGTTGGAAGCCAAGAATAACATTAGCCAATTGTATGATTCAGGAGTGGAAGTTGCTAGAACAATTCTCTCGACTTGACATAAGCATGGACAAGGAGAACAAGTGTGTTACACTATCCCATATGAGCATACAGCCAGATCTACTCTCAGAGATATAAGGACTGCAAGATAATGACTCGGTATTAGTGGAAATCAAGGGCAAGATAGAAGAGCAATCTGATTTCAAATTAGCTTCAGATGGAAGGTTGTTATTCAAAGATAGAACTTGTATACCGGATTGTCCAGAGCTGAAGAAAAAGATCTTAGATGAAGCTCACAGATCAAGGTACACCATTCATCCAGGATCTACCAAAATATACCAAGATTTGAAAAGGACCTTTTGGTGGCCCAATATGAAAAGAGAAATAGCGGACTTTGTGTCTCGCTGTCTCACTTGCCAACAGGTCAAGGCGGAACACCAAAAGCCTGCCGGAAAGCTACATCCTCTTGATATTCCCAAGTGGAAGTGGGAGGATGTCGGTATAAACTTCATTATGGGATTATCTAAATCTAGAGGAGGACATGATAGAATATGGGTTATCATAGACCGATTAACCAAGTCGGCACACTTCTTGCCAATCCGGAGCTGATGGTCAGTTGATGTTCTTGCTGCATTATACATCAAGGAGATAGTCAGACTACATGGCATTCCTGTTTCAATCGTGTCTAACCGAGACCCTCGTTTTACTTCTCACTTTTGGAAGGGTCTACAACATTCGCTAGGGACGAGACTTAACTTTAGTACCGCTTTTCATCCTTAGATAGATGGTCAGATGGAGATAACAAATCAGGTAGTAGAAGATATGCTCAGAGCTTGCATCATTGATTTTGGTGGAGGTTGGCATAATCACTTGCCTTTGGTCGAGTTTGCGTACAACAACAGCTATCAGGCAAGTGTACAGATGGCACCTTTCAAAGCCTTGTATGGAAGGTGTTACCGATCACCCTTATGCTGGGATGAAGTTGGCGAGAAACAACTATTAGGCCCAGATATGGTAAGGGATACCACCAAAAAGATTCAGCTCATTAGAGAAAGACTTCAAGTGGCTCAATCTAGACAGAAGGCTTATGCTAACACAAGAAGAAGAGATCTAGAATTCCAAGTCGGAGATCATGTATTTCTCAAGATATCACCTGGACGAGGAATAAGGAGATTTGGTGTTAAGGGCAAGCTTACACCAAGGTTTATCAGACCTTTTGAGGTATTAGAAAGAGTTGGCGAGGTTGCTTCCCGCATCGCTTTGCCTCCTCAATTGTCCGATGTTCATAATATTTTCCACATATCTATGTTGAAGAAGTATGTGCACGATCCGTCTCATATCATCGACCATGGAGACCTGGTGATTCAAAAGGATCTCACATATGAACAAAAGCCTATGAAGATCCTCGATCGTGAAGTTTGTACTCTAAGGAACAAAATGATTCCCATGCTAAAGGTGTAATCGAGTAAATGCTCAGAACACGAAGCCACATGGGAGACCGAAGAGTCTATGAAGAAGTGATTCCCGGACTTATTCTAAATGGTATGTATTCTGCACCCTCCACGTCAATATGTGCGATTGAATTTGGGGACCAAATTCTTCTAAGTGGGGGAGGGTGTAGCAACCCTAATAAATTAAAGGGATAAAATCTTAAATAGATTAAAAGATTCAACCCAATAATAAAGGCCCAACTTATATATATATACTTAAAACACATAGGTCATAAGTAATTAACGCCTCCGATCAAGTCGTCATTTTAATTGAAGATTGTCAAGCAGGCGCTAATTTAAGAATTGACGCCCCCGTGACAGGCGTCATATAAGGAATTGAAGACTGAGTATACAGGCGTCATTTATTGAAATAACGCCCCAACCTTAGGCGTCATTTCCATACCAAACCGTTGGTGTTTGGTTCGAACGAGGATGTTAACTGAGTAAGTTCTGATTAGGGAAATAATCAATACGTGGATATCTCAGTTTAAACGAGATTCTACATAGGAAGTTTTAGTTCTAATCAAACTCCTAGAACCCATTAGGATTTCCTTCCCCTATAAATACCAACCCTTCCATCGAACCTTATTGACACTATTGTTCAAAGACGTCCTACTGCTAGTCCTCTGCCGTGGAAGTTCTTCTTCGTCTTCTTCCTCTTGCTGCCGATACGGTGAAGGGAGGAAGCCATCTTCTACTTCTTTGACAGTTCTTCACGTATTGCTATGGAAAAGCATAAAGCTTCTTCTTCTGAAGGTTTTGGGGATTCGAGGGAAGCCTTCTACTTCTCTATTTTCTTTGGACCAAAGAGGCTGCTGTGTTACTATTCTTGCCGCCTTCTTCCTGCCGGGAACGTGGAAGAATCATCTTCTTCTTCCTTTTTCCTACTGCGCTGCTGAAGCCACACTCCCTTATCTTCATATCATCATCCTGCAGCTTCTCCGAAGGGGTGCTGCTGTTGCAATTGTTGGAGAGCTACTGCTCTTGTCGGCTACCTAGTTACTCTGTTGAAAACAGAGTATCGGATCTTCACATATTCTTAGCTAAATCAGGATCATCCAAAGTATCAAAAAGGTAGGTTTTCTCAAGCGTTAAGCCAAATTTAATTTTAGGCTGGTATACATGCATATAGGTCTGTAAGGAATTGCAGAGATCACTTTGGATTGAGGTTTTCGTTGTTTTACTGCATGAATTAAATTAGCGACCCAGTCTAGGGCACTATTTTATTTAACGACCGTGCAAACAGTCATCGATTGTCTAGATAATTAATAATTATATAATGTTCAAAATTTAATAAATGTGAACCCTTACATGTAGACTAATGCATGATCATACTAGAAAATTCCTGCTATTTTTCTCTATCTGTACATGTCTCTAGTTTCTTGATTGGAAATACTCCAAAAACATCATGTGCCTGTGATTGTACCTGCCTGATGCAAATCAGATGACAAATAAATAACGACCCTATCTAGGTCGTCAATTGAATGAACGCCCCTACACATGGGCGCCAATTAGTAATAAATTGAGAAATTCTGAAATGTTTATAATTTCTTGGATATTGGAATTAGCGACATGCACCCTACCCTTTAATTTGATATATGACTCCCCTGACTAGGGCGCTGTTTAATAAATTGAAGCCTTAATGAAAGTCGCCATTTACATAATAACTAAAATTTTAGAATATTTACAGATTTTATTAGTAACAGAAATCTAGGTATAATGACTGAATGAACAGTCGTCATTTACTGAACTGACGACCCTGACAAGGGCGCCAATTCAGAAAATGAAGACTTAAGCTTAGGCGCCAAATTGACTGATTCCTGATTTTGTGGTTTTTATGTAGCCCTTGACAATGGGTTATGTGTATTGGCACTATATTCCCTTCCGTGATTATAGTCCCATGTTTCACGTTATTTTATCGACTACCCACTATTTCTCGGTGATAGATGAACCCTCCGCGGGACACTCCGTTCCTTCGGACCGGTGACTTTATCATAGAGACCTCCGTAAGACTCCGCTAGCCTTGGATTCCCTCAAGGCAGTCGAGCAGGTTGTTCCATTAAAAAACCCATGACACTACTGGATAGCCATGTCACTCTAAGAAAACATGGTATACCGGCCCTCATGATATGCTATTTGGATGTCATGAGAATATTCTAGATTAATGGAATGGGAAACCATGCCATTAGTGTTCTTATGAATTATGTGCCATACTTGTGAACCTCAAATCTATCTAGCTTATCATGTCCAAGAACGAGCGACCATCTCTATATGAGCGCTTATTCTTAAATATCATGGCACCCAGTTAGGGAGCCGATTCCACCTAATTTTAATGTGAATCGTGGTTATACCGTGACTATCATAGTAAGTCCTTACACATCATGTTCAATCCTTGATCTACCTTAAAGTTCCTACAACCGTATTCCTTTGAAATTCTATATTGGCTATAACTATAGTGGATGTCAAAAATACATGATCAATGCCAGCGCATATAGGGCCCGATCTGGCCCTGGGAGGAGCACCCGAAAGTACTTGTGCCCATGGGAGTTGTAATGGTCACGGTGTGGCATTGCACCGAAGTGCATGACTAGCTCGATAGACATTCCATAATCTCGTACTTAACTTGACTCGACTTGACATGACATGACTTGCGTGACCCAAAAATGGGTATTTATTTATACTTGCTTGAAACATGATAGCCAATTCTTGACATGACTTGATCACTTGACATGATAAATACACGTGCTTGATTATCTTGCTATATTAACATGAGTTCTTGAAAAGACTTGCTAGTTCACTCATTCTCTCTTGTTATACGTTCTCTATTGTCGTTTTATGCGAGAATGCATAGCTTATTGCATTTCATGTAACATGTAATTTACTTAAAGCAAGCTAGCTCTTGAGATATAATTCCTACTGAGCGTTCGCTCATCTAGTGTTTTTCCCTTATTTTTCAGGTAAGTTCGAGGACGAGACTCAATCGGTTGGGGAAAGTCAAGAGTGAAGAGATTAGAGCTACTCCATCTGTCCATGCATTATCTAGTTTTGACTTTTCTACATTCTTGAGTCAATCATTGTACCTTTTCATTTTATTGAGTCTTAGCACTTTCATTAAGAGGATTGTAATAGAAGTACTTTGAAGGTTTTGATGAAATAAAGGATTGGGTCATTTTACTCTTGTGCGCTCTGTCTTTGTGTCGAATACACTAATGCTCTGATTGACATGATCGATATAAACCTGTCACGCGTCTCCGGGTTCCTTCCGCGCTCGAGACGTGACAAGTCTCCATAGCTTCTGTGGAGGGAGATCTACCTTCCCCGACGGCCGGCCATGAAATGGAAGGTAATTTGAAATTTGTTCATGGGGCTTCCACGAACCATGATGTCTTCAGTCGGCTTGACTATTTCTTGCTTCGAATTTCAGTTGAAATACAACTGAATTTACTCCCTGACGCCGGGGCTGTGGGGGAAGCTGCGGCTGTAGAGTAAGCCATTTCAGGGGGCGAGCCTATCCCCGAGATTCATTCAGCCGATGCTCCCAGTAGAGAGCTGACCGAGGAAGTCCCTGCCGAGGGTGACGTTCCTATTAGCAAGACATACGCTCCGATGGTGGAACGCCAGGAACGGGCAGAGGGCTCTTCCTCTTCCAAACAGGTTGATTACGGTGTCGACTCCAGTGACGAGGAGTTTCCATTTGTTGATACAGAGACCAAGGATGCCGGGGCTTCTTCGGCCTATGAAAGTGATTATGCAACCTTTAGCCCACCTCGATTGGTATGGAGCGGCCCTGGGCCGTCGGGCTCAGTTGTAGGTGAAGGGGCTGGAGCCACGGAGGCCGCCTTTGGAGATTTGAACTTAGTGCCAGTTGAGGTGAGAAGTCCTCTACCATTTTCACTTTACCGCTCTTCCCTTCTTTTTATGTCAGCTGCCTGAGACATATATTTATGGTGCAGACTGAGGTGGCACTGCCAACCATAACTGTGCAGATACCTCTCCCGGCTTTAGGCGCGGGTCAAACAACATTCCCGCCAGTCTTGCGGCCTATTGCTCTGCGATACCGTAAAGATTATGCTGCAGCAGCAGGTCAGGAGGGACCTGGGGTAATTGCGGGGGTTGATGAATCGACATAAGTTTTGGAACCTCAGCCACTTGATGTCGACAAAGAGCTGTCCCCGGAGAAAAGTAGCCCTCTCGAGATAGAAGCGAGAGAAATTGTTGAAGGAGAGGCCGGGGCTTCCAGGGCCTTGGCTCTCGTTACTGAAGCTGCCCCTGTGGAGGTCAGACAGGCTGAATGCGAGGAGCAAGTGTCCTCGTCTATTGATGCTCCCGGTGCAACTCCACCCCAAGAGGCTGGCAGGGAAGTTGTTGTTGTCAAGACTTTGCCCGTTGCATCAACTGTCGGAGTTAGTTCCAGTGTAGGTGCCCTGTAAATCATGTCATCGTTGTCTTCTGAGACGAGCGACAATATCTGGGCTACCATGGATAGCATGGTGGATTTCCAGCTTCCCGAGAGGTCACCACTTGGTCTGCAATCATCGAGCGACCTGGTATGGCAATTCTTGGGAACCCTTCAGCAGACTATAACAGCCAGTCGAGACTTAAATTATGTACAGCTGAGGGGTTTGGTGGAGCACCTTTCCCGCTCACTGCTAGCCTTTGGCTGCCCCATGGACGACTGGATGCCACGGGTGGTATTGCTGCTGAAATATGTGAATAGAAGGGAATTTCTTTGCCGAGAAGTAGCTGATCAATTGATCGCCATAACCCTGGAGCTAGCTGAATTCCGAACTACTCTTGCCTCTTTGAGAGGGACTACAGAGCAGATGAGAGACGCAGCCAGCACTTCTTCGCAGCACCGAACTTTCCTTACAGCTCGGATAGCGGAACTGCGTGCTGAACTTTCCAGGGCCGAGGTCGAGCTTCAAGAAGCTGAGCGTCTGGAAGTCCAGAATGTGAAGGAAGCCGAGTTGGCCGAAGGACAAGCCGCTTCTCTCGAAGAGAAGCTATCACAGTTGGAGGCTGTCAAGTCTCGACTGCAGGAGCTGTCCCGCCACCCTTCCTTGGGTATCTTGGAGCTGGAGGATATCTTCCGACGTCCATTGCAACAGCCTTTGTCGATTCCCCCTCCCTTTTTTTGGTAGACCTTTATGTATCTCGGGGGATGCCTCGAGTAATCATGTATTTTGCCACCTTATAGCAATGAAATATCTTTATTTGCCGCTAAATTGTGACTTCAGTTTCTTCTTCTTATTATTATTTTTTCTAGCTAGTTAGCTTAATATGAATATGTAAGTTACTAGGGCAGGAGAGCGCTCACGCCTTCAGCAAAGGGGTGAGGTGTTCGCTCCACCACGGCGTAACTATTCTCGGGGCCAAAATTTGGCTAATGTAGGCCGAAAGTTTGAAGGATGAGGGTGTAGAGGCCTTCTAGGACCGAAGAATAAGGTCAGAAGACCTATCAACAGGATTGGTCGATGGTGACGGAAACTGAGGGTAGGGTTTATTCATCGGCATGGGTCAAATGCCGAAGCAAAGGAGGCTTGTTGGCCAACGAGGATGAAAGGTCCAGGTTAGGGGAATGCTGACCAGTCCTGCCGATGCTGACAAGGGTCAATAGATGCGGACCAATCTTACCGATGATAACAAGGGTCACAAGGATGGTTGACCGATCTTGCCGATAATGACAAGGGTCGTAAGGAGGTTGACCGATTTTTCCGATGATGACAAGGGCTGCAAGGAGGTTGACCGATCTTGCCGATGATGACAAGGGTCACAAGGAGGTTGACCGATCTTGCCGATGATGACAAGGGTCACAAGGATGTTGATCGATCTTGCCGATGATGACAAGGGTCACAAGGAGGTTGGCCGATCTTGCCAATGATGACAAGGACCGCAATGAGGTTGACCGATCTTGCCGATGATGACAAGGGCCGCAAGGAGGTTGACCGATCTTGCCGATGATCACAAGGGTCAAAAGGAGGCCGACCGATCTTGCCGATGATGACAAGGGTTGAAGGAGGTCGACCAATCTTGCCAATGATGACAAGGGTCACAAGGAGGTTGATCGATCTTGCCGATGATGACTATTGATATGTTTTTACTTACTCTTTCTTAATGCCCTCCCATGTCTATCTTACCACATCAAATATGGGAAATGAACAAAAGACAGAGGGAAAGGGAGGAGTAGAAACCAGTGATCATGATCGCCACCAAGATGCCGGACATGCGATGAACGCACACCGTACCTTGGAAAGAGGGAGGTACTCGCCTTAAAACCAGCACCAATGCTCGGAACGGCTCCTTATGGACCGCCTGTAGGTACGCGCGGTCTCACGATAGACCACTCTTCGGTGCTGAGGTGGAACGTGGGACGAAGATAGTTGGAGGGTTGAACGGCTTGATGGTGACCGCAGGAGAAGGAAGAATGGTTGATACTAGGCCGTATGTCTCCAGGAACGGTCCGAAAGAAGCCGCACAAGACCACCACGCCAGAAGTTACGAGAGTCCAACCTCCACCCTTTCCGGCTGACCAGAAAGGATGGGCCTCGTGCTAGTGTGTTGCTGACCTGCAAAATAACATGTAGAACACAAAGAAAAACCCGAATTAGAACTAGAAAGTGTAGCAAATACTAAAATGGAAAGAAATGAATATGACTAAATGAAATGGGGGATACCTGGGGATTTTTAAACCCCTGGGGGCGTCAAAAACATAGGAGGTTGTGTGAATGATAGTGCAAATGAAGAAAAACGTGGAGAACAGATATGAAGAAACAAGCATGCAACTAGAGGAGACGGGACTATCAAATGTAAAAGACTCAAAACAAAGACTACTCCCTGAACCGGAGGCCTGTATGGACGTAGAAGGCCTCCCTCCCTGGTGCTAGGTCGCTCAAAGATTCTGCAGGGCTTCATCATCGACCAAAAATCTCCCCTCTTTCAAAGGTAGCCTTTATGGTCTATTTATAGAACCCCCAAATGCTAACCCCGGAATTAGAGTTTCTGGCCATTTTTAGGTCAAGATTATCAAAGATAATCTATAGATAATCAGATTATCTCTTAACCAGAAGAAACGACACCAAATTTGGTTCAGTATCCGCGGAGAAAAATGACAAGAGAAGTTGGGGATAAAATCACGGATAGAGAGAGAAAACCCTTGAAATAGTCAGGAATCGAGACGATGCACGGTCTCACGATAGACCACCCAACGGGATGAGCGGCCATCTCCTAGGCCGTCCAACCCTGTCGGTGGAAATTCAATAAACATAAAATATTATCCAACTATCTATCGAGATGACCGAAAACATCGCAGTTGGACTCATAGATAAACGGCTAAGGGTAGACCGTACATCCACAAGAGTGGCCAAGAGAAAACCGCCCATTCCTTGTCGGTGATAAATCAAAATAGATTAGATAATTATATAATTATCTGAAAACCAGCGACATTAGGATTCTGGGAGACAGACGGCTTAGGAGGTACCGCACAATGGTCTTATGCGGCTAAATCCAGACTGTACAAATGCTTGTCGGTGGAAATTCAGGAAATCCGCTAAATATCCAATAAATAGATGAACAGTCCAAAGTCAACCGTCTGTGCTATGAGCGGCTGGAGACTGACCGCACATGTATATGGGCGTTTGAAATTCATAGAAAAGCTCAATCAACCAAAACCAAGGCCCATTAAGCCCTGAATCAAATCGGACCTAACCAGGGAGGGAGTGATAAGTGTGCAATTTTTACATGTTAATTCATGTTTCAACACATTTTTTATGAGCTTTAATATACATCACTATGCATTTATCACACTTAATTTCAATTTCAGATCAAAATATTAAATTACCTGATTTAATTAAATTTTAATTCTATTTTGCAGGCACAAAGGAAGATCACAACAAGAGGAATAAAAAGAAAATAAAAAAAAGACAAATGTGCCAAATCCCATTCACACGTCCAAAGCCCATGCCAACTAAGTCCAATCTTAATTTAAATAAAAAAAAGAGAAAACAAAAAGGAAAGTAAAATAATTGTTTATATATATATATATATATAGAGAGAGAGAGAGAGAGAATATACATATATTATATATCACACCTATATAACATTCACGTTATATATATTACATAATGTATATATGTAATATATACATATACATAGATATAACTAAGGTTGCAATCTTCACGCTTTTACAGGTGGATGGGCCAAGCTACTTACACGTTAGAAAGCATGCAGAGCTTTCAAGCCTCACGTGGTGAGCCTTCAAACGTGGCCAAGGAAATTTCATGCAGGTGGAGGCCTCTCACGTGGGGCCATGCATGCTTCACACGTCGGCATCCTACAAGTTGAGGCCTTCGTGCGGCTGAGATGCTAAGGCAGCGGTCTTCACAGTGCATTAGGAGGCTTCAACGTGAAGGCTTCGGGTCCACGTTCTCACCCTGGCACGAGAAGCCTATTCGCATGGGCACGGTCGACAAGGCCAAGCAGCCTTGTTCACGCTGGCAGGCTTCGGGCGGCCTTTGGCAAACGGAGGCTTCACATGCAGTCAACGGAAAGCAGTAGGGCCTCTTTCGCGGTCAACATGCAGCTTTGGGCTCGTCGGCAGGCTTTACGGCATTCAAACAAAGTAGCGGGCGTTCGAGGTCTTCAAATGCGGCAGAGAAATAGAGAGAAATAGAGAGAAAGGAGGAATAAAAAATGATAAAAATAAGAAAAATTCATAAAAAAAAATAAAATATGTGCAACACATGGTTGCACACATTCCCAAGTCAAAAATTACAGCATAGATGTTTAATTTTTCAACAAAAATGGCAAAGAAAGGTCAATATGTTCACATGAGAGATTAGGGGTTGGTTTGGCCCTATAAAAAGGGCCCCTTTTATAATGTGAGGGGAGTTCTTCTTGGCCTTGGTAGAGTTACGTGAGAAGAGTTTGAGAGTGTGGTTTGGGAATTTTTAGTGCAATCTTTGTGGGTTTCTCTTGTTGTATTGTTCTGTTCTTGGTGTTCTTAAGAGTTTAGTCTTTTATCAGCTCTTTTACATATTGTTCTGTACTCCATTTCAATTTATGGTCTTCACAAAAGTTGTTCATTATTCTGTGTTCTATATTTCCTCTTTTTAACTTCTCCTCTAATTCTTCTTTGTTTTCAAGTTATGACATATTTTTCTAAGTTCTATCCTAACATGTTACTGTTCATTCGAGGTGATAGTCTCCACCATTTCTCCATTTTGAAGCCCTTTCCATCTTCTGTTCATTCTGAGTTCTTCACATAAGTTGTTCCTCTCTTATAGATTTAACTTTTTTTCTTCTATCACTTCCTCCAATTCTTCTTCTATTGTAAGTTAGTTTTATTTTCCCATGTTTCTATCTTTTAGGAGTTTACTGTTCATACACGCCGATAGATGTCAGTGTTTCACATTTTTCACCTTCTTCCTCTCATTTTCTATCTCTGCACTCTTCATGAAAGTTCTTCCTAACCCTCAGATCTTCAACTTTATCTTCTGTAACTTCTTCCAATTCTCTCCGATTTTAAAGATATTTCATTCCTTAACTCACTCTATTTTCATTATAATTTTCCTTGCGTAGCTCTTCCATCCACCTCCCTTTCTTTATATCCTTCACACACCTCAAGACGGTTGCTCTCTCTCGGTCATCTCACGGCGGCGTTCTACCAAAGCGGGACGACGATCAAAGGCTCGGCACGGCGTGGACGGCGTCATTCTTTCAATTC
Organism: Amorphophallus konjac; assembly: GCA_022559845.1. Lineage (NCBI taxonomy): Eukaryota > Viridiplantae > Streptophyta > Magnoliopsida > Alismatales > Araceae > Amorphophallus > Amorphophallus konjac. The sequence goes on along the minus strand of CM040124.1, from coordinate 58,114,097 downwards.
CTCGACTTATTTCTTCCTTTATTCTTTTAATTTTAAAATTGTACTTTTGATTTACATAGTTATAATTTTCAAATCAAAATTTATTTTCATGCAATTTGATTTTTCATTAGTTTAAATCTCATTCAAAACTTCAAATTTTTCAAATACAAGAATTTTCTTCCATGCTATTTTGAAAATATTTCTTCTCCGTGGGATCGACCCGTAATCACCACTTTTCTTAAATTTTAATATTTTTAAGTAAGTGAGTTCAGTAAATATTTAAATTGTGGCACGGTATTTTTAACGATATTTGTCGGAGCGCATCAATTTTTGGCGCCATTATCGGGGATGAAATAATTTTTAATGGTTGGATATTCTTGTATTTGATTTGTATATTTATATATTAATTTTTTATTTTTTTACTTTTACAGGAAAAGGAAAAAAAATTCAGAAAATCAAAGACATATTGGAAATTCATACCTGAAATTCTAGAGCAATAATCTGTTGCAGAAAGCCAAGAAGCGTCGCCAAAGGTCTACAAACGTAGGTATTCTGGAATTCTAAAAAATCCTGGAAAATCAAGCGTCGCTAAAAGTTAGTAAACGTAGGTACAGGTCCTATTTTTTCCAATTTCTAAAAAATCTTCAAAAAAATCTGAAAAAATCTTGAAAAATCTAAAAATATCAGAAATCTAGAAAACTTCAAAACATGATTTTATGTTTTATTTTGCAATAGTTTTACATGATGTTTATTATTTTTAGTTCATAATTTCTTTTATTCATATCTTGTTAAAAAAATTAGAAAAATTCTTGAAAAAATTAAAAAAAATCAAAAAATAAAACAAAAAAATGTGCTGGTTAGATAGGTTCATTAACGAAAAAAAAGAAATAATATGTGCACCAAAATAAAAAAAATCTCATTCCAAGATTAGAAACCACACACATCATGTTCTAGGTCATGCATCGTGTAGGTTGCATTAATTTTATTCCATATTTATATTTTAGTAAATAATTGTTCATGCATTTGCATATTAAACCCCTGGTTTGAACCTATTTGTTGCATCTCATTCTTCAAAACACTCTAAGGGCACTACCCCTAAACAAGATAAGGTGGGGATTTCATCACCCTTCCTTAGCCCACAAATCACAATTTTCTTCATCTTTGCACCACCTAAACCTTAAGTAAAATTCAGTAGACATTGGCCCTAGGATTACACTGTGGTTCTTGTGTTATTTACGTTTACCCTCTTATAAAAACCGGTGCCTAAGGCAAGACGGTCGGACGATAAACGCCGTAAGCGGGCTAGTGGTTTGGCATAATTAGGTCCCTACAAAAGTAGGGGGAACCTCCCACTACCCCACCCCTTACCTGGCCAGTGGAAATTTTGAGGGTGAACTTAAGTTTCACTTTAATCATTTTGTGAAACCCCATTTGCAGGTCTAGGACATATCTAGGTCCTTAGGGTAAATTATGTGCCAACTTATTTGTGTTTGCATAAAAACAAAACTAAAAAAATATAAAAAAAGGAAAAACGTCATTCTCTTCTCTCTCTTCGTCTTAGTTGTGTCAAAAAAAATAAACAAAAATCAAAAAATCAAAAAAAATATCTCTCTCATTTTGTCCTAATTTATGTAAGGTAGGAGATCCTTACACCCACATTTGTTAGGACTCATAGGAGAGATTGAGAGGTTAGTGCATTCAAGAACTCACCATCAACCTAACCTCATGGCAGACCACAACCAAAATCAACAGCAAGTTCAACAAGTCGCTCCCAAGCAAATGAAGGAATATTTCTTGCCCGATCAATACCAACCTTCATTTTATACTCAAGCACCTCAAAATCAAGCAGCCCAATATGAAATTAAATCAAGCACCATTCAAATGTTGACATCCTTCTATGGCAATACCAATGAGGATCCCTACAAACATCTGGATGAGTTTCTCCAGATTTGCTCAACTGTGAAAATCTCAAACTTCTCTGATGATGCTCTCAGGCTGACTCTTTTTCCATTCTCTCTCAAAGATAAAGCCAAATATTGGTTAGGAGCCTTGGGTAAATCCATAGACACATAGGCAGAAATGTAAAAGGAATTTTTGAAGAAATTCTATCCCATAGGGCGAACCAATACCATGAGAAGAGCGATCACTGGATTTTCACAAAATTTTGGGGAACAAATCCATGAGGCATGGGATAAGTTGAAAGATTTGTTAAGGAAATGCCATCATCATGGTTTGTCAAGATGGTAAATAGTTCAGGCATTCTATGAGGGATTGACTGATAGTTACCGTCAAATGGTGGATGTATCATGTGGGGGGGCTTTTATGAGTAAAAGCGAGGATGAGGCGTATGAGTTATTTGAGATGTTGAGCGAAAATTCTATCAGTCTTGCCTCGCTATCATCTTATGAAAGAACGATTGGGCCGGTTAAGAAGGGTGGGCTTTATGAAGTGAAGAGTCAAGTTGAGTGTGAGAATAGGATGGATATCAATGCCTTGACTCAGAAATTGAACAAAATGGAATTGTTGGCGCAGAAGATAGAGAATGTTGATATCATAGCTCAAAAGCTAGATCAATTTCTATCTAGGCAGAAACCTTCTTCTTCAGGTCCTCGACCTCAACCATTCTCAGCTCCCAGTCATGAAGAGATCTGTGCTCTTTGCTCTAGCCCCGATCATGTGGTAACTGATTGCCCCACTGCAGCCCAACTTCCCCCATTCATCCAAGAATAAATCTTCGCTACTCAGGCTGTCTCTAAGCCTCTTTATGATCCTTATTCCAACACCTACAATCCAGGCTGGAGAAATCACCCGAATTTTTCTTAGAAATCTCAGCAAGGTCCATCTACCCAATCTAATCCTTTTTTTCAAAAACAACCCTTTCATGCTCCAGTTCAATCTCACCAACATTATCAATCTCCTTTTCACCAAACTCAACACCTAACTCACCAAGCTCGTCATAATTTTTCTCAATCCAATACACCTTTTCCGCAACAATCTCAACACCCATCACATTATTCTCAGGCCCCGTATCAGCAAGCTCAATTTTCTCAGGGCCAATACCATCAATATCTTTCTAACCGATTCAATCAAGTTCCCTTCCAACCTCCTCCTCCACAACCTCCGCAGTCCAATTTTGATGAAAAATTTGACCAACTCCAACAGCTCATTCTTTCTCAGCAACAATCCATTGCTAAGTTGGAAGGTCAGATAGGGCAATTGGCAGCAAGTAATGTAATGAGAGAGGTAGGTCAGCTTCCTAGCCTGCCTATGGCTAATCCTAGGAACCAACCTCCGGGCTTCCCCTAAAGAGTTCCTATTCTTCCTCAACCAAATCAACCTCAGCTGCCTCCTCCTACAGGTCCCCAATTTGAGAATGCTAAAGCAATCTCTTCTCTTAAGAGCGAGAAGGCTTTAGATAATCCTTATAGGACTAAATAAGTTGGTAGTAGATCGGGTCAAGAGGCCCAAGAGGAGAGTGATGAGGAAGAGGAGCCCGTGATTGTTAAAGAAATGAAGAAGCCGGAGGGTGGAGAGAAGAAGCTGGATAAAGGGAAGGTGAAAGTTGACGAAGGACCCCAAGAATATGTGCCTAAGGTCCCTTTTCCCGATGCTCTAAAGCCGAAAGCTCACAAGAAACCACTGGTACAACAGGAAGAATTAGTGGAATTGTTTAAACAGGTGAATATCAATATTCCACTCTTGGATGCAATCAAGCATGTGCCGGCATATGCAAAGTTTTTGAAAGAGCTTTGTACTCTAAAGAGGGAGCCAAGGGCGGTGACTCAAAAGATCCGCTTGTCTGAGGATGTGAGCGTTGTTTTGATGAATCATTTACCAAAGAAATTGAAGGACCCCGGAGCCCCGTTAATCTCATGTGATATAGGTGGAGTCACTTTTGATCGAGCATTGCTAGACTTAGGTGCTAGCGTAAATCTTTTGCCCACCTTCATCTTTGAGCAGTTTGATCTGGGGGAGTTAAACCCACTTCAATAATCCTTCAATTGGCTGATAGATCGGTGAAAACTCCAAGGGGTATGTTGGAGGATGTTATTGTCAAGGTGCATGAATGTTATTTCCCGGTGGATTTTCTCATTTTGGATATGGCCTCGACCCAGGATCTAAAGCACACACCTATCATTTTGGGACGTCCATTTTTAGCTACAGCTAAGGCCAATATAAATTGTGCCACGGGAATGATGGATATACCATTTGGAGGAGAGAAGGTTGCTTTGAATATTTTTAAGGCTTCTCAATACCCGGACCACGAAGAAGAATGTAATATCATTGATATCTTTGAGGAGGTGATTGATGAAAGTCCAGATGACATTGAGGATATCCTAGAAGAGGGTAGCATGCTTCAGGATTCTTCTCTCTCTTTTGCACCCTACTCTAGGGTAGAGCCACTTCCTCCATTACAATCCGAACCTGCTCTTCCATCTCTGGCTCATCCGCCTACTCTTGAATTAAAATCTCTGTCGGATTCTCTTAAGTACGCTTATTTGGGTCCTGACCAAACTCTGCCCGTGATTATTGCTTCTAATCTCAATTCTACTCAGGAATCTCAGCTCTTAGATGCCCTTAAGAAGCATAAGGGGGCAATTGGTTGGTCGGTAGCGGATCTCAAGGGGATCAGTCCAGATGTTTGTATGCACCACATTTACTTAGAGGATAATGCCAAGCCGAGCAGGGAGATGCAGCGCCGGCTAAATCCAAATATGAAAGAGGTGGTCAAGCAAGAGGTGGTGAACTGGTTGGATGTCGGGATTATATATCCCATCTCTGATAGCAAGTGGGTCAGCCCCACACAAGTTGTTCCAAAGAAATCCGGGCTGACCGTGATTCAAAATGAGAAGGGTGAAGAGGTGCCAATGAGACTACAAACGGGATGGAGAATCTGTATTGATTATAGAAAATTAAACTCAATGACAAAGAAAGATCATTTCCCTCTCCCGTTTATTGATCAAATTTTGAAAAAGTTGGCTGGACAAAGATATTTTTGCTTTTTGGATGGATACTCCGGGTACAATCAAGTTGCTATCTACCCGGAAGATCAAGAGAAAACTACATTCACATGTCCTTATAGCACGTTTGCTTTCAGGAGAATGCCGTTTGGGCTTTGCAATACTCCTGCCACCTTTCAGCGGTGCATGATGGCAATATTTTCTGAAATGGTGGGAGAATTCTTAGAAGTTTTCATGGATGACTTCTCAGTTTTTGGAGACTCATTTGAGTGCTGCTTGGAGAATTTACAGAAAGTGCTGGCGCGATGTATTAAATCTAATCTGGTGCTTAGTTGGGAGAAAAGTCACTTCATGGTAAGAGAAGGTATTGTGCTAGGCCACATTATCTCAGAGAGAGGGATAGAAGTAGACAATACTAAGGTTGATCTGATTTCCAATCTTCCTCCCCCTTCGTCTGTCAAGAAAATCCGCTCTTTTCTTGGCCATGGGGGTTTTTATAGAAGATTCATCCAGAACTTCTCTACCATTACTCGTCCGCTCACTAAGCTCCTAGCCAAGGACACTCCATTCCAACTGGATGAGTCTTGTCTTGAGGCTTTCCATTCCCTAAAAGGCAGCCCTGACGCAAGCTCCGATTCTTCAATCATCGGATTGGTCGCTGCCGTTCGAAATCATGTGTGATGCCTCGGACTATGCCATAGGAGCTGTTTTGGGGCAGAGGATTGATAGGAAACATGTGGTGATCTATTATGCAAGTCACACTCTCGCCGATGCTCAATTGAATTATACCACCACAGAGAAAGAACTTCTGCATGTTATTTTTACCAAGAGAGAAATTTTGTTCATATCTTTTGGGGGCCAAAGTCATTGTCTATTCTGATCACACTGCTTTAAAATATCTGCTCACCAAGAAGGATGCTAAACTCCGTTTGATTCGATGGATTCTATTACTGCAAGAATTTGATTTGGAAATCAAAGATAAGAAGGGGTTAGAGAATGTTGTGGCTAATCATTTGTCAAGAATAGTGATACCCAAGAGTGCTCCCATGACTGATTCTTTTCCCGATGAACAATTGTTATCCATTTTTCACACCTCAACCCCCTGGTACGCTCACATTGTCAACTTCTTAGCAGTAGGACAGATCCCGGGTGGGTGGACTAAGCAGGAAAATGATCACTTCTTTGCTAAGGTCAAGGACTATTTTTGGGAGGACTCAGAACTGTTTCATATGTGTCCTGATCAGATCATAAGAAGATGTGTCCCCGAAGAGGAACAACAATTTGTATTGAACTTTTGTCACAATCTAGCTTGTGGGGGACACTTTTCAGGAAGAAGACTGCGGCTAAGGTGTTGCAAAGTGGATTTTATTGGCCCACTTTATTTAAGGATGCTTATGAATTTTCAAAAATATGTTTGAGGTGTCAAGCTGGGGGCAATAATTCGAAGAGAGATATGATGCAGCTTAATCCCATTCTGGTTGTTGAAATCTTTGATGTTTGGGGAATAGACTTCATGGGACCATTTCACCGTCCTTTGGGAATGAATACATCTTGGTGGCGGTCGATTATGTTTCAAAATGGATTGAAGCTGTAGCCACAAGAACAATGATCATAAGGTGGTGATAAAATTTGTCAAGAAGAACATTTTCTCTAGATTTGGATGTCCAGGGCTATGATTAGTGATGGGGGGTCCCATTTCACGAACTTCCAATTCCAAGCTTTGCTTCGCAAATATGGCATCACTCATAAGCTCGCTACCCCCTATCATCCCCAAACCAGTGGCCAGGTGGAGGTTTCCAATAGGGAGATTAAGAACATCTTGCATAAGACAGTTAGGCCGGATAGGAAAGACTGGTCTGAGAGACTGATGATGCACTTTGGGCCTATAGAACTACTTTTAAGACTCCCATTGGTATGTCTCCGTACCGCCTCATTTTTAGAAAAGCCTGCCACTTGCCCGTAGAGCTTGAACATAGAGCCTATTGGGCCATTAAGCAAGTCAATTTTGACTTAACTCAAGCTGGAGCCCAGAGAGCCTTACAACTCAATGAACTGGAGGAACTAAGGAACGAAGCCTATGAAAATTCCAGATTTATAAAGCTAAAACCAAGGCTTTCATGATAAGCATATTCATAGGAAAACTTTTCATGCTAATCAAAAGGTTTGGCTTTTCAATTCACGGCTACGCTTGTTCCCTGGTAAGTTGAAATCCAGATGGGATGGACCGTTCATAGTTGTTAAAGCATTTGACCATGGAGCCGTTCAAATTCTGAATCCCAAAATGGTCACATTTTTACTGTAACGGTCAAAGGTTGAAACCATACCTGGAAAATGAGCTGTTATCACCAAAAGAATCGATAGCATTATGTGATCAAGAATGAATTCCTTTTGAGCTTTCATGCGTCTTGCTGAAGACGGTAAACTTAGCGCTTCTAGGAGGCAACCCAAGGTTTTATGATTTGATGTTTTATTTTAGTGTGTTTATTTTTCAGTTGTCAGGCCAAAAGAGAAGGAACCATCGTCATTTTGCCCCTCCCACCAGGTTGTATCCTTCCATCCCAACCATATTCTCTGTTTACTTGTTCTCTGATCTTTCTATTGCATATGCCATTGAGGACAATGTCATTCAAGTTGGGGGGGGGGGGGGAGAAAAAAAATTCCTTTAAATCCAATGAGTTCTTGCTTGATATCCTGCATTGATGAAAAGATAAAATCCCCATTTGGAGTTTCTTGATTCATGCTTGAATTGAAAATTATTCTAGAATAGAAAAGACTAGGGAGAAAGATGATGAAAATTTTATTTAATCTAGCCATGAAAAATTGATCTAAGAATTTCTTTAAAAGTTCATGTGCACTTTGGAAAAATGAAAATTACGTTGCACGCTAATGAAACATGCAGGACAAGCCTTCTGCTATTTTGGGAATGTTGCCTAATATTCTGCACTACTTCAACAAGAGATCTTTTATAAGCTTTCTGCCAAGTTATCCATCAAAATTAGTGCAAAAGTACAATTGAAAAAAAAATTGAGAAAAGAAAACACCATGAAAAATGCTCCAAATCTGAGTAACCGGGCCTACTTCACCTAAGACGTGTTGATGTTCGCGTCAAAGGGATAAGGGAACCTTGATTTGTGAAACCGGACTTGCTTCGAGGTTCGTGTTAAACAGTGAAAGGTAGTGCAGCATCATGTGTGTAGAAAAATAAAAAGATCCCCAAGGGACGAAACAATAAGGCAGATAAAAGTTAGTATTCTTAATGCTCTAATTAAGAAGTGCATGGTTGAAAGGCACATGTTCGGAATAGCAAATGGGGGATGCAACTGTCTTCACTGTGGACTTAGCATTTCACATGCACAAGTGCTATTGAATTTTGATTAGAATTCTTGCTCATGTGTTTTAATTTCCTACATAAGACTAGTGTGTGTTAATGATTCCGAATTCCTAATCTTTAGTTATTTCTGTGAAGGAAAAGTTGGATATGAAAGTATGAATTTTACAAACTTCTGTTGGTTCTGAATTTTTAATTGTTTGCATTGCTAAGGGACTAGCAATGAGTAAGTTGGGGTGTGATAAATGTGCAATTTTTACATGTTAATTCATGTTCCAACACATTTTTTATGAGATTAATATACATCACTATACATTTATCACACTTAATTTTAATTTCAGATCAAAATATTTAATTACATGCTTTAATTAAATTTTAATTCTATTTTACA